>OZ010581.1:28511431-28853931 GCA_963932145.1 Acanthosepion lycidas
TATATATATATATATATATATATATATATATATATATATATATATATAAGTGACATTTGCCAAAATTTATAAAAGAATTCTAAAATTAATTACACCTTTACTGACAGTCAATTTTCTTTTCAGTCATTTTAAAGTAGATGAAGATCAATTTAAATTTAATGAGATTTGGCAAAATTTATTAAAAAAAATAAGGCAATAGTTATGTTAGATTTTCAAACGGCTTTCTGATCTTACAATGCACACACACACACACAAGCATTATACATACACAAAGCACATATAAATATATATTTTCTGTTTATACGTTATTTTTATAGATACAAATATTTCAGTAAATGCTCTGTTTATGATAAACAATATTAACTAAATTTACCAGCCCAAGAAATATCGTAGAAAATATGTGTCCTCTGACAGGAATCGAACTTGTATCCTACGCAGAACAGTCATTTGGCCTGACATGCTATACGATTTAGTTACAGAGAAGCGTCCATTTCATAATATATTACGTCATTTGTTTACGTTAAAAAAAGCCTCGGGTCGATATGATCGTTCGAGAAAAATCATGGGAAATTTGTTGTTTAAAAACAGTAATTTGACTTTGCTAACCAGGCGCTTCCTCTGTAGCTAAATAGTATAGCATGTCAGGTCAAATGAGGTCAAATATATATATATACACGCTCATACGTTTTTCAAGTTTGTGACATGTATCTTTCCGGTATTGTCGAAAATAAATCTGGAAGCACTGAATGTTTCTAATTTTATACGTACGTATTTCAAACACATACATATTAACACCCACACACGCATATATACAGGCTTACACACACACACACACACACACATGTGTATAAGAGTGTGTAAATGCATATAATGTAGGTAGGTATATATATATATATATATATATATATATATATATATATATATATGTAATAAGAACGAGATTAATGTAAATTCTAACGTTCACAGCATTAATTCAAAAGGGGGATCAATACCAAGAGTAGAGCAATAATTATTTACTGAAGATTTTTATAGGTAGACAAAAACAGTTACCCACTACAGAGATGCATGATGTACCATAGGTGGTATGTTTTTTAACACAATTGTTTATAACCATTTTTAGTTCCCACCGGTCGAGATGCAATAAGGCATAGAAACAAAAATGAATCTTTGTAGTGGGTAATTGTTTTTGTCCACATGTAAAAATCTATTATATATATATATATATATATATATATATATATATATATATATATATATATATATATGAAACGCCCGCACGTGTACACACACACATACACACACACACACACACACACTCAGAGTGAATGGGATATTTTTGACATTGTTTTGGGCCACTAATACAATTAAATAAAGCCGTTAATATTCTTATCTAAAATAACAATAAAAGGGTTTATTTGTGGCACATAATAGTAAAAGGATTACCTATATTTGTCGAGAGTGCGTTCAGACAACTTACAGACATTATGAGAGACAAAAGTAAATTTAAAAAATGGATTTTCTCTGAATCATATAAAAGAAAATCGGCTCATTCTCCTCCACGCGAATTATGCTAAACTGAAGTATTATATCGAAAATAATAATAATAATAATAATAATAATGTAATTTCAGCTTATTTAAGAGAAAAATGACCTATTCTTGTCTTCTAGAATATCAAAAATTTGAAGAAAGTTAGAAATAGCAACAAAAATATGATTTTAAGTATATGTTGGAAATGTGAAAAGGAATTATATTTTTATCTTACAATTTGGAAATCAATAATAATAATAATAATAATAATAATAATAATGAGGTACTTTCAGCAATATTTAAAAGAAAATAACCTACTCAACAATAACAACAACCTGAACAAATTCAAGAATAATAACAAAATGATTTAGAAATATTTTGGAATCGTATCTTTCAACTTGGAAAATTAATAATAATAATAATAATAATAATAATAATAATAATAATAATACCTGTTCGCTAATGAATATAAACTGACAAATTAGTATTTTCATTTATTTCCGTCTTTGCCAATATTCTACAAATATTTTACAAATATTCTACAAACCGCTTTTATACGCATTGACTTTACAAACCTTATTTCATCACGTTTTTATTTATTTATTTTTTTTTCATTTTCTCATGACTGCATGCTGCGTTTTATTTTTCGGTTTTATTCACAGCTTCCAAGCGATTTAATTTTGTTTATTTTTCTGTTTTCTTTTATTCTATTTTGTTATACATGTGGTTTTCTTTATGCAGCGAGGATAACGACGAACAGAAGACCAGATTCTAGGGCTAGTTAGGTAATATGACAAAGCTAACTCGATGTTGTGCATGCAGATGATTTGCACAAATACAAACATACACACAGAAACACACACACACACAGAGTACTTGTTAGATACACGCCAACCACCTACCCCAACCCAGAACACATTCCACTTTTAACAATTCACGCTGTATTAATACCATTGAAGAGCAACAGCAGAGAAATATATAACTGTTTAGATAGATAGATAGATAGATAGATAGATAGATAGATAGATAGATGTGAACAAACTGAGATAGATAGATAGATAGATAGATAGATAGATGTGAACAAACTGAGATAGATAGATAGATAGATAGATAGATAGATAGATACATAGATACATAGATACATAGATAAATAGATAGATAGATGTGAACAAACTGAGATAGATAGATAGATAGATGTGAACAAACTGAGATAGATAGATAGATAGATAGATAGATGTGAACAAACTGAGATAGATAGATAGATAGATAGATAGATAGATAGATAGATAGATGTGAACAAACTGAGATAGATAGATAGATGTGAACAAACTGAGATAGATAGATAGATAGATAGATAGATGTGAACAAACTGAGATAGATAGATAGATAGATAGATAGATAGATAGATAGATAGATAGATAGATGTGAACAAACTGAGATAGATAGATAGATAGATAGATAGATAGATAGATAGATAGATAGATAGATAGATAGATAGATAGATAGATATTGTTACATACAAACATATATAATTATATAAGAATTAAGGCTTACATATATCAATACATATATCCAAACAAATTTTATTAAAGATTACAGACAAGTTATGTCTATTATATTTCAATCATTTTTTTCTTATTATCAGTTTAGTTCACGTATCGTGGTGTTGAACGTTTAGAGAAAGGTTTGACAAATTAGAGTAACCGTACCATCAAAGGGTGAAAAATGGAATTTCATAAGGTGCGGCAGTGTAGCTTGTGTCCTTGGGTGACGAGTTATCATTCAGTCAAAAACTAGTGTGCCTTGCGACTGCTAAGGGAACTTTGTCGCTGCAAATTCTTCACCGCTTATAGCACCCCTTGAATTTCTTAATAAAAATGCTATTTTATTATAACCAATTAAATTCTCTTTTGTCAAACAAGACAAAATCCGTTAACTGTCTGCATCCACGGATCCACGGATCGCTGTCAGCAAAAAGGTTCTACTAAAACAAGAAAATTTGACTAAATTATGAAGAAGAAACAATAGCAAAGGTGTCATTAAATTTTAGGATCATATTTATTACTCATATTACTGATTACACTTTTTTTTTTAAATTAAAATTTGATAGTTCAATTTATAGTCTCAATTGTACTTGTTAAGTTATATTTGTTCACCCGCAGTAATGGATGCGGTTAAAAAATAATAGATTTAGACTTCTTCATTATCAGATGTGGTGTTACTTTTTTAAGGGTTGCAAACATTGGTGAAACATTTCCTAAGGTTGTGGGGCTCGGAAACGATTGGAAAACCCTGATCTAGAGGAACTGTCTACAGTTCGTCTTAATTGTTGTTAAAGTTCCGAGTTTTCGACTGATTTCTGTCATCACAAACACTTAAAACCATAACACACGGATATTGAATGTCTTCTAATTTCTTTTTTTTTTCTTGAAAATGTCTGAAGCCAATCAAAAGTTCGGAATCTGAAAAAAGAACTCACACGAACTACGGAGAGATCGATTACATTTTTAACAACGGAATACAGAAAATAACCCACCAACAAAGGAAACATATTAACAAAATACATCAGACATAACTTGTTTGTAATCTATAACAATATTTTGAATGAATACTTGCTGCCTCATTAAATATATAGAGATGTAGCAAATTTTAGACAATACACACACTCGCAAACACACACAAACATATATATATAAATATATATATATATATATTGTGGAAAAATGTATGACAAGAGGAAAAAAATTTTTTGATGCGTTTCGTCATTTAGGACTTCATCGGACTAAATGTTTTTGTTGGCGCGACTACAAATGCACACAAACGAAGGATGCTGGGGTTTTTTTTTACAACATCTAAAACATTAAAAGATTTAGTCAGTACTAAATAAACCAATAAACTAAAACTTGAAGGAGGAATTTACTAGATCTCCTGTAATAATTGTCAAAAAAAATACACAGGAGAAACCACAAGGAATCTAAATAAACGCTTATGCAAACACAAAAGGGACATTTTATAAAATAATACATCAAATTCATTGGTTGCCCACTGTAACGAGGCTGACCACAATTTTGGCATAAAAACTACTACTCTGATCAAAGAAGAAAACAATTCACTAAGACGAAAGTGTTTCGAGGGGGCTTTGATCACAAGGTCATCTACAGTAAATTTGAGCCCAGGCTCTTCACAACATTTCACCAGTCCTGGCAGAGCTTCTATTATCACAGTATGCGACATCTACTCACAAAAATGATGGAAAGAAAAAATAATCAAAATGAAATCGGCAAGATAAAAATAATTATAATTAAAATTTCCGACATCCCCCGTTCGTGCGCATGTGCAGTTACACCAACATAACAAATGTAGTCCAATGAAGTCCTAATTGACAAAACACGTCACAAGAAAACATTTTCCACATTTTCATACATTTTTCCCAATATTGTTCTTGATATATAAAAATGTTTACATCATTATATATATATATATATATATATATATATATATATATATATATAATCAATTCACTCCAAGGAAGACGACAACACCACTAAGATGCAAGGGCTACTGGAAGTGAAAAAGAAGGAAAAGACTTTAAAAGGAACGAGAAACCCAATAATTTCAGAGTTTAGGCGCAGACTTTAGAAGTAATAGGAAACCCAGGGAAACAAGGATAAAACTCTTCTCCTGTTCATATATATATATATATATATATATATATATATATATATATATATATATATATATATACTACTTAATACTATATATTTGATGTATATATATATATATATATATATATATATATATATATATATATATATATATACTACTTACTCTACCCCGTAGTTTTGATATCGTCTCCGTCCGTGTAAACCTCTTGGGTAAGCAACGCTGTAATCTCACAAAAGAATCTGCTTACTAAAGGCCCTGCTCACAAAGAGTAGCAGCAAACGCCCGTTGTATATTTGGTTCATTCAAACTCTTCTTGTGCTCTGAAATATTGCGTAGAAATTTATATATTTAAATGAGTACTGAAACGTTCTTCTCACCAACATATGGCTAAATGAGAAAACTCCATATTACTTTACGAATGATTTCTTATTCGGTCCGAAAACTATTAAGAAAACCTCTTCTTCGTATATATAAGTTCACTATAAAACACAAACGCTCAAAATTCTAAATTTTAAAATTCAAAATCATTACAAAGAATGAACTTTTAATTTCTTCTAATTTCCAGTCGAAAGTTTGAATCTTAACATAAAATACGGAGAGTTCCTTTATAACAACGAGAAAGGGAAACTAACCCACCAACAAAAGAAACTTAGGAAAATTTGTTTGGATGAGAATTTGCTGTCTAAATAAACTATATGCATAAATATACGTATATATAGGAAATTGTAAGAACGTGAAAGTTCTAATGACCCGGCAACGCGCGCATGTATAAAGTACATAGCACGTGTAATTATCCCTTTTTGCATCATCCTGAACAAATGGCTCACAGTTTCTTTTCCCTCGTCTTACCTTTTCCCTGTACAGTGTAACCCGGATATAGGAGACACGGATATAAGAGAAACCCGGATATAAAAGATATTTTCTCTGGTCCCAAATTATTCCCATACTTACCTAAACAAAATAGACCAAACCCGGATATAAGAGAAACGCGGATATAAGAGACTTATTCTCCGGTCCCGACAACTCTCTTATATCCGAGTTACACTGTAATATATTCTGGTATATTGCAACTAATATACACGCTTAGTAACTGCATAACCCACGCCTACCCTGAAATTAGAATAGCCCTAACCCGGAAATAGAATTAACGCTTTGAGTAAACATTGCACGCCACCCGAAAGAATCAGTCTCTCAATACCACCTACCCAATGTTACTTGAACCAACTCTCATTATTGCTTTTTTTTTCTTTTTTCTTTTTTTATTACACTCGCTAATTCCACAAACATTTGCATCGGTCAACATAATAGAAATAACTAATTTGAACGTAGCCAGAAATTATTTATGTATAAAGCTAAAGATTTAAATGCATCGATGTTCCTATCGTGATATATTTAACACCAAGGATACACTTCAGACAGTTATGTTTTACACTTGGTCCAATGATAGAAGAACACGTAATCAAATTGCATGATCTGTAGGTACGTATAATCACATGTCTTCAATCATGAAAATGTAAAAAGGCGACCAACGTCAGAGTCAGCAGCGGCGAGGTCCGAAGTAAGAGCAGTAGAAAAGGGTCGTGTTTAAATATTACAGCTTCCTTTTCTTGCAGATTGAAGGTTGTCAGAGAAAATGTGTTATTTGAATGAAAGAACCTTGTCGTAATTTCACCTTTTCATTCTTTCTAACCAACATTTCAAGTGAAGTATAGATTTTGTTTTAGAAATTCGATCACGAGATAGAGAAGTATTTTATTGTTTCAAATCTCTGCTTATTACAAGAAGTAAAACCAGTGGCGGATCTACTGTGAAACTAACGAAACTTAAGCTTCAAGCTCCCTAATCACAGAGGATCCCCTAAAGCAACTTGTTTTTAATGAGTGAATTTTTCAACAAAATCAATGTTTTTTTGTTATAGAAATAAGGCCATTTCAGTGACAGAATTATAAGCCAGTGGGTTGAAGGATGTTATTGTTTTATTATACTAATAGTATCAGATATAATAGTCTTTGAATTGCTATAAAAAGCAACAGAAACTAAGATGAAAGAAATGCGAGTAAAGAATTAATAATAAATTACAATTAATAATTAATTATAAGAAATTTGAATCTTGACCTTGGAATATGCTCTAATACACATTTCATATGACCTCAAAATTCCCTTGTAATTGGTCAAATTTAATTATTTGGGTGGGGGTTGCAGTGCCCGAAACCCCAGCTGTATGGGCTTGTTGAATTTATTCATAGCCTTCATTTTTGTAGTTGGATCCTTGAATCTATTGTTGCTGGTTTTGAAGGGTACTGCATAGCTTCAGGGCCTCCGCAATGTTGATCCGCCACTAGATAAAACTGTAGAATATTTCATAAATTTATTTTACTTTCATCATTCGTCGACTGCGCATACTTAAAATCGAGATTTTAAGACGGTGCAATCTGGTCCCTTATTTTCACACACCCAGCTGGTTAAAAGGCTTTGTAGAATACAATTGAGCAGCAAGCTGTATATGTTTATCATTCTCCTAATATATGACCCTCGTGAGTAAAAACGATATCGTATTGGAATAACAGTTACACATTAAAACGTCAAATTCATCTCTACGCAATTAAAAACAGAACGCATATAGAGAAAGAGGGTAGAAGTGAGAGAGATGAGCGAAAGATAATTTAGAGAGTGTGAGGGAGAATGAGAGAGAGGGTGAGATTTGGTATGCTAGGATCAGTTTGTCGAAAGTTTTCCATAAGTGATAGGCATGGGCTGCGATGTGATAAATTATGGGACGTAGAGGCGAGCTAGGCACGTGTGTTTTCATATTTCAATATTCAATCATATCCGAGATAATACTTACAAATGATTTTGTGGAGTTTGATGGATCCGATTTCAGCGTTATTGACTGTAATAAGTTTATTTATCTCTTTCAATAGGAGAATATATATATTTTTTTAAATACTACAAGACCCCTTAAGACATACACACACACACACATATATATATATGTGTGTGTGTGTGTGTGTGTGTGTGTGTGTGTGTGTGTGTGTGTGTGTGTGTTGTTAAAGTTTTTGTTGTTTTATGATAAGGGTTTCTATAAATTTCGACGTTTTTCGTAGTTATAGATGTGTGTTATATTTGTCTTTTCGATGAGTATGTTGCCTATGGAAGTTGATAAATGTTCATGTTGGCTTAAATAGATCCTTATCGACAACCAAATCAAATTGTGCCTCTCGAAATTAAGGAATAATAATACAATTCACAGAAATATTAGCAATAATGTTAACAGATTTTTTTTTTCAAAAACAGGTGTATAGCAATTACAAACCAGACTAAGGAATATTATCAACAATACCTTACACACGTAGAACAAACTAAAATATCAAATTAATTATTTATTACAGAAAAAATTCATTGAAGACAACCAACTTTATCAAGAACAGCAACTCTCTTGCGAATTCCAAACTATGCAAGACATTATTTATGAATTCAAATTTACCTTAGGGAACTGTGTTTCTGACAATAACAAATGCGTGAATTATTACATCGGACATACCACCAACCGCTTTTCCAGACGGCTGACTTTACATCCCTAGCACTATAGCTACATAAAGACCGATTAAAAGTAGCAAATTTCGGTATGAAACATATTTGTCGAAAACAAGGATGTTCCAATGACTTGGACCGATTTTAAATGCGAATTAAGTGCAAGCGTCGAATGATTTTTTTTTTTTTTTTCAGATTAAACATAAGTCTTTGGCAATTTCAACCATGGAAAGATTAACAATCAAACAACGTGTTACAGTTATCGAAGCCTATTACGAAAATGGACGTTCAAACAGAAAAGCATTTCGCGTACTTTGCGATATTTTGGTCAATATAATCGACCAACGGGGAGAACAATTGGAAACAATGTAATGTTGTTGTGGACATGTTCAATTCCTATGTGCGATGACGAATAGAGGTGTCTGGATTTTCGGCCACATTCTCGTGCACTGCAGCAATGTTTTCAGACAAACGGCATAAACGAGCACGCAATGGTGTTTTCATATCTGCCACCGACCCAGTTTGTTTGAATTTACGAACAATTTTTCGAGTTACACTCTTGAAACTTTAACACGTTGTTTGATTGTTAATCTTTCTATGGTTGAAATTGCCAAAGACTTAAGTTGTTAAATCTGAAAGAAAAAGAAAAAAACTCATTAGACGCTTAAACTTGATTCACATTTAAAATCGGTCCAAGTTATTGGTTTTAGTTTTCAGGAAATTAGGTTTCTCAACTCCACTAACTGTTATCGCTCTTTCTAGTATTAATAGTGGGTATACATGTCTCTAACTGAAAAATCTCTATACTACAAGGATACTGCAAAAAGAATTTTCGTATTTGATTACGCTACAATATTTATATTATTTTAATGACAAAATTTGAGTTTTCATTGTATTTTAAAACACTGACGCTGTTTTTTTTTTGCTTTTTTTATTTGCCATACGAGTATATCGTCTATTTTTGAAGATATTTATTTCCGAATGTTTTTTTTTAAATATTTTTCCTAAAATTATAAGAACAAATATAAAAGAAACACTGAATGACACGAAATGAAATTAAAAAAAATATTTCCCTTCAATCAATTAATTTTTATTAATTTATTTTTCTAAATGTATTTTGCAAACTAATTTTTTTCTAATTACACATAAAAGCCGAAAAGCAAATAGAAAAGATTATTAAACAAAAACGTATTGAATTATTAAAGTTTTTCATGACTTGATAACTTGTAAGATTCAAATTTCTTCGAGTAATTATTGTAATTTATTATTAATTCTTTACTCGCATTTCTTTCGTCTTAGTTTCTGTTGCTTTTTATAGCAATTCAAAGACTATTATATCGGATACTATTAGCATAATAAAACAATAACATCCTAGCAGTAGAATGAAGAAAAATAAGAATTGGATCGGAAGAGAGATTCTCATTCTTTATTTTGATAAAAGTTTCTTTTCTTTTTTTTCTTTATTTCGATCTGATTTACTTATTAATGCTCGTATAATAACAATCTGGGAGTTGCAATAAATAGTAACAAAATTAAGATGACATAAATACAAGTCAAAAATTAATTGTACTAAGTAAGAAATCTGAAACGATATTGCATTTAATAAACCCAATAAAATGTAATTTAAATTAAAATGAATAAAATACTAATCAAAATTCATAATAACTAAGAATGCTTTATATAAGAAAGTTAGATAATATTAAAAGTAATATTACAGGTGTAATGAAAAGCAACGCAAATTAAGATGCAAAAAATGCTAGTCAAAAATTAATCTTCCTATATAGCTATATTTTCTGATTGCTCGTCCATTGTCGTTCAATGAGGTCATTGTTTAAAAATGCCTTCACTGATCTGAAAGCACAATGTATTGATTCAAATAATAAAATGTGGGTATCTCCACTAATTTGGTATATATAAGGTTTAAAATTATTTTTAAAGATGAAAAAGCTTTCTTGAAGCTTTCATTTTAGCTTTAATTGAAAGCTAAAGGACATAAAACTTATTATTTCCAGTCAGAAAAATACTCTGTAGTATAATTCAAACAGAAATTATATTGGTCTGAATCGATTTTTTTTCAGTAAAATCGATAAAAAAACAGACCATTTTGACAGATTTGTAAACAAAAGTTAATTCTCGGTTTTAAAAATCTTGCAAAAATAAAATATATATTTGTGAAAAGTTATTTCAGCAAAATGAGCAAATTTAAATTAAATTAATCTGATTTGAGACAAATATTACTTATAGCATAAAATGTTGTATACACGGATTTCTTAAACACGGGGTCTTGTTTTTGTGACCTGTGAATCGATTTATTGACAACCAATTGACCGCCGAACGTGATCGTAGTAAGTATGGTGGAGTAGACGATAGAGTTTATAAGGCGGGACAACCCTTAAATCACATGAGCTTTTAATGCTAGATTTATTGGTTTTCACATCCATACTTCAGAAACATATAGACATACAAAAACAAATCAAAAATCTTTTTAAAATATTCGGGGTCGTCAGATTGTAATAAGCTTTAAAATATATGATTAGTAAATATAGTTTTACTTAATGTCATATTGAAACTGAATTTTAAAAGACTGAAAAATTTTATAAATTATTCAATTTAAAATTGTAAAAAATCTTGTAAATATTCATTTTTTACCGAATTTTTTTTTCTTCAGACAATATTGTCTTTGATATATATTATTCATGAAATCAATTAAAAGTTTTCTAATTAAATAATGTCTTAGTCTTATTGAGTATTTTTTTTTTTCGATCCAGAACAGATTTTCGGTAAAACGGGGTCTGATTTTGCAAAAAAAAAAAAAAAAATCAGTGATTTCAATTCTTCAAAGAATTCTACTTTTAACTAATATAGTCACTAAAAATTATCACATTATTTCATTTATTTCTTAATATGTCCTGAAAATTTAATTAAAATCCTACAATTATATGCTTTTTGCAAGAATTTTCAAATTAATGTGTCTGTCATCGCAAAAAAGAGGTCAAAATTTGCTTTGCTAAAAGTTAGTACAACCGTTGAGGCAATCAAAATTTCGAACGTTCTGAAAAGGAGTAAAAACTTTAATTAAATATTCAAAAAATACTTTGATCCTTCCTCTTAATAATAACATAAAGATTTTGACGCTAAAACTATGTTTTCATTACGTTTGGAACATGTTTTCATTACGGTATGCTGATTTTTAGCGGTTTCGTGGAGGTACCTAATTAAATGTATTTAAAAAAATTCCTCCCAAATTTACAACAGAATCTTTGGTTTTCTTTCTTTCTTTTTTTTTTTTTTTTTTTTTTGCAAGGAAACCAAACAAATATTCTGCATACAGTAAGTAGTACTTTAGGTGTGGTATTCTTTTATATTTCCTTTAAATATACAGCGGTATATTTCTAAACCTGGTTTATTTTTCGAGTGTTTTTTTCTTATTATTCCTTATCGGATATTATTAAAAAATTAGAGATTTCTTACAGATCAAACTTTTTATATACATAGGCGTTTTATATTTTATGAAGTGTAATCATCAGACATTAAACTGTTTTTTTTTTCGTTTTTTTTTTTTAGCTTAAGTGTATAAACTATTGCTGTTACTATTGCAAGTGGCAATTTAAATAATGATTATGACAGGATGTGAGTAGGATATCTGTTTTCAACCCGAAAAGTGGAATCAGCGAACAGAGTTCAAATTCCGGCCAAGTCAATTGCTTTCCCTTTCGCATGGAAAACATGAAGCCATCTCGTCAACCCTCGAGATATAGGTTAAAATAACAGACTAGATTCTCGAGGTTTAGGTAACAAACAATTTAAGAATAGGAAAACTCTTAATTCAACACCGTGGAAAATGTAACGGGAAACAACTCAATTACCTTTCCCAAGAAGTCTGATGATAAATAAAAGGATCACTTACGTTCTGAAAGAACATGGTATTAAAAAAAAAGTGCTAGGACACTTTGCATGGTAGATGTGCGGATGCTGTAAAGGATAGCGGCTCGGAATGTGAAATTGGAGTGCCGAGTTCGAATTCCAATCGTTATATTCACTTATGCGCAAACGCCATTGGGAAAGGTATGAATCCATCTCCTCTCCCTAACTATGGGTTAAATAGTATGGCTTGTATCTGGAAAATAATTGTTATTAAAAAATGAAATTGTTAGTGCAATATTTACTTGCAAAAACAGAATTATTCTTTCAATCTGAAATATGTTTCGGATTTAAATTTAACCCACAAAGGATTGATAAACTGTAAAAAAAAAAAAATTGTTATCATGATATAATAAAGCGCGAAAATCAACTCGCAGTAATGTGTTTATAAGGGAAACTGTGGAGAGCCTTGATCGCCAATGTTCTAAAGAAACACGGCACATAGAAGAGGAAAAAATAGAAAACAATTTAATTACATTGATGTGCAAAATGAAGTGTGATAGAATCGTATTTCGCCAATCGACCCTTCCTTAATGATTTTCTTGCTCACAAATTCAGTGTTTGTACCGAGGTTGGTGCAATAGATGCAATTAAATCATAGCGAAAATACTCTATTTCAAAGAGAAAGACACTATTCAAAAGAAATCTCTGATTTATTAGGTTGGTGCAAAAATAATGTCGTTTTCTCACATATGTTACTATGTGAGAAAACGACATTGTTTTTGCACCAACCTAATACATCCTTTCTTCTTCTTCTTTTTTTTTCCCCCCTCCCCTTGGTATATGGTATTTTCTTTTGATGTCACTGGTATTGGTTACTCCGAATCTGTTTTTGAAAACATTTTTATCATTTTTCAGTAAAATATTTTATAACGTAATTGAAAGTTCATAGAACGTAAACATGCAAAAATACAAACAATGATTCCAGCATTTACAACAGATGTATAAAAGTCCTAAAGTACTGGAGGAAAGCATTTTCCATTAAGAAAATTTCTGCTGTTTATTAAATTTTCTGAGAGTAACATAAAAAAAAAACTAAGATAAGAATCAAATCAGTCATATCAGGTAACATATTTCAGTTACTTACAAGTTCAATAATATTAAAAACGCACAGGTATTACATGCGCACTATTGCCACCATCTTTGTTATTGTTATTACAACGTTTCAACTGTTATAACCTCCGACCTTCATCAGGTGTATGTCGATCCGGATTAACCTGATGAAATACCGAATGGCACAACGACAGAAACTTGGTGAAAACCACAAAAAGAAAGACAACAGTTCGCATGTAAATAGTGTAAATAATGATAATTCATACACTCCCTTAAATTGATGGACATGTCGAAGGTCGGGAGGGACAATGGAAAGCAGAGAATAGCCTAGTTAACGAGCTTGTGTAAATGGTTGGTAGAACAGGAATTAGGAGAGTTAGTAAATGACAAACACTGCTAAGAGCTAAAAAGGACAAGAAGTTGTGGAAAGTCATGTCCTGAAGAGACACGATGCAAAGAAGAAGAAAAAAATCTACTAGGCTATGTTGGTGATAATAACACCACGGCAAGATACCGTCAATGTTATTTACTAAAGTGTTTATCCGTTGCCTTCATTTTAGCACTAATGCTCTTTGGAAAGGCACGGATCCATCTCTTCTCCTCCCAGCTATGGTTTAAATAGCAGAATAGACCGTACTTTCTAGCTTTAGGTGGCAACACAAGGAAAACTATGAATTCCATGTGGTGATAAATGTAACGGGAAACCACTCCACTGTCTTTCCCAAGAAGCCAGCTCAATTCACACAAAATAAAGAAAAGGAAGCTGTGGAGAGTTCTGATAGACCTACTTCCTGAAATAATATGAGATTAAGAAGAATTATCTGAATATCCACTCAAACAATTTGGCACAATTCCGAGTTTAAAGTGGGAGATCCACGCGTATATGGGACAAAAGTGCAAAAACATTTCAGTCATGACAGTATTTTTCCCTTTAGTAGACGCCTCTGGTGTGCTAGGGATTAATCCTAGACCTCTACCATGGGAGCGGTACTACTTGAAGACACGTACTTCCTGGGACCGGACTTTAGTAATTAGGAAAACCGATAGACTGTCATACTAAGTTTACCTTATAAATATTTCTTAATTTTAGCTTTAGTCTGTGAAAAGGCTACAAGTTTGGGTGTCCCAAGAATTTATTGAATTTACTTCTCTAACAACGGTGTCTACGAAACAAGCTTGTTAACTGCTGCGCCCAGACAGGTGATCAAGACATTAACGATTATCAAATCACCTTTTTACATTTCCTATGTTACACAAAAAAATAATCATTGGAAAGTATGTCTGCCATTTCCTTTACAATCATTTGACTTGTTAACCTAGTATCTGATAAATGGTGTTGCATAATGTTAACACTCAAAACATCTAACTGCGAACAAATAAAAGAATGAATAACATAAGACATTTTGAATTAAATAAGACAAATAGTAATAGTAATATTAAACGTTTCCTTACAAATGCACATTCATTGACCACGCAGCTTGAAATTTATAAAATCTTTCTCTTAAAACAATTTTTCATGAAAATAAGTTTCTCAAGATCAATAGCTGTTATCTCTCTTTCCAGTATTGATGGTGGTTTCCTTCCTAACCTTTTATTTGAAGTAGTGGGGAAAGCCAGAACTTTAAAATTTATATAACACAGAATTAAATACAACATATATACTTGTAGCAAATACAGAGTACAGCAAAAGTATTTCCCATATATCCCTTAGGGCACCTCGAGGTGGTGTAATGGTTAGCAAGCTTGTCTCACTAGAATAATTACGACTGAGTAGTGAGTTCGATCTTCATTGGGTGCCTCCTTCTTTCGACCTTGTGCCACATCTAAGCTATGCTTGGGAAATTACAATCCCTCCCAGAAATACCTTCCACATAATGTTAAGACAGCTCAGTGATTCTCAACAGCCGTGCCGCCGTACACTAGTGTGCCTCGAACTCATCACTCCGTCGTAATTGTTATAGCGAGACAAGTTTGCTAACCACTACACCGCCTCGAGGTGCCCCTACGGGATGCATATATAGTGATTTTCTAAGTATAGCTTAGATGTGGCACAAGGCCGAAATTAGGGAGGGGCACCCAGTGAGAATCGAACTCACTACTAAGTCGTAATTGTTATAGCGAGACAAGTTTGCTTACCACTACTCGAGGTGCCCCTACGGGATATATATATATATATATATATATATATATATATATATATATATATATATATATATATATATATATATATATATATATATATATATATATATATATATATGTGTGTGTGTATGTGTGGAAGTAGTAATGGTACAAAAGCAGGACAAATAGAAACATCGAAATAAAGTAAGATTATATTTGTGTGTGTATTTCCTTTTTTAAAATCTATGGTTTTATTTCATAACATTTAAATGTATATTCTTTAAAGTTTTTTTCTAAGTGTGCTTCTCATTTGTTTCTAGGTGTGCCGTTGCTTAAAAAGTTTGAGAACCACTGCATTAGCTAGATAAAGACACCATTGTCACTAATGTCTTAAAAGAAACAGTGTCTGTTATTGAACACAGGACGCCCTTCCAGTGCTCGTACAGAAATAATACAGCGATAAAATGCTTTTTAAGGGAATTCGGAATTTTGTTCTAAAATAGGAAAAAAATATATGCTCAGGTCCAGACTTAAAAGAATGTGATCTTTGCTTTGAGTTTAGTGAGTTAAATATTGTTTGTTTCAATTGTTTCGAACGAAGGGACATGCCTTCTAGGAACTGTGTCGAGGCGCAAAAGCGTATGTAAGCGTATATGTTTAGTTGTAAGAAACGATACTTAAATTTGTGCATTCTCGAATTCGTTCTGATGAAAGGAGACGTGCCGAGAAATAGCCATCTTTTCTTTCATACGATCCGGTTTTAGATGAAACGCGCCGACGGAGTTGTAAGCAAAGATAAAGTTTCTCTCTATTCGCAAACCTAACAGATTATGTTTTTGAATATATTTTATATGGGTCGTACTAGTAAACTATCTAATTTTTGCATTGAAATGTTGACGAGTGTGCGATTTGCTAAAAATCTGAATATGGTGGAAATTTGTTTTACTGATTTCTTGAGAGACTGAAAAATATTCTCGGTGAAACTTCTTACTAATGTCATTACACTAAGTCCTTCTTAACTCTTATGATTTATAATATTCGAATGCCGACAATCATTTCAAAGACCCTGCTATTAAATGGTTTCTTTTATGTGTAAAAGACTGCAAAGCTTAGTCATGAAATGTAACTTCAATCGATGCGTTGGCGTTTATATTATTTTACGTTTTGCATTATAAGTGTTTATATTATATTATGTGTATATAAGCGTTTGTAATAATATATGATGTGTTTATATTATAAATGTTCATATTATAAGTGTTTATATTATACTATGTTTATATTATAAAGATTTATAATATATAATGCGTTTATAAGTGTTCATATTATTGAATTTATGTTACAAAAGTGTTTATATTATAATATAGATACCTCCAAAATAAATACCTAAGACTTAAAATACATTTTAAAAATGAAATATTTTTCTTGAAGCTTTTATTTTAGATTTAATTCCAAGCTAATAGATTAAATTTAGTATTTCCAATAAGAAAAATACATTTATATTTTTCAAAACAAATTCAAATTGATTGAAATTATTTTTCCTGATTATCCTTAAAATCGATATAATCTTCCATATTCACAAACCTGTGAATACAATATAATTCTCTTTATTAAAAAAAATATATTTCAATAACAAAATATACTTTTCTGAAACGTTATTTGAGAAAAATTAACTGATTTAAAGTTTAATTAATCTGAATTGAAACAAATATTACTTTTAGTATAAGATAACGCAGAAAAGCATTTTAATATGTGCTATTATTGACGGTTGTGTACAATCTCGGAACGTGCAAAGACGCAACGCTAAGTTTTTCAAAATTTTAAGTGAGAATTTTATTTGAACTTTTCTTGTGATGTGGTAAATCCACGTATTATAAACTTAGCGTTGCGTCTTTGCACGTTCCGAGATTGTACACAACCGTCAATAATAGCACATATTCAAAAAAACATCTTTCGGTCGACAAACAATTATTTCGTCTTCAAGTTTTTGATTTTATAAGGAAAACATATGCCTGACGATGAATAAAGGATTATTCGAAAGTACTTGCATTTTAAAAACATATAAACTGGAAACAACAGACAACAGTTTTATAAATGAGGATCACGTCACTCTATGGATTAACAGTATTTTAATGCATACATTATACACTACTAGCGATGGATGTCGCCAATAATAGCATTAATATTGCTGATTGATTCTATGTGTGATTATTTCTTTGTATATAAATTATATGCTGCCTAATGTTTATATATATATATATATATATATATATATATATATATATATATATATATATACGCAGCAATGTTAAATATTTTAAGCATTCTAATATTTTACTGTATTTTCAGTACTTTGGTTTTATAGTTCCATTTACGAAGATGCTTGTTGAAGCAATATTAGAAAATTATCAATAAAATTTAAATTTACTATAGTTAATGCTCTTATTTTCTGATAATGTCGTGAATGAACGTCCGTATTTACAAAAATAAATATTTTAATATTTTTATTTTGCAATTCAGATCAGTTTTTTGGTAACTGGGTGTCCTCCTTGGCTAAAAAGTAGATTGAAGATTTAAATTCTCTGAGGACTGGTTCTAATAATTAATAGAAAATTAAGCACTAAAAAAAAAGAATTTCTCGAAATTTCATAAAATAAAGTGTAATAGATGCAAGATTTTACCAAGATTTTCTAAAGAAGAAATATTTCTAAAATAATTTAATTCATTTGTGAATAAGTCATGAAAGACAATGATCTGATTTTTGAAAGAATTTCCAAATCAATGTGCTTTTTATTGCAAAAAAGACGCTCAAATTTCCCGTACAAATTTAGTCCCCCGCTGACGCCAGAAAAATAAGATATTTAACCAAAATTTCGAATGGATCTAAAAAGGATTTTAAAAAAGTAATTTTTGCATTAAAAAATCCTTTGATCTTTCCTCTGAATAACAAAGATTTTGACGATAAAACTTAGTTTTTATTAAGTTTGGCCCATATTTTCATCATGTATAGAATCTTTGGAGGTACCCATTATAATATATTGTGTTTATATTATAAGTGTTTATAATATATCATACGCTTATTAGTGTGCATATTATAAATGTTCATGTTACATGTGTTTATAATATATTGTGTTTATATTATAAGTGTTTATAATATATCATACGCTTATTAGTGTGCATATTATAAATGTTCATGTTACATGTGTTTATAATATATTGTGTTTATATTATAAGTGTTTATAATATATCATACGCTTATTAGTGTGCATATTATAAATGTTCATGTTACATGTGTTTATAATATATTGTGTTTATAAGTGTTTATAATATATCATGCGCTTATTAGTGTGCATATTATAAATGTTCATGTTACATGTGTTTATAATATATTGTGTTTATATTATAAGTGTTTATAATATATCATGTATTATAAACATAATATATTGTGTTTATGTTATGTGTTTATAATATATCATTTTTATAAGTGTTTATATTATATTATGTTTATAATGTGTTTATATGTTTATAAGTGTTTCAAAGTGTTTTTATTATAAATGTTTGTGCTTATATTATAAATGTTTATATTAAGTGTTTATGTCATATGTGCATATATCATATGTGTTTACATTATAAGTGTTTATATTATGTGTTTATAAGTTTTTGTTATACTGTAAATGTACATATTATTTGTTTATATTGTATTATGTTTTTATGTTATGTTACATGTTATAAGTGTTCATTATATATATATATATATATATATATATATATATATTGGATCAACATTCAGCGGTGACATTCTGTTTAAGGATTAAACGCAATCTTCAGCCATGAAACAAACGGCTACCGCTGGATGTTGACCCCAATGTCAATTTATATTTATATACGCTGTATCCCTTATATTGATCACTTTAATCCATCATAAATATAGAATACCATAATACCTATTTATCAGATAGATAGATAGATAGATAGATAGATAGATAGATAGATAGATAGATAGATTATAGCAATCAAAATATACAGAAACATCATTTTACCTCATTATTTACACTATTTATATTCGGACTATTTTCCTCATCTTTGTTGTTGTTATCGCGACATGTACCCTCTGGCCTTCCTCGGGTGTATAGTGCTCTGGTTAATTGACAGATTCTGAACTGAACCCTTTATTTAATCTACGAGCGTTGACTGTTCTCATTCCACTGGCCATGTCTCGGGATACAGTCTAGTTCTTATTTCTAGTACTGTTCAGTTATTGCTCGCTTGTTTCCAGTGGGTGCAAGTGTACGCTGTCCGACTGAAGGACTAACTCACAACCACTATGTCATGAACCAACGCTTTCATCCAGAAGGCCAATGTCCCGTAGGACAATTTGCTGTAGTAAACTTGGTGATCATTGTTCCAAGTATGCTAAAAGCTAGGCAGTACGATTGCTGATTTTCTAGGAAGGAATAACCTCTTAAACTGATTTAATATCAACTTCTTACTAACATTTCCAACACCTCCACTTCATATTTGGCTTTAAGCTGCATGAACCTCCTCCTTAATTATATTCAGCATATGGACAATGATGGCTCTCCACAGCGTCCTATTCAGTAATTTGCCGTTACCTTCGTGCTTTTGAATTAAGAGTTGCTACTAAGGGTAGAGAGTTCAATATTAGTTTCCCCTAGCTAGATTATATTAACCTGAGCTTATTACCTCGAGTACCTCGTCGTGGTGTAATGGTTAACAATCTTGTCTCGCTAGATCAGTTACGACTGAAAAGTGAGTTCGATCCTTACTAGTTGCCCCATATTTTGGAGGCACGGTGGAGTAATGTATAACTGCTCGGACTGAGGAAACGGTAGAGCCGAGTTCGAATTCCAGTCGAATCCATTACATTCACTTATGTGCTAATACCCTTGGTATGGATCCTCTTCTTCTCCCCCCAGCTATGGGTAAATAGCAGGACAGATTGGATTCTATGGCCTTGGATGGCAACTGGTTTACCGCAGAAAGAAATGGCAACCTACTGCGGGAAAAAATCTGCCTCGTCAGTCATGTATCGAAAATACATGATCGCCTACCACGCATGGCACATAACTGACTGAAGCTTATTACAAAAAAAAAATGAAATCCCTGTAACAATTTCTTGTCATCAACTTCCGTCTATCGCAATGAATGGGTATTCTTTCAAGTAAGCCTCTTACCTTGAACGCCTATAGGGACTTAGATCCTCCCCAGACCTCGTCGAACTCGTATATACGATTCATCGCTAAAGATGCTGGGAAAATGGCCGGTTTTCTGGCCAAGTAGGTACCTGATTCCTCTTGCTATCCTCTACTTTCACAAGGGCCAAATCAGGCCAAAAAGGGGGTACTGCTACCATATCTTGATTGGTGCTGCCAAGTCTTCGCTTTCCAGTCTTGATAGAGTCCAAAAGTGTCTACGTGGCCCTGTGAGTGATGAATTGTTTTCCACCTTACAACCCCTTTCCCACAGATGAAACATTGCAAGCCCCTCACTACTCTAACGTTATTTACATCGAAAAATATTCAAACGCAGTACATACCTTGGTTCCCGTACCTCTAACTCTCCCAGCTAAAATCAACCAAGCTGCGTACATTGGGGTGAATTGTCCGCATTCCCTTCATATTATTTTAGTAAATAATACGTTCTACTTGGATAGCTTCTTCCCAAGAATAGTTGCTTTGTGGAATAGCATCCAATGAGGATTCTTTCCTGACCACTACAATCTTAACCTTTTCAAGTCTAGGGTTAAGCGTTATCTATCCTGCATATCCGCATAAACGGTTCCCCTTACACTTACCGCTCACACAACAACCGCCTTCAGTAACATCTACCTCGAGTGAGTCTAGAGATTTGTACAGGGTGAACATTAAGGAAAAGAAAAAAATAGTGTCTCCATAAAAACACCATGGAGAAGGCAACGGGAAACTACTCCACTACATATCCAAATAATAATCATGGCAACAAACAATACAAATATCACTTCACTAGTTTTTAACTAATTTCTTTTTTATACGCGGTATGGCGAGTCTTAGCTAAGAGGGTTAGAGTTGGGCGAACTAAGGAATGACGGTGGAGTAGCGAGAGGCTTGTAATATTTTGTCTGTGAGAAAGAGGTTGTAAAGTGGAAAACTATTCATCACCAAAAGGGCGTGAAGAGGTTTTTGGACTATCAAAACTAAAATGTGAAGACTGGTTAGCACTATCCCAGATATGTCAACAGTACTTCATTTTAGACTTGATCTAGCTTTTGTAAAGGTAGAGCATAGGAGGAAGAGGAGCATGATACTTACTGGTGCGGTCCAGGGAACCGACAAATTTTCCAGCATCTTTAGCAATGGATCGTATATACGATCTCCACTTAAAAACTGAAGTGAATGGGACAAAAGGCGGTAAGAATTGAAGATTAAGAGGATAAAGAGGAAAGGTGACGATTGAACCGGGACTTTTAAAGGTCAAGATTACAGTATTCGGAGAAACGCCTATACAGTAATATGTTCCGCAAAGTGGTAGTTATTGTGAGAGAAAAAATCTATTTGAGTGAAACATTCTTCTTACAGCACGGGGGAAATGAGTATGAGTCAACTCCGTAGAAGTGGTATGGCGTGTGTTCTAGCTGTAAAAGTTTAACTGGTGAAATTAAGGAATAAAACTCATCCTACCATTTGCCATAGAAATAGCGATATCGCAGCGACAGAATTTCAACGTTTCGCCTGTGGAAAAAAGTTTGCTTACTGGAAGTTTCCCCACACCACACTATGTAAACGGTTTTGAACTCTATCAAGGTTAGAAAATGAGAAGTGAGCAGCTCCTCTCCAGATAAAGTAGCAATACTCCATTTTTGGTCTAATATGATTCTTGTATGAAGTGATTTAATATTAAACAAGAGTCAGAGATCCAGTATGCGAAAGTAAAACTAAGTAGGGTTTTTTTTTTTTAGATTACTAAATAAATGCTCGCTGGAAAATTTGCCATTAGCAGCACAAGTCTATGATTAAAAAGGTCCTTTGATAATATATATATATATATATATATATATATATATATATATATATATATATATATATATATATATACTTCTGTCAACGCAAATATACAAATGTGTTAAATACGATTCGTTGGGTCAATACAGAGTTGTCGTTAAGCACGAAATGTGACGAGAGCACTTTTCTGACTCTTGAGTTATGCCAATGAATGGTCAATTCGACTGCATTTTATAAACGCTATTATTCTTGTGTGTGTCTGTGTGTGTCCTTGTGTAATAGAGAGAAAGAAAAGAACGGAAAAAAAAGATTGAAATCATAAAGGACAACCTTTAAATACGCCGAGACCGTTTGTCTGACGAAGGTATAGATATCGATCAGATTGACAGTGTTTCGGAATAGGGAACGGAGATATGTTTTCTGCAATATTTGAAGACTGACCAAAACGCGCATGCGCATGCGCATGAAACACAACTATGTGTATGCAAATGTATGAGACACGACTTCGTATGTGTATGCAAATGTCTATGGAACGTTTGTGTATTATTGATCGAAATATGCTTCTTCATTGTTATTTCATTCATACTTTCTCCAATTTCTCTCTTTTTTTTTACTCTCTCTTTTTATCTCTTTCTATCTCTATCTCTCCCCCTCCCTTTTTCCCTTTCTCTATCTTTGCTCCTTTTTCTTTTATTTCTTTTATTCAAAAAATATTCCCTCTGTTGCAATTTGACAAAAGTAACCGTTCATAAATTATCCAATCAAAAACTGCATGGCATTCGAATCATTCCTGCCTAATGGCATGTTACTGTTTAAATATTCATTCACTTTCGACGTGCATGGCAAAACAATCACTTCTTATTTCTATTCGAACGAAAGCATGATTCTTTCGATAAGAACGACAAAGATTTCTACCAACCGAATTCCGAGTAGTGGGATTGATTTGTGTTCAAACCGTAGAATTTATTTTCTTCGCCGTGGACTGACCATTTTGGCTTGAAATCAAAAGCTGTAAATATTTTGGAAAATTTTCATTACGCAATACAGGTAAAACCTCGTTAATCCGGCACATCAAGGACCAGACAGTTGTCGCTGTGGTGAATTTTCTGGATCAGTGAAGTTTAGGGTTAAAAATTGCAAAATAATTCAAATATTTCACTGTATTAATGACGCAGACCTACATAGACATAAGCTATTCTGGGATTTATTAAGTGGATAATTACAAGAAACATCTTTGTTCTCCAAATACTAGAATCAAAACCTCTTTAAAATCATTTTCTTTTATTAAATGTTCGTTTTATTAAATTTTATTAATTTTCTTAATTATCGTTTATCAAATAAGTACTAAACAATTTACAAAAAGTTCAGCAATTTTTGTTCAAATTTTTCATTAATTAAATGCAATTATGATTGTTTGCGGGGTTTACAATTAAAGAACTTCTCCCACCATAACATCTCAAATACTATATCCGGTTCTATATAGTGCATACGAACCATTTTCTTACTATCTTCTTACTAATGGAACAAAGAGTTTTACTTTTATGAAACTTTGCAGGTTTTCCCCTCGATTTCTTGCTGAGTTTTTGTCTATACTTAAATGACAACCAAATTCAAATAAACATCCTGAAACACCCAAGCCGTCAACCTGTATTTGCGTTGTCTTCTGATGTTTTCAGAACAATTGATATCCATTTTATGTAGCTATCTATCATTACGACAATTATTATAACATATTCACGAGATTAATATAAACCTAGTCTATCTGGACTTTCACAAGATCAACTATTTTGTTTTGTCTCAAAATTATAAAATATATCATAGATAATCATTCATGGCCTCGTTCGCAGTCAGTTGTTTTAACATTAAAAACCTTGTGAATGAACACTTTTATGATATTCTTTTCTATATAGATGGCCGCATTAACGAATCTCATTGATACTTTGATATTTTATGCAAGAAAACTGGTTATTGTTTCAAAGGTCTGTGCCATTCTCAAGACATAAATCTTGATGATTAAGTTCATGTTTAAAAAAGAAGAAAAAAAGAAGCCATTTCTCACTAAATGATTACTTTGGATATGGATTGCTTAAAATCCTCATCTGTTTCTTACTCGACTCTAGATATGTTCCTCCACCATTCACAAACATTCTACTTACGATTTTTCAGGGATAAGTACCACTCTGTAAAATACAAAGGCGTAACTATTTGATAAGCAAGAAGCCGAAAGAGTGTTCCCTAAGCGAGAAGTGCGAGGGAAGAAACTGTTAGTATAGAACCTGCGGTTACATTTAGCCATTTCAGCTGTAAAATGATTATACCTTGCTGCCAATCTAGTACTGCGCTTAAATTCATAAAATCTAGGTATCATATATGGAAGTTAGAACAAAATATTTATAGAAAAGGCGAATATAGAAAGGAAAACTACATTAGGGCAGTAGGAATGTGACTGAAGCCGAGGTGTCATGTTAGAACCAATAATATTGCAGATTCTTCTTTGTATTTTGTCAGGAATCTCTAAATATATAGTAGGATTTAGAATTATTAGTGAAACGAAGATGGAAATCCAGTATTTGATTGAAAGTCTAAGTACTGGCAACATCAGCAGTATTAGAATGATTAAGCAACTGGACGTGAAAGTCACTAAACACAAAGATGTTTGCAGATGAATGTAGCGAGAGAGAGCAATTCCTATATTGTTAGATATTTTGTCTAATATGTTAGTCCTGAGAAGAAGGAGAGCTATAGAGAAAAAAAAGAGTAGTCTCCAAACCTAATTCTCAACATAAAAATGGCCAACTAAAAGAGATCTATCTTTAATATTTTTAATACGAATTATAATTTTTCATGAAATTTAGATCCTAAACTTTTACTAATGATAACAGATTAAAGAACATTTTCAATTCTGACTCTTTTTAATAGTTTCCGAAAAGAAAAAAGCGTTTTACATTTTCCAGAAGTAACCAATTTTCACAAGATCTTTTCCGTTGGTAATATTTTATATTTTTTTCGAATTTTTTCTACCTAGGTATCATATTATCTGGTTTTCGTTTGTTCCTATTTCTAAATTTTGCATATATTTTATATTTCCTTTTAAGGGTTCCCGGCTAAGCTATCGAACAGCGATATGCATTGGGACTTTTATCTTTCTTATTTAAACTCTTACACAATTATTTACTTTCTGCGTTCATCTTCTCCAAGTCTGAATTCCCGCAGAGCCACCCCATGTTCTCGTTCTATAAAGAACTTTAGAAAAATAAAATATTTAAAAAAAAAATAAGTGCTCGTTATACAACGCAAATTGTCTCATAAGATATAAATAGTATGAAATGTTATTGTCTGGCCATAATATGGAAATCACGAATAAGTCTACACAATTATACCAGTGTATTGTTATAGCTGATCTCATGCTTAGAGCGAGGCTTACTAGAAAGTAAAATACAAAGTTCTTTTATATCGATAATAATACTAGTTTAGCTTCAACAAATGCAGTCATTTAATAACAAGAATGATGACGATGATACCCTAAATGGAAATATGGAAAACAATAAGCATGATAAAAAAACATCGGTACTGAATTACATGAGTTCTACATCTAATCGATAAGGCATTTAAAGAACTATACAGTTCTTATAAAAGGGAGAATCAATAATTCTGTTGCTTGACAATTATTAATTGAATTTTGATGTGAAATCTGCATAGTTTTTAATCACTGAGGCTTAAAGGGAAGCGCTGAGTTAAGTGCATTGACAATAGATAATATATTGAAAAATAAATGATTCGTACAAAAAAAGCTACGGAATATTTTTAGTTTAGTTTTTTAAGCGTATATAAAACAGAAAACTATTGTGCCACGTTTGCAAGAGTCTTAGACACACTAATCGCTAGAAAAGCAGTACTTTATTTTAGAACCCTTAAAACGTTGCTATGTTTATGATGCATTTGAGAAATCAAAAGATATTCCTATTTCCGTGCGCAAATCTTCTGTAATTGTTTTAATAACGGTCACCTAAGACTCAGTACAAGTGGAAATTCTTGACGCTATAATTATATGCTTCAGCCTGCAACGCTTTAAAGACTCAAAGATTAATTGCATTGCTTCGTCACGAGATCGGTACCCTGAATGTTTAATTCGATAATTATAATTTTATTAAGAAAATTTGAAGAATTCTGAAAAAAAATCAGAATTCCTGATGTTAATTTGCATATTGTTCAAGAATCAAATTTATTTTAAAAAATTATTATACTGATCTCATATATAAACTGCTCGATTGTAAATATTACATTCAGATGCAAGGATAGCAAATTTTAAATAGCCTATAAATAAATGTCTGTGTATACAAAATAAGTGTATTCGTACTGTTTTTGTTCGATATAGCTATGACATTTTATTGTACTAGAGTTATCTTCCTTGTATTGGCTGCACTAAGTGCTAGTGTATTTATTATAACAATGGTGGCGTGTTCGGAGATGTTTACGAAACCGGGAAGTGAAAAGACTAGCTCTGTGAAAGAACAGAATGCAATAAAATGGAAACATTAAAAAGAAAGCGTTGAAAACGTTCTCATAATATTAAAGATTTAACAAGATAACACAGTTATTTTTCTTTTACGGTAGGAGTAAACTAACTCTTGATATTTTTCGTATCGAAAATTTATCTTAATTACAATGATTACTGATATCATTTTATCAACTTCAGCATTCAGTGTCTTTTTGTTTTGTGCTTATTTGAGGGTTTTTTAGTTCATGTTTTCATTATTTTATTCTATCTTAGAATTACAGACGTTATTTTTTGTTATTTTCTCTTCGATTTCATTTCCACCCCAATTAGCATTATAATTTCTTTGCAGCCCTTCTTATTAACTTTGCAGCAATCAAAGTTACAGTGTCGTCAATACCGTTATTATCACTCTCGTGATTAGCAGTAACAATATCATTATCTCTACAACATAATATTATTTTGATGATTTCTGCACGACTGCATTTGGAACATTTCCATTTCATAATTGCGAATCACTTAAAGTTGATTAGCATATCTAGAAATTCGCGTTACCCAAGACAAAAAAAAAACAAGAAATAAAAACCAGAACAAGTGCAAGAAAACAAGAATAAAAGCAGCATTACTTTGATGTGATCTGCGAAATTGTCTTCATTGACTCAAACCTACTTCCTTTTCACATCGGCTGAGGTCAACGCTTAGTGTCATTATCGATGGCGCCTGTCGCTTGAAGGAAGTTCGTGCACGCATCTCTTGGCAAACATTAAATTCTTCTTTCATTCAGTGATGAATTGACTTCCGGTTCCTGTCGTAATTCTAGGCATTTTGTATGTTTTTTTCTTTCTTGCTTGCTGTTTTTTTCACTTTTAAAGCCATAGTTTTAATGAGATAAATGGTCAATAATATTCAGCATTATTATCAGTTTAATGTATGTATATATATATATATATATATATATATATACTATAATAGATTTATATCAAACTGGCGAAATACAAGACCAACCAACAAGTCAAACAATTTGGTAAAATGTCCTAAAATATCAGATTTCAAAACTGTAACTTTTGACCTCAGTTAAAGTATACCAGCATTAAACAATTTTACTTCTAAGGCCAAGATCTTTACTCACAATGAAATAATCAATCTCCCAAGAGCCTTCTCATTTCAGTTGTGTGATATTTTGCATGTTATCAATTTGCATACCTTTTCTTTCAACAAATATTATCTAGAGTTTTTCATTGATTGATTCCTTCTTTAGAGCTTATCAACCCTTTACAGATTATTTAAAGGAATAAGAATTTTTTGAGATAAAAATGATTCAGTGATACAAGTTTTACAAATTAACTCATAGCTGGAGGGAGAGAGGTGCTTACATACCTTTCCCAAGAGTATTTGCGCGTAAGCAGATATAACGAACCCAACTGGAATTGGAACTCGGCTCTCCGATTAACAATTTCAAGCCATTATCCATTCCGCCACCTATAAATCCAAGTTTACACTACGTGCTATTACTATCTAGGTACTGGCCAGGCTCGACATTGCTTAACTTCGGTGATCGTACTGGGACGGGTGTTTCAACATGATGTGGTAGTAAGGTATTTAAAGTTTTGCTATGACTCTAAAAATGAAGCTTTTATCCTCATCTTTAATGTTTAAGACTAAACGTTTTTGCCGATGCGCTTTTCGACTTTACTCAAATGCATGTTACATTCTGTAAAACAACTTCGAGAAAACACATTTATCTAGTTTATAATCACTTTCAGTTAGAATTACACACGGAATAATCCGAACGATAGATTCATGTTGCACTTTAAATTTTTTGTCTTTTTCCAGTATATACCTATCTTACAGTATGAAAACAACTGAATTTACCTGCTTTAGCTATAATGTCCGTGCACGAATGACATATATAAATACAAGTGCACCAAGTGAGATTTCACATGGTCATTTTGGGGAAAACTCATAGACGTTATTTTACTATATATATATATATATATATATATATATATATATATATAGGGTGCGATGGATAAATTGTCTAAATTACGCAAAAATGAAAATGACACTGACATTTCATTTTAACAAATATATTTACCTAAATTACACAAAAATACCTTGAAATTCTAAAGTGTACATTTATTCAATAAAATCACCATTGGCTTCAACCACGGCCTCCAGACTACTTCGGAATCTCCTGCACCTCTTCTGGAAGGTCTCCTTGTTTAAATTGGTGAAAGTTGCCATAATCCTTGTCTTCAGTGTCATCTTTGGTGTTACAAGGAGTTTTGTTGGCCTCCCGCTCAACTACGCTCCACACAATAATCAAGCGGGTTGCAGTCTGGGGAGTTAGGTGGCTAGATGTAAGGAGTGATGGGATCACAGAAAATGTCAGATAGCTATGTGTGGGTTCTCCTGCCTTTGTGCATGGTGCAGATTTCCGTTGTCAGACATAGGGTCTTCCAGCAGCCAGAGCATTACTACCTCCTCAAGGCACTTGAGGTAAGCTTCCGTGTTGAGTCTGATGCCCTCACCAACAAATTCGGGAGTTCTTTTCTTATCGGAACGATCGTAGTGAGTTTTGGAGTCCCAATAGACGTTCGAGACAAGAGGCCATTTTGAGAGCACAATCATTCATTATGACTGAAGAAAATTCAGAGTTCGCAAAGTGATGATGGAATGTTACTAGCTTGGTTTTGGAGATATTGTATGTTACAAGTTTGTTTTCTTTTCCCCCGTGAGCTGTAGAGCTCTGTTTGAGGAATGATCAGCTGCTAGACTAATAGATCTTTGGAGATGCATTCATAAACTGTGGTATCATTTGCATATATAATTACTTATTATCTAGTAATATTCTGAGTATATCGTTAATATAAAGCCGAAAGAAGGGTGGAACGACTAGACAGCGTTGATAGACGTTTTCATTGGTCTTATGGGCTTGTGAGGACTGGACATTACCAACAACAAAGTTCATGGACCTACCTGGTAGGAAAGACTTAATAATTGTGAATATTCTACCAGAATAACCATAGCTAGAAGATCTGTGTAACAACCCTGGATGTCACATTTTTTTCAAAGTCTTTTGGAATATCTAAGGTGGCTGCCCTCGTGATGAGTTTTTCTTTTTCTTTTTTTAATTAAGAGCTTCATTGATTTTATCATAGTTGATTTGATAGTTTGATAATAGTTGACATCAGCAGTGGCTTAAGGCCATATCACGTTGAAGCACCGGTTCTCTCTTAAGTAACGTTCATCCTGGTCAGTACCTGGAAGGGTGACCGCTTCAGAATACCTAGGTGCTGTAAGCTTGGATATGCGTTTGGCGTAATGGATAAAGGCTCGGAATGAGAAATCCAAGAGGCGTGTTTGGTTTGAATTACAATCGGGTTCGTTACATTCACTCACGCGCAAATATTCTTGGCAATGGTATGAATCCACCTCTTCTCTACCCCAAGCTATGGGTTAAATAGTAGAACTTTTACCTGAAAATCATTATGATCTACAAATATTGTTAATACAATATTCACTTGCAAAAATATTCTTACAATCTAAAAATATGTTTCGACTTTAAATAACCTACAAATGGTTGATAGACCGTAAAAAATCAATAAAAACATCAGCAGTGGAAGTTGAGAAATGAAATCCATACTGTTTGTTGCTCAGGTGTTTTTTCAACAGCTTTCTTGTTGATGATAAATGCAAAAAGCTTTTTGGTGTCACTAAGAAGGCTAATGGGCAATATGGTGAGAGAGATGAGCGTTTACCCTTGAAAACACATTGATATTTCTTTTCTATTTTTCTTAATGATTATTATTTTTATTTTCGTTGTTAATACCTCCATAGCTTAAGAACAATGCAATCTTTGCTTTTTATCATCGGTATAATTGTCATGGGTTTCTTTTTTTATCTTTTAATCGCTCATAAGCTAAATTATTAATTGTGTAGCACGTGTTTATTGCGAAATTCAACAGAAAAATGTTATTCTTCAATAAACAGTTTAAGCTAAATTCACCGTCACATATCTTTTTGAAACAGAAAAAACAAACATATAAGTTTTCTCTTCTCTCTCTCTCTTTTTTTTTTTTTTTTTTTTTTTTTTTGCCGTTTTTCCTTCCACTTATCTATCGACTGGCCTTTTGTGTCTCACATATTACACAGTACTAAAAAATCGATTTTCTTCTTGTAAATGGCATGCACATTGCAACACTCTAACAATAAGGTAAATCAAAGAATTGCATTGAGTGTTTCTGACACTGTCTAAGACCGGAACAACATTGAAGTCCATCGCTGTTTCTAAGATACTAGGAGCTAATAAACATGGGCGATCAGATCATTCAGAGTGTATAGTGTTAAAGTTATGCAATTTAATATTTGAATGTTGAAAGAATCCTGATTGGTAGATTGTCTGCGTGGTGTTTTAATTTATTTGTTTAAAAATCTATTTACCGAAAGTAGAATGTTAAATAACCCGAAAGAAAAATTCTGATATTTAATGCGTATAAAAACATTTGAATCAAGATTGTTTTGTTTTTTTTTACTTTGTTTTTTTATTTATTATCTTCCTTGATCTTATTTCTCCCTATGCTGCGTATCTATTTATTCGTTTAAAATGGCGTCCACTCGTTCGAGTTACCGTGTAATAAAAATCATATGAGCTTCTCAAATAAAGCTGTTTGGAACACCCCTACACACAAGCCACTAGTAGCACGCTGGCGGGCCGCCGATAGCAACGCCGGAGGTTCTCTCACGACAGCCACCGGCGGGCCACCAGTGGGCCTCTAGCGGTTCGCCAGTGGTAACATTACCGAGGCAGCGGGCTACCAGCTGTAAACGCTAGTGGCATCTAACCTAGTGGCAGATTCATGGTTTGACCATTTATATAAAAAATAATTTGAAGGCAACTCATATATGCTGGTCATGACATCTAATCACGAATTAGCACATCGTTATTTAGGCGCCGCATTTCCTTCAGGATGTGGACGAACATGGACCTCTACAATGTCCTGTCCCTTTTTTTTAGCTCTAAGCAACATCTTACTCTTTACCATCTCTCCATGTCCCAGCTCTTTCTATCGATTCGCACAAAATTCATCAAGTTGCTCGCTGTTTCCCTCCATCTCACCTTCTTTCAATATATCTTGTGAGTATTAAGTTTTCAAAACCGTCTTTCCTTATAATCTCTCCTTGTCTCTTTCTGGTTTTAAGCATGTGTGTCTATCTAGTTAAGAGCAAAATTATTAAGAGCTACAAAGGACAGGAAATTGTAGAGGGCCATGATCGCCAACGTCCTGAGGAGTTACCATTTTCTTTAAAAATTCCTCGTTGCTCACGTGTTCACACTATTGTCAGGTTTCGCTGATAGAACCAAATGTTCACCGCTTCGAGCCTATCCTTCGTCTCTAAGTAAATTGTCCAGCATTTATTACCACACAGAAAAATAGCTATAATATAGCAGTTCGTTCTAACGAAATTCTCCGATGTCTTAATACTTTTCTTAGTTTCGGGAAAATATCTTTTCGCTATTCTAATGGACCCTTTTCTTTTGCCTTTTCCATCGTCAGATTCAAAATCTTCTTGCTTTGTTTGATTTTAAACGCTTACTTTCCAGCTGATTCACTGTTTGAAAAATTTGTTCTATATTCTTATATGGAAGCAGTATTTCAATTTGACTTTAAAGTCTTGAATGTGTATCTCCCACCGTTTGACTTGACATTAGTCATATTCTAGAGGCTAATCAAAAACCTACAGTTTATTGTCGCATTGGTAGAGAGGCATAAAAAAACAGTTGTTTTAAAAAGTTCATAGTAACCGCATTCAAGTCGATATACTGCAAAAGTTGACAGATATTGACTATGCAGATAACTTAGCTATCAATGCATACATCATTACCAACGCCACAGTACTTCTATTTCATCTAGAAAATGCTGCCAATTATGTTGAACTCTATGTCAATGCTTCTAAAACTGAATTCATAAGCTTCCACCAGTAAGGCTCAATACAAACTGTCTCAAATGAATCAATAAAATCTGTCGAATCTTTTACATATATAGGAAGTGAGATAAATTAAACTGAAAAGGATGTGAAAATTTGAATAGATAAAGCCTGGACCGCCTTGAATAAAATAGATGTAATCTGGAAATCTGATCTACCAGGAAAGAGTGATCTACCAGTGGAGATTCTTTTACGGTACTGTAGAGGCGATTTTAATGTATGGTGTCACTGCTTGGACATTAAGTAAAGCCCTAGAGTCTAAGCTTGACGGAACCTTAACTCGTATGCTGAGAGCTATACTTAGCATCTCCTCGAGACAACATCCAACTGAATTACATCCCTAATATTTCTACAATCTTACGCGAACGCAGAATGCGCTTTGCAGGAGACTGCTGGCGAGCAAAACAAGAACTCGACAGTGATATACTGTTCTGGACACTTAGCCTTGGAACAAGATGAGGTTTTCGCCCAGCAACCACCTATATTGATCAACTGTTATAACACAGAATGCCTCCCCAATAAGCTTCCTAACTTTACGGCAGCGAATTTTGGACGATTTCCTCAAAGATGAAGAAGAGACTCGAGGCGAGGGAGATGTGGTTCTCCAGAAGAATGATGAAGATATCATAGGACGACCGTGTGAGCAACGATGAGATCTTAGAGCGGTTGCAAACATGGAGGAGGCTTATACTTATTATCAGGAAGAGGCAGCTGAAGTTTCTGAGACACATAATGAGGAAGGAGGGCCTGGGGTCAAAGAGAGGGAAACACATAAAAACATAAAAAGAAATGAAAGAATCTTTATGCAGTAATGTGATGGTTGACGTGCTAGATTCATAAAAGTCCGAGCTAACTCGATCGAATAAAGACATATGCAATTTAGTAATGACTGAAAAAGTTCACGAAGGGAAATTAATTTTTAGTTTTATACGCCCGTAAGTACATCAACAAATCCGTATACCAACCATGAATAATCTATTTATATTTTACATATCAAATATTTATTTTTCAACATAATCTCCTTCATTGTCAATGCGCTTCATTCGGTAGTAAATATAAAACCCACAGATCTAACATTATACAGTGAAGATTTCAAATCAAAACTCGGCTGTGCCAAAGTTATGATGTTTCTATCAACTTCCGTATGTCTAGAAGAATCAAGACATTTTCCACATCGAAAGTCAGTTTTCCATTTACATAGAAAAGCGGCAATAGGGAAAAGACGGTTCAATATAAACAAAGTGAATATTTCCCATGATGCAATATTTGAATATTTCTTGTGTTGTATATATTCAAATGACAATTATTTTCTTCATATTTATACGCCTGAGCCACAAACAAAAGCGAATTTTAGTCAGACTTTAAAAGTTTTTGCAATGCAGAGCACCACGAAGTTGACCTCTGACTTAAAAGCCTTCGAGCATTGTCTGCTGGTGTGATTTTAGCTGCAGAACATAGCTACTGTTGAATATGCAGACATTTTGCTAAGAACAGAGTATATTCTCTCCTATATGGCAGTGAATTCTGGACAATCTCCTCACAGATGAAAAATCGAGACAACAGAAATGTGGTTCTACAGAAGGATGCTGAGAATACCATGGACTGATCATCGCTGAAATGGAAATAAAAAGGATACTTATACTTGACATCGGAAAGAGACAATTTAAATTTATAGGGCACATAATAAGGAAAGAGGGCTTGGAAAATTCAACACTCAAAGGAAATAATGAAGGCAAGAGGGACAGAGGAAAACAGCGTATAACATACCTAACAGGATTATGTAAATGGATGATAGAACAGGGTTTAGGCGAGATAACAAAAAGACAAAATTTATTAAGAACTGCAAAGAACAGGAAATTGTGGAGAGCCATGGTCGGCCACGTCCCTTCAGGACGTAGAATATAAAACTAGGATGCTTTTGAGACTGCCCAATGCTTATTTGTAAGGATGAAATAATTAAAAGTCTGCACTGAATTAAAGAACCTTTATTCGGTAATCCAATATTAATGATCATTTTGGCATTTTATTAAAAAAATATCAAATTAACTTTATTTGCCACTAGTTCTCATTTTATTATAAAATAGAACTTGATAACGTTTTCGTTATAATCAAATATTAGGTTGGTGCAAAAATAATGACGTAATAATGTCGTTTTCTGACGTTAAAAAATACGTCAAAAAACGACATTATTACGTCATTAATTTTGCACCAACCTAATATATGAAATATCAAATCATATCAAATATGTTTATACCAATAATCCGTTCTCAGTATTTCTTAACTCAAATCAAACATCTGTCTATATTTCTGAGATGGGGTATTGTAACTATTTACACTATTTACATTGTTCGGACTGTTGTCCTCATTTCTCTTGTCACATTCACGACGTTTCGGCCGTTATACGCTCCGGTCTTCTTCAGATGATTGATCTTCAAGAATACATGGCCCAATGGATAAAAGCGTTGGTGGAAGTAATCCAGTGACTTCACCTAAACAGTTGTGAGTTCAATATCTGGCCACATCAGAAAGGAGAGTTACTAAAGGGAGATAACTGAAACTGCCACACCAAGAAAAGGCATGGCACGTGAAACTAGAACAATCTAACCCGGTGGACGAAATAAAGAGCTCGATTCGAAATTCCAACGTATATCACCTGAAGGAGGCCAGAGCATACAACAGCCGAAACGTCGTGAATATCTCAATAAAGATGAGGATAATAGTCTGAACAATGTAAATAAAATCCAAAAATGATATTTCTCCATTTTAACCAAGTTTTCGACTTACCTAGTGCGAGAAAATTATTTTAACTAATATACTAATTATTTATATTTTAAATTGGAAGATAGCTGAGAGTTCACTAAAACTATGCGTAACATCGCATCTTATCTTCAGAAAAGACAATGATTTTTCAAAATGTTTTGTGTACATTTCCATAAAGATAAAAGTTTCGACTATCAAGCTATAACAAGGTTGTCACATTGAGTTAAATGTAACAAACCGGGCAACCTTTGAAAACCTATGTTACCAAATTCTGAATTAACTTTCTTTGCCTATGTTAGACGCGTCATTATCAGTAGCAACAATCCCGTGACCTGGTATGGTCGCTGCAGAGCTGAGAATCTGACCAGTTCTCTCTACATATCTAGGTTGAAAGCCATTCATTCATGCGGAGCGTGTCTTGCGCCAGTAAACTTAGCGAAGTTCATGCCTCTTCAGGCAACCCATAGACGATTGTCTCCAATATGAAGGCTTGCCTTGTTCTCTGACACGTTGCTGTTGATTCCATCAGGGAAAATGCAGCTGTTGCCTCCAGTCTAAGAAAGCCTTCCGCACAACGATGTTGTTTCATCGCCGCACTGGGTGCATTAATTAAAATGGAGCCCAGTCTAATCCATTCTGCTCGGTGTCCATTGACCCTACAAGAAGATACAACCGCCCTTTGACAGCTTTTGTTTTTAATCTTTTTAATTCTACTAGGCGTCTAGCCACTCTTCTCGCCAAAAAAATGCCTGGTGCGGGAACCATTTTAACTTCCGATAAATTTACAATGCGGCAGATATTACTGGCTTATATGGTAGCAGAGTGACTTAACACAATATTTTAAATAAAACTCCCCAAAGCTGCAAGTGGCAAAATTCCAAAATTTATTATCGCTATGCTTTCAGAGCTAGTCCCATGTGGCAACGCTTGGCTATATTACAATATAATAATTTTCCTATGACATTTTTTTTTATCTGAATTCCTTAGAGGAGGTGTTTTTATTATTATACATTGATTGTTCGGGTTTTGTTTTTCTTTTCTTTTTAACTGTTTTCTTGCTTCAGCCACTTTCTGATGTTTTTTATGTATTAGTATTATTTAGTCACTTGCCAGGAATGTCGAACGAAATCTTTTATTTGATCTAGGGATACATGTTGTTATCCTTCCTTTAAAAAGCCACCTTCCAGAATTCGTAACCACTAATTCTTCCTTACGATATTGGTTTTATTCTATACAGTATCGATATCTATATTTCCTCAATACGTTGATCTCTCCTCTGGTTTCGCTCTAACATATAATTGGGGATGGGGAATGACTGGTTACATTCAATACCTCGAAAACCAAACGAGTTACATTCCATCATCTCAGATCGGACCCTGAACTATCACCAATCACGAAAAATGAATGTTCGCTCAGGGAGGACCATTGAGCACATATTAGGACTTAAACTCTATCTAAACCTCAAGTGGATTACATACATACAATTCATAGCTATTGAAGATGGGAAAATGTTTGATTCCCTTTCCCGTTCCAATAAGTACGTAAATCAGGGCTAAAACCAAGTACTGCTCCAATATATGCCCAGTCTCCGCGTCCTTGTGGGTGACAAATAATTTTCCACCCTACAACTCCTTTCTCAAAGACTCTCACTTCTCTATCGCTATTTCCATGGCAAGTGTTCAGACGAACTATCCTCGTTAAGTCCACCAGATTTAACCTTCGCGACTAAGTGCCGACATGCTAAGTGCATTGTAGCGAACCACCCTCACTCCCTTCGTATTTCACTAAATGTAAGTTCCAGTCGAGCAGCTTCTTCCCACGAACCGCTGTTTTTTGGAACCAACTCCCAAAAGGATGCTTACTCGATCACTACAATCTTAAACTGTTCAAGTCTAGGGTTAACAGTTATCTTCCCCACATAAACTGTGACTCTGTAACCCTTTACCTTGAATGGCTCACGGGCCTTGTACTGGGTAAACATCAATTTAAAAAAAATGTAAACACAAAGACTGAAATAATACTGGTTCTTTCAGGTGTTTTACTCGACAAAACACGACAGGTATAGAAATGAGAACGACAAATAAAGAAGGAGTTCCATTTGACATTTCCGGAAGGTTAACTGATGAAGGTTGGAGAGTAGTGCGACTGAAGCGCTATAAAAACAAGAAAAATAAATTGATCTAAAAGAATCAATTTGTAATACTCCCATCGTCTACTCATCCAATTAATTTATACCGCTCAATTTCTGATTATAGTGAAAACCCGATCTTTCTTGGAGAAAATATCTTGAATTCAGACAAGGATTCGTGAGTATTTGTATAGACAAACACACACACACACACACACACACACACATATATATATATATATATATATATATATATATATATATAGTAACGTAGATATGGTAGGGGTTGCAACGCGCTGCTTATATGGTTCATTGGCTTATTTTTGGTTCATTGCCATTTTATAACTACTGCTATCCCATAATAGTTGTACCATTTCGCGGGTGAAATGCGTATGCAAATGTGACAACTCTTATGGGAAAACGTATTCGATTTTTATTATTTGTGTTCTGCTTTATTTTGCTTTGCTTTTGTTTGTTTTGTTTTTTTGTTTTGTTTTTTGTTTATTCATATCTGACTGTGATTACTATAAGACGAAGTCACGAAAGTAATGTCAAAACCGTTTTTCGTTTTCAAAGCATTTTCCCAACATCATTGATAAAATCCCAATGCTATATATATGTGTGTGTGAGTGTCTGTGTATAGATGAATACACGAGCCCAAATATATACGCAAAGATGCCTACCAACAGAAACATCAGTTTGTAAGATAGATAGATAGATAGATATACGAATAGATAGGTATTGATGCGTATCTAGCTAGTTAGATAGATACAAACCTATTTATTTATTTATTTAGATAGATAGATAGATAGATAGATAGATAGATAGATCACGTATATAATACTTTAAAAATTTACCTTCCTCTTGTATTTCTGACATACCGAATCGATCGAGTTTCGATCCCGAGTTGAAGCAATCGGATGTCTAAACACAGTGATGAGCTGTGTTATTGCGAAACAGGCTTGTATGTGGATGACTATATATATATGTGTGTGTGTGTGTGTGTGTGTGTGTGTGGAGGTAGATGGAGAGAGGAAGAAGAAATACAAATTCCGTTTTACATCGAAACGTTAAAGATTAAGGGACATTTAGCTTTAAATTTGAATTGACATCTCGTGTATCCAGATATTTACCGATTTCATTTAGCTTACTATCACTTTTTTCTGTTTGCTTTTGTTTAGTTTTTTTGTTTTTTGTTTTTTCCTGTTTTGTTTATTTTTTTTTATCGCTTTGGTTTTTAATTATCCCGCATTGTATCAAAAGTAGTTTTGTGAGGAAATTAAATATATGTTATGATCCTGGGCATAAATTCATTTCTTCCCCACCACTATCACCTCCACACCCATGAGTGATTGTTCGAGGGTCCGTCTACGAATCTCTAGAGTCGGGATGCTGAAAGTCAAATCCATCAGCTAAGTGATAAACATTACGCTTGTATTAATTATACATATATATATATATATATATATATATATCACTGCCTTTCTCAATAAAACGATCGTTAGTCTGAAGTTCCTTCTCAGAACAAAATGCGTTACTTCAGAGACGTTCCATTTGTATATCTATATAAAGGGTGTTTCATTAAGACGGATCAAAGTCAACAGTAAATAAATCAGTGTTATTGGTGAAAATTTATTTATTTCTCTATTGGATCATGTTATTTAAGTCATGGCAATTATGTGTGAAAAATAATATCGCCCAAATGTCCGCCAAATCTGAAAGGAAAATAAAAAAAAATCATTAAACGCTTAAACTTAATTCACATTTAAAATAGATCCAAGTTATTGGAACACCCTTAGGTCCAACGGTTTGTATGTTTGCACGCGTCGAGTGTGCTTGATCTTATGCGCTTGTTTTACTTTAGAGAAACGTTAAGTAATACTATCTCATAAAGAATGTTCTTTGTTTTGTTAATATACTTTATATAATCCAGTTCAGATATCTACTTTGTTCGCTCAAATTCGCCTTTGTCTGTTAAAACAGATAAACGCATTTGGTTCCTCGGGTACTTACTACTGAGTCAACAATACATACGCCACTATGTCGGTAATATCAACTTAATTTGAATATTTTAAGAATGTCTTCGACAACAACTTCATTCATTTTCCCCGTAATCCTTCTTGTTCCTCTTAAATTTGAAAACTATGATTTTATCATGGACAAGACTATGCTCAGTGACACTCAGCATTATCAGAATTGCATGGAGCATATTGTATTGTTTAATGGGCATGAATGACTAATTTTTACGTGTAATTCATGTCTGCTTGGCCACCTTCCAATACATAGTAGCGCTTTGAGGTTGCCTTCTACTGAGAAAGTTTACCTTCAGTGAAAATCTTTTTCTTTTTCTCTCTCTTTAATTATTTAAGGCCATTATAACTGTGTAATTGAGGCACGGTGGAGTAACGGATAGCGGCTCGGATTTAGGAATCCGAGAGCCGAGTTCGAATTCCATTACATTCACTTACGCGCTAATTCCCTTGGGAAATGTATGAATCCTCTTCTCGCCTCAGCTATGTGTAAATAACAATACAGTTCTTGGATGGCAACTGGTCTACCGCAGAAAGAAATGGCAACCTTTTGCGGAAAAATCTGCCTCGTCAGTCATGTATCGAAAGATACATGATCGCCTACGCGTGTATTACGCATGGCACATAACTAATGCCCTTGTCATTAATTCATCTCTTCTCACTACTTTCAGCTATGGGGTGAAATAGCTGAAGGTAGTTATCCACTACATGAAACCACTCCAGAATATATCTCAACAGTCATGGCAATTTAAAGAAATTTTAAAAAAAAAAGAAAAGAAAGACGTTGAGAGCCATGATCGCCCACGTCCTGAACAGATATAGCATTAAAAAGTGACGCCATATTTTTAATACATTATTATCATTTTTAATATTTTTTCTAAAGTGTTTTCTTGATTTCGCTAAAAACAAAATGCCCTAAATTTTCCCTTATAGAAAAACTAAAAACGATTTTACATTAATTATAACGCAAAGATTTAAATGTTATAAACTCAGTGTTTATGATCGTCGACCATAAATCAATCATTCCGCCCTATTTAATTAGAGCTACAATTATGCAAATTAATTGAAATAACCGCTTTAGTTTCCTTTCTTTCACCAAACGGTCAGTTTTAAACCCACTGGAGTGACATGGTGCAATCGATTTCTATTTTTTCCTTAGATTAGGTCATTTGCAGTGATGTGAAGTAATATGAATTTATTGTCAGGGTGTATGATGAAATTTATTTGGCCTTGAAAAATATTGCGTCATCCGTGATTGCATGCCCAGACACTATTGTCTCGACTGTCGATTAGTTGTCCTACGGCAATTGTCTACGATGTACGTTATTCCATTGAAGCTTACGAAAATTGTAATGCTGCACGAACACACTGGCAAGTCTTACCAGTGAGCAAATTAAAGTAATATAGACTGGCCCGGAAACTCTCCTGATTTAAATCCAATCGAGAATCTGTGGTCAGTCTGCAAGGAATTACTTCATGGAATCGACATACGAAATACTAACATGTGCACTGGGTCATGTTCCATTGGAAAAATACAAAAAAGTAAATAATAACGGAATTATTCGTTTTGTGTCAATTAATTTGCACAAGGATGTAATTGGTGAGAGAATGAATTCATCAATTTCCCGACCCCTATCAGGTATGGGCAAAATAGTAGGGCAGACAAGGCTCTTTAATCTTGATAGGGCAACCTGTCTAAGATTAAAAAAAACAACTTAAATTTTAAAACACGGATATATTTTTTACTAATGTTCACCCTATACAAGGCTCAAGAGCCACACGATGTAGATGTTTACCGAAGGAACTTTCTGTGTGGGTGGTAGAAGTGAGAAGTAAGAGGTGCAGTTTATGGGAGTATGGATGAAAAAAATAATGGTTCACTGTTGTGTTGAACCAGTTAAAATTGTAGCGATCTGGGATGTATCCTCTTGTGAGTAGATCCCACAAGCTAACGTTTAGTGGCAAGAAGTTGTTTGAGTGGAAATTGCTTCTTACTAATGGAATACAGAAAAATGAGTATATGGAGAGCCATGATCACCTACATCTTAAAGGGATATGGCATTAAAAAAGAAACAATTCAGTTAACGAGCCACAACTATGTTGTAATGATCGCTAATTAATGTTTCAAAGAGCTCAGTTCGAAAAAGATCCATTTCCTCTTTCTTGGCTGTAAATACGCAGTCCAAGTTAAAAAGCCTTCACACTATAATCAATAGTTTACTCTTATGTGTGTCTGCTTATCTAACATATACCTGTGTGCGCGTGCGTTGTGGGCTGGCCGTTAAGGATTTCATAATATATGCATATGTGACTGTGTGCAACGAAGTAAATTGGGTACATTGACGCCTGTCAACTGGAACTGTATTTCTTTCGTAAATGTACAAGTGTTGTTTGCTCTTCAGTAATTACTATCAGACTAATCAAGTAACCGGAAGTAATAAGGTATGAAATCTCCATTACATTTTATTTCTCCACTTGCCGTACAAGACAATGAAATAAAGCAGCCACACACACATACACGCCTATTCATTGCTAGATCGATAAACAGATAGGCAGGCAAACGCGTGGTCGAGTGCTGAGCCCGTTTGCTTTCTTTCCACAAAATTCAGATCTCGCCAACAATGTTTATTGTAATAAGAAATAATTGTCAAACGTTATTATCATTTTTTCTAATATATTTTCTTACTTTTGCTAAAAAGAAAAGGCCAAGATTTTTTGCCTAAAAGAAAAGAAATAAAAACGATTTCTCATTAATTATAATATTAGATTCAACTATTTACTTTAATCGGCAATAAATCAATCATTACGCCATATTTAATGAGAGCTAATTAAAATTTTAAAACTATTGGATGGCTGGGGATCCTCTAGGACATTAACATTGCAATACCGCGACTGATATTTCTGACCGAGTGCTATTTTGCTATACACCTTAATCTCATTTAATGACAGAGGAGACACAACTACCCCCCCCTTCGAAGATATATATTTTGCTTACGAGGTAAAGAAACTCTCAAAATGTGAATCATTAGACAAAAAGCCTAGTTTTACCTCTCAGCATTTGGCAGACTTAGATAGCATTCATGGCTATTTTAAAAATATTTTTAATATATTATTACTTATTAAAGAGACGCCTGTGTACTTCCTTTATGGAGGAACGGTATAGTGCTAGTGGCTCGAATTGCAGTCGTGTTTATTTACATGCCACTAACCTTGAGCAAGGTATGAATCCATCTCTCTCCCCAACTATGGTTAAATAGCAAAACACTTTGGACTCTATAGCCTTGGTTTGCAACCATTTTCGAAGAGGTAAAACTTTGAATTCAAACCAGGAGCCACTTTTCCACAAACGATGTGTTGAATAGCTGGACAGACCGGGCCCTATAGTTTTAGTTGGCAGCCAATCTACCGCAGAAACAAACGGCGGGAAAATCTTCTTCCTAGTCAGTCATGAATTGAAAAAGACATGATCGCCCGAGAGTGTATCATATAGATATATTCCAAGCGTAGCTCAGATGTGGCACAAAGCCGAAATTATGGGGCACCCAGTGAGGATCGAACTCCCTACTCAGTCATAATTGTTCTAGCGAGACAAGCGTGCTAACCATTACACCACGACGAGGTGCCTCCGAGAGTGTATCATATATGCCTGACTGAATGTCTTGCAAGTGTATAATATATTATCACTAGTTTTTTTTTTTTTTTCTATAAAAATCATTGCCAATTATTTTTACTATTAAAACACATTGCACGGATTTTTTTCTATAAAACGTCATTGACCAATAATCGGCCAAGCGTGTATCAGGTATGGTCCTTAACTGACTAATGTACTTTTTACATTTTACCCTTCTCTTTGCAAGTACATTTTGCAAAGTCGTTTTCATTTAATAGATGTTTTGAAAAAGAAAAATGCTTCCTCCCAATGTGGATAAATTAAATTATGATCCGCGGATGGTTGAACTCTGCTGTATAGAGATATTCACACATTTTTGTCTATTTTACTTACAGCGCTTTTTTGGAACTTTTCTCAATGAACGTCAGTCACCGAGATTAAGTTGTACATTAATATATTTTCATTTTTTCAACTCGCACATTTCTTTCAGTAAACGATGTATTAAATTTCCTCTATTTGCGTATTACTTCTTTACACGTAACCCATTCATCTTCAAGAACTTAGGCACTTGTTGTTGTTTTTTTGGTTTCTATTATAATCTATTGTTATATTGCGTTATTTTCGTTCTTACTGACTGGGCGGAAAAATAAGTGATGTGATGTATTCAAATAAAAAAAAAAAACAACAACAGGCCAAGGTCCTGAAAATAAATTCAATATATCCAAAATGTCAAGGGATTTCACACTAAAATACTGCATTTTTTTATAGGATACAAAAACATAAAAAAAGAAAATATTAGAAATGGGAAAAGGCTAAATATAAAATATATAGGCAAAAAATAACTCACGCATGCATAATCTATTCATACATGCATGCACAAAGCATGACATGCACTTCAAGTGAATCTCCTTTGGAGATGCACACCATCATATATACGGATATACGGATGAATATTTTATGTAATTTACTCTATTTTCATGACTGGGTAAGTGACACACAACACACACACAACACACACACACACACGCACACACGCACACACACACGCACATACAGATAGATAGATAGATAGATAGATAGATAGATAGATAGATAGATAGATAGATAGATAGATAGATAGATAGATAGATAGATAGATATGGACGAGGAGGCGCTGAAAAGGTTTCGGCACGACCAAGAAGACCTCCGCTTCAATAATATAATGCTTTATCATTTAGACAGATTTTTTCCGAAAGGAGTTGAGTTGAGAACTTTTCATCCTCCTAACAAAGATAGATAGATAGATAGATAGATAGATAGATAGATAGATAGATAGATAGATAGATAGATGCTATTATGTTTTACGATGTAGATATCATTCCAAATTAAAATTTGTACGATGTAAACATTTTAGTACATGCTGTTTATGTAAATAAAATAGAATGCAAATAAAAGAAGAATTTTTAATATTTTAATTACATTTTCTTTATGTTATATATGTATGTTATAATATGTTTTACTGTGGAGATATCATTCCAAAATAAAATTTGTATGGTGTAGATTTTTTCCTTGTACATAACAAGCCAAAATAGCACCATAGATAGATAGATAGATAGATAGATAGATAGATAGATAGATAAAGAACAGACTGAGATACATACATAGATACATAAGAATAGACTGAGATAGATAGATAGATAGATAGATAGATAGATAGATAGATAGATAGATAGATGCAATTTCTGACATAAAATAATTTGTAATCTTGCCGATAAAATTATTCGTGATGACATGTTGATTAATTAATTAATTAATTAAAAGAATGCCAGCGTCTGTTAATTTCTTTTTACTTATTGCTAATTATGTACTTCATACGCGCAAAAAGAGGACATAAATTAGTTGAAATGATTAATGAATTCACCTGAAATGATAAAAAAAAAAAAGAAAATGAATGTATGAATGAAAGAATGATTTCTTTACATTTCAGCATCTGCCATGATTTCATGTTTTTTCCACTGATTTTTTTTTGTTTCTCTTGTGCATTCATGTAGTACAACAATAAAATATTACAACCAAAGAAAGCAGCACACTGCGACACCATTTACTTGCTATGTATTATTCCAATGATACTACTACATTGTAGCATTACACCAGTGATAATACGAACATTGTCCAAATATATATATAGGCCTACTATTACCTTATAAAGTAAAGTCAACAATACCTTTTTTTTTTAATTTGTTTAATATAGCGAAAATGAACCTATATATTCTTTTGTATAAAAAAAATGCTGTTTGGATCAGTATGAGAATTTTTCAACTTATAAAATTAAGCAGATAATTTTTTTTATTATTCCGGAAGCAAAATAATCGCGCCATGGAAAATTATTTGAAAAACAATAGGCGTATTGTATCAAAGAATCTCCGTGTCTGGTGGAAAATTAGAAGAAATAATTTGACTATGACGATACTTGTATTTACTATATAAGAGAACTCATATGACAGCACTAAAACACAATTATTTTTTTTAATCAATTCACTACATGCAAGGCGATAACACCACTAAAACGCAAGGGTCTACTGGAAGCTAAACAGAAGGGCGAGTCTTTAGAAGGCACCGAAAACCTATTCCTAAACAGGAAGCAAGGGATAAACTTCTATCGAGGAGTGTGAACCAGATAATAGGTGAAACTGGAATAAGGGCACTTCTTCTTATCGAAAGTTTGCTTTACGCCACTTGAATTTCACGAAACACCAACAGTAGTGAAGATATCCCCCGATTTGCGAAACGATATAAAGTGAAGAAGATAATACCATTTCAGTGGCTGATGTGTAAAGCTGTTAAATACGAAAATATGTCTAAATTGCTTAACCTCTCGTATTTTTCTATCTTATAATTAGTTTTTCGGTATTCAGAATTAAACGTATACAAAAGATACGTGACCTTTCAAAGTAAAATCATTCTCCTCTGCAATCATAGCATTACTATAAGTCAAAGCGGAAATCTCAATCAAGATTATTTTGGAGGTCACGGAACGCTCAAAAATGTTTTCCGTCTAAATTAATGGTAACTGCTTCTTCGGATTACAAAAGAATTTCGGATTAAGAAAGAATTTTGAATTACGAAAAAATTTCGGGTTACGAAATAATTTCGGATTACAAAATAATTTCGGATTACGAAATAATTTTGGCTTACGAAATAATTCACATTAATACATTTTCATTTTCACCTAGTAGTAGATAAGCGTTTTTTTTTTTTTTGTTTTTTTTTGGGGCGGGGGTTGTTATTCTGAGGTAAAATATTAGGTTGGTGCAAAAGTAATGACGTAATAATGTCGTTTTTTGACGTATTTTTTAACGTTAAAAAACTACATTATTACGTCATTATTTTTGCACCAACCTAATAGTTTCATTATTTGATGCATTTTTTCGGTCTATTCGTGTCATATTTGTTTTTAAAACAATGTTTCTATATGCCCTGATGAAAGGAAAAGAAAAAGACTACCAGATGCAATATACTTTCGAGGATGGTGGAAGAATATATCGGCTGTAACATATTTATTTATATTCTGTATTTGTCCAACAGAATTACTGAAATATGGTGACGTAATACGAGTAGCAGTATAAAGATATCCGGAGTAACGGTTATCGACGCGGAAAGTGGATTCGACAAACCGAGTTCGATTTCCAGTTAAGCTTGTCGCGTTCACTTTCGCACTAATAACCTTACAAAACGTATCAATCCAAATCGTATACCCTAGCTATGGTTTAAATAGGCAGACTTGAGTGTAAGTCTAGTCGAAGAACAACTCTCAAATTTAAACCGTAGAAAAAGATACCACTCCACTATCTTTCCCAAGAAATCCGAACAATTCAGGAATAATTAAGAAAACTGTCAGGAACTACGAATGCCTATGTCTTGTAGGGAAATGTCAAAAAAAAATTAATTTAATTTAATTTAGTCTGGCCCAAGACTAACTTAGTGGCTGACCCGGTGCGAATCGCACTCACTACAATAGCGAATCACTTTGCGAGACGTGCGTTATAACCATTGGTCTTCAAAGTTTTTTTGCCATTCGAAGAGCGAATCGTCAAAACATTCAACTAACCATTTGCATCCGTGCAATACCTTTGCAATAGTGCTACTCTGCTTCATCTTGTAATAGTTAGGAACTAATGAAGCATAAAGACCGACAGCTTTCTTCTTTGGCACCTTGACTTCACACATTTAAAAGTAGTACTAGATTGGCATACAGGGTCACACCATTTTACCATTGAAACTGATAAATCCAACCGTAAGTTCTATTCCAGTAGTTTCTTCCGACGCACTTCTCACCTATGGAACTCCCTTCCAACTTCTTGCTTCCCTGTCAACTACAATCTACAAAAATGTTAATTTATCTACAGAATCCTGTTCTTTTTATTCTCCATTTCTTCACGGTAACATTTTCTCGATTTCCTTCACTCTGTCGTCTGTTCTTCTCATTAGTCTTAGTGGCTTTATCGCCTTGCTTGATGGGAAATTTTTTTAATTCTTACTTCCATTTCTTACTGAGCAAGCTTTTGAGAATTTCTTCATAGAAAGGTGGTTGACAAAATATCACAAATAATAATGAACTTAATTCTCATTTGGTTTTCCACACTTGTGACCTTCTATACTGATCTCAACTTATAAAATAACTATGGTGCAATAGTTAACAAGCTAGTAGACAATTATTTCCTTAATGTTTGATCCTCACTGTTTATCCAATGTTTGTGTATTTCTACAATAACAAGCTAAGCCTAAATAACCATTTTTAATCTAGTTTTAAACTTATACTCGGTGCTCCATACATAGAAACTTATACCACACTAACCTAATCAACACATGGGTAGGTGTTTAATTTTGCTACATTGACCAATTTTATAGTATAAAATCACTAAAGGGATTAAAAGTCTTTCCACTAAAAATATTTTCTTTCTTTTATTGGTATTTTATTGGTATTTTTTTTATGTAAAACGAATGGAAAAGTTAATGTTTCTTCTTGCTTTTATAATCATGTAAAAAACCAATAATCAGCCATTAACTGCTTCCTGATCTTTGGCCAAAGGTCACTTCACAATACTGAGTTTTTATTTTGCTAACATCAATAATAATTCATGGCTCTTTACTGAATTCGCCGTAAAACATTTCCCCGAGGGAAAAAAAAACGTCTTTTTAATGCCGTGAAAGCGATGTTCGAAAACAAATTGTTAAATTCGACTGCATATTAAAAAAAGACATATAAAACAAACTTTTAATTTAAAACCGAATGTAGGCTCAAGCTTCTCCTAAATTGTTAAAAACAGAAAAAAAAAGTGTTGTCATTAAGTTAATGAAATTGTTTTCATACACTTCATACGATTGAAAGGATTTATCGTACAACAGAGTCGACCTTGAATACATAAAAGCCAGCCAGTATATAAATGTCATGAAACTGATTTGACATCAGTATTCTTATAAAGACAAAACTGTGTATTTATGTATTGTTCTAAGAGTACTCTACAATATTTGGTAATTATAAGGTGTTCCAGTAGTGCTGAAATATTGTATTGTTCTACTATGTCAATGTGACTCTTTTATGAAACATTAATATTGTACTATCATAACGTAGTTCTATAGTACTGTGATTCAACTGTACTGTAGTATCACAGTACTACTAATGTAGTAACGTAGCATCCCAGGAGTGCTGCTTGACAAGTTACATATGCCAGAGTTATCTAGACTTTTCTTTTTTTTTCTTTTTTTTTTTTTCACCCGTTTTTTTTTTTACCTATGGAAGTGACACGGGGACATCCTACCACCTTTGGCTCGCTTATGACAGGTAAACATGGTTCCTGGCACAGGAACTTTCCTCAACTCTTATATGCATGGGTAATGGTTAATTCAATATATTGTCCTGTTTATTTTTAACTGCATCTGCATCTGAACGCTCGTGGCTGATGGGAACTGGTTGTCTGTCTGTTTGTCCTATCTGACTGTCGAATTATTTGTTTATTGTTTTCTCACTGAATGTTTTTATTTTATATTCGACTTTTTATTGTTTTGCTGTTGTTCTGTTGTTTATATTAACGAAAGAATATTTTATCCCCAAAAAATTTTCTTTGATTTTACAAACTGTGTGCTCTTTATACTGTCGATTTCCGTCTTAGCTAGTTTGATTTTGATCTATGTTTGTTATTAAATGCTATGTTTTTTCAGATCTGTTATTTATTCGATATTATATGTCATTATTCACTGCCTTTCTCGAAATAGATGTTTTAGAAGAGCACTTTTTAATTAAATATCCACACAATACAATGAAAAAGGGCCACCCATGTTCGAGAGTTACTGAATGAAGATGTATGAACGTAGCCGGACGAGGTAAGTGCAGATTACGAGGATATGTAGGATAGATATCGGTTGACATTATCCCTAATAATCAAGCATCCTGTCAGCAGTTTGTTCCAAGAAAGTAGCGGTTCTAGGAAAGAAGCTGTCTGAGTGAAACTTCCTTTTTAGCAATGAAATAAGAAGGGAATTACGATGATTCGACCTTGTGTATGTGGCATAACAGATCCTTGCTATAAAGCTCTGACTTGGTGGATGTAAGAAATGGAGCGCGTCTGAACATTTACCATTAAAACAGCAATGGAATAACGATTGTCTTGCGACCTTTCGTGCAGATGTGAGAATGTGATTCGGTTAGAATTGTAGTAATTAAATATATCGGACTTTATGCCAGATATGGACTGATTAAAAATATTGATAAAATAATCATGAAAGTTTTTGCCTCATGTAAGACAAATCACAAGTGTCGAATTCTCTTACTGTTTTAACTGTTCATTATTCTGAATGACGACCACAAATCGCATCTGAAACTTTGTCGCGTTTTTACATTTCAAATGGCTTCAGCTGAAATTTGCAAAGTAATGCTTCTAACGATTAAGAAGGGGAAATAAGTTGTCGAAAACGCAATTAATATAAACTTATGTATGACTTTCTAGCACTCATAAGATAATTTCTTAATCAATCCGTCTGCCTCTGCAGCTGCTAGTGACAGAAATAGCCTAAGGATTAGGTCAGTCAATGCCATTCTTCTGGGGTTCATTCCAACTTCTTGTTTTTGGTGCTCATACTTTGGTACAGTTCTTCTGGCATAGAAGATATCAACAATGACAAACTCATAGATTGATTAGTAGGATCATGGCAACTTCTCCGTAAGTTTATAGATAGATAGAGAACGAGAGAGAGAGAGCGACAGGCAGTAGATAAACGGTGTGAAAAGAGAAATCAACACTGTATGTTGACTGTCAGTTTCATGCCTCAACTGAACTTCAGGTCATGCATATATATTGCGTTGCAAGAAAAGTTTGTAACGTTTTCAATAGGTAGCGTTTGAAGTCATGATTTCGTCTCACATCTGACTAAAATTTATAACATATATATATATATATATATATATATATATATATATATATATATATTGAAAATTGAAATTTCAATACCTCTTTCTATACGATTCGTGCGTGGATTGTAAATTTTAAATGTTTTTTTATATTAAAAGTGATAATTTAGAAAAATTAATGCAGATGCTCTTTTATTTCTGGAAAGTGAAAAGCGCTGTATAAAGAGCAAAAAAGATGTGTGCTGTTTATGGAGACCGTGTCATAGCTGAGAGCATTGTTCATACGTGGTTCGCTAAGTTCAGAAGTGGAAATTTTGATCTTCAAGACTGAGAATAATACTGGTCATCGCAAACATACTCCGTATATCTCATATGAGCGTTGTAAAGTATTTGAAAATATCTGGGGAGATGAATCGTTAATACGATTGGGTTGTTCACGATTTTTGAAAAGAACGATCACAGGCGACGAAAAGAGGATTGTTTACAACAATGTAGAGCTGAAAGTCCCGTGGAAAGCCTGACCCTGTACCCGAAGAATGTGAAGCTGTGTATCTGTTGGGATTGGGAAGACATTATGCATTACGAACATCTTTTCATCAACTCAGAAGTTGAATTCAGATAACCTCTTTTCTTTTTATGTGCCGTCACCTTTCAGGACGTAGGCGATCATGGCTTTCCACTTAGCCTTATCCCTTGTAGCTCTCAATAAGTTTCGTCCCTCTGCCACCTCCCCAGACCACTTGCTTAAGCCCGCCAGTTACGTCATGCGTTGCTTTCCTTAGTCTCTCTTTCTCTCTATTCGACTTGTGAGTATCAGATTCTCCAAGTCCTCCTCTGTTCCCAATTGAATCTCTAAAAGAAAGCAATTGATGAAAAAGCGCCCGGAATTGGTCAATCGAAAAGGTGTCGTCTTCCATCAGAACAACACCAGACCCCACATCTTTTGCAGAACCAGCAGAAATTGGTACAGTTTGGCTGGGATGTCCTGCTATTAGGTTGGTGCAAAAAATAATGTCGTTTTCTCACATATGTTACTATTTGAGAAAACGACATTATTTTTTGCATTATTTTTTGAATACGTCCACCATAATCACCTGATCTTGCACTTTCGGATGGACATTTCGATCTCTGCAAAATTATTTTAATGGGAAGAACAACAAATCCCTGAAAGCCTATAAAATCTACTCAGAACCAGTTCATCGCTCAGAATGATACCAAGGTCTGGGAGGATGGAATCATGAAGCTGCTTCAAAGATGGCAAAAGTTGGAGGAACAAAATGACAAAATTGAATAAATTTATGCACAAATAACAAAATATCTTTGAAATTCACTTAAAAACGCCACGAACATCCTTTTCAATGCATATATATAATTTTATTTTATTACTTCAAACGTTGTTTTTATGGATATCCGAGTTTCAAATAGGCGTCCCATTTTTTAACAGTATATTATGACTACCGGTCTGTACTAAAACTAAATAAACATAATGTGCTCTACTTATATATTACTATTACTAACACCGCTACTATTATTTCTACTATGACTACATATGCAGCAGTAGACAAAATAAATAGTATTTATGAAATTGTTTTTTTTAATAATAATCATGTTCTACATAATTAATTAGATAATTAATTAGACCATAATTACCTATGAATGGGTTTATTCTGTCTTCAAAAATGCGTTAATCCTTTCAGAATAATTCATATATGTGAGGGTGTGGCATCCGCATGTGTGAGGGAGACTCACGGCCAACTCTGAATGAAAAGTTTAAGCACCACAAACCCTGATCAGTACAAAGATGTGTGACCGTTTAGGAAGTTTAAATATGTAAATAGCTTGTGACCTTGTGCTAGTCTCTAAGCCAGTTATTCTCAAAAGAGAGACACTTAAATCCTAAGGGACAAATGTTTCAAAACTTAGGGGAGAAATTTCAAATCTAAGGGGGGGAATTTTAATCAAGCTAGACATTGCGAAATAATTTCAGTCACTAACGTGAGGAAAGTTATAGAAAAAAAGTAATGGTAGGTCATGTCAGGGAGATACCCAGACCTATATCAATTGTGTTCTGGCATCCATTAAGTTAGTGTCAGCACGGGCTAGGCAAGTTAAAATGATTTATTCGAATAGGCTATGATAGTGGATACCAGAAAGATGGTATCTACCATTTCTGAATTAATGGTGATATTTCAGCGCAGTGATTGACCATTGTTCCTTAATTTTCATGATCAGAGAAGACTATGGTAACAGACAAGCGACCCTGGCTCAAATAACATCTACATTCAATGCAGGATGTGTCAGACGCATATCGAGCAGCTCGGTTCAGTGTTCTTCGGAGCAGAAGGCCTACCAGTGTATCCTGCTCTTGACTCCACCAAATGAACCATGGAAACTGTCAGCGTGTGATGCGGTCCGAAAAGTTACAGTTACCACTTGTTTTGGGTGCATATTAGTGTTCAGGTCTGCCGAAGACTCCATGAGGTTATCGTCCTCAGGTGTCAACAAGACACTGTGCAAACTGCTAGTGGTTTCATAATGATAAGAGGTGTGTTCACATGGCATGGGTTTTATCTGCTCTGCCTAAACATGTCATTGATGACTGCTTCGCTGCATTCCTTCGTAACCATTTGCATCTATTTATGGACTCCATGTACCCCAACAACAATGGTTGATTGCAAGTGGATAATTGTTCATGTTGGTGAGCCAATGTTACCCAGAATTGATGCTTTAAGAGTATCCTAGAGATTTCTGACGAATAGTGATGCTACTACGTTCACCTGACATGTGCTCATTCGAAGATTTACGGGAAATGGCGTAGATGTCAAATGACCGTTTATGTGTCCCAAAAACAATGGGTTATTCCAGCAAGATTTGTCATTGGGTTCAAGTTGCTCAGAATTGATTCGTTCAGGAGCATTTGGCTCTTATCGAATAGTGCAGTTATCATTTTCATCCGACATGAGCCCAAATGAACATTTATGGGACATGGTGACATGATAGAGATCTTGTACCTACAAATATCAGGCAGCTGTGGACAGTTATTAAGACGGCATGGCTTAACGTCTCTCTCAGATGTCTTCTGTTCACATGTGGAATTGATACCAATTCGAGTTACGTATATATATATATATATATATATATATATATATATATATATATATATATATATATATATATATATTAAACTCGGTGGGTGAAAAAACCTGGATAGCACAATTTTCAATTAAATTGGCATCCGCGGAAAAATGGGAAAAAGAGAAAGCACCAGAAACATCCGATGAAACAGGGCGAAAGAAATCGTCCAGTACCTTAAATCTCTGGTACAAAGAAAAAAAAACCCAGCGACTAGTAAGTTAAAACTAAGAGTGCTCAATACAGCAAGTAGAGCAAAAGTAAAATAAATAAATCCTAATGAGCCAGATACTACCTATCTAGGTTTCACCACATATTTGTATAAAAAAGAATATTTTATTTGTGCATTTCTGAGCATTCTCTATAAATGGGGAGGGGTCAAGTAAATATCCCCCATCCGACAGGTATGGGTTAAACCTTAGATTAGATCTTACTCTCTATACTTTATATATATATATATATATATATATATATATTCATATGTGTGTGTGTGTGTGTGTGTGTGTGTGTGTGTGTGTGTGTGTGTGTGTGTGTGTGTGTGTGTGTGTGATTATTCATACTAGTTTATGCGCCAAAATATGTAGAAATATATATAAAGATAAAATAAAGCAATAACTTCTTGTTTTCTCGGGTCTTTGCAGTGTACTAACGTAATTGTTTTTCGACAAATTTTTAGATAAATTGTTTTTTCAGAGGTTTTTTGTTGTTTTGGTTGGGTGCTTTGCTTTGGGGGGGGGAATTTTGCCAGTGTCGATGGATTGTTTTGCAATTTTCATAAAGAAACGAAGCATAAGAAAATTTTGAAACATTTCATGGGAACGAATCAAAAATTGTCGTCTGCTCAATATTATGTATAATAACGGGGATCTGTTCTATAAATTCACGCACGCATTTACGAATATACCATTAAAGATATAAATTTACCGTCTTCATTTCTTTTCCAAAAGCCCAGCGGCAGAATTCGTTACAGCGATTTGATAGCCTTTTTCCAAAACAATCTTATGGAGCTTTTTACACAAACTACAACAATTACATTCTGAAACAAAAATCTGTCTAAATATAAATACTAGCAGAATTACCAAACGCAGACAAAGTTTTCTTTTTATTGTTTTAAACATTTCCAAATATACTTGGAAATAAACTAACATTATAACATAAAGTTCTGAAGGCACATATATTTCCTTTGTTTCGACTATTTCAAAATAATTCACTTCAACCGTATTTGTGAAATCATTAGCTCGTAAACATTCTGCTGCATCTTTTGATATGATAACTATTTATTACGTTAATGTCAATATATGGAGGATGAGGAGCACTAAGCTGATGATATAGATATTTATAGACTGGAGAAAAATGATCTTGAACAAAAAAAAATTAACATCTTCTACCAAGTATTCCAACAAATAGGAAGATCAACCTTTCCAAAACAGAATTTATTATCTGGAATTGGAATACGAGCAGTGTTAGCACCTGAATCTATCATAAAAATGTATGATGTGGAATTAATAAATGCTAAACACTTCAAGTACCTCGATGAATGGATCAGGCTGAAACATGTTATAGTTAAGTTATTTTTGTTCACCGTTCAGTTCAGTAATATTATTGTCATTGTCTTAAAACATTGACTTAATAAATTAGCTTTTTGTTCTGTGTTTTAAACTTACCACGGATAAATATGACGCAAATTTGACCCATATTCCATCAAAAATGGTCGAACTAGATCAGAGGTTTACAACCGGAGGTTCATATAGACCCTGGGGTCCATATAGACCCTGGGGTCCATATAACATTAACTGGGTCCACACAAAAGAAAGTTATTTTACTAGTGTTTATAAATGTTCCATAGAATTTAATTGTAAAATACAAGTTTATTTTCATTAAATTAGTTTTACTTCAAAATAAAGCATATGCCTTCATTATTTCTATTAGGTTGGTGCAAAAATAATGTCGTTTTCTCGCATATGTCACTATGTGAGAAAACGATATTATTTTTGCACCAACCTAATATAACAGAATTCTTAAATTTATCTATCAGTAAAAAATAAAATAAGCTTTTTTTTAAAAAAATTAATGGTTATTAATGTCCGCCAAAAGAAATTAACAGTAAAAGTGGTCCATGAGTAAAAAGAAGGGGGTTGGGAACTGCTGAATTACATGGAACGCTCCTTTTATGGACAATTCCATGATTGGAACAAGCGCCTTAATTCCTGGTCACTCTAATTGGATTCATGGAATCTCACTGTGTCCTTTTAATATGAACCTCAGTCTATATATTGGAAATTATATACGCCCTTAGACCCTTTATTGTTAATAATTTTCGAAGTCATTGCAGCGGTAGTAATCCTGGCATAATGCCCACATGGCCGTATTCATTTTAAAAGCCGAAGGGTGAAACAAATGTTAGTTTCATTCTTGGATCCCTCGCGTGTTATTATTAAAGTTATATTGGTCCCTTTAGTCTTCATTTTAGAGTAAAAGCATCGTAGCGGTAATAATACTGATACCTAATTCCATCGAGGTTATTAATTTTAGAATTCATCCAATTTTAGTTAAGCTTCCTTAACATTCTAAATCGTTAAATAACCCACACACAAACGTATAATGGCCATAAGTCATATCGAATAAGATCTTGCTTAAATTTGCTTACATTCAATATATATATATATATATATATATATATATATATATATATATAATCATTTCACCCCAAGCAAGGCAATAGAGCCACTAGGATGCAAGAGGTAACTAGGTGTTAGAGAATATGAGAAAAACTACTATTAAGGAGAGAGGACAATAAAAGAACAAGAAGACCGAAGATAACAATTGACACTGCGATACAACGTAATGAGTCACTCTCCTGGATGTTAGCATCAGCCATGTTGATCTCATCATCAAGGTCATTAATGAAAATTAAAAACAAAGTAGGAACAAGGATAGAGCCCAGAGGTACACCTGCATTAGTACAGAAGAATCTAGAACATGTGTCTGTGTGTGTATGTAGGTGTCTATATTATTTTACTACAATTAATTTTTATTACTTCGAACGTTATTTATGGGATACTCGTATCTGAAATAGACGGCCCATTTTTATTATTCTATCGACTTGCGCATTCGAAAAAATCTTTAAAAGAAGAAAATGTGCTCTCCGATAGGGATCGAACCTGGGTCCCCATTACGTAGAATAAACGACTTGCTTGATTCGTTGCTTTACCATAGAGCTAGAGTTGCATTTCTAACAAACAAAAAGAAATTTTTATCAGATTTTCTAGCTAAGAGAATACTTGAAGAAAATTTCTAGCTAAGAGAATACTTGAAGAAAATAAGTTTAAAGATCTTAAAATCTTAAATGTTTTTTTTTTCTTTCCTTGACGCCTTATTATTAACATATTACGAATCTAATATGTTTAACTATAAGTATTCAGCTTTGTTCTTTAGTTATATGTACTGTATTTATCTCACCAAAACTTTTGTTCATTCTTTTTCATTTTCTGTATTTAATCACAATATTTATATTTTATTTTAACATATTTCCTCTGGGCAATTCCCATTGATTTGTACACGGATATATTTTAATTTTTCTATTAACTGTTAGAATAATTTAAATTGTCTTCAGCGTTTTGTGTAGCAGAGTTGTCATGGTTACTTTTCCTTGGAGTTTTCATTTGTTTTTGTTTTTTTTTTTGAAAATGCTCACGTAAGGTAGCGAAATGTTAACACTTAAATAAGAAAAATTCAACATCCAACTATTTTTCACATATTCCCTTTTTACGTAGTTTGTCGGATATTTTAAAACAATCATTTATCATTACTGTTATTACATTTACTAAGTATCAAAAGATATATAATAAAGAAAACATTTTTAGACAATCATTCTTTGACTAATTGTTCATCCAATGCAAGACCGAAGAAGCACTTAAAGACGTATAGACTATGAAGTTATGTAGGAAAGATAATGATTTGCCCAAGAGATTAATATTGTAGTGATCGAGGAAGTATATCCTCTCGGGAGTCTGTTTCAGAAGGTAGAAGTTCTTTTTTTTCTTTTTTCTTTTCTTTTTTCTTTCTTTATTTCTTTTCTTTTTCCTTTTTCTTTTTTTGTTTTCTTCTTTCTTTCTTCTTTTCCTTTTTGTTTTTTTTTGTTTTTTTTTTGTTTTCTTTCTATTTTTTAATCATTTCACCCAAAGCAAGGCGATAATTTCACTAAGATGGAAAGGGTTACTAGGAGTGAAAGAGCATGGGAAGACTTTAGAGAGAACCGGAAACCCAATTCTAAACAAGAAACAAGCGATAAATTCCTACTCCTGTTTAAGACAGGAGAAAGAAGCTGTCCGAATGGAACTTCTTTACTCCTAATGGAATACAAAGGGAGTGGTGACTATTCGCCCCAGTGTGCATGACATTGCGGGTCTCAGCTATAAAGTTCGGAAGTGATAGAACTGAAGAATGCAATTCATCAGAACATTTCCCTTAAAAATAGCGATAGAACAGCGAGAATCTTGCGACGTTCCTTTCAGAACTGATAATTATTTTTGCCTTCTGACCATTTTAATGTTATCGAGATGCTTCTAATTTTTTTGTCAGCTGTCGCTTTTCTTTAGCTTGTCACTGGCAGTTACAGTGTCTCATACTACGTCATTTGTTGAAAGAGAAGAAGAATCTCCGTTTCAAAATGTCAATCTCATTGCTTGTGTTTAATTAGACCTTTTATTATTCAAGTCTTATCGTCTGAACAGCGACTCGTGAAATCCAATAAATAAAAATGACAATTTCCCTTGACAGAAACATGTAGCAATTATTTAACCACCAACTGATTTCATTCTTATGTGTACCAAATTAAAAGACTATAATTAGAATAAGAGAACGTGACTATTCTAAAGAGTTCATTTAGTTGGAACCAATTGTATAGAAATAAGGGTGCCTTTGTGAGTGTATGCAAGCAAAAGTATACACCAATTTGTATCTAGCAAATAGAACACACTCGTACATGTGTATATGTATAAAACGTACATATACACAAGATTGTATGCAAACAGTTAGATATATGAGATATAATGTATGTGTTTGCAATGTGCCCCCAGGATTTATAGTCACTTCATTAGGCGTTTGTTTATATATTCTGCTACTACGATTTAAGACTAATAAAATTGTGAATTCGCGTGTGTGTGTGTGTGTGTGTGTTTGTGTGTGTGTGTGTGTGTGTGTTTGTGTGTGTGTGTGTTTGAACACAGATCCACATACACGCACACACGCACACACACACACACACACACACACATACACACACACACACAAATGTGTTCCTTCACAAGCTCGTCAACTGACATCAAATGACTTATTCGACACCAAGAGTAACTCAACTAAAGCCTTAACATATGTTCCTTGTTCGCTTGGGCACCTCGAGGTGGTGTAATGGCTAGCAAGCTTGTCTCGCTAGAACAATTACGATTGAGTAGTGAGTTCGATCCTCACTGGGTACCCCCTACTTTCAGCCTTGTGCCACATCTAAGCTACGCTTAGAAAATCACTATGGTCCTTGTTCGTTCTATTCAATAATAGATACACACACACACACACATATATATATATATACAAACAGATAGATATATATATATATACAAACAGATAAATACAGGATGTATCAAAAATACGTTTACAAACTTTGGGGGCGGGTGCCTCACGCCAAAGCATGGACAAAAATCCATATAAGCATATATCCGCAAATCCTTCGTTTATTGAGTTTAAAGATTACAGTAGAATCTCTTAAATGTTTAAACCAAGATACAATCCAAAAATATTTTTATAAATTTTGGGGGCGGGTTCCTCATGCCGAAACAAGGTAAAATATCCATAAAAATATATGTCTAAAAAGGCCATCGTTGTACCTCAACCAACAAAGCAACTCATGACAAATGTTCAAAACGTCCTCAACTTGCTTCTACACGCACATACAGCCATCGTTTCATTTACTGATAGACGCTTTCAAATCCTCCCACACGGTGTTGAACGGTTTCGCAGTTTGTACTTGTGTTGGCGTGAGGAACCCGACCTCAAACTTTGCAAAGGCATTTTTGATACACTCTATATATATATATATATATATATATATATATATTATACATTAACTTATTTAAAATGTTTTTTCGCTACACAGTAATAACCATGTTTCAAAAACTGAAGTTAAAACTTCAAATTTAATTATATAATCAAAAGCATTAGTTCCGTTTCATCTTCAAGCGAATATTGGAATCTCTGGGTTTCACGCAAATTCTGACAATCGCAAGGGCGTGAAACGCAGGATCACCAACTCACATCAATACAACTAAATATGTTACCTCTATCACTGATATTGAGCGCTTTTCAATAAGTAAAGCGCATATATAATATATAAATAGAAATTACATATATATATATATATATATATGTACATATTATACTTATATATCAGTGTGTACGTTTATGCGTATGCGTCTGTGTGTGTGTGTGTGCGTAAAAATTCGATATAACTAAAAATATACCCCCCTGTACGAAGACTATGCGAATAAAGACGAAAGCGAAAATTAGCCGACACGTTTCGTCCTCTGATGGACTTTATCAAGGCCAATTGAAGGATTCCATTTTGCAACAAGTATTTATAAACAGAAGTAAAAATGTTAGTTTTTCAGAATTTTAAATTTTAAGAAGCCTCATAAATATACTATTTTGGCGGCACTCACGAAGCATGTGTCGATTTGTGCAGTAGAATGCATGCGTCTGTATAAAAATGCGCCCCCACCCCAACATATGAATGACTGTTTATATTTCATAAGGAAAATTCAATGCAATTTTCACCATTTCAATGTTGCTAACTGAACACAAGTTTGAAATTCAATCGAAACATTAAGTGCTTTGAATCATAACATGACATGAACATTCTAAATTGCTAAATACCCCCACACATACACAAACATATAATGTCCATACGTCATATTGAATAAGATCTTGCTTAAGTTTGCTTACATTCAATATATATAGATAGATAGATAGATAGATAGATAGATAGATAGATAGATAATATTAGTGGTAAATATACACATACATATGCAAAATATACAAATATATATACATAGGTGCATACACATAGATGTATATTTTTTTTAAAAAAAATTCCGAGAGGATAGAATCCAGGTAGAACTAAATGTCCAGAACAGAGTAAGGATATAATAAAAAGGCTTAAACACTAACATTAGTGTTTAAGCCTTTTTTATCATATATATATATATATATATATATATATATATATATATATATATATATATATATATATATATATATATATGAATGTAATCAAATTGCGTAATTATGATTATCCCAAATCCTCCTAATTATTTCTATCACTTGTATTTCCTTGCTTGAACCGGCTTCTAATGCTCTGGACTGAGGGCTTGGGGATAGTAGTCGTAACTCGTGGAGGCACAGTTCTATGGTTAAAGTGAAACTCAGATGAGCTCCACCACGGAAAGTGTGATCGAGCGGCCCTATATCGAGTTTAATTCGTTACTCGACTCGATGAATTACTTCATTATGATATATATATATATATATATATATATATATATATATATATATATATATATATATATATATATATCATTTCACCCCAGGTAAAGAAATAAAGCCACTAGGATTCAAGCAGTAACTAGGTGTTAGAGAATATGAGAAAAACTACTAAGGAGAGAGGACAATGGTAGAACAAGAAGACAGATGATAACAATTGACACTGCGATAAGGCGCAATATGTCACTCTCCTGGATGTTAGCATCAGCCATGCTGATTTTATCATCAAGGTCGTTAATGAAAATTAAAAACAAAGTAGGAACAAGGATAGAGCCCAGAGGTACACCTGCATTGGTACAGAAGAATCTAGAAGGAGTGCGTGTGTGTCTATAATATCATTTTACTCCAATTAATTTGTACATATATACATATATTATTTTATTACTTCACACATTATTATTAGTGGATACTCGTATTTGAAACAGACACCCCATTTCAAGAAATCTTAAAGAAAAGGTGCTCTCCGACAGGGATGGAACCTGGGTCCCCATTCGTAAGAGAAACCACTGTTTCATCCGGCGTGCTTTACCATAGAGCAACAGAGTGCGTCACAGATCATCAAGTGGAAAATAAAGCCTTTCTGATATGTGACGCTCTCTGTAGCCTAATGGCAAAGCCCTACACTCGTCAATTAGGAAAAATGTTGTTTTCCTTCATGAAAATACGGGGTTTTTTTTTAGAATAAAGTTGATAAACAAAAGCAGAAATTATTTATGATTCAATGTAAAAGAGTATAACTTTGAAATAAGTTATTGACATTCCAGGCTTTGTTAGGAAAAGTGATCTCCTTCTTTGTAGTGTTGATAGCATTACAGCAACGCTTCTATTCTTTTCCATATGCATAACATGTAAGAAAAGAAGGGAGCCTTCGCTTTCCTTACAAATTATACACCGAAAGAAAACTGTAGCCTTTGACAGTTGAAACATTCTTCTAACCACATCGACAACAAAAAGGTGATCGATTGTCCGAACATATCTTGGAACAGTTGACTTATCTTTAAAGGTCATTTCAAGATAACAATTTCAAATTATTAGACTCCCATACCTTTAAATTCCCTCGATACAAATTTATGTCTCGCTGGGTAATATTTATAGGCTACTAATGGAGGTTCTTCTTCAGCGAAATAAGAAGGGAAACGTCTTGCCGACAAACGAAGCCCAAAGTTAGTTTCTTGAAATGCGTCGAATTCATTTTGCTTATTCGGATTTCTGCTTCTGTAACGCCTGTAAAAATATAAAGACACATGTGTAATTCATTATCTGGATTCCATGAAAAGTGGTCTTCACAAGTACGGCTTTGGTAATGCGATTCACTCCTTTCACAATAAAATACATATAAAACATCCCGCTTCCTTGAATACGGAGAACAGTCATAAAAACGAACTTCAGTTAGCGGCAGAGATTTATAGCAATGGCCTGACATAAACTTTACGAATGCTTGACTGACCGCTTTATGGAAAGACACTTTGGTGTTAGTTCAAAATCAACTTTCCCCTCTTATTTTAACATAGAGACCCAACGTCTATTATATTGGTACTGATCTGTTAGAAACCTGTCTGAAGACCTGAAATATATACGGAGGGTAGATTCAATTAAACGGTAATTCTTAATATGTATGCTGTACGAACTCATAGTGCAAGTATTTAAATCGGTCTTTCTACTGGTTTCTACTGTTGTCAAAAATATACCAGATGCCTCAACAGATGTTCACCTAATAGGAAACGTGTGATCTACCATTAAAAGAGATGAATATGAGAACGGAAAACATTATTCAAGCAAAGAAGGTCTACGGGAAACCAAAATTAAATTCTGCAAATAAAGTTAAAATCGAAACAATAGAAAAATTAACAAAATAAATAAACTCGTGCAACCCGCGATGTTTATTTTAAATACTGCTGTACGTTTTGACTATAGTAAATCGATATATAGTTTGGTCTACGGCGTAGCCAGGGCCAGCTGTACATACGCTAATTTTATATTTCGTGTATGATGCGACCCTCTTAAAATTAGCTTCAAAATTAGGTCTTCAAATGTCGTATGATACGGTGGTTAAAAGACAGATGAATTTCTTGAATGCCAAACAGATCATATTAACATGTACAATATTAATAATTTGCTTCATTATATAGGATATTGTGCATATAGTGTAGTGGTTATCTGCGTTGAATGTGGGATTGGAGTACCGAGTTCAAATTCCAACCGAGGCCTTTGCATTCACTTTCGCACGATTACCCTCGGAAAGATACGAATCTATGTCCCTCCCAACTGTTCTAGCTGGCTTTGATTGGCACCCAGTCTTGAAGAAGGACGTGGGGCTACCAATTGCAACCTGTAAAAGACTGCTTGGTATAGAACCCCACAACAACAGGACTTATTAGCGGTGAGAGATACATAGAGAATATTGTTTTGTATCAAATACACGTTCCTTTGTTCATGTCTTGTTTTTGCTTATTATCAAACATTTATACTGCATTTTGTTCGCTTGCATAATAAAACCTGACACTCTCGAAGTTATTATCAATATTTTTAATTAGAAATAGATGATTAAAAGCTGAAACTTAGAAGATATTTTGTTCATATGAACTTAAATATATCCTGAAAGTTTCACCAACGTTGCCGGCGAGTGGATAGTGCATAGCGAGTCGGAATGAGAAATCAGAGAGCAGAGTTCGAGTTCCAGTTGGGTTCGTTACATTCACTTACGCACAAATACCTTTGGGAATTGTATGAATCCGTCTCTTCCTTCCAACTATGGGTTAAATAGTAGAATTTGTATCTGGAAAAGCATTTTATTCTCAAAAAATTGTTAATACAATATTCACTCTCAAAAAAATAATTCTTTCAATCTGAAAAAGGTTGGCCTTTAAATAATCTACAAAGGGTTGATAAGCCGTAAAAAAACAATCATTCTACCAACGTTGGTTACTACCAACCATTAATAACAATGTGAAAACATTTGGTGCATAATAACATTTGGTATTGCTTATATATATATATATATATATATAGATAGATAGATAGATAGATAGATAGATAGATAGATAGATAGATATGAAAAGACTAGAAGACATATGAACAGAATGGAATACATACATACACATATAAAAATGTGTGTACTCGTATACGCATATATATTAATACACAAACTCGATAAATCGACTCATTAACAAGCAGTGGAATAAACTCCTTAGGAATATCAACAGTTTTCCACTGAAACTGTTGTGCGCATGCTCACTTCGGTCGGGTATTAATTCGTCAACAGAAGAACGCATGGTGATTGACTGTTTGGTCACGAACAGCAAAGAGCTTCTCTTGTCCAGGCTTGTTGATATTATTTATTATTCGCTGTAGATAATTGAATTATTTCTAAAGTTAGAACTTTGCACTTTCCTTCTGTCACTCACCGCTGATGGAGAAGAGCCGAACAAGTAAGGTAGAGCGTGGTATCAAAATGCGCCAGGGAAATTGTTGAAATTAGCAGCAGACTGTAGCGAATGTGTTGAAATAACCAAACGCGGTAGTCACTATGGTTATCAATTGTAATAGTAGGAGTAGTAGTAGTATATGCCCCCCCCCACTAAGTATAGGAGGTTCGTCGATTTCTGAAATTCTCCTTGATGTGTGTAATTGAGCTAAAGAAAATCTCCAAACTTCGTTCGGGATAGACTCTGGAAAATATTGCATATGTGTAAAATCTCCCAGCGTTATGTTTTTTGAAATCTAAAGACTAAATACAGAGTAGAAAACCGCTAATAGATAGATAGATAGATAGATAGATAGATAGATAGATAGATAGATAGATAGATAGATAGATAGATAGATAGATTGTAGGCATTGAAATCAAAACTGGTGATTGGCAGTGTCGCATCTAATTATATATATGTATATAATGGCCGGATAGTCGTTTCCGAACACACTCGTCAACCAGACGCCCGCGCAACCAACAGAGTACACCTGTGGTGTATACTACAACTATGTCCAGCAGACCTAAGTTACAGTTTCTGGGAGAAAGCGCATAATCTAGCGTGATCAATTTAAAAATAAAAAGTCATACGCTCATACTCTCGGTCACGATGACTTATTATATCATGCTAGCACGTATCTATATATATATATATATATATATATATATATATATATAATTTCTTACCCATGTGTATGTGTGTGTGCAATGTATTCATTGCATTGTTTTACTTACATAAGTGATGAGCATTACATGTGTAATATCAAACTTTTTTAATATAGATTTAGTAGGTAGGTAACAGTTGGCATACATGCGTACATACGACAATATGCATAGCTATTTGAGTATATGTACATAGCACAAAGACATTCACATAGATAGATAGATAGATAGATAGATAGATAGATAGATAGATAGAAGGACAGATTGAAATAGACAGATAGATAGATAGATAGATAGATAGATAGAAGGACAGATTGAAATAGACAGATAGATAGATAGATAGATAGATAGATAGATAGATAGATACATACATACATACATACATACATACATAGATTTGTGTTCACTTGCGTGTATGCTATTGTTGTCTCATTACAGTTCGCAAAAGACAACTAATTAATCTAAAAACCTACAAGCAACAATGTTCATAAATTTGAACACATAAAGAAATGCCTATAAAGGAATTAGCCGATCAATACATATATATATATATATATATATATATATATATATATATATATATATTCAGAACAAACAATATCAATATGTAATGATTAATCACTTCAAAGTTGGCCTTCAATCTTTTTATTACGTTTCTAACTTCCTTCCCACTTAAACACATACAAACTCTCTCACTGTTTTCCCTCTTTCTCTGTCTTTCTCTTTCACTCTCAACATGTTCATAGAGTAACCCTCACTCTCTTTCTATCTTCCTTTAACTCTCTTTCTTACTTACATGCTGTATATCGTTTTTTATTGTTTTTTTGTTTTTTTTCATTTCGTATTCTCTCAGCTACTTTCTCCATTAGCCTCTTCCTTATCAATTTGTTTTTCTCTCTACTTTTTCGGTACGGTTGAGCTGAATCGATTGAACAATCTCTTAGTTTTTACATTACTGTCTCATTCTCTCTCTCTCTCTCTCTCTCTCTCTCTCTCTCTCTCTCTCTCTCTCTCTCTCCCTCCCTCCCTCCCTCTAGTCACTGTCTAATGTTTTCTGTCCACCTCATTGTCTCAGTCTCTCTGTCTGTCTGTCTGTCTGTGTGTGTGTGTGTCTCTCTCTCTCTATCTATCTATTTATCTATCTATCTATCTATCTCTCTCTCTCTCCCTATATATATATATATATATATATATATATATAAAGTCTCCTATCCACTGCTCTCTTCCCGCTTTTCTCTCTTTTTTCTTTGTTTCAGAGTTGTTTTCATTTATCCAAATATATATTATTCTCTCTCTCTCTCTCTCACTCTCTCTCTCTCTCTCTCACACACACACACTCTCTCTAACCTCTTCGCTCTTCTCTTTCTTTTTCTGTCTGTTCCCTTGTTCTATCTACTTGCATCATCTAACACTCTTCTGTATTTCCTTTCGATTCATTTCCCCCTTTCCTTATCTTTCTTTCTGGTCAAACCTGTCATTCACGGCTTCAAAGACTTTCAAAACACATATTTAATTATTTTTAATCGAAGATCTTCGAAATTCTTTGTAATCTTCAAACGAAATGAACGTGCTTACATCAAACAAAATCAGAGCAGTCATATCTGCTTGTCCAACACCTTCCTCTCTCACATATCTATAAATTTATGCATGCATAATGGCTGGCTATTCATTTTCCGAGAACATCGGTTAAACAATCCTTGTTACAGACGCAAACTCAGGTACATTTATGTTTGTTCAAAATACAAAGAGCCCGCCTGTAGTTTCTACTGCAAATATGCTTAACAGACCCTACAGTTTCTGAGCCAGAGCGTATGATCTGGAATCAGTGTGAACAATGCTCGTATAATACCTCAGTCACGATGACTTATTACTTCATGCTACACAACCATTGACGGCTTCTCAACGGTCCCGTCTATCCAATTTCACTCACAAGACTTGGGTCAACCTGCGATATGGTTTTCAAATCTTTTCCAAATATGCCGTCTTCTGGAGTCACTTACTCACACCGAAGACATCAAGTAAACATCTTCCTGAAAAATCGATTCGATACAGAGTCTCATAATCGGAAAGCATACATTAAAAAAATGGCGGGTCACTCGTATACGATGGCCGTCTACTAGGGCGGATAGCCAATGCCTGTTCCAGACGCCTGCTTTGGCAGATTTGTGTTTTTCAACACGCACGGAGCCTACCTATGATCTATGCTTCAACTATAATGCAACATAGTTACAGTTTCTGGGAAAGAGTGCGTTATCTAGCGTAATCAACAATCTGAACAAGGCCAGCACCCTTCAGTCACTATGACTTGTGACTGCGTGCTAACACAAATTTGGTTCCCAAAAGAGTTCTACCCAATTTTATTCACAAGGATTGGGTCAACCCGTAGTATGGTTTTAGGACACTTTCCCCCAGACCGATAACATCAAAAAATCACCTTACTGACAAATCGAACATAGTGAGGTTTGAACCCAGATCTCATTGTCAGAAAGCGAACTTCCTAACCCCGCGCCAATACATCCATCCATCCATACATACATACATACATACATACATACATACATACTTTAGCGTCTGCATTTGAGTGATAATTAACAATGCTAATTTACAATAAATCCGTTTTATTTTGACATTTTTCGTGGTCTTGCATCAAATGACGAAATGCCTAGAAAATACTCCTTCATAAAAATGGTTGTCAAACGTATAGTATTTTAATCCCTATTGGTTGCTTCACTATTATTTCCTTAAGCCAATTTGATAAATATCTACATTGGTATAAGTTGCAAAGTGATGACTAAGTACTAAGCTTGTAGGTCATTGTTACTGTGTGTATTCGTATTTTTTGTACCAGACAGTGGCTTCTGTTTAAGCAGAGCATAGCAACAATGAGAATTTTAGTCTAATTATAAATTGTATTTGATCCTATTAAGCGGCTATTTCTTGTAACCGAATACCGATTAACCAGATTCAACTGCATTTACGCATTTGCAATTTGTCCGATTTAAATCGAGCTTAGATACAAACTGAATTTTCATTTCTTTTTTTGCTACTTCTTTCGTCAGAAATATTTTCGGAAATTGACTTTTCTTTCCAAAAACGAGGAACATTTTTTGAGAACTTGTTTTTAAATTTGCTTTTTTATTTAATAAAGTGTGCAAATGTTCATGATGGAAAATAAAATGATTAATAATTTTGTCAAAAAATAAAGACGACAATGAAAGAATAATACGTTTAAAACATTAAATAAAATAAAGGTATCATTATTTCACAACTATCTTTATACAGCAATTATTAATCTTTTCATTTTTTTTTTCTTACAATATTAATATGATTTTCTATTCAGGTTTTGTAACAAACATACAAACAAAAAAAATTGAATCATTGTTATCTGGGCGAGAGCGTACGAACACCAAAAGTAATTATTATGATGCAAACTGAAATGGAAAATAATTTCTCTTTACGGTCAGAGAATTTGTAAAACCTCACTACGATGTGCCGTTTTTGTTGTTATGATAACAAACACGCCCACAAACAGGAATCAGATCAAATAATATATACATTGCATTAAATAAGTCTGACACAAGGCCACGTGTGATGGTAAATATACTGAAGAATCCAGTTGTTTGAGGCGAAACTAACAAAAAGCTGTCTCCAAGGGAGATTGGATGTCATAGAAGGTATCTTCGTGTGAATGGTAAATAATTTAAAATAATCACTTCCTGTGGTGGTTACCTAAAACACTTTTGGCTCTAGTTGCCCCCACTTGCAACCAAGTGGATCAATACAACTAACCAACTACTGAGTATCAAAGTACTTAAACACTGGCAATCTTCGGTTGATGATTATATCGATATATAGCCGAAAGGTGAAACTGTCGCCTATGCCAAGCCTTTCCACTTGTACTTAAATAATTAAGTTGATGTATGAGATAAATGGCTCTCTGTTTACTGCAAAATGATGTTCACTGGCCCAATTCTTTATCAGCGAAGCTAGAATTTGACGTACTACCTTTCACAATTTAATATCACTATATTACTCTGTAAGTAATTCAATATAAAATGTACGAAAACCATTGCATGACCAATTCTTGCACATATTGGCGACGAGTTCATTAAAAATCAATCTCTCTCTCTCTCTCTCTCTTCCTCTCTCCATCTCCCCTTCATTCTATTTTCCTCTCTCGCTATATCCCCTCGCTCTTCTCTCTCTCTCTCTCTCTCTCTCTCTCTCTCTCTCTCTCTCTCTCTGCGTGTGTGTATGTATGGTGTCATTTCAGAATGTGGGCAGTCAAGGCTCTCCACAACGTTTTGTCTTTTGTTCTGCTATCCATTTACCCAATCTCGTCAGGTAGGTTACTCGCTATTTTCCCTTGCTTTTCTTTCCTTCAATATGTCAAGTGAGTGTCAAATTCTCCAAGCATTCTTTTCTCATTATGTGCTTCAAAAATATTTCTGATTGTTAATTCCTTTGTAGTTACGATTTTGCTTAGAATAAAAACATTCGTCCACAGAACCAGATCTCTGTTGCTTCAAGTTTGTTTTTTTGTTTGTTTTTTGTTTTTTTCGTGAAGAAATTATCCAGTATTCTGTACCAAATAGGAAATTAAACATTAGATAATATTCCAGCACTTTTGCTTTTTTTGTTTTTTTCTAATTAGATCCCTTAATACCTTACTGAGTTTCGGAAAAGTTCGTCACTCCGATGCATCATCAACACAATGTTGTCTGTGTAGCCGTATGTTGTTAAGGTTCCTCTTGTCGGTAGTGAATTTTGGTAGGTCTTCTCGTCTTCTTAATTGTAAAGATTAAATAAATCCGTTCAGAAAATACATATTTGTCAGAATCCTCTTTCTATTTTTGTGTAACTCATTCTTTATCAACAAGCATGCTGCTTGTTCCCAGTACATCTTAAGGATTATTTGAATATCTTTTCCGTGTAAATCAAGCTTCTCTGACATTTCAAGTAGTTCTTCAGCGCAGAGTTTATCAAACATCGACGTTGACATCTATGAAATACAGAATATTGCTGCATTGTTGTTGTTTGCTCTTATATAAATAGCTAATTGGAAAAAAAAGCTCTTAAAATAATCCCAAAATTATATGTTTTACTTATGTTCACCCCAAGGAGGCACGGTGGAGTAATGGATAGCGGATTGAGGAATCGGAGAGCCGAGTTCGAATTCCAATCGAATCCATTACCTTCACTTACGTACTAATACCCTTAGGAAAGGTATGAATCCTCTTCTTTCCCAAGGGTAAATAGCTATGGGTAAATAGCAGTACAGACCGGGGTGAAAACTAGTCTACCGCAAAAAGAAATGGCAACCTACTGCTAGGGAAAAATCTACCTCGTCAGTCATAAGCGTGTACCATGCATGGCATATAACTGACTGAATGTTCATCAGATACAAGGTTCAAGAGCTAATCAGGGTTACTGAATTATGGATGTGATCTAAATGTAAGAGATGGCAGTAAGAAGTGAAGATTATGGGGATATAGAGGATATATAACGATTTTAGGATTGTAATATTCGAGGAGGCATCCACGCAGGTGTCTGTTCCACAAATCACCGGTTTGGTGGAAAATTAGAGCTTTCTCTTTACAAATGGAATACGGAGAGATTGAGGATTGTTCGACTACGTTGACATAGCATGACTGGTCTTAGCTGCGAAAGTCTGAACTGTTGAAACTAAAGAATGGAGACCGTCTGAACATTTGCCCTGGAAATAGTCACAGAGTAGGAGTAAGCTTGCGACTGCGTCCGTGGAATAGAAGCTGTGAAGAATATGTCTCCACCCCAAGACTGCGTAAACAATTTTCAACTCTATAAATGCTGAAAAGTAAGGAATGATCATCTCTAGTCCAAATATGGCAGAAACACTCCATTTTTTTGTAAAGATAAAACATGGTAGAAGTAAGACACTTTCTGTGACTGTATAATGAGCCGACCATTTTTCCAGCATCTTTTGCATTGGATCGTATATATGGTAATGATAATGGTAATATTAGCCGTTTCCCTACAAGGAAACATTTGGCATTCATTGACCGAGGAACCGGTAGTGTTTTCGGTTGAAATTTATAAAAATTTTCTCTTAAAGCATATTTTAGAAAAATTATCAATCCCAGTAGCTTTTATCTCTCTTTCCGGTATTCATCGGGGTTTCCTTCCGAACCTTCTGTTTGAAGTGGTGTGGAATGTTAAAGTCTCGATTATATCATTATTTTCTCTTCGAGTTTCATGTGCTATCCATTTTAGTTGATGCTGCTGTTGGTAGTCCTCAAGTGATATGAATTCCACTTAAGTATAGGAGTTTGGAAATATTTATAAATGTAAAGCTAAAACACTGCTTATATGGACCAGTTTTCAAAATACTTTTGAAAAAAAATAGCTGCTACTGTTTTTTTACTTTGTATATATGTAGGAATATCTATTATGTACGTCTTAGTATGACACAAAGTCTATCCACGCATTCATCGGGACATGACAGACGATAGAAGTAATCTGGTCTATTCTAATAAACAATTCTTAGAACGGTCAGTGATCGTCCTAGCTATAGGCATCTCTCTCTCTCTCTCTCTCTCTATATATATATATATATATATATATATTTATGTAATGGGTTTCACAGTGGAGGCTTGTATTTGTACTAAGTCGGTCCTAAAATGGGTTCGACGTACAAAACGTTAGGAACTTGATATAATAGGTAATGACGCAGTAATCTAGTTGGGGTGGTTGATACTTTAATATCCGACTAATGGTCGTCCGACATCGACTGACTAACCTCCTCATTGCCGACTGACTTGTTACTCATACTACTCCTACTTATTATAGGTGCGAGAGTCTATTAACTATAGAATAGGTGTGTTTCACTATAACATATATATATATATATACAAAGTCCGCCCGAAAGTATGCAAGAAAAGTATACACACTTCAGGAAAGGAAAAACTTGTCTTGTATAGATATTGTAATACTAAATTCAGACATCACTAGATTAATACAAGTTACCTTTGGACTCTAGAATCACAAGAGATACTGAAAATGGTGGCCTTTAGCTTCCAGACATTTATTAATACGGAGAACTACTGCTTGGGCAACGTTCGTCAAAATGTCCAATGTGATTGCTGCACGTGCATTTACAATTTGTTGTCTAAGGGCCGCCAATCTAGTCGCTTTTTTGCGATACACAACAACCTTTAGTCGAGAAAATATCGTATTACAGTACATAGTGTTACTGCAATTTGATAAAACTACTAAAGACATGTTTTCCCTTTCCTGAAGTGTGTAGACATTTTTTTGACGGACTGTATATATCTCTCTATCAAAATTGTTGTATATCTATCTTTTCTCTTCTGTTTCTCTCCGTCTCATTGGTTCATATTTTATGTTCTTTTTTGGCGTTTCTTTTTTTCTATCACACTGATACACTCTTTTATTTGTCTCTTTCTCTCTTTCTCTGTCGTTCTCATAGCCTCTATTTCTCTCTCGTTCTCTCTCGTTCTCTCGCTCACTCCCGCCTTTTTCCTTCTTCGCCCAAACGCTGAAACGCTTTTCAAATTATAAAGGAGAAACACTAGCATTTGAAACCTTCTATGATCCAATTTGTCTCAAGTTATTGCAGTTAATGCTTTGAGTCCTGACCACCGCTTTACCGGTAGTAGAGAAAAATGACTTAATGCCCAGCCACCGGTTGAACAGTGGTAGAGAAAAATGACTTAATGCCCAGCTGCCGGTTGAACAGTGGTAGAGAAAAATGACTTAATGCCCAGCCACCGGTTGAACAGTGGTAAAGAAAAATGACTTAATGCCCAGCCACCGGTTGAACAGTGGTAGAGAAAAATGACTTAATGCCCAGCTGCCGGTTGAACAGTGGTAGAGAAAAATGACTTAATGCCCAGCTGCCGGTTGAACAGTGGTAGAGAAAAATGACTTAATGCCCAGCTGCCGGTTGAACAGTGGTAGAGAAAAATGACTTAATGCCCAGCTGCCGGTTGAACAGTGGTAGAGAAAAATGACTTAATGGCCAGCCACCGGTTGAACGGTGGGTAAACACTTGTAACTATTTTTAAATCCACTGGGAAACATTACATCCCAATTATTTATGAATTTTGACTCAGGAGCTCAGGCAGGAGGGTTAACATTGTTCAGGAACGCTGAGCTCAAAGGGTTAACCAATTAATAATGAAATTATTGATGTCAAGATGCGTTTAAGTCTTACAAAGATATGAGCAAAATTGAGCGAGTTCAAATTGGCTTTCAAAATCATAACATTTATAAGTTGATTTTATTTTAACAGTTAATGCAGTATTAAGGGTGGACAGATTTGATCGTTTATATCATTAAGTCAAATGATACAGTTTACAATTTTCTTTCCATTTACTCACGATTTTCTCAGCTCATTATCTCCCGCTCTTCTCCCTCCGTCTTTCACTCTCTCGTTCCGCTTTTTCTATTCCAACCAAATAGAAAATTTAATCTTTTACTTTAAATTGTTCTTCGTAGTTCTGTTTAATATTATGCTGACCAACTTTTAATCTATTCAGGCTGAAAAAAAGGAGATTAGATTAGATATTGGATTTACATTCCATAAATTACGAATGTTTAAACTTCTGGCGAAAAAAAAAAACAAGTCCATATGTTCCGTTTTTAAAAGGTCGCAAATATACAAAACGCCGATCATGCCAGATAAGATTTCTTAATGTCTTCCGGGATTCATTCAAATTTCCTTTTCATTTTGTCGAGGCAGTCATATTTCGGAATACGTAATAATCTAAACAAAAATACAGGGCCGGTACTAGGGTTCCCTCCACCCCACGAAACTTTGATATGGACCTTCTCTCTGCTACATGTCGATTTAAAAAAATTTCCCAATCTGGGGGCCACAAACCCTTGAAGGAAAATGGTGGGGATGCTTTATTTAAATTATCAAAAATCCAGGAATTATTCAATTTAAATGAAAATTTCAATACGTATTCATTAATTATTTACTTTCATACTGAATAGCTTTTTATTTTTTAAAAATCTGTAAAATGTTATTCTTTTTGTAATAACCACCAATATTTTCATGATTAAATTTTACTCGAAAAGATATCTAAGTCTCAAATTTTTATATTTTCATTAAGATTAATCACCGACGCACCTCCGCTGAAAAAAAGTTTTACAATGATTCCAACACAACACAAATGGGATTTTCTTAAAAATTTGTTTTAAAAACAGTATTCCAGTTTTCGGGAAAATTTTCGGGTGTTGAAATCTAAACCTTTTTATTTTATAAGCGATCATTTTCTCAGTTTTATTTTTCTAGAAATGTAAAAAATAGGGACTAGAAATTTTATTTTAGTTACTAGACATGAACTTCTGGTTAGTATTACTAATAGTAAAAAAAAATCATAGATCCTGCTTAGTGCATGATCTCGGAATAAAAAAATGATTTTACTTAGAAATAATACCTTTTTAATTGATTTCAAAGAACTGTTCAGAAAGAAAATTATAATTTAAAAAGTAAACGCTACTGAAATTAGCACTTCTACCCTCCACCCCAGTAGGCATGGAGCCCCCACGCGATTGAAATGTTCGAGGTAGTAAGAACCGGTCCTGTTGATTATTATAGTTGATGATTGACAATATAACTTAGGTAGAAAAAAAAAGTAAAAAGCACAAAAAAGCAAATAAAAATTTTTAAAAAAACAACGCTGTTCAAACCAGCCATTTTGCGTCTCCAACCTCATCAGGGGTTTCCTGCGTAGTACACACCGCATCGGTCATGCAGATACACAATGTATATTATGAGTTGATGACTGACAAGGTAAAGTCAGTTTACAAATAATTCTTAAAAAATGGCGGATGGCTATAAAAATAATGCTGAAAAAAAATGTGGGAAAACGTGGTCGGGGATTTCGGGGGTAATACGCGCCGGCCCTGATTGAATAAGCAAAATTTTTTAAGCATAACCAACTAACAAGAATAACAGCAGAATAGATATACATTTTCGCATGACCTTTCCTTTTTTTTAAAAAGAAAAGGATTTATAGAATATGCCTAGTTACACGTGCGAGTTTGAGTGTGTGTTTCATTTTGTTGTCTGCTAATGTTTTAATTCTAATAAGAGATAATCGCCAGTCCATTTCTGTAGAGAATAGATAAGATTAATTGGCCATAAGTGTAATGAAGCTATTAAAGATTATTATTCATCGATTGTTTATTTATTGATTTATTGATTTTTTTCCTCTTATCATTATTAAAAAATGTCCTACTCGCATTGCAGTGACAATAATCTTCACATTCTTCGCCATTTTTAGAATTGCTATTACTAAATAATACCAACGAAAATTCAATTAATAATAACAAGTAGTAGTAGTTGTTGTAGTGGTAGTTTTTGTAGTAGGAGTAGTAGTAGTATTAGCTTTGTCACTGGCTTTATTGTAATAACGTCTGCATTTTCTTCTTCTATATTATTTTTCTTTTCTTTTCCAGGGGGAGCTCTTTGGACAATTACGACATAAATCCCAGGCAGACCCATGTTGGATTTGACGAACAGGAACTGTCTGTGGACATGTACAACGACGATGTGGATTATATGACGAAAACGCCCGTATCAGTGCTTAGCTCTTCTGATGTATTATTGGACAGTGCCCTCAGGGAGCACGAAGCATCGAAAAACACAAGAAACAAGCATTCAACATTCTACGGAGAGCTACCAGCGTATCCTTACGTCAATGGAACTGCCATTCTTTCTCCACAAAACCTGGAACATATGAATACAACGGACATATGAAGAATTTATAGGTATTTTAGTTATTTTACATAAGTTACAAAGATAAGAAAGAAGATAAGATGACGGTAATGATGTCAGTGATATTATTATGATGATGATGTTGATGATGATAATGACTACAATGAAGAACAAGAAGAAGGGATTTTTCAATGGAAAAAATGTTATGCAATTGATGACGGTAATGATGATGATGGTGGTGGTGGTGATGATGTTGATAATGAGGAGGGTGGGTTGAAGGTGATGCGAATGCAATTTAGAATTTTGAATTAAAAGAAAAGAAAGTAAAAATAAATTAAACAATGACGAAAAAAATATTAAAAAAAAAATAAGCACATTCAACAAAAATATGGAAAACAGTTTTTAAATGGATAATATTAAGCAGAGAGGAAAAAAAAGAAAAACGTTTAAAAAAAAAAAAAAAGAAAACTCCCAAAATTTTTATTTCTTGCAAAAGAAAACAGAATGTTTCTGTTCCATACATTTTTTCAAACAGAAAAAAACCCTAAATTATAAAAAGATTTAAAAAAAAAAAAAAAAGAAGAAAAATATTAAAAACTAAAAAAGAATTTAAAAAAAAAAATGTCTTTCAGAATTTTTTTTTTTTTTTCTCTATCAAAGAAAATTGAATTTCAGATGGCGCACTCTTCAAAGAATTATTTTAAATTGTTTTACCTTCATATGATGGTTGGATGAGTAGGCAATTGATATATTTGAAACGAAAAATAATATAAATAATCAACTCGGACAAAATATCATGGCCGACCCGACAATTCACACCTCACCGTTCGAAGATTTACATTCTACAGGAATAGAAAAGAGACAAAAGAAAACGAACAAACGCACATAAATATTCACTCGTCTCTACATACCTTTTTCTTCTTTCTCGCTCTCTCTTTATCAATCTATCTTTCTATCACTTTTTCACTCTCCCAATCATTACGCTCTCATAAACAAGACAAAATGCACACATAAACACCACTACATTTACAAAATTAGCACGTACACATTTTCTTTGAATACACATACAAATATGTTCATTGCATAACTTTCCTTCCTTCTTATATCTCTTCTTCTTTTTCACAAAATCAACACGCAAACACTTGCTCACCAAAATGTACGATATTTCTGAAGAAATGACACCCGTGTCTTCGAACAACCAGAAGCAGCCATTTTTGATCGACGGCCAAACGGTGTGATGAAGTATCTATTCCACTTTAGATTTTATTTCATGCCGAGAATTTTGCTTGACTAATGGACACAGAAACAAAGAAAGGAAAGAAATGACAGTTAATCCGGAATTAAAAGATTAAACCAAAAGAAAGAAAGAAAGAAAGAAAGAAAAACTAGGAACCCATTTAATCTCCTTTTTTAACTCATTAGGGTTTTTCACAGATATAAAACATCAGTTTATTTCTTAACAGTTTACTCTTAAAACCATTAATTTCATTAATACTGGTTTTGTTATATTTTTATTATTACTGAGACTACAAATATCAAAAGAATCTTGACAATAGCAGAGAATAATCGGGCTAAATTCTCTGTATATATATATATATATATATATATATATATATATATATATATATATATATATATATATGTATGTATATATGTATGTATTTATGTATATATATTTGTTTAGTTTTTTCTTTCTTTCTTTCTTTCTTTCTTTCGGAACAGTTTAGTTATATATTTTATTTCTTTATTGTTATTTTTCTTTTCTTTCTTTTCAATTCATTCGCTCTTATAAGTAAAATATTACTTTTTTGTTATAAGAAACTGATACGTAGGTAAATAATTTTAAGAAGTATTTTGATGCGTATGATAATATCGATGATAAGAAAGGACACTTTCTGGACAATTATTATTATAATATATATATATATATATATATATATATATATATATATATATATATATATATATATATCCTTTACAATATGTGCTTGAATGTTTTTGTTGCTTTCTCTAAACCTAGTTTTACACCTGTTTTTTTTGTTTTGTTTTTTTCGGGGCTTTTATCTATTATTTCTATATTTGTCAATAAGTTGCTTTAAAAAAAATTGTTCATCCTCTTTCGCTTTTTTGTTTTGTTTTAATTGCTTTTTGGCGTTTACATTAATGTTTCTTTCTTTTGTTTTCTCTTCGATATTATTAATTAGCAACAATTTCATAATTTTCAGGCAATAAAAGATTATAACTGTAATAAATTCTTTCGAAACAATGCCTCATAATGAAAGAAAGATATTTTTATTTGTCAAAGTCAAGAAAAGAAAGCAAAAATTCAAGATAAAATTTCTGCTTAAAATGAATTATTACTATGAAGATAATAAGAACATCCGCCATTTGTAAAAGTGAATATAATCGCATCAGCGTCGACCGTTAATTAATGATAATAAGAGATAATTATAATAATCCTTTGAATGATAATCATTATAATAATTGTAATGTAATTAACAATAAACGATCGCTTGATCATTGTGTGAATAATTAGATCGTGTGTTCACCAATAAGAAAAATATAATTATTCCAATACTGCTGTTCATGACTATAATAAGAGGAATTAATTAAATACATAAGTATTTTAATTCTCCGACAATGCTTGAGTAAAGACTCCGAAAATGATAAGTATGTATGAAGAAAAACCTACTGATATTTATTGAAATTAAAATCGAAATTTAGGATGAAGTCTCTGGAAACCTCACAAAAATCTCTCGATGAATGAGAATTCTTGCTGTGACTGACGATTGTCAAATTAAAATCATTGTCAACGAATATGTGGCCAACGTAAAACAACAACAACAATAATAATAATAATAATACCACTAACTCTCTAACAAGATACGAACAAACCCTTTGTCATGTAAGAAACTTCTATTACAAGACGTTATTCAATTCAATTCATGGAGAATAGATAGATATATTTATAAAAGTCTATCCTGCAAAGAAGGATATTTCAATGAATGCTTATGTTAAGGGACTATGTCTCAATGTTTATATTGCGCCAAGGATCTAGACTTTGTTCTGGTTTTTAAAGCTTACAAGCAAATTCTCAGAAGATTTTTTTTCAATATTGACAATTAAGACTTTATAGAAGCTGTTTACCTTGTGAAGTGCTTGCACCCAAGAAGTGAATGGTTTAGTTGACAGGACAGAAAATCGAAAAGATCCAATTATGCAAGACGAAGCAGAATATTCTGGATTAGACGAATCCAAATAAAACTTTAATATTTGTATGTTATACTAACGTTTGTGTTTGTTTTTTTAAATAATTAGGAGAGAAAGAACGAGGAACGGTATTTTGTTTTTTTTAGATTTTTTAAAGATCAAAGCAAATAAATAAAAAATAATATCTGATCAAATGAACTGGAACAGTGGTTACCGAAGAGAAAGAATTTTCAATAAAATATTTCTTAACATTGTGGAAGTATTATTGATTATTGTCATTCAAGTTCTTTTTATCCTCGTTGCTTGGTGAGTGAGGCTGATTGATAACATGAAAAAATTATGTATTTACATCAAGAGAGCACCCACCAGATGCTAAGGAATGGTATACTTTCGTTAAGTGCTAATTTAACGAACATGTTCTAAAAACAAGAATAAAAATTAGAAGTCTAACTTCAGATACTAAATTACCCTAGAAGGATTCATCGTGCAATTCTGATAAAAGAATAATATTAGGTTGGTGCAAAAATAATGACGCAATAATATCGTTTTTTGACGTTAAAAAAATACGTCGAAAAACGACATTATTACGTCATTATTTTTGCACCAACCTAATAATTATCAACTATAGTCTTTTCATCTTTCTGCGAGCCGAGAAGGAACGTAGGATAATTGTCATCGGCGTTGATGATGAAATCGGCAGGGTTAATTCAAATTCCGGTAGAAGCAGTTTCGTTGATTTCACATAAATGCACTTGAGAAAGGCATGAACACGTCTCTTAACCACTATTTTCCCCAGCTATGTAATAGTGATTTTCCAAGCGTAGCTTGGATGTCGCACAAGGCCGAAAATAAGGCACCCAGTGAGGATCAAACTCACTACTCAGCCGTAATTGTTCTAGCGAGACAAGCTTGCTAACCATTACACCATCTCGAGGTGCGCCCCCTCCCCAGCTATGTAATAGTAAAGCAGAACTTGTGTTTCTAGTCTTGGTTTGGCACGACCAGTCAATACAAACAACAACTCTGAATTACAAACGGTAGAGTAGGTAACGGAAAACCTCTTCACAGGAACATCATGGCAATTATTAAGGAAAAGGAAGCTGTGAAGATTCATGATCGCCTACGTTCTGAAGAGACATTCATTAAAAAAATAGGCACATATATACAAAAACAGATTCGGAAAAAAAAAATGAAAAAAATTCACCCGTTACAACTGCATTAATCGTCTCCTGTTTGGCCTCTGACCGAACTTGGGATGTTGAGAAACTTTTTAGTTATTTTGGTTGTTTTATTTTATTTTTTAAACAAAGAAATAAAATATGCGTTTCTTTATAAGCAAATGCTTATAAATAGTAAAAAATAAAGGTGTCATTAAAAAAAAAAACAGAAAGTGGGCCCATCCAATCAGTGCTTTATTGGCTAACGAAGGTTTAATGTTGATCTGTTATCTTTTCAGTTTATTTTCAAAACTCCGATTCCATTTAAATATGTAAAGAATTGCAATGAAGTAAAGCGATTAAGCTGAACTTTGTCAGGTTAAAACATTGACAAACTCGTTTTTTATTATGGGTCTTATCGAGTTTTATTATTGGTTTTAACGAGTTCCTTATTTCTGTCTTCACATCAAAAAGACAATAATCAAAGCAAGCCATTAAGTTGATTCTGTTGGTTTTTCGCCACCGACAACCAGTTTCTTCCATACATTTAATGCATTTCTGTAGTAAAATCATCAACAATACATTTCTATTATATATATAATAATATTATTCTGTTAAAATCATTTGTTTTTGTGTCCATTCCCCTAGTGTCAGGTTCAAATAACAACCTATTTTCTGTTGCGGCCATTTTTTTTTAATTTTGTTTTCCTGATTCATTTGAAAACTTAAAAATTTTCCACCATATTTCAGTGAAATTTTCACTGTTCAATATTATATTTTATAATTATAATACATGAATATATATATGTGTGTGTGTGTGTGTTCACGGTTCACTTTTATATTTATATATATATATATATATATATATATATATATATATAATGGTGATAGTTTAAATTAATTCCTGGAGGAATATAGGCTAATTCATAATCACTGATAACCTCTTACCTGCTGATTTTCAATGAACAACTTACAGATTGAGTGCCGAGACTTGCTGAAACAAATTTTAGATCAAAAAGTTGCAAATTTTTTGTTTAATCGTCTTATTTGCTTTTACTGCCAGAAGTATTTAAATTGTTAGCGTAGAAAATGATTAAATAATTTCTTAATGGTTGAAGAATTAAATACAACACGAAAAATATTTTGAAAATTAATATAAAAAGAAAAACTGGTAATTTTGTTTTAATTTTTTAATATTTTAAACTGATCAGCGATCTGATAAGATTTGAGCGACAAAATGGCCGCTGAAGAGGACTTACACCACTTTTTTCTTTTTACATAATTTTCGACATGCCATCGCTTTTTCATGGCATAGAAAATGATTAAAGGCAAGTGGGGGTGAGTGGCCGTCGTAAAGTCAGTAGATTTGCAATAAGACAAGCAGAAATCAACCGACGCATACCGGGTTCAGATGCTGACGACACTCTTTCTTGGTTCATTATCCCTACCCGACCACTAGCAGATTTTGCTGGCACAATATATATATGTCATCTGATTGAACTAAAGCTTTGGCTTATTAATTTAATAAACCCGAATTGATTTTTTTTTTCATTTGGTCCAACTTTCGCTTTTCGGTGTCTTTTTCCATTTTTTTTTTTTTCCTCCGCGTCATCATCGGAAGATGCCCAAGTAAATAAAAGCACAACGATAATCGTCAGATTGAGACTCCAAATTTTAATGGCGGACAAAGTTAACCTCTGTTTATAAGAGGGAAACCGGAAACAGGTCAGAACATTAAATAGAGTTACTTGTGTCAGCTCCACTATGTCTTCCCAACTGAGCAATGTTGAAATAAAAAAGATCATTCAGGCCTTCAGTAATGGGTACCATCATTCATACTCTGGCTTCCATCTTCAAAGTCTATCAAAAACCATCAAGAAAACGACGAATAAGTTTAAAAAAGAGTGAACAGTAGAGAGGGAAACTGGATCAGGAGGTCACAACAGAAAGAGGGACCATCATTTCAACTTAGAGCTAAATACATTATTATTGGTCAAAGTAGAGTTTCATATTTTTATAAAAATCTCAGAGAACTGATACAATGATTCAAAGCTTAAACTAACAATTGGACAATTTTACTGTCACACGATTTGGACAAATTTGCTGTTACACCTGGTATATATATATATATATATATATATATATATATATATATATATATGTGTGTGTGCGTGTGTGTGATCATTTTACCCCAAGCAAGGCTATAAATCCACTAAGACGTAAGGGGGTTACTGAGAGTAAAAGAGTATGAGAAAACTTTAGTGAGGAGAAATGACAATAAAAGAACAGGATTCAGGAAGACATGATTCTATGGTAAATGCGTTGCATTTAATTTTTGAAGATTGGAGGTAGCAGGGAAGTAAGAACCCGGAAGATAATTCCGCAGACGATAAGTGCGTGAAAAGAAACAATTAGAGTAGAACATACGGTTGCATCTAGTTAGTTCAACAGTAAAAAGGCGAGACCTAGTTGCCAATCTAGTAGGACACAATAAATTCATTCAGTCGAAGCCCCAAGCTCATCAGAACAATTGCCACGAAAATATTTTTAGAAAAGGCAGAGGGAAGCCACGCCACGTTGATGAAAAATGACGGAAGTCGAGACACCATGTCAGGATCGATTACATAACAGACCCTTCTTAGGATTTTGTCAATAATCTCGAGATATATAACAGGAGCACCAGATCAGATATGGAAGCAATTATTCAATGCACGGGCCAATGGTAAATTTATAAATATTAGGTTGGTGCAAAAATAATGTCGTTTTCTCACATATGTTACTACGTGAGTAAACGACATTATTTTTGCACCAACCTAATATGTAAGATGGATTCAGTCGAAAGAAATTGTCTAGCACAACACAGTGAACCAACTTTTCTAGCAGCAGACTTAGTAATTGATTCAATATAATCACTCCAGTAAGTACAAAAGGCACAAAAAGTTGCTCTTCTAGAGGTCAGCAACTGCCATACGGATGGCAGACAGGAAAGGTTCCATATGGTGCTTAAATGAAAGCAGTTTTGTTTGGGAGACATTTAAATTTACAAGCCAACGTATATAGTGTAACATGACGTAAATTTTACAAATAATATGTATGTAGATACACTTCGTTTTCTGGCCTCAAGCTTAGATCTTTCATACCCTTTACTTACTGCGCACTCCGTTTGTGTACGTGTAAAATCTTCATTATCTTAAATGTATACGTACATTATGATAAATGTACATTCACATACAGTAGTGATTGCTTAGTTTATTCGATATTGATTGTTTCTTTACCCAAGATCAATGATATTAAGTTCGATACCTGTCTGTAGAAAAGTAGCGAGCGAAACAATGAAAACATTACATTGTTGCGGATGATATACTGGTCCGCAAAAAGATATTGAATGACGGAAAACAACAAACAAAACAAAGCCTTGAATAAAAAAATATATATATTGCCAAGTTTATTTTCGTTAAAGAAAATACATCAACAAAAATAAGGTTACAGTGCACTAGGCAGAGAATATCTCTGCATGTTCGCGTAGGGGTTGAGAAAAGCATTGTTCTGAAAAGATAGTTTATTGTATATCGTTACTGCTGGCGAGGATGGCTAGAGTGACGGGAGCTGGAGAAGTCTGCAGCTTGATGGCCGATGATGGTTTGATCTGCGACTGATGATGATAGCTGGAACTGCTGCTGGCACTGTGGACCGGCTTTCGGATGCTGGAACATATACTACACTTTATCCTAGTCATTATTTATTGTATTAAAATAAAATTGTAGCACAAGCCCGAAGGGGAGGGGTGGTGACATTAATCGTCACCGATTATCCTAAACCTAGCTAATCTGATTTGCGACCCTTTCATTTATTACAATTTACTCCAACACCAGATTCATCTCCATTAATCCGACATAGACCATAATACCGCATATTCAAAGAGGGTATCCTACACTTTATCCTAGTCATCTGGGCCGCAGAACCATACATTTTTCTGATGCTTTGAGGCCTTATTATATACTGCCTCAGTTTTCCAACGATCGCTGGTTAAGCTGTTTCTTCCGGTTGTTTTTTAAAACTTGTGTGGATGCCGACAGAATACATCACTAAACACATAGAAACGCCAACGTACAAATGTTATAAAATTTGAGTTTCATTTAATGTAACAAAAGTCAATATAGTAATACAGATAATTACTAAATTATCTTTATCTGCTCTGTGACCTAATGGTAGAAGGATATAAGTGGGAAGAATGTATTGCAAATCTTCCAAATGAGAAGATATCAAACTCCTGGTTTTTCTCATCTACAATACAGGTCCACCGTTACAGTATATATATATATATATATATATATATATATATATATATATATATATATATATACTTTGTCTGACGATCGCAAAAGCGTGAAACCCAGGGTCACAAACTCGCATCAATCCAACCAAATATGTTAGCTCTATCTCTGATATTGACCACTTTCTAATAAGTACCGCGCATATAATATATAATAATTATATATATATATATATATATATATATATATATATATATATTTATATACACACACTTTTCACATATATATATATATATATATATATATATATATATATATATCTGTGTTAGTTTGGGAGAATTATCAGATATGCTTATGTATAGTCAAGTAAAATTTACTTATTAGCATGCTGTATCGTGTTCAATGTGATATATGGCTATACCACCTATATCTAAGGCATTCTGTGGCTAAAAGAGAGAATATCAGATATTTTTCTGCCATTTTATTTATATACTGCTTTTGGAAACACCACCTAGCGATCTTTGGAAGAAATTCTTTGGCAGACAAATGGGGTAATCTCACTACTACAGTGGATTTATTATGCATATGTTTCATGTTCCAAAAATGTATTTATGAAGCGGATATATTTGGGTTATTTGTATTTACTCAACGAGGTCAGGTTGTGACTAATTTATTTTCTAAGCGTAGTTTAGATATAGCACAAGGCCGAAAGTAGGGAGCACCGAGTGAGGATCGAACTCACTACTCAGTCACAATTGTTAACCATTACACCGCCTCGAGGTGGCCTAGATTTGGGTTATTTTATGGCTATTGTTGTTTAGCTGTAGAAAATAGTACAGACTACGATAAATTGTTGATTGCGACGCTCTTAGCAACAAAATTAAAGACATGTGTAAAAGAAAATAAAGATCAAACGGAAGTTGAGAGTCAAAACATCACCTCTTGACAAACGGCTCGCTTTGATGCAAAAGTATTTCTGTTTTCTTTTAACAATGGATGGGACCCCACACTTTACTGGAGAAATGTCAGATGATAACAGGCACTTGGGATGTTCAAATACTACCCCGTTCGATTCTAATTTAAACATTTAATACAGGATCCACGGGTAGCGTAACCTTTATCGAAACGGAAATTGGCCTTGGCGTGCCAGGGATTAAATCTTAACCAAAGTCGTTTTATTCCCTCAGCACTAATTCCCTTTAAAAAAAAAAAAAAAAAAAAAAGATACGAAACTACCTTCCTATATCTAACAGAATGGTATGGGCAACCAACCGAGAAAAATGAAAACTGTAACCAATCAAGTAACATATCACTTAGCCAGCGTCACCTTACCTTGAACACCTATTAGGATTTAAGCTCATCCCAGACCTCAAGTGGAACTCATATATACGTTGCGCCATGTATAGATTCTGCTGTAAGTACCTGACCCCTCCTGCTATCTTTTGCGTTTGCAAGAGTTAGATCTGGCCGAAAATAGAATACCGCTGCCATATCTGGACTGGAACTGCCTAGTTTTCATTTTCCAGTCTCGATAGAGTTCAAAAACGTTTTCGCGTCTTTGTAGCTGATGAATTCTTTTCCAACCTACAACCACTTTCCCACCGACGAAACGCTGCAAGCTTCTCACTACTCTATCACTATCTCCATGGAAAATGTTTATACGAACCACATTCCTTGGTTCTACTAATTCTCACCTTCACAGCTAGAACCGGCCATGTCACGTGCACTGCAGCGAACCACCCTTCGCAATCGATTGGGTCCACTCGAACAACTTCCTTCCACGAACTGATACCTTGTGAAATCGACTCCCAAGTAATTGACTGACCACTAAAATCTTTACCTTTTCAAGTCTAGTGTTAACTATTATCTTTCCTACATATCAATATAAACTGCACATCTTACCTATTACAGCGTTACATTCCGTGCTAATAATAGGAATATATACTTGACAAACACGGTGGATAAATAAGTAAGCGTTTATTGTAAAAACCATTACAATAATGATAAAGGTAACAGTTATGCACAAAGTCGTCGCAAGTCAATCCAGTAGTGATTGTTACTATTGGAAGGTTGGTAGTTCTCGCGTACGTCTGAGTCGTACTCAATAGATCCCAGCTAGTAATATTTACCAACAACCTCACGGGGTAGGATGTGGCACAAGGCCGAATTTAATGTGGGCAATCCAAGCTAGTAGGCTTCGGCAAAAATTGCCCGTAAAACCCGCATAAAGGGTTTCGTATCCGTCTACCTCCCAGGACGAAACTCTGCCCTTCGGCATAGCCTCGTCCGGGTTCCTCTCTGCCCGAAGGCAGAGAGTTCCACTGTCTAGCTGGAAGAGATCCCAGCTAGTCGGTATTTACTAGCCCCCATTAACCCCACCCCAAGAGAGTAGATGTGGTACAAGGCCGGGTTTAACGTGGGTCTTCCGAGCCCGTAGGTTTGTCCCAAAATATTCCCTTTCGAACCCGTATAAGCGGGTTCAGGGTCAGTTTACCTCCCCGAACGAGACACTGCCCTTCGGCAGAGCCTCATCCGGGTTCCTCTCTGCTCGAAGGTAGAGAGTTCGACCGTCTAGTTCGAACAGATCCCAGCTAGAATATTTAGCTACCCCCCCACACACACACGAGGGTTGCATGTGGTACAAGGCCGGTTTAACGTGGGTTGTCCGAGCCCGTAGGCTCGGCCAAAAATATTCCCTTTCGAACGCGTATAAACGGGTTCAGGGGCAGTCTACCTCCCCGAACGAGACTCTACTCTTAGGCGGAGCCTCGTCCGGGTTCCTCTCTCCTCAGACACAGAGAGTTCGACTGTTCAGCTGGAACAGGTCGCAGCTAGACTCTGTAGTCCGTTGACTTACAGATACTTATAGGTATTTACTACCTATAGTGTAGTCACTCATGGGGGTGACAGTTTATTCGATTACATCATACAGATCATACAAGAAACTCCTTCGCTAACTCTCTACCTTGAGTGGTTCTTGAGCCATTGTAGTATAAACATTAGTTTTTGAAAAAGTACATTAAAATTAACTACCAAATACTATGTCGAGTAGAGCAAGACAGAGGGCCGGGGAGTGATACTTTGATCTTAATCAAACGGTACAAATACACCGTAAAAGTACAAATCCATACACATATAATACCGCCATTTTTACTGATATGATAGTAATAAAAAATAAATAGAGATTAGCTAATAAAGAAGAATGAAAATAATTGTTCTTTTGTAACGTCATTTACAGAATCTGGCAATTCTAACGTCAAAAATGAATGAAGAAAAGAAAAAGCAATTAATTTGACACTTGCTTTTGGCACAGGTTCTGTCAGAATTCAATTAGCAGGCAAAAATGTATTTTTTTTAGATTTAAGCGTCTTTAGAATTATCTCCCCTGGTCAAAGACACATTCACGTATGCGTACACGTATATCTGTTTGAGTAATTTATGAGAAAAAAAAATTTTAATTTTTTTTTTTCAATAAATTTAATATTTTCGAATATAAAATGAATGAGAAATTATGAAAAACGATCTTTAATCTTTTTTTTAACTTTTTGAACTTGCGGCAGAATTTTGTTTTCTGTTCACCAACCAGTTTTTTCTGGTACGTATTAACACTTCATACTTTTTAGATAGATGACCCCAAGCACACAGAAGCGCGCGAACGTGCGTACACACATACACACATACACATACATGGTGGAAGTCGACTTGTTACAGAGTAAGATCACCGTTTAGATTCGTAACTACCAAACGAACAATTTAGGGACGATTCCCATGTCGTTGATGATGCCTTAAATACGTAATAAAACCTGCAGGTGACTTGCAAGCCAGTCCACTGAGTACAGGCGAACCTTCCAGCGCAAGCACGTAGAGACATATATATTTACTTTAGACATTAGACGCCAAGTTTTGAGCTTGCTTACTTTTTTTGACAATATGAATTACGTGTACCGGTCCGTGCAAATAAAGTCCGATAAACGTAATTTACACTATTTAAAAAAAATCAAAATAACAGAACGTATATATATATATATATATATATATATATATATATATATATATATATCATAAAGATATAGTTTTATGGTATGCTACATTTATGGCTTAAAATGTTCAATATTAGGCATAGAGCATATGTAAATATAAAAGGGGAGATTATGGTCAACAACATTCAGGCCGGATGGTCAGATGGCCTGAAGATTGCGTTTATGCATAAAACAGACTGTCGCCGCTGGATGTTGACCTCAATGTCTCTCTTTCTTTCTTTCTCTCTCTCTCTCTCTCTCTCTCTCTATATATATATATATATATATATATATACTGGACTCTCCCATCATTTTCGATGGATGAGGGTCAAGCAGCTGAGTTCTTAGAAGCAACAGCCAGACTACCCGCACAAATCATTTGATTAAAAGGGTGAAGGCCTGTGCGGAATCAACCCACTTTTTGGAAGAGCTGAATACAGAGAACTGGTGCATAGTATACCACAAGGTCCCCGAATGACCCTTCGCGAGTTTTGAATTCAGAGTCGCCCTTCTCCTACACCGTTCGCCACCCAAGGATACAGGACTCAGTCTGTCCTGCTATTTACCCATATATATATATATATATATATTTCATAAGCACACATGACCTGCTCTCAGACAAGCAATATGGATTCCGCTACGCCCGATCTACAGCTGATGTGCTTACGGCCATCTCTGAAACCGTCTACCAAGCCCTTCAAAATAACGGTGAGGCTCGTCCCCCTAGACATCTCCAAAGCGTTTGATAGGGTTTGGCATGCCGGCCTTCTTCGCAAGCTCCAGAGTTATGGTATTACAGGTCGATTGTTTGACCTAATACAATCATTCCTGTCAAACCGTGAATTGAAGGTCGTTCTCAACGGATTATCCTCCAGTTCCTATTGCACGAACGCAGGTGTTCCCTAAGGCTCCACCCTTGGCCCCACTCTATTCTTTATTTTCATCAACGACCTTCCTGACGCCATAGATTCCCAAGTTGGCATCTACGCGGACGACACTACAATTTACTCCTGCCTCAAAAACAAATCTATTGTCCCTGACAAAACTAACCTGGCCGCTCGTCTTGAAATGGACCTCCAATCGGTTGTTAATTGGGGCAAGAATTGGCTGGTCAATTTTAACGCCTCAAAAACTAAACTACTCTCTATTAATCACCATAGAGATCCTTCCCTGCCCCCATTAGAATGTCTGATAGACAACTTCTTGAGAGCAACTCTCTGCGTCTGCTCGGTCTCACGTTGACTGCTGACCTGAGATGGAACAAATACATTGAGTCAATTGCTTCGTCCACCGCGAGGAATGTTGGCTCTCTGTGCCGCGCCAGGAAATTTTTCTCCCCGGAATCGATACTTCAAATATACAAATCAACCATTCTCCCTTGCATGGTGTATTGCTGCCATATATGGTCTGGTGCACCTTCTGTTTATCTCAGAGTTCTTGAGAAGATCCAGAGGCAGATATGTAATATAATTGGCCCTGATCTGGCATCTCGTCTACAGTTGCTCTCTCACAGACGCGCCGTCGCCTCTCTCTGTCTTTTTTACAAGCACTTTCATGGTAATTGCTCCGATAAGCTGCTTTCACTGGTTCCCAGACTTCATGAATTCAAGCGCCCTACGAGGCTGGCATCCCGCTCACACCCTTACACTGTATAAACTTTTAAATGTAGCCGTCTCTTTTACTCCAATAGCTTCATACCTCGCACCTCTCGCCTGTGGAACTCCCTTCCCTATTCCTGCTTCCCTGATAACTATAATCTCCAACTATTCAAATGTAATGCCAATCGACATCTCCAGTTACCTTGATCTATCCACTATCCCTCTCCTCATCCTTTCTTCTATCACTCCTATCTGCTCTTGCTCCAAATCTTCTGCAACCCCCCTGCATCCTAGTTGCATCACGCCTTGCTCGGGGGCGTAATGCTTAAAAAAAAATTTCACCCCAAGCAAGGCTGGAAGCCAGCCACTAGCACGCAAGGGGTTACATAGGATTTGGAGCGAGAGCAGATAGGAGTGATAGAGGAAAGGATGAAGAGAAGGATAGTGGATAGATCAAGGCAACTGGAGATGTCTATTGACCTTACATTTGAATAGTTGGAGATTATAGCTATCACGGAAACAGGAAAAGGTAAAGAAGTTCCACAGGCGAGAGGTGCGAGATATGAAGCTATTGGAGTAAAAGAGATGGCTACATTTAACAGTATTCCTCGATCTTCAATTCCCCCACTTGTTTTATAGATGGATACGTGTATACAAGGTAAAGAAGTTAAAATGGAAGAGGAAATAGACACCCAATTTTTATTTTAAACAGTTTATATTATGTCTATCAGCATACGCATTCAATAAATCTTTATAAATCTTTATAAAGAAAATGTGTTGTCCAGTAGGAATCGAATCTGCTTCCACCTTTTTAAGAGAAACCAGTTTGTTCCGGTTTGCTTTACTGCCCAGCTACAGAGAGCGTCACAGTTCAGCAAGACTCTATTTTCCCATTTCTCAAATGAACTGTCCGAAAAACGGAATACAAACTGTTTAAAATAAATATAAAAATGGGGCGTCTATTTCAAATACCAGTCTTCATTATAATAACGTTTGAAGTAATAAAAAATGTAGAATTCAAAATAAATCCCTTAATATATATATATATATATATATATATATATATATCTTGAGAGAGGGTGAGAGAGATTGCGGTGAAGTGTAATGGTCGCTTACATCAAAAATAAAATTCAAGAATTTTCAGAGCCAATATGTCATGAAACTGTTTCTGTCTTCCATTGTTCATCCATTTGAAAGGATGAAAGTCGGAAGATGCCAAAATCAAACCTTTTTTAATACTAGAATTCAACCAATAGAAAGCTCGAGAGCCATTCAAAGTAGAGGGTTACTGTTAAAATTGCAGTGCTAAATGAGATGTGCGATATGGGTAAAAAAGGATATGGTAAGAAGTAAAGATTACGAGGATAAGGAGCATAAACAACGACTGACCCTTGACTTGCGGAGTTTGAGATTGTTCAGGAAGGCATCCACAAGAGAATTTGTTCCACAAAGTGGAAGAAATTGGGAAAAAGCCGTCTGAATGGAACTTTCCTCGGTAAATGTCTAATGTTAAAGGAAAACAATTTCATTAAGCAAATCTCTTTGTAGTGTAAAAAATATGGCGTCAGATCAGGAAATAACAAATTTTATAATGAAGAGAGGCTACAACAGTTATTGTAAAAGAAAAATAGCAGCAGTATAGTATTCCATGTATATCAGATTAAATCCCGACAAAAATAAGCAGGGAAGAAGGTCGTAAATCTTTCCAAAGGTACTCCCAGTTATGATCTTCCAGGTCAACAATGAAATCTGGCTCTTCATAATGAAACAAGTGAAGATATGGTTATGAATAATCAACAGAGCCAAGAGAATGCCGGAATATCCGATTAGACATAACAATGGAAGAAGAATACCATTGAGAACAACATAGGAAGAGTAAGATCGATATCTCCAAGACAGAAAAACATCAAGATCTCAGTTAATAGCAAGAAAAATAAAACAAACAAATCACGAAAACGTAGCAATTACTAGTACCTGAATGATAATTTACTGTGTTATAAAAAGCATATGTAGTCGAAACTGGAAAAAGTCAATTTTAAAATGTAAAGAGACTACAAACAGGCTCTTGTAGAAAAATAGACGCAGTATAATATCCCGTGTATACCAAATTAAATCCCGACAAGAATACGCAGGGAAGAAGGCCGTAAATCTTTCAGGCCAACAATGAAGCCTGGCTCTTCAGAATGAAACAAATGAAGATATGGTTATGAATGATCAAGAGAGCCAAGAGTATCCCGGAACGTCCGAGTTAGACATGCCAATGGAAGAAGAATACCATTGAGAACAACATAGGAAGAGTAAGATCGAGGTCTTCAAGACAAAGAAATACATCAAGAACTCAGGAGATTATTATTAATCAATTCACTGCAAGCAAGATGGTAACACCACTAAGATGCAAAGTGCTACTAGGAGTGAAAAAGAATGAAAAACTTTAGAAGAAACCGAAAACCAAATCCTAAACAATGAACAAGGGATAAACATCTACTCCTGTCCAAAAGACCAAGTAGGAGTATAAACCGGAAGATAGGCGAACCTATCTACTTCTATTTTATATCTAGCACCCTATTCTTACATAGAGAGAAAAAGGATCACAATTTTTTAGAATTATCCCAATATGCCAGGAAAATTCTGGTGGATAATTATCAGTATAATCTGTTAAAATATAAAATAAATAAAACTACAAACTAGATAGGAAAAGAAGGAAAACAAAGAAATCACGAAATGAAACTACAGGACAAGCACAAGATCTACAAGGAATATAAAACCCCTCGTTTCCGGAACATGGTGTGATACATTTACACGTGATAGATTGGATGATTTACATCTACGAAGAGGGAGAATATAAAAAGAGTAGTAATCACCATTATATTACTAGCTATACTAAACGGTTTGTGAATACCATCGACTACTATTCAAAACATTACAATGCTCTCAAAGAAATGACTATAGATCAAAATAAATGCATTTGTTCCACGCAACGACAGTTAGTATTGCTAGTATCTAATAATCTTAGTTTAGTGTAGCCAAAGACTAAAATCTATATAAATAAACGGCAAATTCTGTCTGTCCGTCCGTGTAAATGAAACCCCACTAACTCGGGCCACACTTGCTCTACATAGACATATTATACCTTTTTGAAATCAGGATGATCCCGGGATTGAAAACCAGCTCTTCATCAGGTGCTTGAATATCCATCATTGGGATTTGTGTTCGGATGATGAGGGGGCAGTTAGAAATGTCAAAAATAACTGAAAAAATTAGTGATTTTAAAAGTTTTTAATTTATGAGTTTAAAGTGGCAAAAAATTTTGTGAATTTTAAAAATTTGTTTTAAATTTAGTTTAAAATATTACCAAAATTTTGTGAATTGAAGAAATCAATTTTATTTCTTCAAAATGCCAAGGAATCAGATTTAAAGTGGGAGGTTTCGTGATGTGAGGTTTTGAAGTTCCACGGAGTTTGTGATTTGAAGAACTCAGCTCAATTGAAGTTCCACGGAGTTTGTTATTCGAAGAACTCACTTTTCGGCCTGACGGAATTGTACTTATAGCCCGAATCAGAGTTGAAGTGAGGTTTTGAAGTTTCATGAAGTGAATTGATGAATTCAAAGTTACTTCTTCAAATTTATCATTGTTGTTTTTTTAAGCTGGACCAGAGGTCCCTTTAGTTTTGGGCCAAATAAATTTAATATCAAACAATCGATGTTGGTATGATTTTCAGGATATATTTACGTGATAAATATTCTTCTTCTTGCCGTGTCTCTTCAAAACGTGGGCGAAGATGACTCTCTTTTATAGGTACGTCCACTAGGTCACGTAAAAAAGCGGCCTGTCACGATTAAAAATGACTCATAAATCAACGAAAACAAAGTTTTGTCTCAATATGTTTTTGTTGTTATGAAAGAGGAAAGACCAAAGTATTTTTTAAATATTTTTTGAAATTTTTTACTCCTTTCTAACACGTAGAAAATTTTGGTTAAAAATTATGTTTTTTTTTACGACAGCGCGATAAGACTAAAAAAAGGTTTGTTTTATTTTGCGCTTTTCCCGAGGAAAACACACGTTAATTAGGAAATTCTTGCAAAAATCAAATAATTGTTGGATTTTAATGAAACTTTCAGGACTTATTCAGAAATGAATGAAATTATTTAAAAAAAATTTTTTTTCAGAAAATCTTGTTAAAAAGAGATTTTTTTTTAACATGTTTCCACCCACTTACATATTTTCATGAAATTTCGAGAAAATAAATCAGAGATTCCGGGATTTTTTTTATTAGTTATAAACAGGAATCATTGTAGAAAGTAAATCACCAATTTTTTTTTTTGTCAAACATTTGCTACTTTATAGAAAATCAGATTTGAATTGTAAAAAAAAAAAATGTAAAAAGTATGACATTTAATTAATTAGAAAAGCTTCCACCTGTTTTTGTAGATACGTTATACTTGTGAAGAAATAAAAAATTTTCGATGAATAATGTATTTTTTGCAAATTTTTTCCAGATTTTAAAAATGTATTCATTAACGTCTTAATACTTCAAAAATCGTTTAAAATTATTTATTTCAATCGTTCACGCAATGTAATGATAACTTTAATGAAAATGTAAATTTACGAATCGAACTTTGAAAAGCACATAACACTCGTTTAAGCAGAAATAATTTTAAAATAATTTTAAAAATAAATTTTTATTGAAAAACATTCATAATTTCTATGTATGGAAATGTATACGCGACATAATCCTTAAAAAGGTCACGTGATTTGTGTCGTCTGGCACCGCAGTTATTTCTCTTCTCTGTCCAGTTCAGATCCACATCGTTAACGTGTTTGCAGAAATTCTTTTCAAATTTTAAAAGTTGTAATTATTTTTAATTACTTTTTATTAAATATTTTTCTTTAAAGTATTTTCTTTTATTTTGGATAATATTTCATTGAAATAATTTTTTTCTTATTAATTAATTTAACATAAGATTAAGAAAGTAAAAGAGAAACGGAAACCAAGACAATAACATTACCGGAATAATAAAAAAAAGTTTAAAGAATTACGTGAATAATAAAAAAAAAGTTTAAAGAATTACCTAAATAATAAAAAAGTTTAAAGAATTATGCATTTAAAAAATTTAAACAATTATATAATTAAAAAAATAAAGAATTAGTATCTAATAAAAACTTCAAACAATTATCTAAAAAAAAAAAAGGTTAAAAAATTATTATCTAATGAAAAAGTTTGAATAAGAAAAGTTTATATACAATTATCTAATTAATAAAAAAAGTTTAAACAATTATGTAATGATTTAAAAAATTGTCTAATTAAGAAAGTATGAAATAAAAAAATAAAAAAATAGTACATAATTGCTGAATAAAAATGTTAATATTTAAAAAGTACTAGTTAAAAACGAAAAACCGCGTTCGCCTAATTTAAAAATTTGTCAATTTTGACCATCCATAGCTGTCTGTCATCGCCTCGTCAATTGCGAAATCGATGAAAGACATGCAAAAATTTCAGACACATCGTTAAGAAATGTTTGGATACAAATTTTTTAAGCTATAAGTAAGTACTGTTTGTTTCATATCAGATTATTTTAACTTTAAATTTTCTAATTTTACTCAAATAACGTGTCAAAAATATATAAATTTATTTTAGGAAGAAGTTTAAATTCAAAATTTTGTTTGTTTACAAATTTCTTAAAATTTAAGAAAATGTCCGCTTTTAAGAAAATTAAACAAAAATCGAGCATATATTTGACATTCCAATCTATATAATTTCTATCTAAAAGACTTCAGAATATTTTACTTAGTGTAAATAATAAATTTAATGCTTTAGCTTTCAATTAATAACAACATATTTAAACAAAACTTTGTTTTCGTTGATTTATGAGTCATTTTTAATCGTGATATGCCGCTTTTTTACTCTTTTAGCACTCAGTAAGATTTGTCTTTTTATTATCCCGCCTACCCTTTGTTCTTCTAACCACTTACACAACCTTGTTAATTAGGCTAATCGTTGTCGCCCTCTATCCCTTACCTTCAGTCTGTGATGTGAGTGTCGAATTCTTTGAACCCTTTTTCCTCATTATGTGCTCCAAATATTTCTACCGTCTCATTCTGAGTATAGGAGTTCTTTTTGTATTTCTCTATATTTCTGAGATGACGTATTATTTACATTATTCGGACTATTGTCCTCATCTTTGTCGCCATATTTATTACAACGTTTCGGCCTTCTTCAGGTGGTTGGAATATTGAGCTGAACACTTTATTTCGCTCACTAGACTGTTCTAGTTCCACGTACCATGGGTGTCAGTTATCAAGGACACATGGCACAGTGGATAAAGGCGTTTACATTTTCCTTGAATTTTCCTCGTTGTTCACATGCTCTGGCCATCATATCCTCAGCATCCTTCTGTAGAACCATATCTCTTTTGCCTCAAGTTTTTTCTTCATCTCAAATCATGCGAATTTAATTTGATATGTTTTATTAGAAATATTTATAAGAATTTATTTTGTAGTGTGAGATTTTATTATGTAACTAAAGAGTTGTTCATCGTATTGCAAATAAATGTCTAGAATAGTAGAATTATCAACGGTTATTTTTTTAATTTCAAGATTGTTATGTTAATAGTAACGGTAAGAATAGCCGTTTCCTTATAAAGAAACATTCGGCAATCATCGACCGAACAGTTACCGTTACTGTCAATTGAAATTTATTCTCTTAAACAAGGTTTTCGTGAAAATAGGTTACTCAAGTCCGCTAATTGTTAGTGCTGTTTCTAACATTGATGGGGTTTCCTTCCTAAACATTTGTTTAAGTTAGTGTGGGAAGTCAACATCTTAATTATGTCATTATTTTCTCTTCTAGTGACATGTGATATCTATTTTAGTTAGTGTTGCTGTTGGAGTTCCTCAAGCGACGTGTTTTTGTTATTTGGTAAAGCTCTTTCCATGTCATTCAGTAGCGCTTGTCTAAAAGATTTGATACCTAAAGAGTTCATCTGCTTGAAGCCATTTTTAATCTTGATCCGAGAAAACTGTTGAATATGAGTGATAGTTTATAAATTTCTGAACGGGATGAACGCCATGCATGACATTCCTATAAAAGTCTAGATATGACTTCCTAGGTTCATTTTTAGTTTTGTAGCATATTGGACAAAAATATTTCTACACTAGCCTATTTATGTCAAATTTCTTTATCTCCTATACCAAACTTGTTGTAAGTGATTCATACAAAGATGTGTTTGAAGTATTTAGTATTTATTAAGAATGATCTAATCTCAAAAGAGAAGCAGGATATCATAAAGTTAATGAGTGATGGACACAAAACAGAAAATTGCGAAGAAATTAATAACGAAACGAAACAAAAGGAAGAAATTGAAAACATTAGCAAAATACGGAGAAGAAAATAAACTGGGTTTAAGAATGTCTGAAAAAAGAAATCTGAGAAAGGTAAGCAAGAACACAATCAAGAAAATGTTTAAAAAAGCTGGTGTTGCGAATTTAAACAGTAAGCAAAATGTATACGGTTAAGAACATTAGCTAAACAAAAGAAAGCAATCAAACTACTGCCTTTAAATAAAAATAATAAAGAGAAACATATAATTTGGAAGATGTACATGAAAACGGATTACCCAGCAATAATCTTTTACAATGAATGTAAAGTAATATTGGATGGACTTCGCGGCTAGTCCAGAAGTTGATTTCTTCAGGGAAATGACTTAGAATTAAACTAGGGACATTAAGTAATATTCTGGGTTGGTAAAGTCCCTTGATGATGGTACAAAGATAAATACAAAGAGTTATTGTTAGTTCTTGAAGAAGCTGTTTTTGAGCGGTACAGGTCAAACTCAAGAAGCTTTAAACTAAATATTATATTCAGTCCCACACATTCTGCAAAGCTGACTATTGCTAGAATTGCCAAATGAAAAATATTTGAAAAACACTAATAAGAATTAATGAAATGAACTCAGCCTCTTCAGATAACAATCCAATAGAAAACTTACAGTACATCTTTAAAAGTAGGAAAATGGGAATAGAAAACAATATTTAAGCAAAGATCTTTGGAATCTAATAAAACGCTGCAAGTAATGTTATATTTGAAACAATAGAAAAGTTAACAAAATCAATGAAGGAAAACTGATGAGGTTTACAGAATGTCAAGGAAGACATATTAACCCATTAATGCCCGCCGTAGAATTAAGAATTAATCAACAATTAATTATAGGTTTCTAAAAATCTGGTATTAATTAGAGTTTTGTTTTTTGTTTGTTTTTAGTTTTTGTTTTTGTTTTGTTTTTTGGGGGGTTTTTTGTTGTTGTTTTGGTCCTTTTAGGGGTTTTCTTTATAATTATTTAAATAAAGTAATCTGTTATTGGATGTGCCTTTTGGTGTAATGGATATCGGCTTGGAATGAGAAGTCAGAAGTTCGAATCCCAGTCGGGTTCGTTACATTCACTTACCCAGCTGTAATATTGGTTAGCAGCCAGTCTACCGCAGAAATAAACAGCAACCTACTGCGGGAAAAATCTCTGCCTAGTCAATCATGAATCAAAAGAGACATGATCGCCCAAGCGGGTATCACGTATGGCGCTTAGTTGACAGAAACTGTTATCACACAGTAACCCTCTAACTTGAGTAGCTCTTGGGCCTTGCGTTGGGCGAACATTAGCATCAAAATATCTGAAAGTTACAAAATATATAACATACTTTTCATAATCACTTCATCCAAAGGAAGAAGATAATGACACGAAAACGCAAGGACTTACTTGGAGTGAAATAGAATGACAAGAATTTAGTGAGGAAAAAGGACAATAAAAGAACAGACTTCCAAAAAAAAAAAAGATGGCGATTGACGTTGCATTTAATTTTTTTAAAGAATGTAAGTGACAGGGAAGCAATAAACTTGAGTGTTTAACAGACGAAAAGTGCGAGAGAATAAACTATTAGAATAGAACTTACAGTTACATCTAGCTACTTCAACAGTAAAACGATGTGACCTACTTGCCAATCCAGTAGTACGCTTAAATTCATGCGTTCGAAGTTCCATGGAGGAAAGATCATTAGAACAACTACTATGGAAGATTTATAGAAAGGACAGGGGAAAACCACGTCACAATGAAAAAATGTACGAACATTCATAGGTTAATACCAACTTTAATGCGAAAAAATGGGCTTACATAATAAAAACTTGCATAATAACATCACCTATTCGAAACTGTCGTCTGACTTAATAGTAGAAGTTAGATGATAAATACAAAAGAAAGAAAATGAAAGGAAAGGGTTATATTTCTGGTATGTATTTCGATGATGAATGGAGAGTTGTGTCGAGTTTTCAGATTCGCAAAGATGACGCAGAAAAAGCTTTAAATCCCACAAATATCTGTATTTGTAATAATATTAATCTGCTACAAGAACTAATGGTGAAAAATACAGATAGGAAGATTGTGGTATATCAATATTCTAAGTGGCTTTTCTCTGACACCGAAACAGCTATTGTATCTCAGCTACAATAGACGTCCGTCACTACAGATATACATATTTGTTTTATGTTGGTTTAGTAGAGTTATCAGATATGTCTGTCAAGATTTAGGTATTTGCATATTATGTTCAACGGGGATACTGGAAAGAAATAATACATCGCTTATCTCTAAAGCAATATGTGGTTAAAAGAAAAAGAGAAAATTTTCCGCCATTTTATTTATACACTACTTTTGGAAACGGCATCTAGCAGTCTTTAGGAGAAATTCTTTGGCAGACAACGATAGTGTATGTTTTATGCATATATATCAAGTGCCAAAAATGTATTTGTGAAAAAATAATTTATTTGGGTTATTTTACGGCCATTGTCGGTTAGCTGAAAATGATGATGCTTTTAGTGACAAAAATAAAGACATGTGTAAAAGAAAAAACGACCGAACGGAGACTGTGGGTTAAAACTTCACCTCTTGAAAGCGCCTCGCTTTGATGCTGAAATATTTCTGTTTTCCTTTAACAATGGATGGATCCCATATTTTGCTGGAGATATGACAGATGATAGCAGACAGTTGGGACGTTGCAAATACTAACCTATTCGATTCTAATTTAAATATTGAATGTTCGTCTAATATTTTCCCTACAACTACTACTACTACTACTACTGAAACCACATTCAGTACTTACAAAAAATATTCATCAGAAGATAATTCTGAAGTTAGATACGGCTTTGGGGCTAAAACACGATTAACACCATTCCAGTACGTATCACCAATACTTCATGAAATGAAAACCCTCATTTTTATAATAAAATTGCTTATTCCAATCACAAGCCTAAATCAACATATCATATTTAATAATGTTCAAGTAATGGCCGAACTTTGCAAAATGTCTTCCGCTGCATCAGCTATATTGAAAATAATCATCTCCCTTGGGATATATCTTTGTTATTTTCCTAATTATTTTTTTTAGAACGACAGAAATTCTCCAACGCAAAGAACTAACAAGACTGAATGAAACCATTGGTGATTTGTCCCGTTGTTCTCTGGAAATGCAGTTCCATAATTCGCCAATCATTTTGATATGATTTAAACTCATGAACTAGCTATGAAAGAATACAACTAATCTTCTTATGTACTTTTGTAATCCGTTACACGTACATAATACAATAACAGAAAGACTTAAATATAAAATAAAGTATTTAATTACCAAACACGATTAAAATACATTAACAACAAAGAAGTAAAGAGTCAACATAAATATTATTGATTACTTATCACTTAATACCCGACTGCGTAGAGCTTCTAAAACAAGTACTAATTCGTCTTGAAACACGTGACACTCGACTTTAACGTCCGGGTTAGCACAATAGTCAAACACGTAATCGTAACCACCCCAGTCAGTGGCATGATATCTCTATTTATAGTAAATAGTGGTCTATATTTTCATTATCTAGAGATTCACGTTCAAACTCCGGTGTCAACAGTGACACTTTTCATTCTTATATGACACGTATATTGACCAATGATTTTCAAAAAGAATTCAATCAATACGAAACAGATGTTCTTAAAATATTTTAAAAACAGCTATTCTCACTAAACGTTCATTTTACTTTGTTTCAAGACGAATTAGTACTTGTTTTAGAAGCTCTCTTTTATTTTGGTTAAATTGTCTTCCTACGTTTAATATCAAAAGCCTCTTCAACCTCTCAGATTATTATTATTATTATTATTATTATTACTTCCTTTTATTTCTGTTGTATTTACATTTCCTTCCGAATTATAACCAGAAACCTAAGGTCAGAAATGGCGTCATTGCATTTTCCACTGATCATTTTTGTAAAAACAACAAAAAAAAACTAAGATCATACATTTTTTACATAGATAAAGCTCTTCGTTTTGTGTGAGCTGTACTTGTGAGAACAAGTTTCTGTATTTCTTTAAGGTTTAGCTACCAGGAATCAGTTCAATGAGTCTATTGGAAACTTTTCAAGTCAATCCGTGTGCTCTAACCGGAAATATTGATGTCCTCATGTACCACATTTTTTTTTTAGATTTCCACTTCAAGATACTTGTATTTTGATAGATTTTAAGATCTTCAAAGATACATTACAATATTATTATCATTATTATTATTAGTAGTAGTAGTAGTAGTAGTGTGGGGGCGAGTAGCACGCCAACAATGTGATACAGTGATACAAATACACGAAATCCCCTTTTCCCGCCATGACATCCAGTCACGTGCATCACAGCCATTATGATTATTTAATAAATTTACGTTTTTCCAACAGCTATCTGGGAATTAATGCCATACACTGAGTAACATCATTACTCCTCACATCTTCAGAAATTTATCCTCGCTAACGCCATCGCTATTATGTTCTGGAAAGTCTCCATTCATCCAATCACAGATCTAAGAGCACCAGTTATTATGGGAAAGGCGTTAAACCTATATATTCCACAACTTTCTCGGCTCCTAGGCAAAGTCCTGGAAATTATACTTTTTTTGTTTGCTTTCGTGTTAGGGTCATACCTACGACTGGGTAGAAGCACTTTTGCTCATTTGTGACCGTCAGATCTGGTGTAATAGTAAGGAGTATACTCCTACACTAGATAGATGTTGCTTTACTATGCGTAGCTTTAGATGTTGCCCAAGGCCAAAATATGGGTCGACCAGCGAGGATCGAACTCACTATCAGTCATAAATGATCTAGCAAGACAAGCTTGCTAACCATTACACCACGTCGAAGTACCTCTACACCAGATTATAACCGATGACATCCTCGGCTAAGCTGTTTTATACCCCGGAGTATAATTTAGGCTAGTCAAGTTTATAAACCCGAATATAAAATTAACTTTAATAATGTCTCCATCTTAGATCAGGATCTTCTTTTCTAACGTGAAAAGATGTATATTCAGGAATCCTATAGATAATGCAGTGTCGTTCGTCCGCAGAGATTTCTTGTGTGCATTCTACAGCCCTCCATTTTATTTCAATTCTCTCGTCTGCACATTACCAGGTCTAACTTCAGGATGACTATTGATTTTAGCCAAAATAACTGAAGAGTGGTTCTTAGAGATTAACCATTTGTTTTGGGTGTGTCGTCTACAAGCCAAGATTTAATTTTTATGAACAAGTTTGTATAGTCTACAGCATTCTGTTTACTTTTATCCAAGAGCTGTGTTAATTGAACAAGTTTATTTCATTTTCAGAAACATGGACACCTGATTACTGTTGAATGGGTTCCATTATTACAACTTTCACTCTAACTCTTGCTCTTACTTATTGCGAGATGAAGAGGAAAGAAGGTGAAAGCGAAAATTAATGCTTTTGTTTTTCATTGCTACTTCTTTTTATCTTATTCATCTGAAAGTCAGTCCACCAAATTGATCATTGCTTCGAAGTTAGAGAGAGCTGAAATGAACTCGCAAGTAATCAGGATCTCTTTACAGTGTTGATATATATTTTAAAATTTAATTCTCAGACCAATTATACTACTTGAGTTTTGAATAACCAGAGCGAGGGGATTTTTTTTTTTTTTTTTTTTTGATATGCATGAAAGGCACTTTTTTAAGTTAAAACTTAAAAAAAAATGATTTTTCAGATCTAGGTAACATACAGACATATATATATATATATATATATATATATATATATATATATATATATATATATATATATATATTTCAATTAAAAGGTGCAATTATAATTTATAAATTCATGAATCATTCATACAAAAAACAAATATAGAGGTTAATGATTTCAATTTCGAGAATACATCATCGCAAACAATATAAATAAGATACATCAAACCCGAACCTGTATATGAATGATATGATCCCTGTTTATAAATTCCAGTTGCATAAGGTCTTTTTAATTCATATCATTCATATACAGATTCGGGGTTGATGTATCTTATTTATATTGTTTACGATTATGTATTCTCGCCATTTAAATCATTAACCTCTATATTTGTTTTTTTGTATGAATGATTCATGAATATATATATATATATATATATAGTAAGTACTCCGCAGTCGAAATGCCGCCGACTAAACCGACTACCCTTCGAGAAAGCTCGTTAGCAAGCCAGTGGGACGAAAAACAAAACCTAACATAGGCCGGAAGAAATCTCTCTGAGTCAACGGCCTGCTAACTGGAGGTGGTGTCTCCATAAATCCAATACAACAAACTCCTGAGTGACCGGAACCTGAAAGAAAAATATATGGAAATTGTTAAAAGAATATACGAGGGACCCAATGGAAACTCGAAATGGGAATCACTAAGAGACGCATTAGTGACATCAGCAAACAAGGTCATCCTAAAGGAGAATGGATGAAAAAGAACGAATGGATTACAGGAGATTCTCAACATGATGCAAAGGAGGCAGAAATCTCTCCCATGATACGGAACAGAATATAGAAAATTACACAAAGAAATAAGGAACACATGCAGACAGGCTAAAGGAGAGGGGCTAAACAAAAAATGTGCAGAAGTACAGAGATTGAGTACCATCAACAAAGGAGATATGCACAAACAGATAAGGCAACAGAAGACATGCTCGTCAACAGGCTGCTTAAAATCAAAGGAACACTTGTATTACAAGAAGGAAAAAATTCTTCAACGCTGGAGCGAGTATATTAGAGAATACTTCCACGACGAAAGGGGACAACCAGCAATACACAGAACTACCGACGACAGAATGCATGGTCAAAGTATGAATCCAAAATGCGATTTGCAATTCAGGGATACTAAAATCAGATATGTGCGGAAGTGAAGTTTAAGTATCTGGGAAGTGTTCTGACGGTAGGTGCGATGCTGAGATCAGAAGACGGATTGGGATGCCAAGTACTCCGAAACAGGAAAATTTCTATGGTGACAAAGAAAAGAGTACTGAGCTGCTACGTAAAATCTGTCCTCCTATACGGCAGCGAATGTTGGATGCTATCCTCAAGGATGAAGAAGAGATTCGAGGCGGCGGAGATGAGGGGTCTACAAATGGATGCTGAGGATATCATGGACCGAGAATGTGAGCGACGGTGAGGTAAACCAGGAGGAAGCTTGTGCCTAACGTAAGAGGCAAGTTAAATTTCTGGGACACGTGATGAAAAAAGAGGGCCTGGAGAATCTGATACTCACGGGACGAATAGAGGGAAAAATAGACAGGGGAAAACAGCGCATGTCATACGTGGCGGGCTTGGGCAGGCGGATGGCGGAGCGTGGATTGGGGGAGTTGGCAGAAACACAAAACCTGTTGAGAGTCACAAGGGATAGGGGTAAGTGATCGCCCACGTCCTGAAAAGACACAGCACATAAGAAAAGAAAAAAGAAGACTGGAACTCTCATATAATAGCAAAGGAATCAAAAATGGCCTAGTCCGATATAGTTTAGACAAGGTTGTTTTGTACATCGAGGTATGAAATAGGCAAGCTCCACTCAGACCCTGTCGTTAGTCTGGACTAGGCTAAACTATACTAGGATATATTCTGAAATGGGATTATTGCGGCCTCCTTGCTTGGATAGGGTAGTCGGTTTGGATCTCAAAGTCCCAGTGTTTACTTTTTATCTCGGACAGTCACTGATTAGTGCTTATACTATTTATGTTTATGTGGTTTTAACGAGTTTCAGTATATCACTGTTTCTATTCTTATGTGCTTTATTGACATTTGTCCTCATTTTTGTCGCCATATTTATTACAACGTTTCGGCCGTTGTACGCTCCGGACCTCTTCAGGCGACTTATTTCGCTCACTGGGGTAGACTGTTCTAGTTCCACTTGCCGTGTTTTTAATGGATGTCAGTTATCAGTTATCTCCTGTTAATTCCCCTCTCCAAGTTCTCCACTGCCTTAACCGGGTATTGAACTCACACTTTTTGAGTCCTGTCACTGGATCTAACCAACGTCTTTATCCACTGTGCCATGTGTCCTTGAGATTCTTATGTGCTTGTTTATTGCATTTCTTTTCTACAAATTAGTGCATCTACTTATTACATTATTTGTTTAATTTATTATTGCTATTTATTCTTTAAATAAAATAAAGTAAGACACAAGGGGTTACTGAGTGTTAAAGAATAACAAAAAAGAGAAAGATTATTAAGGAGCGAGAACAATAGTAGCGCGATCAAGAAGACAGCAGATAATGGTAGGCATTGCATTGAAATTTTTGAAGATCTAAGTTGGCTTGAAAGCAAGAAACCGGAAGAGAGTTTCACAGGTGAAAAGTCAGAGCAAAGAAGCTGTTAGTAAGGAATTTACGATTATATCTAGCCAGTTAAACTTAAATTGACAAGACATTGTTGCCAATTTAGTACAGCGATTAAATTTATAAAGTCATAGCAGAAAATTCATCCGAATAATTACCATGAAAATATTTATAGAAAAGGCAAAAGAAAGTTACATTACGGCAGAGGGAAAGTAAATGAAGCCGATACGCCAGGTCAGGACCAATAACATTGCTGATTCTTTAAATATGTAGCAGGAGCACAGGACCATATTTGGCTGCAATATTCAAAACAAGGAAGAATGGTAGATTTATAAATATGTAATTCTGGACAGAAAAATTGCCTAACACGACAGAAAGAACCAACTTCTTAGCAAAAGACCTCGCAATGGATTCAATATAATCTTTCCACCATCGAGAATGTTAGCCCGAGAAGGCGAAATGAGTCACTCTCCTGGAGGTTAGCATCAGCCATGCTGATTGGAGGCAAAAAGAGGTCTCTAAGATGATTAATAGTGAAGTTTCTTTATGGATGCCTTAAATTCTTTTGATTTACTATCTGGCCCCATGATTTACCAATTTTTTCACCTGAAACCCAAGTTAAATGATTTTTTTCTTCTTAGGAATTTATAGAAAGTTCTTATTAGGTATTTCAGCTGTATCTAACAAAAGAGTAACGCTTACATAATTTCCTTATAACCTTTCTTGGCATTTTTACTAATGTTTCTTTCCTTTGGTTATTAATAGATATTGGTTGAGGTGTATCATCATTTCAAATCGTCCACTGTCCGTGTGTCCATTCTCATTAATTAAAGGAACAGTACCTGGAGCGTTTTTCCAACCTAGGTTGGTTTTGTCCTGAAGGTAATGATTCTTGGTAAACCGCACGATGTTTGAGGATGTATGAGGTTTTCGCTATTTCAATTAACAATTGTAATGTTTCCATTCTATTCTATCTGGTTTCTGGCAAAAACGGTTTGTTCGTAACATCCAGCGGCGTAGCAAGGGTGGGGTGAATGGCGGAATTTGCTATCGAGCGCGGATGTGAAGGGGCGCAAAATTTCCTCAAAATTATAATATTGGCAAAATGGGCATTAGCCCAGGACGCCGAGTACCTGGGAGCGCCTGTCATGTGTCTGAAGCAATAAAACTTCCCAATTACAAATAGAGGAAAGACTAAAACTGAATAAAATAACAGGCAAAATTGTATAAAATAAGTAAAAATAAGAAAATACGTTGGTACAAAGACGAAGCGTGTATACAATCACTGGTGCCTAATAAGGAAGATGAGTAGGAAGATGAGGTGACTTCACAAGAAATTTTCTGAGATACGTTTGCTCTCCAGATTAAATATCCTTTTTCTCTCTTAAGCTCCGTGACTTCTCCGTGGTTTTTATATAGCGATTCAGAAACACACCTTATTTTCTGACCACCATACAAAAGTTCTATGAGTTTAGTGACCAGATAAAGAATTCGTGAGTTTATAATATAGTAGAAATCGCAAGCAAATGGTCTAATGAATTAAAATATAGGTTAAAACTTATCTGGTACCATAGCAGCTGTAAGTTTAATCTCTAGAGCTCATAGTACTGTAAAATGACATACTATGTTTTAGTAGAAAAGCGATACAAAGGTGAATTAACTGGAGAGTAATGTGATAAGAGTTTTCTCCCCTATTAAAAAAAATGAGAGCAATCTGGATTAAAGTTTTGGTTCTTGAATTTAGTAGCATAAGTGTGAGTTCAATCACTAGGCTGGGTAGTACAGGCTTAGTGGAAACCGGGTGAGCAATAACTGACCAGTAGTAAATAAGAAAAATAGGAGATATCCCTACACATGGACAACGGAACCAGGACAATCTACCCCGTTTATGGAATAAAAGTTTCGATTCAAAATTCCCAGAAAGTTATCGATAATGACAGACGCCTGAAGACGGACAGAGTGTACAGCAGTTGAAATCTTGTGAGTATAACAACCAAGATGAGGATACATGTTTTTATGTAAAAGCATATAAAAATGATAATGCCATATCTCAAATCCTGACATAATTCAACACAATATTAATTTTTATATTTGAATCATTCATTTTCAAAACTTGTGGTATCCAAAAATTAAAGAATGTTATCAAACAATAGTATTTTTTAATCTGATCTCACTTTTGCGAAACTTAACATTTTCTTAGTCATTCGAAATTAGAGTATATATAAAACAGAATATATAAACAGACTTTCTCGTTATTTTTACTTAAGGAAGTGTTTACCTGGCTTCATAATCTAAACACTTTTCTTTAAATCTGAACATTTTCCTGGCATATAAAAATTTATGAATAAAACCATTATAAATTATTTTTTTTGCAAAATTCAACAAACAAGTGTGATAAATTGATCAAGATTTTTATTCTCTGAATTATTAGAAATATTTGTTTCCTTAAATAAGAAAAAAATGCTATCACCAATCAGTGAAATCTTTGTCTCGCCAAACTTTCGTTTCTATTTTATTTTTATTTTTTTTTTTGTACGGATTTCACATTAAATATGTGAGTTTTATCCGTGGGAGTTTTACCTGCACCATTCATATGAGAATTGTTAGGCACTTGTAACATGGTAATTCTTCCATAAGAGTCAATTAATCGAAACTAATTTTCTTTGAAAATCAATACTTGAACTTTACTCATAGTCTTTAGATTTTATTATAAATAGCATAGGCAAAAGATACGAGTTTTTTTGTTGTTGTTTTTTGTTGTTGTTGTTGTTGTTTTTTAAATATTAGGTTGGTGCAAAAATAATGACGTAATAATGTCGTTTTTTGACGTTCAAAAATACGTCAAAAAACGACATTATTACGTAATTATTTTTGCACCAACCTAATATTTTCAAAATTTAGCGCTTTAGACCTAAAGCCCTTCAGCAAGGTAGATAAAACGAACGGATCGGATATTTACTGTACATAAACTCAGATGCCTTCATTCACAATCAAACAGATATCGTATGTTTCTTTTCATTTAAAATCGAAAGAATCTCTAGTTGCTTCATATATTTTTCATATTGCTTCGTTATGTTTTCATTATACGTTTAAAATGTTAAATAATTAAATACAACATGCGTTTCCATTATGATCTGATTTGGATACATTATAGATTTATAAGCCTTCCGTAAAATAGTTACCTCCATAAATCAAATCTATCGTTTGCTCTGATAGCTTACCGAACCAAATTATTGTGTTTGTGAAAATAACACTCGATCAATTTCAATTCAACAAAATTAATTGATTTTTAAATAAAAATGTTCCACATCCTTATTAATAAAGCTATAATTATTACTATAAATCTGACACGTTACAAGTTTGGGACGTTTTTATTAATACATGTCGCTTTGTTGTCAAATGTCTGTAAACATGGCTACTGTTAAGACCTAACTTTAGAACCTGCCTACGCTGATGTACATCGTATTTATTGCTTTATTTATTTATTTGCTGATCACTGAAAGTGGGGCACAGGAACGAAAAAGACATACACGATATCTAGTTTTGATGTTTGTGTCACGCAAACCGATGCAAACGTTCCTTGTTTAAAATGATGACACTAGTAATCCAGTATCCGTTTCTTTTGATGGCAACAAAGAGATGCAAGTGTTTAGATTGGAAAATGTATTTACGTTTGAAAAAGAAAACAATGAAGACTATTCTTTGTGCTGTTAATAAGATCCCGCTATACTAAAAAGAAATCCACAGAACAGCATTGCGAATCTAAAAATAGATTCCCTCATAGATATTTTAACGCACGATCATATTGACTTCATGGAGTTTAATACACCTTCAGCAATTGTGACATGCACATGAGACAATAATTGTCAAAACTGAAGCACATGATTTACAACCTAATGGCAATGGTAATATTCACCGTTTCCTTATAAGGAAACATTTGGCATTCACTGACCAAACAGTCAGTTCTAATGTCAGTTGAAATTCATTAATTTTTTCTCTTAAAGAAATTTTTCAGGAAAATAGGTTTCTCAAATCCACTGTTATTGCTCTTTCCAGTACTGATCTCAAAAATGAAATATCAACTTTCTTAACCTTTTGTTCGAAGTAGTGTAGAACGTTAACATCTTGATTGTCATTCTCTTCGAGTTACATGTGCTGCCATTGAAAGTCTTTAAGTGATGTAGTTTCTGCTATTTGGTGCAGTTCTTTGTTTCTGGTTCTGTAGCACCAGTCCGCCCACAAGGTTCAATGAAATATGGTCCACGCTTCGACCTACAGGCTTCATTCGCTCGAAGCCATTTTTAATCATTGACCGGGGAAAACGTTTGTCTACAGCTAACAATTTAGACATTTCTGAACGGGTTGGACGCCATGCACGACATCCATATAAAAGTCAAGATATGACGAGGCTGTTTAAGAATATGACGAGGCTGTAAAATAATATGACGAGGCTATTTAAGAATATGACTTGGCTGTTTAAGAATATGACGAGGCTATTTAAGAATATGACGAGGCTATTTAAGATATGACTTTAGTTCTTTGGTTAATATTTTGGTTTTGTAGCATATTACGGCGTTAGTCAAAACTATGTCAAGCGAAGCTTATTCTATGTTCAATTTCCTTATCTCCTATACGAGATTTGTTTACGACCTATCGATCCACCAAGATATTTAAAGTGCTTAGTATTTATTAATTCCATATCCTGAAGTTTTACGGTGACTTCAGGTTATGTTTGATGCCAAAGAATGGTGTTTTATAATTAAATTTTGGTTCAAACCACGACTTCTCAATGAAAAGGTTAATTGTTTCTAGTTTATGTATTTCGGTTTTCATAGCAGCATACTGTTTATTTTGGGGTTTTTTTCTTTAAATATAGCATACATAGTTTAAACTTAACATGTCTTCATACTGCAAGTCAGGAAACAACAGTTTTGACCTTTTTTTTTATATAATTGAAGCTATTTTTAATTGCTTGGCTAATTCAACAACTTCATGGGACAAACTCAAATATGAGTTAATGACTTCCGTCAACCGTGAATCAAATGTGAAAGAAGCGGCAAATGTTTCACGTGAAAACTAAGACTCTCTAGGATCGATAAAGTAGTTAAGTGAGAATGGTAACATGGCTGAAACAAAATATAGCTCTTCTAATATTCTGCAACGATTGGTTATATTTGAACTTCTTGTTTGAATTACATTTGAAGAGAAATCTTCTCTAAATGAATCAGAATTTTATATGAATCCAGTGCAGAAACGCTTTCAAGATCCAAAAATTAATTTTAGAGAAACATTTGTTTACACTGAAAATACACCTGATGCTGGATTGACCACTGAACAGGAAATTTATCGCATCCTGAAAAATGTTTTTGATCGCTCGATTACGGAAATAACCGAAGATTTTGTGATGAGGTATTATGTACATTATTTACATTATTCGGACTATTGCCCTCATCTTTGTCGCCATATTTATCACAACGTTTCGGCCGCTGTACACTTCGGCCTTCTTCAGGTGGTTGGAATGTCGAACTGAACACTTTATTACGCTCACTGGGATAGACACATGGCACAATGGATAAAGACGTTGGTTAGATCCAGTGACAGGACCCAAAGAGTGTGAGTTCAATACCCGGTTAAGGCAGTGGAGAACTTTCAGAAGGAAATTAACATGAAATAACTGATAACTGACATCCATTAGACATGGCACGTGGAACTAGAACAATCTACCCCAGTGAGCGAAATAAAGGGTTCAGTTCGACATTCCAACCACCTGAAGAAGGCCGAAGTTTACAACGGCCGAAACGTTGTGATAAATATGGCGACAAGGATGAGGACAATAGTCCAAATAATGTAAATAATGTACCGGAGATTTACGATATGGATTTCTTCTTGGTGTGCAATATATCGTTTCTTGAGCTTTCTGGAGACGGAAAACTGCAGCAAAAAATGTACTGGCTTAGCAAACAGCAATCCAATTGGTATTTATAGACTATTTTGTAGAGAACTTCATGAATCTTGATAAGAAAAAGAACAAAAACCAATTTTTCTGAGCCAAACCCTGCAACTGATTTTTAATATTTATAATTTCAAACTATAAGATTTAGTTTCTGCTCTCGATTTTATTCATGTCAACATCAAACAAGTAGAGAAATTTATCTGGAAATTGTTTTAACAGACAACGGAAAATATGATAGAGAAATTCAAAGGCCCATTAGAATAGCGAAAGTATTAAGAAAATTTCATTAGGTGCAATGAGAGTAGTGCTGAATTTCTATGTAATATCAATCCTTCTATACAGCCGCGAATGCGGAACAATTGCCTCACAAATAAGAAGGAAACTTGAAGCAACAGAGATATTCCATGATTGATTCATTTATTTATGTTTGTTTTTACGGCTTATCAACCTTTTGCAGGTTATTTAAAGCCAGAATATATTTAGATTGTAAGAATTTTTGGATATAAGGATTACTGATACAAATCATACTAATTAACCCATAGCTGGGGGAGAACAGGTAGATTCATAACTCTTCCAAGAATATTTGCGTGTAAGTGAATATAATATGACTGGAATTGAAACTTGGCTCACCGATTTTCAATTCCGAGTTGTTATCCATTACATCAGCTGCACATCCAAGCTTATAGCGCCTGGTATCCCTAAGCGATCACCCATCTAGGTACTGACCTGACTCGATGTTGCTTAACTTCGGTGATCGTACGAAAACTTGTGTATCAACGTGATATTACTGTAAACCTGCAAAAGAGATGTTCTACAGAAGGATGCTGAGCATAACATGGACGGTACATTTGAGCCATATGACTGGCCAAGTGTGATGTACACGAATTGAAGGAGAGGAAGAAAAGTTAACCCAAGAAAAAGATGAATTTCAGAATGCTACCAGTAAAAGGCAAAGCTAAGTATATGGGCAGTTTTGCAAACAAATATTTTCTATGTGTAAGTATTTATCATCAGCCTGTTTCAGACTTCATTTACAAAACAAATAACTTGTTTCTCATAAACCTAGTGGTATAACGGAAAAAATTATTTTGCATGATTGTAGCATTGAGATGTGAGATAGATATCTATAAAAAGTTCTCAAATTTTAATAGAATGGTTGTTCATGGCCTACGGAAGAAATAATTAAATTTTGCGGTGGATCCAGGCAGAGTTACCTTCCCTACCGATTTACATGTTGGCAATATAATTTGGTGGAATAGTTTGTTATAGCAGATAGAATATGAGATATAGAAACGGTGTGTTTCCAGAAATTTCTAACGTTTCCTGCAAATAGTTTTAGCGATAATTACCTTTTCAAAAGATGTGCACTCTCTGATTACTTTTTAGTTCTCTTTTTCTTTTTGCTTTTTTTTTTGATTGAGCAATGAGTCAGAAAACAAATAATGAAATCTTTTCAGAAATGGCAACGTCAGAAATATCTTTGCCCACCAGGTACTGAGAACCCCTGCTACGCCACTTAGGATGCCACACATTTTGAAATACAATTTATCATATATATTAAAATAGGTACCTCCACAGAAACGTGATGCTTAAGGTTTAAAATGAATTTTTAAAGATGAAAAATATTTCTTGAAGCTTCTATTTTAGTTTTAATTTCAAGCTAATAGATTAAATTTCATATTTCCACTAAGCAAAATACTTTTCTGTATTTCAAAACCAATTTAAATTCAGTGGAAGTAGTTTTTTTTTTAATTCGCTGATTTTAGCTCCAATTTTTAGCCATCTGTCGTCAAAATGTAATTCTCTTTATCAAAAAATCTTTCAAAAATAAAATATAATTTTTTGAAAATTTATTTGAAAAATGATTGATTTAAAGGTTAATTAATCTGATTTGAAACAAATATTACTTACTTTAAGATTAAAATATCGCAGAAATGCATTTTTTTAAAACGGAAGTAGGTGTTTATTTAAGGCGTTGACAGCTTGACTGACAGCCGGAAGTTTATCGAAATTCTTTTCTATGGTGGACATACCTATAAAATTACTTGAGGAATATAACGTCTTTTTATATCATTTTTAACTAGACAGTAATCTTATAAATTTCAGAAAATATTTTCCGCAATCCAACGCCTTATTGAATTTTAGGTACTTTGGTTTTAAATTTACTATTGCTGTCGCTGTTATTTTTGATAATGTTTTATATGGACGTACATATTTACAAAAAGTCGGCACGTTTATACACATTAAAAATTCTTTTTTAAAATATTGGTGTTCGATAAATTGTAATAAGCTTTTCCATTTATGTTTAGTAAATATAGTTTTTACTTAATAATAATATTACCTAACCGGTTTAATTTTTGTATTAATATACAGAAATTTAATACATTTTATACTTTATATATTATTATAATTAAAATTTTAAAAAATGAAAACAATTCTTGTAAAAATTGAATATTCATCGAAAAAGATTTTTCTTAAGACGTATTGTCTTAAGAAAAATCTTTTTTTTATGTCCATCATATACCTACGTGCTAATACCCGTGGGAAAGGTGTGATTATTCTTCTTCTCCTCCAGCAATGAGTAAATAGCAGGACAGACCGGGTTCTATAGCCTTGGATGGCAACTAGTCTACCACAGAAAGAAAAGGCAACCTACTGCGGGGAAAAAATCTGCCTCGTTAGTCATGTATCGAAAGATACATGATCGCCTAAGCGTGTATAACGCATGGAACATAACTGATTGAAAGTCTCTATAATATGAGGAAATGCTACAAAGTTTACAGCCCAGTTATCTTCCTAGAAATTTGACCAAATTACCAAAGATCGGAATGAGAACTTTTTCATCATCCCCTCACACACACACATACATACATACATACATACTTATATTAAATTCAATTAAAAGGTGCAATTATAACTTATAATTCATGAATCATTCATACAAAAAAACAAATATAGAGGTTAATGATTTAAATTGCGAGAATACATCGTCGCAAACACAAATAAGATACACCAACCCCGAACCTGTATATGAATGATATGATCCCTGTTTATAAATTCCAGTTGCATAAGGTCTTTTTAATTTTTTTATAAGCTTTCATCTGTTCCTACAGACATCATCAGGTATGGAAATAGATTTTGCTCTTGTTTTTACTTCTCGGTAATAAGAGGACAACGAAAATACAAATGTAATCCGAATAAATGCTATGAGAAATGTGTTATTGTTTTGGAACGTGCGGTCGCAACGCTGAGTTTGAATTTAAATTTTAAGGTTGTGCGTTTTTGTACAAATATAGCAATAAGAGAATTCTTTTTTACTGGTAGATTGTATGAATGATTCATTAACGACCGAAATGCTGTGATAAAAACAATAAAGATGAGAACAATAGTCCGAATATAAATAGTGTAAATAATGATAACTCCACATTCAAACAAAAACATGTGATTCGGAGGTGTGGATCGAATTTATTGTCCATTAGAAACATTGATTTAAGAAGAGTTCATCTGTGGTGGGCCCAAAATGTAATGGATTCGTCATAAAAGATAATAAAATAAGTTTTGTATTTGGCATCATCCCCAAATAACAAAAAAAACTTTGAGACCCTAGGATTGATCTAGAAGGTGATCCAAAGTCTAGAATCAAATCTCGAAGGATGTTGATATGTGAACTAATATAAAAAAAGAAGTGAGCCCAGCTGAATATAAGACATACACACACAAGACAACTGAATAAAAAAGGTATATAAACGCCCACCTATGAGGAGAGAGGAACAATCCCTTTAAACCCTCACAAGAAGATCGAATGTTCAAAGAAAGACCTGAAGCCACATACCCTCGATTTGCCCAACGTTAATTTGAGACCCGAAGTGAATAAACAATTATTTTATGTATAAAAGTTTTAGTTTCGGATTCTTATCAGCCGTTACAAAATTACTCAAGGGTCACAAGGGCAAAAGAAATGGTTGTAAAGAAGTAAATGTTAGCAAAAGCAACAAAAACAAGAAGTTGTGGAAAGCTATAACTGCTCACATCCTTAAAGGACATGGTACATAGAAAAAGAAAGACTTGAAAATGGAGTGAGAAATACTCACCTCCCTAATTTTGTCTCTTTTACTTTAATATTCGACTTCCACATTCTATAACCTATGGCCAAATACACTTGGCAAAGGTACTAATACTTCCCTTCTTGTCCCAGCTACGGATTAAATAGTATGAATTGTAGCTGGAAAAATCATTATCTTCAAAAAATTGTTAATGCAATATTCACTGACAAAAAAGAATTATTGTTGCAATCCCAAAAACATGTTTCGTTTTTAAAAAGATCTATAAGCCGTAAAAAAATATAACCATTTATTTGGATACAAGTCATTGAAATTGTATAATATTTATTTGTATGCCCACGCGAATGGAGTGTGGTAATAGGTTGAATTTAATCTAAGAAACATACAAGGTAGAAGGCTACTGAATTATGAGGAATTATGAGTTCTTTTCTTATCAGAACAATCAGAGTGAGATTTCCAAGCTGCCGTACCTTCGTAATCACCATTAGACTCATCCAACTATTTCCAAATCCTCTGAACTGTCCTCCGATTGACACCCAAGCACTCTGAAAAATTCATAGTGGAGCTTCCAGCGCAAATGCCAAGAAGAACAACATGTAGTTTCCAAACTTCTGTCGGAGTGAAATGCGCCATGGTGCTCTTTTTTTCACAGACGGTTCCCAGCTGACACTACTATACTGAGCAGTCAAAAAATCGCAAACAACGCACATGCGCAAAATTAAGATATAAAAAGTCGACAATTTACCCATTGCATCCTGTATAGATAACAACTAGTCTGGTAGGCTAAGTTTGATCTTCACAGGTGAGCAAAAATAGTGACCTTCGGAAAGGCCAAGCATATATACTCATGGAATAGTTAACATTTTAAAACTCAGTGATTTCTCCGTTGGTGAGATTAGACACAAAGTAGAACAATCCGGATTTTCCAGTATCTGGAAAGCTGATATTAGGTATGACTGTGTGCAGAGAACAAAATGAAGATAAGATGCGAATTTCAAAAGGAAGTTGTTAATTAACTAAATTTGTTTGGTGCTGAACGAGTTAAAAGATAATTTAGAACGCGTATAAATATGCCTCAAAGCATACAACCCTGTCATATAGGAATAAAATGTCGCTGCGAACACTTTTGAACACGGATTGCCAGAGAGCAAGCACAGTTGACCTTGTCTTGGAATAATTAGATATAATCCAGAGCCCAGTAACTTATGGTCTACGGCTCGGTAGAACTTGTTCACAGCCCAGTAGCTCATGATACACAGCTTTCAAACACAGGGTCAATAGCCTAGTACAATATGGTCTACGGCCTAGAACATGTCAACAACACAGTAGAACATGGTACACAGTCCTGTACCACATGGTCAATGGCCCGGTACAAGATGGTCCAGGACCCGGTAAATCCTGGTTCATGGCCCAGTAGAATGTGTCCACTGCACCATAGCACATGGTACACAGCCCTGTACCACATGGCCGATCGCCCGGTACATGTTCTAGGAAACGGTAAATCGTGGTCCACGGTCAAGTAGCTGATAGTACACAGCTATGTATGTATCATATGGTCAGTGGCTCGATGCAGTATGATCCAGGGACCGGTAACTCAGGGTCCACGGCTATGTAGAACGTGTCCACAGCCTAGTAGCACATGTTACACAGACCTCTAACACATGGTCAATGGCTCGGTAAAATAAGGTCCAGGGTTCGTTAATTAAGGGTACAAGGCCCAGTAGCACATTCAGAGCGATATAAAACATGACCAATAGCTCGGTACAATATGGTCCCGGACACAGTAACTCATGTCCGCTGCACGCTAGAACTTGTCCACGGCCCAGTAGCACATGGTACACAGCCCTGTACTACATGCTCAATGGCCAGGTACAATATGGTTTATGGCCCGGTAACTCATGTTCCCCGGCCCAGTAGAACATGTTACACAGTCCTGTGCCACATGGTCTATATATGTACAATATGGTACAATATATTCCAGGGTATGTTAACTCATGGTCCACGGCTCGGTAGCACATGAACCACAGCCTGTGCTAGACCATATTGCCCCGTGTCATTGACCATGCGGTACAGGTTTGTGTACCATGTGCTACCGAACCGTTGTGCCGTTCTACTAACCGTGGACCATGAGGTAACGGCCCCAGGACCATATTCTACCGTCCATCGACCTTGTGATACAGGGCCGTGGACACACTCTGCCGAGCCGTGGACCGTGAGTCCCTGGGACCTAGACCATTTTTACTGAGCCATCGACCATGTGGCACATGTCTGTGTAAAGGGGCGTGGACCATAGCAATATTGCACCGGGCCATTGACCACAAGGTACAGTGAGGTGTACCATGTACTACCAGGACGTTGACACATTCTACCGGACCGGACCATGATTTACCAGGCCCTGGACCATATTATATCAGGCCCTCAAACATGTTACATGGCTGTGTACCATGCTCTACTGGGCCGTGAACACAATCTACCGGTCCCTGGACCATGACTTGCCAAGCCCTGGAAAATATTGTATGGAGCCATTGACCATGTAGTACAAGTTTGTCTAGATTGTGTTACTGGTGTGTGGACACGTTCTACCGCATGCTGGACCATGTGTTACCAATCCCTGGACCATAATTTATCGGTTCATCGACTATGTGTTACAGGGCTGTGTACCATGTGCAACCAGGCTGTGGACACGTTATGCATTTACACGGACCATGATGTAAACCATATGATACCGGGCCCAGTAGCATATTGTACTGGATCGTTCACAATTTGGTACTGTGCTGTCTAACCAGCAGTAAACCAGGAGTTACCGGTCCCTGATCAATATTGACCAGGGACCGGTAATATTGACCAGGGCTTTGTGCCATTTGCTACCGAGCCGTGGACATGTTCTACCGGGACTTGGACCATGAGTTACCGGGCCCTGGATTATATTGTACTGGTCCATCGACCATGTGTTACAGAACTGTGTACCATGTACTACCAGGCGGTGTATATAATGTAGTTAAGAATAACTTCTCCACTGTGAGTAACTTCAACAGAACAAAATCAGCCTATGATTTAATATTTCTTATCAAATCGCGAAATGAAAGTTATCTTGAACGGCCACTCTTCGTATTACGGCAGGTACCCCACAGTACTCTACACTTTGATCTACGTCGTTCTTAATTTTCATCAACGAACTTCCAGATGTCATCAGTTCGCAACTCAATATCTTTGCTGATGACACAAATATTTATTCCTGTCTTAATGGTAAGTCTGATCGGTTAAATAAGGTCAAATTGGTAGATGATATCTATAATGAGCTACAATCTGTTGTTAACTGGGGCAAGAAATGGCTTGTTAATTTTAACGCCTCCAAAACAAAACTGCTCTCTTTTAATCATCTTAGAGAAACTTTTTCGCCTTCTATCAGCATGGTTGATGCTAACCTCCGGGAGAGTAATTACTAAGTATTTAGAGATTCTTAGTAAAATCCAAAGAAGAATCTGTGATGTTAGTGATCCTGGCCTGGTATCTCGGCTTCATTTACTTTCCCACAGCTATAACGTATTTCCCCTGTGTCTTTTCTGTAAATATTTTCATTGTAATTGTCCTGATGCACTTTCTTCTTAAGTATATAGACTTCATGAATTTAAGCGTACTACTAGACTTACAGTTGAAATGGCTAAATATAACCGTAAGTTCTATGGCAACAGTTTCTTCTCTCGCATTTATCACTTGTAGAAATCATTTTTCTAAAACAAATTTGTTGTGCTTGTCTGAAAGTTATTTTTTTTTTTTTTTACAAATGAAAAAGGCTGGGGTTTTGTGTTGTATGATTTAACTTGGTGTAAAGCGTAGGGAGGTAACGAACTTATGAGAGTCTGAGTGTTTTTAAAAAAAGTATTAAATATTTGTCCTACATTACAGATCCTAGTAAAAAATAAAATTATATACTACACTAAATTTAGTATATCAAATTTTATCATTCGTAATGACTCCACCAACTAAACGGTAAACATTTTATAACTGAGTCATGGAATCACAACGTTAGAAATTCTATTAAAATAAACGTTGAATTAATATCGCATAACTTTCGAAAAAGACACTGGGATCCTTGTCAATATAAGAATAAGAAAAAGGAGGGGGTTTTAAGAATGTCAGAAGATAGTTTAGGAAAATTAAATGCATAATAAACAAGAAAAATAAATTGAGCAGTAGGAAAAATATTTGAAGAACGTAAAGAGAAGAGAGCAAAAAATAGAGAAGATTGACTCGAGGCAAACTACCACCTTTAAGTAAACATCATAAAGAGAAACCTATACGCTGTAGGAAGAAGTACATAAAAACTGATATTACAATATTCATTTTTAGTTGTTAACTAGCAGCATGGCCCGGCGTTGCTCGTGCTTGATTCAAAAATCGTACGATTCATACAGCAATCGCTATCACCTGACTTAAAATATTTTTGTCCTCCCTTGCCTTTAAAGGAGTGCCCTTTGCCGTGCTGATGTTGCTACATGCCTTACTTCTTGCCTATCTCACACTGCGAATTTTTTCTAAGCTCTATACTAAACATTAAATCTGTTACGAAAAAAGAACTAAACAAAATGAACACAAAACGATCAGCTTTAAAAAAGGACTCGTAACTGGAAAAACCGAATGAAAAAAGAATGTTAACAACAAATACTTTTTCACACCGAACCTAGTTCTGCGGAATCAGAATCAATGTTGAGTTTAAACGAAGGAAAGAGCCAATTGGAGTAAAGTGCCATGCAGATTTAAATTTTTCCCACTTGTGACGAATGCAGCTATCGATTTATTTTGCATGCTAGTTAACATTTGTATCAGTCAGCTGTTGGCTCTCACGCTGGCCAATAGAATCTTCCTGACTATTCGTGGCAGCCAGCTATAGGCTCTCACTCTGCCCAGTAGAAAATGACCGCAAACTACATGAAAACTGCCGTAGAAACGTGAAAGAATTGATTATTTCCACTATCGATGGGAGTTGGGAAATGCAAAGTCGGTTTTGACTTTCTCGCTAACTTGGAGCATGTGCATGTAAATTTTGGTGCAAATCCGTCAAAAATTGCGGCCGTGCATTCGTTACACACACACACACATCCTGCCTTTTATAGATAGAGATGCAGCGCTACGTTGGCGGGATCTCGTGGTGAGAGGTTAACTCCTTCATAGAAATAGTCGCCCAACAATGACTTATAATACAGCTGCGGAAGTCATATTTTAGCTTCATATTGTGGGCAGTAAAATCCCTTCACAGTTAATGATGATATCAGGATAAATGCAGGTAAGTTATTGAGCAAGAAGTCTTTGAATGGTACAACTCACAATTTAACATAAAGAGGCAATAGCTCTTTAATTTCCGCAAAGCAGATCACTATCCATCCTACAAAAAAATCAAAGATCCCAAAGGCTTGATCCTTTTCAAACATTAATCCAATAGAAAACTTAGAAAAGTAATTAAAAGAGATTTAAATGAAAATAAAAAAAAACAATATTCAAGTAAAGACGATATCTGGGAAGCAATGGAAACAGATAAATTCGAAAAAGTAATTAACAAAATCACGAATGAAATATTAATGAAAGTCATAGAATGCCAAAAAGACTCCGGTAGAGTATAAAATAATGTGGTGAAATGGGATGTTATGCAATTATATTGCACGGTGTATAGCACGCGCACTATTCGCAGGCGCGATTTCTTTACTGTTTGACACAGGGACTTATGTTTTCTGCGTTTTCGCCCTCTACCGGGCCGACCCTCGTTAGTCAACCGGATCAGCTGAAGCCCCTTCCAGCTTGCCATATTCATATCAGGCTAAGTGCGGACGCCTGATCGCCATAATTCAACGTACAACCCCTAAATCAAACCGGCCACGCCTTCAAGTAGCTGGATGACAGGAGTATGCCACCACTCCTGGAACTCGAATATACGTTTCTTTCATTTAAATAGATTTACAAATAAAAATTTATGTTACATTTAGTTTGCATAATAAACCTGACAAACTCGAAACAAATTATGTAATATTTTTAACAAGGATAGATATTTTGAGGTGAGACTTATCAAAATTATTTTCATTTCACTATATCACGAAAATTCTACCTATATCAGTTGTTTAATGCCAGTTTTAATATTAAAGATTAGATATGCACAATAAAATCAGACATCGTATATTTCTTTACAGTCTGTCGTCTAACTTCTAAATAGTTCTGGTGGGATGAGAAAAAAAGAAAAAAGAACGTGTTAAATTACCAGTCTGTGTTTTGATAGATTGAATGTACCGTCGAGTTTCCATATTGGCGGAGGTAACAAAAAAAAAGCCTAAAATTCGACGAATATCGTCAAAATGTGGGAGTGCCAGATGCAAATGCAGCTTCCGCCTAATCCTGGATCTTTTTACTGTAAATCGTCTTGTATTTACAGAAAAACAGCCTGTTAAGTGCATATCAGCAACACACATACTTGCACACACGAAATCCGAAAGTACATTGGAAGAGTAAAAGATGCGTTCTAAAAGTTAAAAGTATTTAGAAACACAAAAATTTCATTAGAAACAGAAAAGAATGCTCAAATGCTACGTAATACCAGACTTCCTATATGACAGTGAATGCTGGACAAGTTCATTACAGATTATGAGATTTAAAGCAAGAGAAATGTTGTTCTATAGAAAAGCAGATAAGCAACGGGGCATATGAGTAACAAGTTTTAATGTAAACTGGGAATAAAAATGACAGTTATTCTTAGAATCAGAAAGAGGCGGTTGAAATTTCTATGAACATAAAGAGAAAAGAGAGCTTGGAAAATGTAACACTCACAGGACATATTGAAAGCAAGAACGACAGATGGGAGGGAAACAGCGAGTAACCTACCTAGAGGACTTGTGTAAATGGATGGTAAAACGGAGAGTTGGGGAGATGGTAAAAAAGACAAACAAGGCTACGGGTGCACTTCTAAAAGTCTTGACGATCAGAGATTGTCAGTTGATCTCTCTTCTGATCTAGCACTAACTTCCCAGTTCCATTCAATACCTCGAAAATTAAACTAGTTATATTCCATCACCGCCGCTCAGGCCCCAAACTACCGCCAATTACGATGAACGGATATCCCCTCGAGAAGGCACCGTGACCTGGAACTCGTGCAAGCGATCAATCGTTAAAGGTACAGATAAAATGGGTGGCTCCCTGTGCTGATTCGGTAGGTGCCCGACTCCTCTTGCTGTTCTCTACCTTTGTAGGGGCCAGCTCGGGCCGAAAGTGGAGTGTTGCTGTCATATTTGGGCGGGAGTTGCCCAGTCCTCACTTTCCTGTCTCTACAGAGTTCAAAAGCGTCTATTGTGGATGACGAATTATTTTTCAACCTTCCACTTTTCTCTCACGGGATAAATGTGGCTAGAATCTATCTGCTCTATATCTTACATGGAAAGTGCTCGGACGAACTACAGTCCTTTGTTCCTCCAGGTCTAACCTTCACGGCTAGGACCAGCCATGCTAATTACATTGTAGCAAACCATCTATATCCCCTCCCTATTCCATCGGTCAGAGGTAAGTTCTACTCGAACAGCTTCTTCCCGCGAACCACTGCTCTGTTGAACAGACTTCCAAGAGGATGTTTCCCTGACCCCTACAATTTTAACTTGTTCAAGTCTAAAGTTATCGCTTATCTTTTCCTCGTATCCGTATAAACTATTCCTTAACGTAACCCACTACCTCGAGTGGTCCCCTGGCCTTGTACAGTGAACCTTACTGTAAAAACAATGTGATGTTCCCCCTCACAGTAATATGATTGGCTGGTGTCAGCCATAAATACAGACTGATATGGAGGTACATGACGACGCCTATTGACAACGCCTATTGCCTACGCCTATTGCCTACCACTACGACAAGGACCAGTCTATTACGGTTACCTGCTAGATTGTCTTACCCGGCTACAATAGTCAACAACCACTTTGCTACTTCGAACAAATATATCCCTTTCTGGGACATATCACAATGATAGGAGGTTGTGGAGCTATGATCGCCTAAATTATGAAGAGACACTGTACATACAAGAAGTGGGGCTCAATATATAGGAGAATGGTGAGAGTGTTTTATACGCGTGCCTATATATACTGAAAATGTTTTTATCCGATTATGTTCCCGTCAGAGAGGCATATAATTCAAACACCTGTTCATCTCACCTTTTCAAGACATGCAATATGTTCTTTGACCAATATATCAACGCCACATGCATCCAAATTGAAAAGAAAGGTATTCTTGCAAGTCAGAAATAGAGACTGTGGGTGGTTTCTAAATTTCAAAGCTTGCTTGCATTGATCAGCCAACTTCAGAAAAAGATTGGCAGATCGTATAAGTCACCGAGTAAAGGACTCCGATTACATAATTAGGTATGTAGGTTGAATATGTGTGTCGAGTAACGGTTATTGGTGTAGAAAGTTAAATCGGTATGAATGCATTTTTCTCCTTAAGGGAGTGGGACAGTTGGCAAAATAATAACCACGTGTGGACAAAATCATTAAAACGAGACGTAAAAAATGGGCCTATTTTTGCTTAGATTTTCTCTCGAAAAAAAAATGTTGTTGCAACATTTTCTAACTGAAAAGACGTATAAATATTCAGTTTAAATCTTGCTGCATATTAGATATCTTAAAACCAAGTTTGATATTCTGGTTTGATTTTTTTGTTTGATTTTGTTTTGTTTCATATCAACACCTTATGAGTCATTTAATGTGGAAATTTAATTTTCTTCGGAGTTTTGAAGTAACAAAAATATTATACACGTTATTCTGCTTTCACAATTGAATACATGGTAGATGATACTCAGCTTTTGTGCACATTCATGTCTGTGTGGGCATTATTAAATATGTATGTTTTATTTTTTGCTGAAGTTTGAGGAACCGGAGACCCAAGTTCGAATTCCAGTCGAATCCATTACATTCACTTACGTGCTAATGCCCTTGGGAAAGATATGAATCCTCTTCTTCACCCCCCACCACCACCCAACCAGCTATTGGTAAACAGCAGGACATAATGAGTTTCATAGCTCTGGATGGCGACTGTTCTACCGCAGAATGAAATGGCAACCTACTGCGGAAAAAAATCTGCCTAGTCAGCCATGTATCGAAAGATACGTGATCGCCTAATTGTGTATCACGCATGGCACATAACTGAACGGAATGTGGAAATTTAATTTTCTTCGGAGCTTTGAAGTAACAAAAGTATGATACACGTTATTCTGCTTTCACAATTGAATACATGGTAGATGATACGCAGCTTTTGTGCATGTTCGTGTGGACATCATTACTACAGGCGGTGATACGAGTATTTTATATTGTAGCTATATTTTGGAATAAATTTTTATTTCTTTAAGAAATTGTATGATATTATATGGATTAATATCATGAAAGAGTTTTTTCATATTGGTTGTTTGATTTTCTTTAGTGGCATATCGACACCTCTATGGGTTGTTTAATGCCGAAATCTAAATATTTTATATGTAATTTTATGCTTTCAACTACAGATATTTTGTATATACCTTGGATAGATTCTATATTTCAAAGCTTGCTGATTTGAATAGCCAATTTTTAAAAAAAAAGATTAGTGGGTCGTACAATTCACTGAGTAAAGAACTCAGATTATATAATTAGATATATAGGTTGTATACGTGCGTTGATTAACGGTTATCGACGCAGAAAGTTAAATTGGCGTGCATGCATCTTCCTCCAACTATAGGTGAAATAGCAAAGTAAACTGTGATTTCTTGCCTTAGTTGGCAGGTAGTCTAGAAGAAGAGAAAATATGAATTCTAAATCATGCTTTGTTGACCTTGGCATACAACAGCAGAACGTGTGGTGTCCCTAATAGAAAGCAGGCCTCCTGATCGTAATCTTGGTTTTAGTTAGTCGCTCATATTACGAAAATGTTAATTCTAGTTATAATTTTAACTGGAAAACGAAAATCTGTCTTATTATAATCTTAATATCACCCGAGATCAGATTTATAAACCAGAATCCCCACAGGTTTAAGCTTTTAAGAAGGAAATTACCAAAAACAAATCGTCCTGAGTAAGACGATAAACTGTCCAGCAGCAAGGCCTCTGATCAGGAGGTTTTGAGGAGCGTGGAACCACCTCTTAATTGCTGGTGTTCCCAGGTCCACCCTGACCCGGGGTGGTAGCACCAGTTAGGTTCCCAGCTATGGGCAAATAGTTAACTACTACCAGCAATACTTTTTTGAAAAGGTTATTACCAACAATACGATTTTGAAGGAAAAATATTACCAGAAATAGATTTTTGATAAAACAAAATATTACCAACAATAAAGAATTTTGTCAGCATTGAGTAGCCCATTGGGGTTGGTGTGTCGTGGGACAAAATAAACCAAACCAATCTAAATCAAACAATACATATTCTATTCATACTAATCTATCCTAAAAATCTTGTCGGCATTAAATAATCCATTGAGGTTGATATGCCGTAAAACAAAATAAACCAAACCAAAATAAACCAAAGAATAGTATTTATACGAATCTATCCTAAAAATCTTGACGACATTAAATAACCTATTGAAGTTGATATACCATAAAACAAAATAAACCAAACCAAACCAAACCAAAAACAAAATCGGATGTATTTTGAAAATCTCTACCTCGTTGATATTGAAAACTTTACAAGTACCAAAGTACCAGATGAATTGTTATTTATCGACTCGGATCTGACCAATCTGCTATAAAAGTAAAATACTTACTAAATAAGTTTATGCGGATATGTGGAAAAGAAAACGGTTGACACTAGACTTAAAGAGCTTAAGATTATATATACATGGTGTATCAAAAATACTTTTACAAATTTTGGGGTTAAGTTCCTGACACCAAACCAAGGTAATATGTCCATATAAATATATTATAAATATATGTCCAAAATGACATGTAGGATGTGTTTCTTCGGTGTCAGATGTACGAACGGATCTTGGATTTCCTTGATACATAGTTTGTGGTTCTACGTATCCTGTCTCAACAACGCAAAGTTGGATGACTTGGCTTACCATTTCCATTCGCGCGGCCGTATGTAAAAATCATATCTGCCTACTAACAATATGAATATCCTGCCATTGTTAAACGGAACACTTCTCAATCATCTCACTACTACACACGTTATATGTTGAAGGCGGACTAGTCACTAATGTACACGAATGACAAATGTAACCTAGTCTAAATGGCAACACAGCGTCATCGACCGTAAACATTCTTTAAAATTAATAACTCAAAAAAGAATTTGCGAACATATGTTAATATGGACTTTTGTTTTTGTTTTGTTGTGAGGATCCTTCACCAAAGTTCGTAAAAGCATTTTGATACATCCTTTATATATATATATACATATATTTCTAAAGATTTTATTATTTAGACGTTATTTTTAGTGGATACCTATATGTGAATAGACGTTCCGTTTATTTATTAAACAGTATATTTATTTCCGTCTACCGGTCTGAATATTCGAGAAAACTTATTAAAGAAAAATATGTGCTCTCTGGCAGGGTTCGAACCTGCGCCTCGCTGTTTGAAAGATTGTTTTTAATTTCTTTTTTATTCCGTAATGTTATGTTACTTTTGAAAAATTCTAGTGGGCGAAACAAATAAAAATCTTGTGGATATGGAGGATGTGGAAGAACCTCCAATTGTAACAATTATTTTCTTGGGTTTGTTTAGCTGAGTGTAATTTTTCCATTGTCAGGATGGAGAATAGCATCTTTTCTGTTTACCATAGCAGGGTACTTTCGACATAATCTCGTTTACTCGGTGAAGTTTCTAGCAATAAACATATGCATTAATGGTCCTTCTATGTCCCAGTTGCTCCTAATGGACGACATCTTTCATAGACCGCCACAAAGCAAATATATCTGTGGATGGAGTCCTGGTTTTGGTAATGACACTGGTTTCTCATTTTGTGATAACCATTGTCTGATTTGTTTTCTGCTAACAATTAACAAAACAATTTTCCCCATCTGTAGCAATGGGATGAAAAAGGAAAGGTTATAATAACTGGTTAAAAGGCTGTTGCAGATAATGGAACGTGTTCGCTTCTCAAGCAAAAGGATCCCAAATTAATTCATTGCAATTTTCATTGCAATTTTCCCCACTTAAACTATGAAATTCAATATAAATGATACACTAGCGGATAGAAGAGATAATAAACTAGTCCGAAACACAGTTTTCTCCGATTTATCCTTGGATTTGCCTTATTTAGTTGACTATTAATATTAATAGCGGTGAAATACGTAACTACTTTCCGAAGAAACTGATAGTAGTTTTAAACATGTTTATTTTTATGACATTGTTAACCAAAGAAATGAGTCGAAAATTAATAATGGTATACGAAATAAAATTAAATAAAAAAATAATAATGTCATTGCACTTTTATGAAAATAAAGTAGAATATAGTAGCAGATATTTCCATAAAAAAAGTGATTCCACTTAATTGGTTGAGTGTTTTTGTTTAGCGACATATCAAACTCTATGCGTTACTTAATGTCGAAATCTAAATATTTGTAGGCAATTTTCATTTCTTTTTGAAGATATAATAGTTTAGTGATACAAATCATACTGATTAAACTATAGCTGGGGGAAGAGATGGGTTCATAACTTTCCCAAGGGTATTTGCTCGTAAATGAGTATACCGAACCCAAATAGAATTGAAACTTGGCTCTTGGCTCTTCGATTAACAACTCCGAGCCATTATCAATTATCCCACCCACACATTCAAGCTTACAGGTATTCCTAAGTGGTCACCCATCTAGGGACTGAGCAGATTCTCACAATCTAAAAATATTTTCTGCCTTTAAATAACCCTCAATGGGTTGATAAGCCCTAGAAAACGAGTCAATAAAAACCTTAGAGGCAGCAGAAATATGGTTCTATAGAAGGATACTAAAAATTCCTTGGTCGGAGCGAGTAAGAAATAAGGAAGTCTTAAAGAAAATGGCAACAGAAAGAACACTTAGCTGAAATTCCTTGGACGCATAATAAGGAAGGACGGCTCGGAAAACTTAACCGTCAAGGGGCATATTAAGGCAATATAGATAAGAGTATGCAGCGAGCCACTTAGCTGACGAGTTTGTGTTAATGGATGGCGGAAAGAGGAGCGGAAGGCTTAGTAAAGGGAGAAAAAAATGGTAAGAGCCAAATGAAATAGGAATTTGAGGAGAGTCTATGTCCTGAAGGGACGCGACACATAGAGAACTTCTATGACAACTTATTTTTCTCTGTTCGTATAACTGGTATTCTGTTAATAATAATAATAATAATAATAATAATAATAAGAAGAAGAAGAAGAAGAAGAAGAAGAAGAAGAAGAAGAAGAAGAAGAAGAAGAAGAAGAAGAACAACAACAACAACAACAACAACAAAAAAAAAAAAAATAATAATAATAATAATAAATGCATAAGTAATATTCCTCCTAGCCTGGAAATATCGATGTTGGAAATAGCGTTCGTTAATGGGCAGGACGAACCCCCACTTTAGTTTTGGTCGACAGTCGTCCTCAAGATATTATGGTATCTTGAACAAAATTACCCCTTGTCGGTTAAGGATAAAACGCAAAAAAAAAAATCTCACTCGTGTACGTCCCTCAGAGAGGAACCAGTCTGGTGTCGAAAAATCTGCCGCTGGAACAAACTCTTCCACCAACAATGAGACACCTCGAATTAACTGGGGTCCAGTAAATATCCCATTACATATCACCAATTTACTTGCCAGTTGCCTGACCTTAAACAGGTGGGATTGAACCATATGCGCTGACGCACTGTCCTTGAAGTAGTGAAAGAACATCGCGGCCGGATGTCGGGAGGTTTTTCTTAAGTTTGAAGGATCAGGTAGACAAGGCAACTCGGGAGTTACATCTAAATACTTGGAAACACCTTCAATCGAAGACCGTCTGGGTAGATTGGGTTACTCGAACTGGAGGTGTTTATAACTGGACCTGGTACTGTGATGCATGTGCTTGCGACACTTGGGTTTCATATATATATATATATATATATATATATATATATATATATATATATATATATATACCCCAGTGTCACTTGTTGACGGGTTGATTTTTCATTCAATAATAATAATAATAATAATAATAATAATAAAGTCATAGTGTTTCGCTGTTTTGCAGCAAGCAGAAAAGTACAGTCTCTAATTAAGATAGGATGCTGCGCCTTTGTGTTCTTCGTGGTATTGCTTGGTGAGTAGCCAGTGGATTTGCATCTTCAGCATCTATCTCAAAGCCATAAGTATTTCGTCCTTTAGCCTGTTCACCCCGCCTGATGCAATTAGCCCTGACCTAAAGAAGAGTTCAACTTCGGATTCTTACCTTCTGCAGCAACCTTTGCTTGATTTCACCTGAGACGGCCCTCCCTTCTTAGACTTTTCCGCATTGTTTGCTTTCCAAACCCATTACTGTAAAACACCGAGCACTGATTTTGCCGGAAGCAACCGATTTCAATGATGCAAAGGCTGTATTCCATCCTTTGACAAGAATGTCATCAATCAAATCCTGGTACTTAGCTATTTTCTGTTGTTAAGAAATGGCTAACCTGTCTTTCCAGGACATTGTTACTTCGGCTAATTAATTGGTTTATCGTGTTTCGTAATAGAAGAACAATGTCTGATTGGAGTGAGGTTACTGCTACCTGCTCCGGAAACATTGGTAAAATTAGTATTGTGTAAATGGGCGGTAAAATTAAGCTTATCTTAAAATTTTAAAAAAAAAATGGGAATGTCTAATATTTTAAAACAACCTTTAATAATTCAGCTTTAAATTGTATTAGTATGGTTTATCGGCCAGACATAGCTTACCGACTATTTTGTGTTAGGAAGAATAACGTGTTTTAGCCTTCCAGTAGCACACCGATACTAATATTAGCATTAGCGTAGCCATTGATACACTAACGCTGAATGCGAATACAGAAAGACGATATACGCAACTGTAACAAACAAAACATTTAATAAGGCAAACAGCTTACATATACTCAAAAGATTTATGTCCCAAAACAAATGATTGTTCATATTGTTCCAAAGGAACAAGTATGTTTACAGAACGAGAACCAAGAAATAACATACCAACTTTATGGCAAGTGAAAAGAAATTACTTTTTTCTTTCACTACGCCGTGCACATGTTGACCAGTTTCCACGTGTGTGGACGGCCCTGGTGGTCAGGAAGGTAAAGAGGGCCGTTCCTCAAAAAAAACGTAAACAAAAAACTAAAGGAACATAAGAGTTCTCCTCTCTAAAGGGGCCGAACTCCCATGAGATCAATCCAAGGGAAAACAACTGTGGTCTCCCTACAAGTGTAATAAAAATTATTTAACCTGCGAATTAATTAATTATTTTATACAGTGTCTGAAAACCATTTTAATACTGCAATTGCAGTATTGTGAAAATTTACGTTTCAACACTCGTAATACCAGCAAGATTATATTTTAATCCGCTTTTCTCTTGTCCTGTCCTCTTTAAAAAAAAAATACACTATTTTAAAGAGGAAAAACTCAAGTTTAATATGCATTAAAAAATCGTTTCTCAAGTTGGGTTGAGTGATTTTTTTACCTAATATAGATATAAATTATTGACTCTCTCTCTCTCTCAACCAGGTGCTTCAGTTTTAAAGGTAAAGGAATTCTTATTTTCTTAATTTGGAAATTCAATCAAAATAACTCATTTTTTGCTTTGCCTTATTAGATTTACTTGAAGACTGTAAGCAGAATATTTTTCACTTATACCTTCGTGCGTCTCATTGTTATAACGCACGTGCGCGTGGATCTTTGCGCGAACATGTGTAGTACGATGTTGTGACGTGTGTAAGTGCGCGCATGCGCATAATATTCGCACTAATAAGTAGACGTAATAACGGATTATATGACCGCAAGGAACAGTTTACATTCTCACACGAGTAGAAAGGCGGGAAAGAAGATAAAGAAAGAGATAAATGATGCAACAACAACAAAAGAAAACAAAGACCAAGAAAACTAATTGTTTTTGACACATTGGACTTTTTTCTTATTTAGTAAATAACACAACGATCTTTTTTATGTTTTCATTTCTTTCAGCTTACTTATTTCCTGTCTCTCTTCTTGGTTTTTAAACGTATATACGTTCTTTTTTTCTTCTTCTTTTTTACTGAAATGGGTGGTTTTGCTGAAACAATGTACATAATTACGAACTAAGGTAAAACTGTCGAGATGTACACTAACATCATTGCAACATTTGACCATCGACCAGAAAATCGAGAAAGAAATATTCTTTCTTTCTTTTTCTTTTTTCAGCAAGAGGATCACAATATACGGTCTTGACTGGATTTTATCAAAGCCACTTCCAGTGAACAGTTATCAACATAATAAATGGAACTGATAAACTAGGTTCAAATTCTTGTCGATGTTGTTACATCCAGTTTCTATTGATTCTATTGGAAAAGGGATGAATCTATTTCCATTCCCCCTTCCCCTTCCCCCTCCTCCTCTAGAAGAATGACAACATTGAATTCAAAACCAGGTTCCCTGCTATTCATCTGGCGAGATATAAGTTCCACTCGAGCAGATTCTTCCGATGAAGCACTGCTGCGTGGAACCGACTCCCAAGAGGATGCTTCCACGATCACTACAATATTAACCTGTTCAAGTAAACTTTTATCGCCCGCACATATCCGCATAAGCTGCGCCCCATATTGTGTAACCCTCTACCTCGAGTGGCCTCCAGGCTTTGTACAGGGTGAACAGTGCTCTCATAGTAATGCATAATTTCACGAAATGTAGAGGCACCAACAACTGTAGCAGTAAGAGTAATGGGATATCTTGGTTTGAATTCAGAATTTTCTTTCTCCTAGACTAGTTTCCAACCAGGGCTATAAGGGCTACTATTTATCCATAGGGAGAGAATAGATGGATTCATTAAGTGTATTTGCACGTAAGAATACAACGAATTCGAACTCTCCGATTTATCATTCCGGGCCGCTATTCATTACACCACTGAGCATCCACAGTTTGCAGATATTAAAAGAAAAGAAAGATGTGAAGAGCCATAACCGAGTACGGCTGGAATAGCACTTTTTTTTTTGTTTTACGAAATAGGTATCTTTATTAGAACATTGTCAGAAAGCAGAGACTAACCTGAGAGCACAACTACATTATCGAGAAGAACGATAACTTGTCGTCGTATAAAGGTTAGTAAACTTGACTTGTATAATATTAGTAGGGAGTTCGATTCTCACCTATTCATAATTGTGGCCTTGTGCTGAAACTAAACTATACGTATTAAACTACTTCATCGTCGTGTAATTTCATGGATGAATCTTGAGTGCAAACAACAAGTCAAGAATTTTTTTTGTTTTTTTAACAGCAGGATAATCTAAAACAGAGGTCCCCAACCACCAGACCACGGAACAGTTCCGGGACGTGCACTACTTGATACCGGATAATACAGAAAGAATAAAAACTCCTTTGCCTTTTTTTTTTAATTTTATTTACTATAGCGATCTTGTTTATTATTATTCTTTTAGGCGCGTAACCGACATCGATACTCCTCTCCCAATCTGTGGGAAAATTGTCTTGCATGACACTCGTCCGTGTCGCAAAAAGGTTGTGGACTGCTGGCCTAAAGGATATATATATATATATATATATATGTGTGTGTGGGTGTTTGTGTGTGTGTGTGTGTGTGTGTGGTAGACTCTCCCGTTGTATTCAAGGGTCAAGCAGCTTAGTTCCTAGGAACCGACAGCCCAGACACCAGCACATATGATTTGATTATAGTGGTGAAGGCTTTGTGCAGAACCAACCAAACTTTTTGGTGCACTCCCTGAAACAACCCTCCACAGGTTTTAAATTCAGAGTTGTCTTTCTAGATCAGTTGCTATCCAAGGCTATAGAACCCAATCTGTCCTGCTATTTACCCAAAGCTGGAGGGAGAAGAGAATTAATACCTTTCCCAAGGGTATTAGCACGTAGGGTAATGCATATATATATAATATCAAAAAATATATTTTCGACAACATTTACGCACTTTTGTTGATGATGTATTAAATTACATCACATAGCGTTCTCTATCGTTTATCTTTACTTACACAGTATTAAGAATATTTTAGTGCGTTCTTAAATTTAAGATTTCGAAAACTTATCGATATTTTTCTTCCACTTTACTTTTATAAGTAAATACAGTTTATAAATACAGGGTGAGGCAAAGAGCACGGACGTTTTTCAAATGGTCCATAGTGTCTTAGAATTTTTTTTTCAGTTGAAGCCATGCCACTGTGGATGATAGAGCACCACGTGTTCGCCTACGAAAATTTCGTGAAGAATAACGAGTCTGTCGCAGCGGTTCAGCGTGAGTTTCGTCACTGTTTCAACATTCACCTAAATCAGGTTGTTCCCACTGGTAACACAATCTTATGTTGAGATCATGCACTTGTACACGAGGTACACTAATGAATAGCAGACTGGTGCGCCCCCTAGTTTACTCGCGCTGTCAAAAATATTTGTATACATTAGCTTTTTTATATACTAGATTTTAGGAGGGGACACGCTAACGCATATTGAACTCCTCACAGTATTTAGTATTTTTGAAGTTATCGCTGACATTTTTGTCGAGATTTACAAACTCTACGTTTTGTTCAATTTAGCAAACCAATCGAGGAAGTTTGAATAAGCCGATTTGTTTTGAAAAACACTTTGATAAAAATTCTACTTTGCGGTTTAGGGTAAACAATATTTTTTAAGAAAATTTATTTTTTTCTTTTTATTAGGTTGGTGCAAAAATAATGACGTAATAATGTCGTTTTTTGACGTATTTTTAACGCCAAAAAAACGACGTGATTACGTCATTATTTTTGCACCAACCTAATAATAACGAAGAATAAATTCTTAGGATTTCTTACTCTTGAGCATGCAACACACAACTAGCCATGCGTAAATATTTCTTTCTGGAGCCAAATTCCAACTTTTCGAAGCGCTTAGACTTGTGATTTGTTTATAGTTCTCGCAAACGCAGGGTGGACGAGAAACGGGATTCTCATATATAATAACTCAAAGAAAATATTATAAAAAAAAAACAATATTGCATTTTTATTAAATAAGTATTTGTTATTTTAATCATTAAATTGTTTTCTAAATAGTGAGAGTATTTTGTATGTTAAATAATAAAACTCAATTTTTTCAAAAAGATTAATGAAAATTTATTTTACTAAGCTACGCATCCTAGTAAAATCAACTGCTTTTTTGTACCCCCTTATTTCTCCACAAAATCTGGTTTCGATCGGTCAATGTGTGGCTATTTTAGAGAGTGTGACAGATGGACGGACGCACTAACGGAAGTTACAGAATTTTATATATAGATTTATAAGTACAATGGAAACTCAAAATTTTATGATTTCAAATTACTGCGAGCTAAAAAATAACTTGAAACAATTAAAACTAATTCTGTTGTCCATTTTAACCTAACACTAAATTCTATTTCCACTACGTCATCTAGTGGCGTAGAAAAATGTTACATACAATACGCGCAAATACGTTACATACGATACGCGCTCACGCACATTACGTTTTATATTTGAATTTTCATTCAAGCTCTAAATTTAATTCCTGATTCTGTCAGTCAGTTAAGTGCCATCACGTGATAAACGTTTGGATGATCATATCCCTTTCGATTCTTGACTGAATCTCCTGAAAGGAGAAGAGATGGATACATACATTTTTTCCAAGGGTATTTGTGCATAAGTGAATGTAACAAACCCGACTGGAATTCGAACTTGTTATATTTACTAAGCATATGACACAAAGCTCATTGGAGTTAAGAAAGACTGTGTATGCTAGTCTTCCAGGTAAGAATGGTTTAACTGCCTTGAAATCGTTGTTATTTTCAACTCCTGTTACTAAGTATCTGATGATCCTTAATTTTTGAGTCGAATTTTAAATTCATTAAATTTACAAAGTCTAGGTGAGAACGATACAATGTCGTTATCATTTTAACTTAATGCAGAATGAAATGCAAATAAGGAGGGAAAAATACGTTGAAAGGCTGTTTTGTGACAAAACTAGACTGGCCGCCTCGGGGTGTGGTATATCCCAGATTTATCGATCTTCACCCGACACGCTGTTCGATTTTCGACAGCAAAAAAAAAAAGACGGTTTGTTGACACTGTTCGAACCTGCAACACGCCAAACAGTGTTCCCATGAGGAAAAGATGAAAAGGTATAGAAGTCTGAATTGTTTTGTTTTGTTTTATGGCATATCAACCACAATTGATTATTTAATGCCGACAAGATTCCTTTTTCGTTTTTTTCAAAAATGTATAGCTGGTAATTTTTTTTTTTTAAATGTATAGTTTGGTTTGTTTTGTTTTGTGGCATATTAACCTCAATGGGTTATTTAATACTGACTTGATTTTACTTCTAGTAATATTTTCTTTTCAAATATTTATTGCTGATACTATTTCTGGTATTAAAATCTATTTTTATACTTTCATAGTCATTGAGTCAGGTTGTGAGGTCAACTATTTTCCCATAGCTGGAACCCTGACAGGTGCTACCACCCCGGGTCAGGGTGGACCTGGGAACACCAGAAATTAAGAGGTGGTTCCACGATCCTCAAAACCTCTTGATCAGAGGCCTTGCTGTTGGACGTAGTTTATCGTCTTACCCAGGACGCAGATGCAGTTTATCGTCATACCCAGGACGCTTACACAAGTTTGGGCGTTAACTATTTGCACATAGCTGGAACCCTAACAGTTGCCACCTCCCCGGTCAGGGTAGACCTGGGAACACCAGCAATTAAGAGATGTTTCCACGCTCCTCAAAACCTCCTGATCAGAGGTCTTGCTGCTGGATATAGTTTATCATCATACCCAGGACAGGTCTAAATTGTTAGAGAATAAAAAGGTATGGCAAGATGAGTTGGTTGTTTTATGAGCTCGTTTATCAACCACTGATAAAATTCCTCTAACGTCTAAGTATTCAAGGGAGATATATGATCACTTATCTATTCACTAAATCTAATAATCCACATGGAAAACATAATAGCGGTTCTTTCAAAGTGTCAAAAGACAAAATGACGAATGGGCAAAATGTCGAACAGACAAAATGTCGAAATGGCTAAATGATGAAAGGCCAGAAATGTACCTACAATAGAATGTTTTTTTTACTTTGTATACAAGTAGCCTGCCGGTAAATAATTATTTTTAAATTTTAAAATAATACAAAAACCTCTGATGGAAAAAAACTTTTTACAAAATTGCTAACTTTTTTGAACAAGGATTTGCATCCAAACTACAATAAAGAGTTAATATATATATATATATATATATATATATATATATATATATATAAACATTTAAGTCAACACTCAGTGGCCTCTGAGTGTTGATTTCAATGTTCACGTTTATATTTATATACGCTCTATCTCTGATATTGAGCACTTTATCTCATAAATACAGAACACTTTAAAACTATAATTCTTCATTCATATATATATATATATATATATATATATATATATATGTATATATATGTATGTATGTATGTATATATATATGTATGTATGTATCCAAGTACAGGATTGGTGTATACGGAATAAATTTCAATAATCCAAAAATATTATTCTTGAAAGAGTGTTCAATACAGAGTAGAGCAAATATAATTTATTCGAAAATTATAACATAAATATGTTATAAAATCACCACAAAAATAGCCATTTTATTTCAACACCTCTGGTATCTTATCAAGTGATGGTGTTGAATGTAGAATAATGGGTTTTTATTCTACACTCAACACCATCACTTGATAAGACACCAGAAGTGTTGTTGAAACAAAATGGCTGTTTTTGTCGTGATTTTATAAAATATTCATGCTATAATTTTCGAATATGTTATTATTTTATATATATATATATATATATATATATATATATATATATATATATATATATATATATATAAAAGAAGACTTCAAATTGGTCTAAATTAAAAATTGTTTTTTTGAACAAGGATTTGCATTCAAAGTACACTAATTCGACACTTTGTCCTTTCGACCCTTTGTCCATTCGACACTTTATTCGTTTGATACTCTAACCTATTACCTTCTTTCTTGACTGGTTTTTGATTTATTTTTTAAGGCTTATGTGTGTTATTTAAATCCGAAACATATTTTGGATTTGTCTACATTTCTGAGATTTGAAATCGTTTTACACATGACGTCACTTAGAACTAATTTGAATACCAGCGCTCCAGAAAAATGCCAGGAAGTAGCCAACACAATCCTGTCTATCACACTGACAACACTCAATCCTTGACAAAAAAAGCGCGACACTCAAAGAACTTAAATAAGAATAGGATAAAACGAATTTCAAACAGTTTTTCTACAAATTTTGATCTCGTTGTACAATAGCTTATTCGAAAATTAGAAAAAAATACAATAAAAAATTTAATAGTTGAATTGAGTTGTTTGGATAAATACTTCTTGCCCTATAAGAAGATACATAGACAGATAGAAAGAATTTGGACATAGAAATTACATAATGGTGACTGTCAGTTTCACGTCGCAATTCATCTTCAGACTGTCTATAGATGCTTTCGCTTCGATATTGAGATTCTTTCCCAATAAATATACCAAATTTTAAACTATATACCGTGTGTAACAGCAAAATTGTCCAAATCATGTAAGAGAATAATCGTACATCCCACAAAATGTTTAAAATATCTAAAAAAAAAAAAAAAAAAAAAAAAAAAAAAACATTAAACTAATTGAGTCTCTTTTTTCCAGTTTTTCTGATAATACTCTTGGTCATGTTGACGTAAGAATTACTGAAAACCCCTCCATACTCTACCTTCCATCGCCAAAGTCTATTCAAGAACCGTCAAGAGAACGGTGAATAAATTTAAAAAAAGTGGGAGCAGTAGAGAGGAAACCTGGATCAGGAGGTCACAACAGGAAGAGAGATCATCATTTCAACTTAGAGCTAAAGAGATGAATTAGAAAAGATCCATCTCAATCCATAAGACGTTTGGCATGTGAGAGAGGAGTTTCCGCTATTACAGTCCAAAGAGCAATGAAAAAAAGACCTGAAAATTTAATCGTACGTGAAACTTGTGAGGCACCATGTTACTTCAGGTCAGAACGTTAGAAGGTTAGAGATGGGGAAAATTATCTTGAATGAGTTGTTAAATGATCCTGGAATACTATATATATATATATATATATATATATATATATATATATATATATATATATATGTGTGTGTGTGTGTGTGTGTGTGTGTGTGAATTTAATTTCAATCTTTCATGAGCTTCCGATCCTTAGCTATGATTAATTAATGATGAACATATCATTTTTGTTTATGGTCGATTTCATCACGATACTTCCGTTAAGCTTAGATAATAATTACACATTTTATTGCTCGAAGTAGGGTTCAATATTGTTATAAAAATCTCGAAGAATTCCAGTAAGATATCTTTAATCATTTCTAACATATAAACGTTCAAAGCTTAGTCTAACAATTGGACGACTTTGCTTTTACACGATTTGGACAATTATGCTGTTACAGCCGGTATACAGACATTCCCGACGGCTATTTTATCGGTCCCACTCTTTTTCTGCATAATAACATTCTTAGATCACTAGTAAATATATATTTAGGTGATACCACGGTTTCTGAGAACATCGCTAAAGTCGGAGATGACCAGAACCTGGCAGCTCATCTCTCCTCTAATAATACACACACAGCTCAATGGTGGGGTGAACCGGCTTGTAACACTAAATACCTCCAAGGCCAAGCTGGTAACATTTCATCATCATCAGAACAAACATTAAGTTTTTTAGAGTCATGATGATCGTTTGTACTCTCAATGAGGCTCCTTGTCTGGAACTTCTACTGGACCTCGAGCTCACCCCAGACCTCATGTGGAACTCATCTATCCGATCCTTCGCTAAAGACGCTGTAAAAATGGCCAGCTCCTTATACCGCTCCAGAAAGTATCCGATTCCTCCTACCATGGTCTATCTTTACAAGAGCAAGATCAGACCTAAAATAGATTATTGCTGCCACATCAGCATTGGAGCTGCCCAATCCCCACTTTTCAGGTTCGGCAAAGTTCAAAAGTGTCTACGCGGTCGTGTGGGCGATGAATTATTTTCTATTCCACGGGTCTTTCCCCATAAATGAAACGTTGTTAGCCTCTCGCTGCTTCATCGCTTTTTTTATGACATAAGAATGCCTGATTCCACTAGTCCAAAATTTCACAAATATGGCCCACCAGCCCACGTACAAAGTCGACTCATACTCATTCCCATCATATTCCATTAATGGGCAACAAGTTCCACTCACACAGCTTCTTCGCCATAACTGTTGTATTATGGGATGGACTTCCGAGAGGATCCTGACCACTACAATGTTAACCTTTTCAAGTCAAAAGTAAATCGTTATCTATCCTACATATCTTCATAATATGCACCTCTTCCTCCCTTCCTGTATATCCTGACAACAACATCATTTAGCAACCCTCTAACTCGAGTGACTCATAGGCCCTGTATCGGGTGAACAATAGTATATATATATATATATATATATATATATATATATATATAGGTACCGCCAAACATTCACTAAAAAAGTGAAAAATACTTCCTATACAACTTAATACATTTAAATATTGATTTTTGATATTTAATGAACTTATTTCTAATTGCTTTTTGAATCTTGGGTCATAAATTGATATTTACTAAATTTAGCGAAGGGCTAAGTGGATCCAGGAAGAATGTGTTGCCCCAATCTTCTACATGGAAACGCGTACTCGCCTACCCTGAAAATCTATTCAAGATCGTCATTTTATTTAATTGACTTTGAATTCAGGTTACTGGTGCCAATGATAAATTATCAATTATCTCAATCACGAAACAAGATAACTTACCTATTGGCTGTATAAATATAATTGCTAAAATTAAATATATAATTACAAATATACATCCTCGACTTTCCTACGCACTGTACAACTTTTTTCGTATTTGTAAAAACTCCCCTCACCAGCAGCGGAATTTCTTCAAATTGGTTACTTCCCTTGAAAACTCATAGTAATCTCCCTTGGATTATTGAAAAATGCTACATAAATGCTGTTTATTTTGTAACACTTCGTCATCAAAAAAGTCCAATACACAGAGATGAATGAATTTAGTGAATTTTCCTGATGTGGTAGTAATAAGAGAATTTTACGGTATGTTTAATTTGATAAATGCTATGACATATTCAATGTTGAATATACTTGTTTATTTAGCTTACTGAATGTAAACAAAATCGGAAGAGCAATATTTTTTGATAAAACTGTAAAATTACTTTCATCTTTTATTTATCTATATATATACTACATACATATTTGTGTGTGTGTGTGTAGTGGGGAAGAAGTCTAACAAGCACCAATCATAGTTTGAAGAATGCGGTTTTAATTAAAAGAGAATGTAATTTTTTAAAGCAAAAACTCATTGAAAGTCGACTAGTTTCGATATATTCTACATGATATTTACGTCGAAGGTCAGATATTTCCTTTCCTCACAAAATCTAAATTAACGGCTAATTCTGTCAGTCCGTACGTGTGTCTACTAAAACCTCTCTAACTCGAGCCATACCTGTCCTACATAGACATATTATACCATTTTGGAATCAGGATGATCCAGGGATTGAAAATCGGCCCTTCATCCGGATTTTTGAACATCCAGAATTGGGATTTGTGTCTGGCTAAGGAGAGAACAGTTACAAATTCAAATTTTAAAATAGCTGAAAAAATTAGTGATTTTAAAAGTTTTTAATTTATATTGAGTTTAAAGTAGCACAAATCTTCGTGAATTTAAAAAAGAATTGTTTTAAAATTCAGTTTAGAATATTCTCAAAACTTTGTGAATTGTGGAAATCAATTTTATTTTTTCAAAATGCCAAGGAATCATAGTTAAAGTGAGAGGTTTTGAAGTTCCGCAGAGTTTGTGATTTGAAGAACTCATTTGAAGTTTTCACGGTGTTTGTGATTTGAAGAATTCAGTTTTCGCCCAGAATTAGAATTTCAGCCGAAATTGAACTCTTCGGCCCAATCGGTCTTTTGATTGAGTTAAAGTGAGGTTTTGAAGTTCCATGGAGTGAATTGGGGAATTCAAATTTTATTTCTTCAAAATTATCATTGCTGTTTTCTTAAAAGTGCACTAATTTCGGAATCTCCTCCAGTAAATATTTACGTCGAAAATTATGTATCTCTTTTACTTGTTGAATTAGTACGAATACAATGTAGGATTTTTTTAAAATACCGATAAAAATTTATTAAGGACAAGGTGAAATGTATTGAAAGTGCGCTAAATTCGAAATCTGTGGTAAATATACGTTCAGGAACATATAACATTTATCCGTTTCTAACGAAACCTATGCTGATAATTCCACAACAAACAGATTTAAAAGAACACAGAAAATGTAAATAACATTCAATAACAGTGATTTAGAAAATTAATACATAGAGTGTTTACAGGCCTAAACCTAAAAGTTACAATGGACACAAATTTTAAAAAGGTAAACTTCTTTGTTGTAACACTAGACTTATGGTACTGAAACAAATATGGCAGCAACATCCAATGGACGGACGGATGGTAGAGGCATACGATAAATTTATTAACACACAAAAAATGAAAGATTTACATAAATTAAGTGCCTTGCGTTGCGTCACTGCAAGTAAAATATGCCTCTTTTGCAATAAAAATTACAATCTGGATAAGGTCCTCAGAAAAAGTAAACAACATAAAAATAAATGAAGGTAAAAATACTTCTCTGAATCATTTTCAAATAGGTACAATGTTCGAAGCAAAGTTCGTGGTAGCAGCGAATAACAGAACAATCACACAGGCTGAAGAACTTTCCTTCATGTGAAAACGACTGTGATGTTCCTTTCAATTCTCGTCTGATGGTCGTCAAATTTCTTCTGTGTTATTTGTTGCTTGACCGGGCCGACTCGGGTTCCTGCAGCAGCTTGTTCGTCGACTCCTCGAACTCCATTCTGCTTCTGATTTTATTCACCAAGATAGGCTCCAGATTTGCTTCTCAGAATTTGAAGGGAAATCTTTTGATTGGTTCCGAATGAAAACCAAACGCAGCTATTTTCTCACGAATCAAAATGTACCAAAATATTTTTGAAATTCAAAAGTTTAAGCAAGAGCCCAACACAGCGTCTGTTTTCTCTCAGAAAAGCAGACGATACACGCTCAAGCAACTTAAATTTCTTATAACCATATTTAAAAAAAAAAATGTGTCACTTCCCTACCGTGGAGTGAAGGTAAGCGAGTAAGTATCGTTTTTGTGTGTGTGTGTGTGTGTGTGTGTGTGTGTGTGTGTTTAAGTATATGATGGCTGGTTTGTGACATACGAACTACAGATTTACGACTTTCGACCCTCGGATTTTTTTGATACTCCTAGAACTTTTCAGTTACAATTAAAAATTTCCATCTTCTGACTCCTCTAGAAACATACAGTATTTTATTTATTTAGCTATTTTGTGTTAATAAAGCTGCCACCAGCATTAGTGCCTAAAGACAAGCTCCTATTCTGACATTTAAATATCGAAAATTATGTTTATTTTCTATGATGTAATCCTCCTTGTCTGGTCAAAATTACCTCCCTTGAAAGTTCAAGTTATGTCCCTTGTCCAAGTTATGCCCCTTTAATAAGACGAAATGGATGATTAACAGATCGCGACATCTATCAGAGAGATGAAATTTAAATTTTTATTATTCCAAAATTTGAACACATCAGCAGGTAGCTATTAATATCAACAACTGAGCACAAATAGTTATTAATTTTAAAAAATTAATAATTAATGGATAATATTATCCATAACTACATGTACAAGAATGTCGTTTTTGATAAAAATTTAAAAAAAAATAACCATAAATACGCGAAAAAGGCATATATTGTTGAAAATTCCTTTTTCCACGATATAACTATTTATGCTATGTTATAATGCTTATTGCCTAAACAATAATAATACTGAATAATTTTTTTAAACATTTAAGTATATTTAATCACATCTACCTAATATTAGTTTGGTGCAAAAATAATGACGTAATAATGTCGTTTTTTTGACGTTAAACGTCAAAAAAACGACATTATTACGTCATTATTTTTGCACCAACCTAATAGCGTTCGCGATCTGTAAAATAAATGTATTTTTCATTTTTTTAATCAGGTTTTCTTCTTTCGTCCTTATTTTTAATCCTTTACTAACATTTTTGTGACAGTCTGTTTCATGTTTGAACGCACTCTTCATGGTCTTTTAATGGCCTGAAGATTGCCTTCAAGCATGAAACAGATTGCCACCATTCAGTGTTGACCTCAAGTACCCTTTTATATATATATATATATATATATATGTGTGTGTGTGTGTGTGTGTGTGTGTGTGTGTGTGTGTGTGTGTGTGTGTGAAAATATATAGAAAATAGGAAAGAACTGGTTAGGTAAATAATCCAAAGTTCTTTAGTATTTTTGTTATTATTTTAAAAAAATAGTGCTCGATACAAAAGTAGAGCATAAATATAATTATCTATTTAAAAATAACACGAAAGAAGAGGAAGAAATAACATTACTCACTGTAGATTGATGAATTTAAAATATTTAAAAACAAAACAGAAATTAACTGGTTATCGCTCCTTGCTCTTTAGAGCTCAACTGAGTACAAAACATATTTGCACAACGACTAAAATCAGAGTGGAATAGGGGGAGATATATATTATCAGAGGATTCGCACTATGAGTCACATATAGATTATATTAAATCCCAGCAACCATTGATTCCTACTTATAGAGGGAAGGTTGCTTAGATTTAATATACAGGATCTTGAGGACTTTCAGATGGTTAACTTGAAAATGCTCTGCTGACAGCTGTGAAAAAATATAGTGAAAGATGAGGTACAAATCACATTTTTTTATTAGATGTTCTGCAGTTGCAGACCTGGATGTATTTATCAGCATATGCAAATCATCATACTGCCCTGTATGGATCATATCACGTAGTCGCCTTCGGCACCACTCGCACCCGAATTTGGTTCATCCCGTTCCTCCACAATGCTTGAACATGACATGGCCCAGGAGGCCAAGTCGGGAATGGGGCAGACCCGGGAATTGGTTGCATGTTAGAACGGGTGATGGTTTTCTAATGGAGCTACCGGGTTTTGCGTTGCCTTCTTTTTAATTCCTCTTCAGTCTTTCAGAAGTAGAATAACTAAAATGAATTTTGCTCTTCGCCAGGATGGACAGTCGGCGGCTTCTTTTTTGCCATTTGTTTCGGCTGATTTCGGTTTGAAGATGTTCTTTGAATCTGCATTTTGGGTCTCCGCGATGTCGTTTGCCATTGACGAGCTCGCTATAAAAGAGGCTATTCGGGTGATGTGTCCTTGTTGCAGAATTTATGCTAAGATGTGTCAGAAGGTGAAATTGTGTGAAGGCATAAAATGTGTGTGTGTACATTATGGATTTATCCACAACAAATAAATTAAACGAACATATGAAGACAATACAACTTGAAGAAATCAAGGAAAAAAACAACGTAGTTACAGATTTCAACAATAACATGAATTTATATATATATGACCATGTGTTTGAAAAAGACTGAAAAACTGCGCTACATTACGCAGACCGAAAGGCATCCGAGTGAATTCGTACAAGCCAAAATGGCTGTCTTGGGAATGTCGATGGCTCTGTTGGGATTTGGTAGAAGGCTTTCCTTAGGTCAAAGTGATGATAGGTTGCTTGTTAAATGAGGCAAGTGAAATAAGATTGCAAAGAGTGTCCATGCAGAGATTTGGTGAATGAATGTTGATGGGTTAACTTTGTGAAATTAAAACAGTTTGATTTCTGCAAGGTAAAATGTCAATTGTGTGAGTTTAAATAACAGTGTGTATGTGTGTGGCAATTGTAAGTATTGATTCAAGTTATGAAGAGTTGTGTGCCTTTGACTGATATGCTAAAGTTGATTAAATGTACAATTACTATTTCGTAGTGATAATGTCACTTTTTTAGTAAATTATAAGTTAAGTTTCTTCACGCGCCAATAGTAGTGCGAGTTGCGTTGAGTTGATGAGTGGCTGGTGGTGTTATTGAGTCAGTGTGTTGACACGCGTGGAGTCTACTGGCATCTCTCGAAACTCAGTGTCTGACTGATTTGAATTAAGTCGAGCGATTCTTTTTTATAGATTTTTGGGTTTTCAAATAGGATCCAGACAGCTGCGCGGGAAAAAAGGATTTGTCTCAACTTGCTACATTTTTGTGTCCTTTTAACCAATGGGAAGTTGAGTTTAGAGAAGTGAAGTGATGATTGGTTAAAGGTTAATTTGGTGAAGAGTGCATCTTCCCGTAGGGTGTGACAGGCAAGTATGGAGGATTCCATATCCTGACCACCTGAAGCGATTCTTTAGCATATGACAAGCATATGTAAATCATCATACTGACCTCTATTGATTGTAGAGGATCGGGGGGGGGGGTGAAGATGAAAAGAAAACACGTGCGTTTATTTTTCCTGCTAGAAGAATAGACCTTCTTCTAGCAGGAAAAATAAAAAATAAAGCTAGAAGAAAATGGCCAACCAAAGATGAAAGATAGACAAGACATATATATATATATATATATATATATATATATATATATATATATATATATATGAATGAACAGATATATGTATTAAACAAAACAATTTTACAATGGACAATAACATTTGAGTGTGTGTAATATTGGTGTTCTTTGGTGAATATTCGTATTTTGGTGAATGTTCGCACGTACGTGTATGCGTGTATAATGTTCATGGCGTCTTCCCACAAGTGGGAAACGCTATCTCCTAAGAGAGCTTACGTTGTAGTCACTGAAATGAAGAAATGAAAAAGAGGATTTACCCCACCTCCACGCGAGGTGGGATGCGGCCAAGAAGTCGCGCAGTATTTATAGTATAGGGAGAATGACCCCCTAGTTACAATTTGGGAATTAAGGAGTAGCTAACTCCAACAGGATCATATCAGGTACAAACGGATCAATTCTCACTTCCAATCACTGATTAGTTCTGCTAATATATTCAGGATCGCACTAATATTTAAAATTATAAATCACTGAATTAAAAAATGGTGTGGGGAGTGTGGGACAGAATATTCAAGTTTCAACATAGTCTTGGAAGTGAAAACAAGCCAGATTTGCTGGAAAATGTCAACGCTACACACGTTGAGAGATATACTTTGTAAATCTTGTACTAACTTCACCAATCAAAAAAATCCCTACTACTACTCAGTTTTAGTCATTTGCACATACTTATGTGGTGATCACTTACATGTGCCACACCTCCGCTTTCTTTAATGTCATTGGTTCATATATATATGATACTTATTATATGACAATTTTGCCATCGCACGTAATTTGAATTTTTCTCTAAAATCACGGATTGGTCCATTTCCTGACCAATCGCGTATTTTAGTATCTTTCTATATTTTTAGCATCAAGCTCACTGGAGCCTATGAGTAGATATATAAACCCTCTCGCTGTTATCCAACAGCCAGTAGCAGTTCAATTCTTGGGGAATACCGTACGGCACGGCGCATATTCTTATGACATTTTAATTCTTAATTATTACTCATTCAAATAATCATACTAATTCCTATTGATATCACTCATGGAAATTACATCTTTCTACACTGGTAACACACTGTGGAATTATTCTTAATTTAGCTAAGACATCAACTGAACTTTGTAGTTAAATAACATTCAATATTGTACTCAACATTAATTAGCTAAACTTACCCTTTTTATTACAGAAAAAGGGAAGCAACTTTCTTTATACTTATTGTTGAAATTTGTATACCATTGTTAATACAATATTTTATTAATGTTCACTGAGCTTGATTATTTTTCTCTCGTGTTAGTTTGTTGTATATGATTCATGTGGGGTGTTGCTTACAAAAACACAGCTTTCCTTCTTGATTATATTCACGGTGATCCTAGCCAAAAATTCTTAAAGCACCTCAACAATTGGTAACCCAGACGTACACTACATTTGGTAACCCCGACGTACCTACTACACTTATATGTTTTGTCTTTGACTGATTTCCGAAGAGCAAAACGCGGTAACTGCTTTTTAGGGGGGGGTATGGGGGGTATGGGATGGTGTTATAATTTTTTATCCCCAACTTATGAGTAATATCTTTTATACGACAAAATGAATGAACTTGTAGGGATGTCATTTTTATCACGGCAATATACAAAACTGTTTTCATAGCGACAAACAATAAAGAATATTTAACTGTGTGAAATACAAAACAATCAAGTGTGTGATTTCATGTAGTAAGAATTGTAATAATACAGTAAGAGTTATTTCCCTTTAACTGGTGAATGCGTTAGATAAGATAAACATTTTTTAACTGGACTCACAGAAAAGATTTCAGTTCATAAAATAATAAGTTTCAATAGAAAGAATGTTCTTCGATAAAAAAAAAAAAAAGTTGTTGTGGGCTGAAATTCTGCGTTAGAGAAGTTCAAAGAAACTTGTTGATTGAGGGAAAATGTAATCTTCACTTGAATATCGAAAAGTTGAATTACTTACCGACCGTTTAAATAAAATTTTCACGGAAGAGAATTATGTATTTCTATTTCTTGTTACTGAAGAATGGGATGAATTCAGAGATGTGCAATGTTCGTACGTATGTGTGTGCGTGTGTCATAGCATCTGCCCATCAGGGACAGACGTAAAACTTCTCACTAGAATGTTTGTTGTTATGAGTAAAACAGAGGAAATGGAGAAAGAGTTAAAAAAGTCTCCTTATACTATTGTATGTCACGTTATTGTCTCGAAACAAATAGACAGATCTTTAGCGGAATTGTATTTTCGTTCATGTCAGAAACTAGGTCGATACAATTCGGGCGTAGTTGAGAACATGATATTAATATTAACTGACCAATCAGAAGTGAGAAAAGTATCAAGACCCTGTGACCCACGTTTTGCACAGTTTTGGTCGATCGCAGTGCTGTGACGTAGAAAATGTACTGGAATTTTTTTTAACCAATGGAATTAGTTAGGTCACAAATAAAATATTTTAAATTGAAGGTAGAACACTAAAAACTTCAGTAGCTGCAACACCAGTAAATCACCTCTACTACCACCCTGTTATGGTGAAACACGCCTATTCTATAGTTAATAGACTCTCCCACCTAATATAAGTAGAAGTAGTAAGAGAAACGAAGGTCAGTCGATGTCGGACGACAGTAGTCGACAATTAGTCTAATACGAAAATAGTCAGCGACCACAACAAGATTACTCTGCGTAATACCTATTATATTAAGTTCCTAATGTTTGTACGACGAACCTATTTTAGGACCGATTTAGTACAAATACAAGCCTCCACTGCGAAATAACTCCACAACTTTGGCGACAAAGTCTCGGATTCACACTTAAAAAAAAAAAACATGGCAAAGTTTTTCACAAGCCAAGACGTCAACTTAGTGACGAAAAAATCTGTCGTATTCTCAACTGAGAAGAGACATTCTTTTTCTCTCGATAATACAGTTTGCTCAAATAGGTCACGAATTGCAAATTCGTAGGATCCCCCACCCTCTACAGTATTTAGTATTGTGTAAACTTTTTGCGAAGATGGAGAAATGCAAAAATATATTCCGGGAATTTTTTAAGTTCCAGTCGGAACAACAGATGACAATATTAGAGCAACAAAAACATTCCAGATGCAGCTACAGGAGGAAACTATTAATAGACAAATGTAATTCCAACAAAAATGGAACAGATGCATAGGGAGTTTCAAAACAAAATTCTGGAAATAACTGAGAAGAGGAAAAAGAAAAATCTACAAAATGATTCTTTCCCAGAGAATACAATATGGAATTCAATTGAGATATTCACGTACAGTCCAGATGAAGAGATAACTTTTGAGGAGTATTATAAAAAATATACGGACGTGTATAACGAGAACTGTCACTCGCGGTCTGAAGGAAAGAAGGTTAGGCTTCTTTTAAGCAAATTAGGAACTGCTCAGCATAATAAATTGGTAAACTACATTTTACCGAAAAAAACTAGCGAGTTGACATTTACCGAGGCGGTAAATATATTAAGTGAATTATTTAGTAAAAAGACATCTTTGTTTCACAAGAGGTGGAAATGTTTGAATCTGATGAAAGATGACGAACAAGACTATATAACGTACGCAGCCAATGTGAATATGCATTGTGAATAATTCAAGCTGGCAGAGTTAAGCACAGACAATTTTAAGTGCTTGGTGTTTGTTCAGGGGCTGGTATCGGAAAGAGACGCAGAGTTGAGAAAATTAGTACTGGTAAAAATCGAAAGCAATCCAAGTATTACGGTACAGAAATTGGCAGAAAACGGCACGAGATATGTTAGCGTAAAGAAAGATTCAAAAACGATAGAACAGTCTGGCGTTTCGTATGTAAAGAAAATACGCTACAAAGAAGAAAGTCAGTTTACCAAAAAGAATTCTAAAATTGCGGATTATCAAGCGAAAAGTGAAATACCAGAAAAAAATAAACAAAAACTCCTGAAGCCATGTTTTGCTTGCGGTGAACTACACTGGTACAGATATTGTGATTTTAGGAATAAAAAATGTTTCAACTGTAAAAGAGTGGGTCATAAAAGCACGCATTGAGGGTCAAAAAATAAGGCAATAAAATAAGAAAATTAAAGTCCGACAAGGTAAAAAACGGAATAACCAGAAAATTTGTTACCGTCGAAATAAGTAATAAAAATGTAAAAATGCAACTTGACACTGGCTCAGATCTATCTATTATAAGTTTGCATACGTGGAAGAAGTTGGGGAAACCAACTTTAATGAAGACAAAGAAAATCGCGAGGTCAGTGACGGGAGAAAAAATACTATTTATTGGGGAATTTGTTACAAACGTCACGTTAAATAAAAAAACGCGAAAAACTAAACTATTTGGCATAGAAAATACCACGAACTTACTTGGTACTAATTGGATAACAGAATTCCAATTATGGGATCTACCGTTAAATTTCTTCTGTTACAAGTTAGAAAGTTTAAGCACCGAAGCCCAAAAATTAGTACAGAAACTTAAGGAAACATTTCCTACTGTTTGTTCTCCAGGGTTGGGAACGTGTACCAAGATGTAGGCAAAATTCCAGCCAAAAGAAAACACTCAGGCGGTATTCAAAAAGAAAAGGAATGTGCTGTTTGCCTCAATTGAACAGATAGATAAAGAATTGGATAGATTAGAGAAAACCGGTGTACTTTAAAAAGTTGAGTATAGTGAATGGACAACACTGACGATATAGGTGAAAAAAAAAGTCCCAGAAAGTAAAGATGAAACCGACACCGAGAAAAACTGGGGAGCGAGTTACCCACAGCCAAGGACATGCAGTATTATTAAATGATTTAAGTCAACCGAAGTCACCACAGAAAACGTTAAGAAACACAAGATCAACAAAAAGGAAGCTAGAGGCTGAACAAATAGAACCACAAGAACCTACAGAAACTGCGACCCCATCCTTAGGAAGCTCAAAGTGGAAGGTTGTTTCTGGTAACACTATGGAGGTACCAAAAAATAGAAAAGCGGATTGGCAATATGATGTACTTGGTGAAAGGCGAAAAATTCACGTGCAGACGGCACATTAACCAGATCAGACGACGCTCTTCAGATGTGGTTGACAGCGGTCCCGCGGAAGAAAAGCCGATGGAGGTGATTTTCGATACGTTTGATCTAACAACGCCTACAACGATTTTACCTGAGGTACGCCGATCCAGGAGAAAAAGAAAGGCAACTGATCATTTAAAAGTGGATCCAAAACGTAAGAGAGACGCTACGATGTTGCTAAAAAAAATGAAGTTGCTTTTTTGTTTTGTTTTTTTTCTTCATATTTCCTGTAAAAAGTAAATAAAGAAAACTGTTTTAATCCTACGGAGTAAAGTTTTAGGAGGTGGGTGTTATGGTGAAACACACCTATTCTATAGTTAATAGACTCTCCCACCTAATATAAGTAGGAGTAGTAAGAGAAACGAAGGTCAGTCAATGTTGGACGACAGTAGTCGACAATTAGTCGAATACGAAAACAGTCAGCGACCACAACAAGATTACTCTGCGTAATACCTATTATATCAAGTTCCTAACGCTTGTACGTCGAACCTATTTTAGGACCGATTTAGTACAAATACAAGCCTCCACTTTGAAATAACTCTACAACACACCCCTGATATATTAAGAAAATATATACACTTCTGTTTCCTTTAAAGTCTTTTTAGTCCTTTAAAGTCTTTTTAGTCATTTAACCTCAAGCAAGGCAACAAAGCCACTAAGACCTAGGGAGTTACTAAGTGTGAGAAAAGGAAAACACAATTAAGGAGAGAGAACAATAAAAGAACAGCAATTATGAAGACAGAAGATAAATGTTAACATTGCATTTAAATTTTTGAAGATCAAAGTTGATTTGACAGTAAGAAGCCGGAAGAGAGTTCCACAAGCAAGAAGTATGAGAAAAAATTGTTAGCATAGAACTTATGATTACATGTAGCCATTTGAACTGCAAAATGATGAAACCTTGCCACTAATCTAGTAGTACGCTTAAATTCATAAAGTCTAGGTACCAAAGAGGGAATCTAATCTGAATAATTACCATGAAAACATTTATAGAAAATGCACAAGGAAGCTACATTATGGAGGTGGGAATGTGACTGAAGCTGACTTGCATGATTTAATTTGTCCATACAATTGTCTATATATTCATCTCAATTCAGAACACTTGTAAAAGGAATGAAAACTGTACTATTGAAAAGAACCATTTACAAGAAAGTAAAACTTCTACTCTAACCAACTTTGCATCTCCAGATCTCTTTGTTTTTAATCATTTCACTCCAGATAAGGCTATAAAGCCACTAAGATGCAAAGGGTTACTGAGTGTGAAAAACTGGGAAAATGTTGAGTAGAAAGGACAATAACATATCTGTGAATTGCTATTACAGTGTAACCCGGATATAAGAGACCCTGATATAAGAGAAACCCGGATATAACAGAGATTTTCTCTGGTCCCAAATTAGAGCCTGTGTTAATGTATATATAATAGACCAAACCCGGATATAAGAGACTTCTCCGGTTCCGACAACTCTCTTATATCCGGGTTACACTGTACTTCTTAGTAAAGATATTAGGGTCGTTTCCCATTGCTTTCTTCAACGTTTTGAATTGAGAATAGTCCTTGCTATTCTACAGCAATGTTTTTAACGGTTTTTTTAATCTCACTACACACTTGAACCTGTAGTTAAATTTCCGCGCCACACTTAAATTAAGATGATCAAAAAAAGAGTAAAAATAAGAGTATACTTTTTACGATTTATTTATTAACTCAAAAAATTTATAATTTGTAATAAAAAAAATAATTAAAATTTTAAAAAACCTTATATTTATTTATTTTCCATTTGTTATAACTTAACATTTGTAGTGCACGTCGGGGTTACCAATTGTAGTGCACGTCGGGGTTACCAATTGTAGCGCACGTCGGGGTTACCAATTGTAGCGCACGTCGGGGTTACCAATTGTAGTGGTGCTGTAAGTATTGTTGGCTAGGGTCACCGTGAATATAATCAAGAAGGAAAGCTGTGTTCTTGTAAAACAACACCCCACACGAATAATGCACAATAAACACGAGAGAAAAATAATCAAGCTCAGTGAACATTAATAAAATATTGTATTAACAATGGTATACAAATTTCAACAATAAGTATAAAGAAAGTTGCTTCCCTTTTTCCGTAATAAAAAGGGTAAGTTTAGCTAATTAATGTTGAGTACAATATTGAATGTTATTTAACTACAAAGTTCAATTGAGACCTTAGCTAAATAAAGTATAGTTCCACAGTGTTTTATCAGTGTAGAAAGATGTAATGTTCATGAGTGATATCAATAAGAATTAGTATGATTACTTGAATGAGTAATAATTAAGAATTAAAATGTCAATATAGCGCCGTGCCTTATTTTCCAAGAATTGAACTGCTACTGGCTGTTGGCTAACAGCGAGAGGATTTATATAGCTACGAATAGGCTCCAGAGAGCTTGGCGTTAAAAATATAGAAAAGATACTAAAATACGCGATTGGTCAGGAAATGGACCAATCCGTGATTTTAGAGAAAAATTCGAATTACTTGCGATGGTTAAATTGTCATATAATAAGTATCATATATTTATGAACCAATGACATTAAAGAAAGCGGAGGTGTGGCACATGTAAGTGATTACCATACATTTAATGAAATATCTGAGCTTGATGTTTGAGGATTTTCTGAAAGAGAAACATTTCTGACTAATTTTTAAAATTCTTAAATCTCCTTTACTTAAAAAATGAAAAGTTAACTAGGTCGATGTTATTTGGACGTAGTTGAGAACATGATTTAAATATTAACTGACCAATGAGAAGTGATAAAATGGAGGTTCTGTGATCCACTTTTTGCACAGAATTGCACAAAAATTGACATTGATAGAAAAGTGATAGCAGAATGCTAAAGTCATTTAGAAAAACAATGACAAGTGTAGTTTTTTATAGTGAAGCTTTTTAGCTTTTTACAGTGAAGCTGTAATAATAATGAATTCTAGGTTAATTAATAATAAAATAAATAAAATAATAAAACAAATAATAATAAAGCAAATTAAATAATAAAACAGATAATAAAATGAATAATAAAACAAATTAAATAATAAAATAATAATAAAACAAATAATGAAAGAAATTAAATAATAAAACAAATAATAAGAAAAGAAATAAGAAAAGAAATTAAATAATAAATCATGCTCTTTTTAAATTTCGTGCAGTTTGCGCGTTGCGTGCGTATTAATCAAGACAAGTGAAGTTTCGGCGCATGATTTCTCCGAGGAAAATGTATGTAAACAACGCCAGTAATGACTGCCGTACTTTAGCCGCGACGCGAATGAGTCCAAACTTTTATTGTCGATAACTCCAAAAAACGGTAGATTTTAGCAAAATGTCTTTGTTATTTTCCTATTAAAAATGTAAATTTAAATGTAGCTATTCGGGAAATTTTTATTAGAAACTAAGCGCGGGGTTTAAATTACAAATTACCCGAAAAGATGACCTTTTCTTCATTAATTAATTACTGAAGAATAAATAATTAAAATTTGACTGTTTAACAAATCTTATTTTTATTTCAGAATTATTATTTAAAAGTAAAAATTCCTATGAGATGTGATAATTTTTGTTTTGTGAAATAACAATACACTGTAATTGCTAGTCAGCTGATTTTTATTGAAATTATCTCTAGGTCGGATGGGTAGTGTAAATGAATGAATAACGTCTCCAGTCGAATCCATTTACATTCACTTACGTACTTTGAGGAAGATATGAATCCTCTTCCCAGTTTTATGGGTAAATAGCAGGACAGACTGGGTTCTATAGCCTTGTTGCCATCCATTACCGTAGAAAGAAATGACAACTGCGAGAAAAAATCTGCATCGTCAATCATGTATCGAAAGATACATGATCACCTAAGTAAGCGGGTATACGCATGACACATACATAACTGACTGAATAACGATCTCCATATTAAAAAAAAAAAAGTTTTATTTACGAACTGCACTCTTTGACTTGGCATCGCAACAACATCATACAGTCTTTTTTCTTGGACCTTGTATTCATTTTCTAAGCGTGGCTTAGACGTGACACATGGCCGAAATTATGGGGCGCCCAGTGAGGATCGAAGTCACTTTACAGTCGTAACTGTTTTAGCGAGACCAGCTTGCTAACCATTACACCACGTCGAGCCGCTCCAGTCGTGGGAGTGGTAAACTAAACATTATAAAATAAAAAGAACTCAACTCATACTTCCTGTATGCATCGATAAAGGGAGGTAACTGGCTACGGCCTTTCTGCGCACTCTGAACACGGTAATGTAATTTGGAAATTTTTACCTGTTTTCTTACCTTTTATAATATTGGAAGGGGTACCGTAACAATGTCACAAAACGGTGAAAAATTTTGTAACTTCAGTTTAAAATATAAATCAACTGATTGAAGTTGGTCATTCTTGCAAATCATAAAAACAACTATTTACTACACTTTTTTTTTTTTTTTACATGGATGGAGAAGTGAGGAGTTTCTTTTTTCTTGATATCATAGAAATAGAATTATTTATTGACTCCCATTAAAATCCCACATACGAATTTTGTGTAATTTAATATACAAATTTAAGATAAAACGCATCATCTTGTGTATGCTTGTTATAGAAACAAACATCTGTGATTGATATTTTTATGAACGATTGAAGAAGTCCACATTTGATGCTCCCTACAAAAAAAAACTTTTTTGTTTCACTTTTTCCTGATGTTGATTAATAATTGCGAAAGAGATTTTTAAATTTAAACTTTAAATTGATAATGTGATAAAGTAAACAGGCTTTTGTTTTGTTTGTAGAATTCAATTGTTTACTTTTTAATCTCACAAACGAGTTTTTCTTTTTCTGATGAATTTGGAATTTTTATGGGTGGGTCTGAAATTTGGAATGAAAGTCGAATTTCCTAGTAAAATATAAAAATTATTGTTTCTAACGAGAATCTGACACTTTCTTGAAAGACTTTTTTTCACTTATTAATTAAAACCGCCCTCCATCCACCTATTTTTTTAATTGTGTGCTCTTATTTCAGCTAATTAGTAAAAGGTATCTCTGTCTTAGGATCAAAAATATGGACAAAAAGTAAAAAAAAAAAAAATTTAAATTAAAATTAATTTTAAACTTGTTTTAATTTAAACCGTAAAAAAAGAAGTCACAATATTTTGACAAGGCCTCGCTCATTGTTGAACTATAATTGAACTGTTTATTGTTACCGTTTGTTAATTAATAATAGGCTGAATAAATTTAAATAGTGATTGATATTTTTATTTTAAAATTTAAATTATTGACTTTTTTTTGTCTTTCTGGGAATTCCCAAATTTCCCACATGTGGGAGTGTAAGGGATTTTTTTTTTCTTTTTCGACCACATTTGATAAAAAAACTCAATTGATTTTTTTTTTTTTTTTTTTTTTTTTTATAGGATTTTTTTTTTTTTTTCTTCTAAAAATTATGTTTTTGAATACAAAAAAAAAAATAAAAAATGATTTTAAAAGCTAAAAGCAACTCTCGATTATTACAACTTCAAAATTAAAAGGTCCCAAAATAAAAATCGGCGTAAAGTTTACTTAATTTTTTTTAAATTCTGATTTTAAATTTTAAAAATTCCCTAATCAATGACTTTTTTTTTTTTATCTTCTCATAAAAAAAAGTCATCTTGTTTATTGTGCACGCAGCGCTATTATTCTCTTGTTGGCGTTTTTTTTTAAGCTTCTTGCTTATTGAAACCTACTTTTTCTGCCTAAAAAAAAAAAAAACTTATCTAAAAGTTTTCATAATTTCGGTAACTAAAAAATATAGTTTCCTGATTTATTTTGAAAATTAGTGGCTAAGAAAAGTTTAATTTTCTTTCACTTTCTAGTTTCTAGTTTCATCAAAAAAAGGACAGCTGAAGTACCCACCTATCATCCATACTCATCACTAGTTAGAAAAACAACTTTTAGTTTTCTCAGCTGTCTCCAGCTTTACATCAAATACAGATTGTAAAAAAGGTTTTATTTTACCATCTCTAACATTTTAGTTTTCTAAAGAATTCTAAAAAACGAACCCACTTACGAAATAATCTGAGGACAAAAAGATTAACAAGTGTGATTTACTAAGCGTAGCTTAGATGTGGCACAAGAAGGCCGAAGAATTGTTATATGCGGTTTGATAATTGTTGTTTGTAAATAATATTCATTATCATTAAATAATGGAATTTAATTTCTAATTTCAATTGGATTTTTTTTAACTTTGAAGAAAAGAAAAGTCATAGTTTTTCTTTCTACTATCCGGAAGTTAACTTCATTTTCCTGCACAGAATAAAGAAAAATGCGAAAACATCTGTTATTTTTGTTTTCGTATTTGTCAAGTTTATTTTCTTAATTAGCTTTAGTTGTCATTTTTAATTTTTAAAATTCTTAAATCTCCTTTACTTACTTAAAAAAAAAAAATGAAAAGTTAATAGTTTACAACTTTACAGTTAGTTTTTAGACTTTAGAAAGAGAAACAAGTGAATTTAAGTTTTTTTTTCCCATACAACTTTCGACTTTCTACGAACATTTTCATTTTTCATTATGTAAAAAATTTTTTTTTTTTTGTGTTGGTTTTTTTGTTCTTTTTAAGTTCTTTTGGTAATGCATATCAAAGCATGGTAGTAACAGAAACCCTAAAAAAAACTGAAATAAAATAGGACCTAATTTCCTTCTTGCAAAAAGCAATTGTCGAATTTTAATTAAACTTTCAGAACTTGTTTACAAATGAACGAAATTATTTTTAGACTTCTTTGTTTTATTTGCGAAGTTATGGTAAAAATATTTTTTACATCTGTTATTCCACTTACTTTTTTTATTTTTATGGAAACTCGAGAAATAGTAATTGTTAAAAGAAAACAGCAGAAGACTGAATTTGAAGAATAAAAATCATCGATTTTTTTTTTTTTTTTTTTTTTTTTTTTGTAAAATCGAATCACACAGTTACCTGAAATTCAGCTCCGAATTCTAACATAAAACAACAAAAAAAACTAAGATATTATAATAAGCTTTTTAGCTTTTGTTAAAAAGGATTGTATATGAATTTTAAAAAGAATTGTTTTTTGTTTTCTCTTTCAATTTTAAATACAAAATGTGATAAGGTTGTTAAATATTTTAAAATTAATTTTCAGTTTGTACACTTTAGGAAATTCCTAGAAAAACAGTTTAATTTAAAATAAAAATATCAATTATATTAAATTTATTCAGCCTGTTTCTGTCTTTTTCCGTCCCTATTGAAACTAAAAAAGAAAATAATTAATAATTGTAGTATGCCTCAATGAACAGCAAATTGATTCTGTTTAAAAAATTAAATTTAAAATATTTAATTTATTGAAATAGGACAGGTAAAAATTTCTATTTTGTTTCCCGAGCGCTAATATCCCTTGAAATTTTTCCAAAATAGTCTTATTTCCGTGCGAAATGTACATGCTGAACTCAAATCAACAATTTTAGAATAGATCATGAAGAAACCTACCTTTTTGAATGTTAACGACCAGAAAAATTTCGGACTTCTTCTCGGTCTTTCGTCAGCCATTACCGGCTTATTGAGAAGTAATTCACCACGGAAAGATTTTTGGCGTCATAAAATTTGGGCCTATTTACTTCTTTTACAGACATTCCTTGCAGAAAATCACTACACACTATCGTAAAGAAATGTAATTTTTTTTTTTTTTTTTGGTAAGTTTAGTTTTATTTGTAACAAAAACAAACTAAATAATACAATAGAACCTTTTTTCCGTTTCGAATAGCAAGCATTTTTCATATTGTAAAATTGGAAAACAAAAAATTAATGCACAAACTTGGTAAATTATTTAATGTTTTTTAGTTTTTAATTTGTCCCCTTTCCTACACAGAAAATCCCACCCCTAACCTTAACACCTAACTCTAAAGATTAACTTTAAGGTTAGTTGTTAAGGTCAGGGGTGGGGTTTTCTGTGCGGAAAAGAGGACAATTTAAAAACAAATGAAATAATATTAGGTTGGTGGAAAAATAACGACGTAATAATGTCGTTTTTTGACGTATTTTTTAATGACAAAAAACGACATTATTACATCATTATTTTTGCACCAACCTAATACAATCGACCCTTCTACTTTACCAAGTTTGTGTATTAATTTTTGTTTTATTTTCAATTTTACAATATAAAAAATGCTTTATTTTTATTATTTAATTTGTTCTTTTAATTTGTCATTGCTATTCGAAACAGAAAAAAGGTTCTATTGTATTATTTAATTTGTTATAAATAAAACTAAAATTACCAAAAAAAAATTTACATTTCTTTACAGTAATGCATAGTGATTTTTGCAAGGAAAGTCTGTAAAAGAAGTAAATAGTCCCAAATTTTATGACTACGCCAAAAATCTTTCCGCAGTGAATGAGGATTCATGATGGCAGTAATGGGGGACGAATGACCAACAAGTCCGTTTTTTTTTTTTTGGTGGGGGGGGGTTCTTGTCGATAACTCCAAAACTGTAAGGTTTCTTCATAATTTAATTGTTAATTTGAGTTCAGCATGTACATTTGCATGGATTTATGATGATTTTGGAAAACTTTGAAGGGATATTAGTGCTCAAGAAACAAAATAGAAACTTTTGAAAATGTAACAATGATACATTTTGAATTCTATTCATGTTGAATTCTATGACTGACTTTGACACTCAGTCATAGAATTCAACACATATTCACAGTAGAAGTAACATTTTCTGAGGTCAGTTTATTGTCGTCAGGAGAAACAACTCTTAAAAGATGTAACATTAAGGTCACTTACAATCATCCATATATTTGTGGAAAAAAAAATTTATGCCAACTCGAAAACTGTAATTTTTTTTTTAAATACATGTGTCGCAAATTGTAATAAGCTTCCAAATTTATGATCTGTAAAGACTAAAGAAGGAAAATTAAAAATTAACACATTTTATATTATAAATTTTATGATATATTTTTAATTATTAATTTTTATATTATTTCAAATCTCAGTTGTGAATTTTTTTTATGAATATTAAATAATAAATAAAAATAATACCATGAAATTTCATAAGAGATGTATGTAAAAATTAGGTACCTCTCTTATGAAATTTTAAATTTTATTGTTAGTATTTTAACTTTTATTTTTCCAGAAATCATCTTTAAGTGTACCTAAAAAAAAAAAAAAAAAAAAAAAAAAAAAATCAATAAAATATTAGATTGCTGAAAGTATTTAATTTTTAAAAATTACTATGTAGTTAAATTAGTTTACTTAAGATTCGAAGAAATGGTCACTTTTGTTGTTCCATCCAATAATTTCCTGTGACCTAAGCTATCAATATATTGATTTAACTGACAGTTAACACCTACAAAACAAGTCACCATGGTTAACATATGCTTTTATTCTGCTAATGCAAAAAAATATATATATATTTCGTAATCAAAATTTTGAATGTTTAAAAAGGATGAAAAAAAATTAATAAAATAATCCAAAAATACTTTGACCTTTCCTCTTTTATTTCCCTTATGTTGCTTATTTTTGTCCTGCAACATATAGTAACATGGTTGAGGCAGTTGCATTTTTTATGAGTTTGTCAATCTGCTAGACATTACCTCCAGTTAGGTAGACAGTTGCATCTGCCACATTTTATCTAGATTCTTTTTTCTTCTGGTTTCAGTCTGAGAGTAATTTTTAAATTTCCCCTTTTCATTAAGACCTTGTCAACATTATTTTTTTTTTGTCTGCCTTTCCTCCTTTTTATTTCTGATTTGTTCATAACTTCTTGCCATTTTTAAGGCCTTGTTGAGTTTCAGATCTGGGGCAAACTGAAGGCGTATCTGATAATCCTTTGTCCTGAAGTCCAATGATGAATCTGTCCTGTATTTCTTTGTTCTTATTGGTGAAGTTACAACCATTTGCAAGTTCATATAATGCTCTCACAAATGTTGAGACATTCTCCAGGTTGTTGTGTTCTCAAATGAAACCTGGCCTTTTCATGCATTCTGTTCTTCTTGAGCAGGAAATGCACTTCAGATTTTTATCTTGCTTCTTAAAACAATTAACTGTTTTTAAAACATTCTCTGCCTCTTTGCTCATATAATGTATGATAATGGATGCTTATTTGAATTGGTCCAGTTTCCAAATACAACTTCTGAAACCATGTTTTATCTTTTTAGTTGGATTCATTCATTTTGGTCTTTTCTCATTCATGACACTGGAACATGTCCATTCAGTTTAACCATTTATTACCAAGTCGGTTAATACAACAACTGCCACTTGGTGGAACAGACTCCAGCATAGTGATTTCATTGAACATTTCAGTTTTAACCTTTTTTAACTCAAGGGTCAATTGTTATCTTTATTCCTTATTCTCATATTCTCTCCTCCTACTTCCTTCTCTTCCATTCAAATCACAATTCTCTTCCATCATTACCATTTTGATTGTAACCTTTTACCTTGAGTGTCTCTTGAGTGAAAATTAGCATTAAAAATAAATTTGTACATTTAACTACCATCAAGAGGGAAATAAAAACACCAGGAAAATATTAATGCATAGAATCCTTATTTTGTCAAACTGAGAAGTGGGGAACTGAAAAAGCCATTACATAGTCTTTGCCTCTATCAACTGCATGACCCTCTCATAGTCAATGGGGGGAAACATGCCTTTCCAATATAGGCTTTAAAAATCAAGTTAGGGACACTTTGTAGTTGTTGCCATTTCACATTCCCATCTGTTATCAAAGAATAATCACTATCAGGAAGTGGTCTTTGACACACTTCCACTGCACAGACATCCTTGGTACCATAGGTAGGACTGGGAGAAGGGTTAGACACCTCATTTTTTTTGCTGAAAGTGAAAACTCTTTATGGCAATGCAATTGAGCTGAGCTGTATCAATCGTTAATGCCATTAATCTTCAAAATAAATAAAATGTCTTAACTTAAAAAATTTCAATATAAGACTCATGTCTAGAAAAATCTATAAGCCTCATTCCAGAAAATAAAGGCAAACAGCAATAGTGGATTTTTGACATTGGACCTGCAATTCGTGATTTTGACATTTCTTTCTGCTACTGGATCTTTGGAATTGTGATCTGTTTATTCTGTTGTGTAATTGGGCTGCTATATCAATTTTTTAACAAGCTATTTCAGTACATAATACTTGTGAACCAATTCAACTTGAAGTTGATACCAGAATTTGATGCTTCATCCACTGGCATATCTGTGGTTGAGTGGGTGGAGAAGGCAATTATGCAAATTGAAAGATCCAGCAACTGTCATTCCTTTGAAGCTGTTGGGGTGTGCCTACACTGTATCAGCAGCTCAATGAAGAAGAAGAATACAATTTTACCAAGATAAAATGGGCTCTTTATATGGCCCTTAGAACAGACCCATTTGTGGCATATCAACTATTCCCCAGTGAAATGTTTGATGTATACCTGGCCAATTTACAGAAGTTTTTTGTGCTATTTTGGGGCATGAATGACTAGATGCTGGGGTCCACCTTCATAACAGGATTGCCAAATTTGCGAGCAACATACAGAATGGTTGAACTATTGACAGACCAGCTATTACCCCGAGCCATTCACAAATAATTGGAAGAGGAACTGTTGGTAGTGGCTGTAAGGCCCCATCCAAAGTGAACAGGTTCTCCCAACTGTTGGCTCTTCTGCAAGAATTAAGTGTTACTGATGTAATGGCCCAAAATCATCTTGCAAGGAACTGCCTCCAGAAGGGGCAAGCGATTCGTGTGTATTGCCACTGCTGCCATAGATTTCAGGATCCAAGGCACTTGTCATAAGATTGTCCAGGAAACTGGCCAAGGGAGCAATGCATCAGTTCCAGTCTCTCTTCCCTGCAAATCATGAAAGAGATGCTCTTCATAATCAACATGTGCATTGATGGAGTGAAATGTACCACTCTCATGAAAGTTGTTGGCCTTTACTGACAAATATATCCAATTGCTGTCCATGGGGAAAAACAAGAGGTGGACATGCTAACAGCTCAAAGGTCCTCAGAAGTCAAGGAATCACAAGGATCGAAGTCAACATGTGACCCTATCAATATAGATGTTCTGGTCGTGGAGAGCAAATTGTTAGGATTCAACCTGCTCCTCAGGATGGATATCATTGAGAGGTTGGGCTGTGTTCACATTACAAAAATGGGTGAAAGCAGGTTTGTTAATCCCCCATATTTAATCAGCCCTATTTTACTGTTGAATTTGATCAATATACCAGGACCTGGACAGCATCAGAGAAGTCATCGGATTGTCACCCACCAGAATATCTGAAAAACCTGGTATCTGAGTACCATATGTCTAAGCAGGCAAGGAGTGAATATCAGTATGAACTACAGACATGGATAACTGACAGGTGGCTGGTACCTGTACCTCCTGTAACAGCATTCACCCGATGTGGGTTGAGTCGGCTCCAATATTGGAGTTTCATGGGAATTTGGAATTCACAAGCAGTCCCTAACCCGCATGTAGCACATGAGATTTGATTATAATGGTGAAGGTTTCGTGCAGGACCATCCACACTTTTTGAAGGGCCAATTACAGAGACCTGGTGCACTACGTGCCACAAGGTACCCAAATGACCCTCCACAGGTTTTGAATTCAGAGTTTTCCTTCTAGACCAGTTGCCATCCAAGGCTATAGAACCCAGTCTGTCCTGCTATTTACCCATAGCTGGAGGGAGAAGAGGATTCACACCTTTCCCAAGGGTATTAGCACGTAAGTGAATGTAATGGATTTGACTGAAATTCAAACTCGGCTCTCCGATTCCTCAATCCAAGCCGCTATCCATTACTCCACCATGGCTGATACCTTGCTCTGAAAAAGAACATTCCCCCGACAGGGCCTGATCTCATTAATGATGGTGGTTCAAAAAAATAAAGGAAAGGTCTTCCTGGTGTTAGATTATCACAAGTTAAACAAGCATGTTGACACATACACAGCTTATGTTGATGTTTGTGCCAAAAAAATTAAGAGAATGGCAGAGAAAATGTCCGAATGTTTCCGTGCTTGATATTCACAAGGTGTACCTACAAATATGGCCATTTCAAGCCTTCATTTATAAGGGGCAGAGGTACTGGCTATCATGAAAGCCATTGTGGATACTGCGCTGGCAAAAGATGAGTCCCTTTTCTAGATCACTTCAGCTTATATTGATGACTAGCAGTAGAGCCCGGGGATGTAACAGTAAGAGATAGATCAAGTATCGACCATCATAAAGACTGAAAAATAAAATTGACAAAGATTGTTTAAGGTTGATGGACATGCATGTCTTAAATAGTTTTTTTTTTTTTTTTTTTTTTTTTACAAATTGGTCAAACTCAAACAAAAACATTGTCTTCAATCGTTATGAGTCTACCGATTGAATAGAATTTTATTATAAACAATTGTCTTGTAAATGGAATTTTTAAAGCATTCTGAATGTAAAAATAAAGAAAAAAGTGTGCAAGACAATAAGAAACACTACCTGCCAAAAAAAAAAATTAATTTTTGTTGAAATCTGTTGAAAAATGTAGGAAATCCGATCCCATATATAAACGAATGCACACACACAAACAACCTGGGTTTTAAGTATAACTCTATATGAGTTGTCTCCCTTTCATTCTCGCGATGCCTGTTAATGATGTTTTCAAATTGATTTTGTGCAAAAACAATTGTGTTTTTCCAATTTTTGGTGCTGTCAGAACCACCACAAGGTAATTTTGTGTAGTCCTGTGAAGTTTTGTTGAAATTGGTTAAAAATGTAGGAAATCCGATCCAATATATAAGCATACAAACACACACACAACCTGCATTTTATAATAAGTATATGATATCTGTGTCAATGAAGACGTGACATCTACAACATACATAAGTCAACATCTCACTGATGTACAAAGATCTAGAATGATTGGAAGACAATACACATGTGCCCAGCTTGCAAGTTTGAGGGGGAGTAAAACACCTTATACTGGAAGTGGGGGAATGAAGTACTGAAGGGACCCAAAGTTTTGACTCTGCAAAAAATATTTTCACAATGCAAAAAATTAGTAGGACATTTTTTTTTGTCTGGCTGACTCCGTATTACAACCGTCTTGATCAAACACAGAGTAACTGAGGTTACTTCCAGCTGGGAGGATGAAGTAACAGATGCCCCTCCCCCAACATGATTATGGTCATCATTACCAAAGTACTCCAGAATGACCTTGTATCGAGACAAGTGGTGTGTCAATGGATATAAGTTTGAAGTATGGGTCAATGCGAGCTCCCTTGCAACTGGAGGGTCCTTCAAGAGAAATGGGGACATAGAGTGGAGGATGCATGCTGGTTGTGCCACAAAAAGGGAGTTCAGCATATAAACGTAGCTGAGTTGGATGACATACTCAGGGATGTCAATATAGCACTTCAATGGAAAGCAAAAAAGTTGCACTTATTCACAGATTTTGCATGTGTTCATGGATGGATATCTCACTCACAAAAGTCTCAAACAAGATGCTCATTTGGAGGAGGCTCTGCACCTTAGAAAATCTGGTCAGAGCATATGACTTATCGGTGAACATAAAGCTGGTAAAATCCAACCAGAACAGAGCAGACAAGCTGATAAAGGTACCTCAGAGATGGCCTGATGCAGCAAGGAAGGAAATGGGACTGGTGAAACCTTGCTGCGCAGTATCAGTGACCAAATGTGGCTCAGACAAGATAAGGTTGGCACACTGTCAAAGTGGGCATCCTGACATTTAAAAAAATCCTATACTTCACAAAGTGGGTTGATCCAGCAGTGTCCAAGATGGAGGCTAGGGCCATAGTCAGAGAATATAGTCAGTCCATTGACTCATCACCAGTATGATGGTCAAGGGGAAAGTTAGATGTTAGCAATGTATGGACCCAGGTTGGGATGGACATCACTCATCACAATGGTAAATGTTACCTGATGCAGATTGACTGTGGACCCACTCAATTCACATCAGCAAGGTTCAGTCAGCTTCACCAACCATTTAAGACGCTATTCTTTGAACAGGGGTCTCATGCTGAACCTCTCACTGACAATGATACTGCTTTCCATAGTAAGCCATTCAAGGAGTTTTTAGATGGGTGGGGAATCCATATCCTTTTCCACTGCATGCAAATCCCCTCCTGTAATGGGATACTTGAACATTGTCACCAAAACATAAAGTTAATCGCCATGAGGAAACGATACTCAGTGATGGAAACCATATATTATCACAACATTGCACTTTCCACCGTGCCTGCTAATGGGATTTACTGTTATAGTCTGGGTACTAGGTATTGATAAAACAACTCCGCCAAAGTTAGAATATAGATGATTGACATATAGGTTAGGAGACTGTGTGTAGATAAAACCCCCTCAAAACCAATGTACAACTCAATATCAAGTTGGACGTGTCACAGGGATTAGAAGCCTGCGCACGATTTGTGTTGATGGGATGCCGCACGATGTGAGGGATCTGCACCCCTTTGTCGGTTCAAACACAGTTCAGAAAAGTGACATCAATAGCAAGTCCTCTAATGATGAAGGGCCAGTCAAAATAAAATTACCTCAAGCATGTCTTCAGAAGAAAATGACACTCGGCCTCATGGAAATACATCTGATGTCCCTTTTGGGGAGCAATTCATTGGGTGAGGAAACGATAATTGTTCCTTTAAGAATCACTAGGCTTAAGAGACCCACCCCTGGTTGTCACTAGTGTGATCATGAAATTCGGGGAGATGTGTGGCAATAAGTCAGTTACAGCTGTAGCAATAAATGCTTCTTCAATATGCTAATATTGTTTGTTCTCCCAACTGTCAGTCAATGAAAAAGTTGTTCTGTTGGTGTTCTTGAATTAAGACAGTCGCTTGTATTTTGCTGCCTCATCTGTTGACTTGGTGTGTAACTGTTGCCTTATGTGTTGGATTTCTGACTGTTTATATGCATTGAGATTTTTGACCTTCGACCTGCAACTCGTGATTTCAACATTTCTTTCTGACTATGGATCTTCAATTTGGGACTTGCAATTTGTTTTTTTGGTTGTGAAACTGAGCTGCTATATCAATTTTTGAACAGTGTAGTATGATGCCAGGATAGACATCAGAGAAGATGGTTGCATCAGGATATTTTATCTGGAGGTCACTACCAACTGCTGAATTGGGGGAAGGCATAGGACTTCATGCCCACAAATGAATTTTCAAGCATGGGAAAGATTTGTAACACATGCAGTTATATAAACCACTCCAGAGTGGAGTTGGGTAGTCTCTTATATATCATAGTTGGAGAATGTAACATTCATATATTGGATACAGACTCTGTGGGGCCACACCACACACTGGCTGAGAGTAAGTATGTCATAAGTTGAGTATCTTAAATATGAAAGATTCAAATCTCTGGATATCATATTTGCCTACATACCCATTTCGTCACGAATGGAACTGTGGAGTGAGTAGTCATGGTTAGATGCAGAAATAAATAACACTGTCCAACAAACAGAATTGACAAAGGTTGCAATAACAAGAGAGAAAAAAAAATAGGAATTTGGTAAAAAGAACATGAAGCAAGCAAGCCAGCAAACAATACATGCAAGACAAATCAATAGTAATGTGGCAAAAAGTTTGCAAACTAAAAATTGGCATTGACACAAAAGCAAGTTCGGACAAGCAAACATAGCATTCTGACTTCAAGACAAAACAGATTTGGACTGAGTCATATGAAACTGACCCTATTTTATTAGCTAAGAAAAAAATCTCAGCCTGCATTTGTGTGCTTCTTTCTATAAAAGGAGAGGGGTAAGTTTTTTTGCAGTCATTCTTACACTGATTGAAATCAACAGGAACTAAGTCAAGATAAATTTGGGCCTATAGAATCAGACCAACCTTAACAAATCATTTGAACTACTATTATTATTATTATTATCATTAATGTGCCTGTGCCATCAAAAAATACTGCAACTGTAAGAAAGTTTTAATAGTGAAATGCAATTAAAGGTTTTGAAACCATGTAATGAAATTCAGTAGAGATCCAGAATTCACACCTAAATTAACGACCAATGAACTGTTTAATTAATCCGTTCACTTACTATGTTTCTTAAAAAATATATTTTTGTCATATTACATTTATTACATACTAAACATAACGCTTATATTTCAATACATTACAAAGTTTCAGGATTCAAAACTTAATTCACAATTAGTTCCCTTATTACTTCATTTCTTGAAATAACTTATTAAAAAAAGATTTTCTTCTCTTTACTTTTGATATCAAACTTCTGCAATGCATGGATTGAGGTTCCTTTTCCATTTTAGATCTCGAAAGTCATTTCAGAACTCAGAATTTTAAAAGAACCTAGTCAACTAATTCCTTTATCACTAATTCATTTCCTTACTACTAAATTTCTTTAAAAGATTTTTTGTTATATTTATTACATAACAAACCTAACAATTAACGTGTATTCCATTATATTACATAATGAATCATAAACATTTTATCCTATTTAATTATATAGGGTGAGGAACAAAAATATAAATACATAACAAATAATATTAGGTTGGTGCAAAAATGTCGTTTTCTCACATATTAACGTGTGTGAGAAAACAACATTATTTTTGCACCAACCTAATAAATACATAGTTTCTTTTTGCATGTACTCTGTATGAATATGACCTGTTTTGGTTTATATAGTATTTATTATTATTATTATTATTATTATCATTATTATGATTGTCTGTCTAATGTCAACTATACTGTTTCTATTTTTCCTATTTTTTTCTAGATAAAAAAATAGTTTCAAGATGGAGCCCGATGCTGAATTAGTCACTGTTCATGATAATTTATACAATGTAATCGAACAAATGACAATAGCTGACATTGATCAGTTGAAATTTTTATGCTTGGGTATTATTCCACTTGGAACTCTTGAGAAAATGGATATTACTGATCTGTTGAAGAGTTTGAATGAAAGAAATTTAATTGCTAAAGGTAAATTTGACTTCCTAGCTGTATGCTTAATATTAATAGGACGAATTGATATTGTTCATCACATGGGCTATGATGACAATTCAGTTGAAAATCTTTCTGATCATCTGAAGAAATATCATTCTATTGCTGGTTTAGACGCCTTCAGGTAAGTTTTCTCATTGCTTCTTTTGATTTTCCTTATGACAATTATAATATGCCAACCAAATCAACTAATTTAACTCCTTATTTTCAATTTAGAACTGTTCTTCAGAACCATTCACTAAAAAAAAATTTTTTTTTTAATCATTTCACCCCAAGCAAGGCAAGAATGCCACTAGTATGCAGGGGATTACAGAAAGTGAGAGAAAAAAACTGAATATAGGGAGGATTGAAAAAAGAACAAAAGATGAACAGGATTCAGAAAGATAGAAAATGACAATTGACATTGCATTTAAAATTTTGAAGATTGTAGTTTTCAGGGAAACAAGTAAACAGAAGGGAGTTCCACAGGCAGGAAGTGTGAGAAAAGAAATTGTTGCATTTAACTATTTCAACAGTAAAAGGGTAGGACCTAGATACCGATCTAGTAGTACGTTTAAATTCATGTAATTGGGGTGCCAGAGAAAATGCTCATCAGAGCAATTGCCATGAAAATATTTGTAGAAAAGACAGAGGGAAGTGACACCACATCAGTAAGAAAGTAACTGAAGTCGAGATGCCAAGTCAAGATCTATAACATTGCAGATCCTTCTTTGGATTTTGTCAAGAACCTCAAGATGAATAGCAGGAGCACCAGATCAGATATGGCAACAGTATTCAATGCATTAACAAATATTAGATTTGTAAATGTGCAAGGTGAACTCTGACAAGAAAAATTTTCTGGTGCAATACAGTTACCCAACATTCCTTGCAGTAAATGCAGGTATTGATTCGATGTAGTTTCTTCACTTCAAGTCAGTTGAAAACATGAGGCCAAAAAGGTGCATTCTGATACTCTCTTCTGAAGTCTAACATCAGCCATTTTGATGATAGGCAGATAAGTTTTTCTATGCTGGTTAAATGAGCAGTTTTGTTTTGGCAGCATTAAAATATTGGTTTACATAAAAATTTACCTTAATTTCTCTTAGTTATCATTATTTACACATTTTTTATTAAGACTATTGTCCTCATCTTTGTTGTTGTTATCACAACATTTCAACCATTGTGCCCTTCATCAGGTTTATATCAATCTGGGTAACCTAAAGGGTATTCCAAAATGAGGGATCCATAACTGAGCCATACCAAAAAGTAAGAAGTAGATGATATCCATAGACATGAAGAGTGGAACAAGAACAGTCTACCCACGTAGATTAAATATTCATCTGGGTAACTTACAAGAAATTCTGAACTGAACATTCAAAATTTCTTGTAAGTTACCCAGACTGATATACACCTGATGAAAGTCAGAGGGCACAGCAAACAAAACATTGTGATAACAACGGAGATAAGGCCAATTGTCCAAATATAGTGTAAAACTTACCTTAGATTATGAAATAAATTAGGGTTAGGATTTGTAAAACTTACCAGTATATTTTTGTAGCAAAATGTATTATTTTTTTTTTTTTTTTTTTTTTGCATGTACTCTGTATGAATATGACCTGTTTTTTTTTTTTGTTTTTTTTTTTTGTTTTTTTTTTTTTTGTGTGAGGAGGGTTATAATTACAATTTACGTATATTGCTAAATGGGACCATTTACATTCTTATGATGGGCTTTGTTTGACTCCTGTTTCTAGTTAGTAAAATATAACATCATAACCACAAAGTGAGGCATTTATATATATCTAGAAGGATTTATTATCAGAAGGATTTGGTTGTACTAGTTCAGTAGATATACATAAGTTTTTGTAATGTGGTTGTTAAATGTTTGTTTTTTGTGTTTGTCTTGGTGAATGAATAAATTATTTGCAAGTGATAAGTCTATCATTAAAAGGTAATATTAAACATGAGAAGGTGATATTTATGTAAAACTTATATGGGGTTCTTCATTCCTGGAACAGCTCAAATCCACATGCTCTCTTTGTGAAAAGAGAAAGTCTCTAAATTTTCTGCCAGTAGGATAATAAAGTTACTTACATTATACTAATATTTATTATGCTCAACTTTAAATTGTACTAGATCAAATCAAATTAGGATAGGATTTTTTTTTTTTTTTTTTTTTTTTTTTGTAGATATTAAACATTTTGTGGGATGCACAATTATCTCATGCTGTTACACAATTTGGACAATTTTGCTGTTACATGCAGTATAGAAGAATATATTATAAATTTCCTACCAGTAGGGTAGTTTCATTTTTTTTTTTTTTTTTTTTTTTTATTTCTCGTGATCACAAGAGCACAATACCATTTTGTCTATTTTGATGCCAATAGATGTTTTGTTTGTATTTAGCATCCATAATTGTAAAATATGGAAATGTGAAAGGTCCCACCCACAAGATGAATAAATAAAAATGCATTTTCTTTTTCTCTGTGACGAAAGTGGTGTCAAATAAAAAAAGAAAATTTAATTTGGAACCCAATTCAAGGTAACATTTCTAGCAAAAATCATACAATTTAATCTTTTTTATTTAAGTTTCTGTACTTAAAAATTTGATACACAAACACAAAATCAAGATGTAGTTTAGCATTAAATTTAAGCTGTAAATTGTGAATTCCATATCATAAAGGCAAACACAAAATTGGTGCTTAATTTTGCATTATATATGTATTATAAATCAAACCCCTACTTTAGAACCACTTAACTCGCCCCTATTTTAAAACTTGATTTTTATCAAAAATGAAAATTTTTCAAAATAAAAGGTCATAAACAGGGATTATGACCTTTTGGGGGCCCCTAGGCTAATTAAATTATGTCCCCTCCCTTCTGACGGAGCCACCCTCTAACTTGCCCACATCCGCATCCCATTCACTCATGATATATTTTAGCAACATTTACATTGCCTTAAGTAAACTAAAATAGTTATCTTCTGTTTGTGAATAAAAATATGATTAAAGAAATACAAGTTTACTATTTATTGCAAGCTAAATTAGCACATATTTCAATACAAGCTTAATTAAAAAAAAAAAAAAAAAAAAAATGAAATTTCACACCAAAAATTTCAAGACCTTATTCCACCACTTATTGTTCTTAATTTTATTTTGTTTTATTTTTTCCTAATATTTTTTTTTTATCCCTATTTTCTTATATGCAACATCTCTGCTTGAACTCTGTAATTTTATTTATTTATTTTCCTCAATAGGAGTAAGTAGGTTTACACTCCTCCCCAATCTTTTGAACAACAGTAGAGGTTTTGTTCCCTGTTCAGGATTGAGTTTTTGGTTCCTTTTTAAAGTCTTTTTATTCTCTTTCACTCCTAATCACCCTTCGCATCTTAGTAGTGTTGTCACCTTGCTTGGGATGAATCGATTACCTTTTGAGCCTTATATAAGGTAAACATTAGTAAAAAAAACAAAAAAAAACGCACATCATAATATATATTAGTTTAGGCTTATATTTTTTTTACTAAGTTTTTCAGAAGTCATTTTTTTCAGGAGTACTCAAAGAATATTTGTAATAACAATTTATTGAGAAAAGTTTAAAGTTCTATTCATTATACTATTATGCAGTGAGACATGACTATTATGTAGTCTGACCATGAAACCCGGGTTCGATTCTCACCATGGTCGATTTGTCAGGAAGAAGATTTCTTGATGTTATCAGGCTGGAGGGGTTGATCCCAGCATGCAGCAAAGTGTCTGAAAACCATACCACAGGTTGACCCAAGTCTTGTGAGTGAAATTGGGTAGATGGAACTCTTGGGAACCATCAGTAGCTGTGTTAACATGAAGTCACAAGTCATCATGACTGAGGGATTGAGCGTGCTGGCCTTGTTCAAATTGTTGATCATGATAGATAATACGCTCTTTCCCAGAAACTGTAACTAAGGTCTGCTCAGCTTAGTTGCAGTATAAACCATTGGTGGGCTCTGTGGGTGTTGAACAAACACAAATATGCCTGAGCAAGCATATGCAATAGGGATTGGCTAGCCACCATAGTAGACAGGTATCCTTGAATACAAGTGGCCATCTATACATACAATTAGTCTTTTTAGTTTGTTCTTAAACAATGAATTTTTTTTTTTGTTTTATTTCCCATATAGAATTCTGCTTTTTAATTTGGCTGACAACCTAACAAAAGAGGAAGTAAAGAAGATTACTTTTTATCTTGATGGAAAATTAAATTATTCAAGAAGAAAGATGAACATGTGCATCACAGGATTTGATCTTATGACACTTTTTGTAAAAGTTAACTATGTGAGCTCCCAAAACCTACGTAACCTATATGATATAACAGAACAATTGGTGCGTAAAGATTTGGCGGAAAAAATTCAAATGTATTCAGGTAATGTATATTCATTTGTTTTTGTTTTTTTTTGGGGGGGGGGGGTTCTAGAAAAATTTCACAATTGCTTTTCTTATGTACATGCTGTGAGGGGGTAAATTGTCATCATTTTATATTTTTAATTTAATACATGCGCATTGTTTGTTTTTGTTGACTGTACAGTATAGTAGGGTCAGTTATGTACCATCTAGGTGAAAAAGAGCACCATGACACAATTCCCTCTGCCGCATATATGAAAACAGCATGCTGTACTGCTTGGACCTTGCACCAGAAGCTCCAATACAAATATTTCAGAGTGTTTGGGCGTCAATCTGAGGACAATGCAGAAGATTCGGAAAGATTTGGATGAGTCTAATTGTGATTACAAAGGTGTTTTGAGTGATTACTAGTGATGGCGACATTATGCTTCCATTCATTTTCCCACAGGTCCTTGGACTCTGCACCATTCCACATAAGCAGGGGAACCTAATCATGGCTGTCAGACAATTTCTACAACAACATCGCACCTTATATCTGGCCACCTAACTCCTCAGACTGCACCCCACCTTGATTATTACATGTGTGGCGCAGAAAAAGAAAAGAGACCGAAAGATGAACTGAAGGCAAGGATTATGGCAGCATTTACCAACTTAAACAAGGACACCACCCAGAAGAATTGCAGAAGATTCTGAAGTCATCTGGAGGCCATAGTTGAAGTCAATGGTGATTCTGTTGAATAGATTTACTCTTTAGTATTTCAAAATATCGAATCTTTATTCGGTAAAAAATTAATTGCTAATCATGCATTACTTTTTAAGTAATACACATATTTATGTCTTTGTTGTTTCTGTTCCTTATATTATGGCCACTACTTTATATACACACATAAATTTGTGTATTTAGGCAGCAAATTCTCTTTAATCATGCCTGATTAAATAAATTACAAACATTACGTATGCTTATTTTTAGCATAATCCATTCATATTCATGAATATGTTTCTGTGTATTACTGAGATCATTATCAGGGGTGCAGCTGGTAAGGCAAAAAACTATGTGTATCTATCCATTACTAAATTCTTTTTGCATTTAAATGCAATGGCTCACACACACATACAAATATATATAAACATGCACACCTACATTAAAATATATAAACATGCACACCTACATTAAAATATATAAACACACGCACACTCATCTATATATATATATATATATATATATATATATATATATATATATATATAACATAGACACACAGGCATGCACACACACACACCAGACTGTTTCTCGGGTTACCCCACACTCAGAACACATATTGTTACAACAATACGGAACTCTACGTGAATATATACAAAACAGATTCCCCAGGTCACAGTTCGACCTACCAGCAATAATCCTTTGATTATGCAAAGATTTGTACTACCTGGAAGGTGTACCAATAATGGACAATAAGCTCTTCATACCCAAACAACTACATGCAAAGGTACTTGAATCACTTCACTCTACACACCAGGGTGTTAATAGCATGCTTGCAAATGCCAGACAATGACTGTTTTGACCTGGTTTGGATACAAGTATTTGGCATTGCCAAACTTGTAATCAAATGGCTCCAACACATCCTTCGGAACCCTTGGTGGCACTGTCAAATTCCAAATTCCCATTCCAGAGAACAGTGGCAGAGTTCTACAACCTGCATGGAAAATGTACGTGATATATGCAGATCAATACACAAGGTAGGTGGAAGTGGCCCTTATGTCATCTGTAAAGGCCAGGACAGCATGTGACACCCTCTGGAATTGATTCTTCACATATGATGCACCAGAAGAAATTTCATCTGATGGCAGTGCACTTTTCAAGGCACAAAAATATAACACATTCTTCAACAATTGGGGGCTAAATCATCATCATTGTACTACCCCCAGAGTAATGGTTGAGCAGAACTGGCTATCAAAACAGCAGAGCAAATATTGACAAACATCACTGACAACCATCGCATGGCCAGGGTTCTACTAACCCACGATAATACTCCTGTTATACAATAAAAGACCATCTCTCTGCCTTACAGAATAAGTATCAAATCCATAAGTGATGGAGGGAATTGGCAATGACCAAAAGACACATGAAGAATGAACAATGCTATAACAGACAGTTATCCACTTTGGGAGCTAGAAATTGGGGAATCAGTTCAGGTACAGAACTAAGACAGCTCTTAACCATATTGATGGGCAAAAACTAGGCAAGTTGTGGATATGCTAGTCAACAGACAGTACCGTGTGCAAATTGATGGGAGCAACTAGGTAATCATGCGCAACCGCTGCTTCCTCTAATAGATAAGCCCAATAGCTGATGCCCCGTACTGCCACACACCAGGGGTGGTCTCACCAATGCCGGACAGATCGGATACACCAACAGGTTCTGGACCCCCACAGTGACAACTTGAGGATTGCCTCATATCCGTCAGTATTAGAAATGGAGGTAGAATATATGGGTGAATCGGAGATGGAAATGGATGAAAGCCAACACTCAAGATAACCGCCACCAAATCACAGCCCACGTCGCACAACGAGAACATCACGGCCACCGAGGACCCTGTCTCTACAGATGCAAGGTCTGTTACATGAATACTCAAGGACATCCCCACAACAGACTCCAACCCATATATCTTGTGGTCTCAGGAAAGGCAGAACATGTGGAGTAGGACAAAAGGTACTGTCTTGCATGAAGAACTGTCCTAGAGGGTACACTGGCAATGGAGACAGATGAGTAGTCTGCCCTTGCCACATGAACCAGTAGCCAAATACAAACGGCAGTCATTTGGACAGTGACATCTGGTCTCTCTCCTGACATTATACACACTTAATAAAATTACCGTACTGCTAGCATCAATAAGGCTCAAAAAGTTGTATAACATCAGGAATTCTGGCATAGATGACCTTCTTCTGGGGTTACCCCCAGGCCTATGAAAACCCTAAACTTTGTTCTCAAGGACACACAAAAAATTTTCAAGACTTATGTCAGCAAAAAAACTCTCCTTGACACAGGCAAATACAGTAAGCACCTCTGCACTATTCATGAAGGGTCAGATTTTTGGCAATTACCTGGCCACTTAAGTCTCCAGACTGCAACCCCCTTGTTTATTATGTGTGGGGCACAGTTGAGCAAGAGACCAACAAAACCCCTTGTAACATCAATGATAAAGTGAAGGCAAGGGTCATGGCAGCATTCACCAACTTAAACAAGGAGATCATCTAGAAGAGTTGCTGGAGATTCCAAAGTTATTTAGAGGTTGTGGTTTAAACCAACGGCAATTTTATTGAATAAATTTGTTCTTTAGTATTTCAAGATATTTTTGTGTAATTTTGGTAATATATATCTGTTAAAATCGGATGTCACTGCTATTTTCATTTTTGTGTAATTTAGATGACAATTTATTCATTGCACCATGTAGTTAGGCTAATTATATGTATCCTTAGTCTACAAACTCTGGGTAAACATTAGCTGACACTAATTAGACTGGTTTAATTGTAAAAAGAAAAAAAAAATAGGAAATTTTTATTTACATTATTCAAACTGTTGTCCTCATTTTTACTGTCACATTCAAAACATTTTGGCCATTGTATGCTCCAGCCTTCTTCAGATGATATTTGTTGGAATTTCAAACCAAATTCTATATTTAGTCCAATTATAGTTAATTCGCCTTAGTAATTGTCCAATGCTGATATGTGGAATTACAACAATCTACAATAAAGATGTGGACAACAGTCCAAACAATGTAAATTACAATACTTCATCTCAGAAAGATAAACAAGTGTAGGAAATTTTTGTAAATTAGCATTCATTAGATTTTTCTCGAACCACATTTGTCCAAATTGAAAAATATTTATTTTTTTTTTAATAAATTTGTATCATTTTAAATGTGAGTATCCTGTTTATAATATAAATGCAATCCATAACTTCTTAAACACTTATCTGTACTTTATTTTATTTAAAAACATCAAGATTGAAACTGTGCTTTTGTCATTGATAACTGAATACTATTGCAAGTTGGAGAAAAAGGACAATATAACTAGTATGCAATTATCAATGACATAAACAAAGTTTCAGACTTGATATTTGTAAATAAAAATATAGTACAGATGACTCTTTAAGAAGTTAGACTAATTTGACAGTATTTATATTATGAACAGAACCCCTCTTCTAAAATGATAAAAAATCAATATTTTTCAATTCTAATAAATGTCATGAGTAAAAGATTTAATAAATGCTAACCTACAAAAATTATACCCCCAAATAATTTTCTTTTTTGTTCCACAAGTAGGACTTGAGTAGTGCCTATTAGTATACCAGATACCGCCAAGATCACACAATATATGAAAGATATTTTCAAGTCGTTTTTTTAAGAAAAAAAAAAAATGGAATTATATATGCTGGTAAATATGTTAAACTCTGTAAATATTGATAAATATGAAAGTATCATTTTTTTATCTATTTTAACAGATAATAGAGACACTGTTGACATAAACAAAGGTAAGAACTTAATTTAAAAACCAATATTTCAGCTATTATGATTACTTGAAACAATACTAAAAAGTTTTTCTTTTTGTTTTTAACATTACATTAGTTTGCAGATCAATTTAAAATTAATTTTTGATCAAAATATATACTAAGTTATATAAACCATTTACAAATAATTTACATATAGAACTATTTATTTTCCATAATATAGCAAACCATAATTCAGCCCAATTAGAAAGGGAAGGGACAACTCAATATCACCAACTGAACATCAAGACAACTTAGGACTGAAACAATTCAGCGCCAGTGTTATATTTTCGTTAAAAAAAAAAAAAAAGGAAACTAGCTTTCTTGTCCACGTGACTTTTCATACGTTCCCTTTCCTCTTTAAAAGCTGCGTTCTTCTTCCTTTTCATTCTGAATTCTTTCCTTCGTTGATTACTGACTGCTGTGAACTAAGTTCAGAAAAGCTTAGAATAACCTTTTCTTAAGGTTTTCTATCCTTGCTTTCTTCTCTTTACTACGTAACAATTCTATTCTAGCTTTCTTCTCTGTACGACGTAACAATTTACTGAACTTAATTCCTCATGGACAAGATTATTCGTCTGGACAAGTTTGATATATCTTCTGCAGACCCTCAGGCTAGCAAGCTCTGGAGACTATGGTACCGTAATTTTAATTATTACTTATCAACTATTGCTTCTTTAAACCCGGACAAACTCGAAGTCCTTTATTTAAACATCGGTGCTGATGTTATCGAGGGTTGTTCTGGATTTGAACATGCTGTTGAATTGCTGAAAAGTGTTTGACAAGTCTCCAAGTGTTATTCATGCTAGACATTTGTTGTCTACACGTCTGCAGCAGGAAAATGAGTCTGTAGACCAATAACTTCAGGCCTTGAATTGACTTGCTGCTGACTGTTGCTTCCAAGATGTTACTGCTACTACTTACAGGGATGAATCTGTCTATGATGCATTTATACGTGGTCTCCGGTCCCCCGTAATACGTGCCAGACTGCTTGAAAATGATACGTTAACTCTCAAGGAGGCTACTCAATGTGCTAGAGCTTTAGAACAGGCTCACTTTCGTGCTGAATCATGTGCTTCTCAGATTGGATCAGCCGCTGCTACTACCACTAGGACTAAAAATGTGTTTACTGATTCTGCTGAGGAGGACACTTCCACTACTATTACTAAAAATATGCTTTCTGACTTAACTGATTCTCGTACGGAATGTGACTCTGTACAATTGTCTGCTGCCCTTTCTCATGGCAAGTGCTACAACTGTGGAGGGAAACGTCACTTTAAGGATAATCGTCGCTATTGTCCTGCCCGTGATAAGATATGTCGAAACTGTGGCAAACTCTGTCATTTTTCTAAAGTTTGCCGTTCTACCATGCCGGCACCTTCATGTTCTACCTCAGCTATTATAGTAGCCCGTGCTAAAGACAATGATAGGTCTTCTCCAGTTACTAAAACTTTAGAATTAAAAGGAAAGAAATTAACTGCCCTCATAGACACTGGTAGTTCTGATAACTTTATCAGTGCCTGTATTGTTAAAACAATGAAACTGTCTACTTCTAAACGGAATTCCGTAATTTCCATGGCATCATCAGCCATTTCCCTCAAACTATCTGAATATTGTACTGAGGACATTATCTTCAATGGTTACGAATATAAACAAATTGACTTTACAGTACTTCCTGATTCCTGTATGGATATTATACTCGGAGTGCCCTTCTTAAAACTACACCAGAGTATCACTATTTCTTTTGGTGGATCTCAGGATATTCTAAAAATCTGCACTTTAACCAAAATCAGTTGTGCTCCTGTTGTTCCGAAACTTGACCCCTGACTGCAAACCTATTGCTACTAAATCCCAAAATTACCGTGCGGAGGATGCTCGGTTCATTGAAAAAGAAATTCTACAACTGCTTGAGGATGATATAATTGAAACAAGTTACTCTCCGTGGCATGCTCAAATTGTTGTAACTTCGTCACCTAATAAAAAGAAATGATTGGTAGTCGATTTCTCCCAGACTATTAATCGGTTCACCTTACTTGATGCCTACCCCTTGCCTCGAATTGAAGATCTCGTAAACCAAATAGCCCAGTATCGTATCTATAGTATAATTGACTTGTCCAAAGTTTACTATCAGATTGAAATTTACCCCGAAGATCGCCCCTATACGGCCTTTCAAGCTGGAAATCGTCTGTTCCAATTTAAACAAATACCCATGGGTGTTACTAATGGGGTTTCTGCCTTTCAGCGATTTATGAATTCTTTCATTTCTGATAACAAATTATCTGGAACCTTTCCGTATATAGATGATTTAACTGTTTGCGGTAAAACCCAGGAGGAGCACAACGTCAATTTGGAATGTTTCTTAAAGGCTGCCTCGACATACAACCTCGAAATAAACTGGGAAAAATCAGTTTTCACATCATTCTATTAATGTGCTTGGATATCAAATTTGTAACGGAACTATCCAACCCAATCCCGAGCGTTTGAAGCCACTTTTGCAAATGCCTCCTCCTTCTGATTCAAAATCGTTAAAAAGGTGTCTTGGTATGTTTGCTTACTATGCGAAATGGATACCTAAATATTCACACAGAATTCATCCACTGGTCGAAAATAAACAATTCCCTATGCCTCCTATAGTTATAAATTCTTTCGAAAAACTTAGACATTGCCGAGTCATCTGTAAAAGTTATTGATGATGAATTGCCATTTACTATTGAAACCGATGCCTCAGAAAAGGCTATTGGAGGCACTCTTTTACAAGCTGAGCGACCTGTAGCATTCTTTTCTCGGTTGCTAAACCCCTCTGAAATACGACTTTATATAGTCGAAAAAGAAGCATATGCCATAGTCGAATGCGTTCGTAAATCCTTGCTGGGAAACATTTTACTATTATTACTGATCAACAAGCCGTATCTTTTATGTTTAAACCTGCTAATCGCGGAAAAATTAAAAATGATAAAATTATACGGTGGAAAACGGAACTTCTTCCCTTTTCATACAACATAAAACACCGTCCTGGAAATGAAAACACAGTTGCGGATACCTTATCCAGAGTATGTGGTGCTGCTGCTTCTTCCTTGAAGGAACTTAAATCGATACACGATTTCTTAATACATCCTGGGGTACAGCGCTTTTGGCATTTTGTAAGGTCTCAGAATATGCCGTATTCGCTTGATGAAGTCCGACATGTGACTTCTGAATGTATGACCTGTGCCAAAATAAAACACCAATTCTTCGATTCTGCTAGTAATGTTCTGATCCGTTCTACTGCGCCATTTCAGCGTCTTTCTATAGACTACAAAGGGCCTGTCCTGGTATCTCCGACAGGTTATGATATATATTTACTGTTATCGACGAATATAGTCGATTTCCCTTTGCCTTTACTTGCCGCGATTGCTCTTTGCAAACTGCTATTCAGTGCCTGACAAGTATTTTCTCTATTTTCGGGCTTCCCTCGTTCATTCACTCCGATCGAGGAACTTTGTTTATGTCGGGAGAATTTAAACAATTTCTAACATGACTTGGAATTGGATGCAGTAATACTACTGCTTATAACCCTAGAGGCAATAGCCAATGCGAGCATTACAACGGCATAATTTGGAATACCATATTATTGGCCCTGGAATCGGAACAGTTACCAATTAGTGCTTGGCAGGATGTTCTACATGATGTGTTAAATGCTATCCGCTCCCTGCTTTACACGACTACGAATGCAACCTCCCACGAACAAATGTTCAATTTTGAAAGGCAGTCCTCCACCAGTACTGCATTGCCTGTTTGGCTCTGTGAGCCTGGGGAAGTATTATTAAAATGATTCGGTGGCAGAGGTAAATATGACCCTATCGTTGAGATGGTGGAATTCCTTGAGGCCAACCCTATGCATGCCAAAATACGTCACAATGATGGCCGGGAAGATTTGGTGGCGCTGAGACGGTTGGCACGTTTTCCATGCCCGGATGGACCTCAAAATGGACCTGAAAATACTCACCCCGATGTGGACCATGCAGATTCAACCCTTTTGCCTGATGCAGGTCCCGTTAATATTTCTTCACCTTATAGAGAAAATGAATCTGTGAATAATAGCCAGAATCCTGAAAGTCAGCCTTCTCAGAGGTCTGACTCTTCCAGTGGTGAACTACCTCCACGCCGGTCTAGCAGGATTCATAGACCAATCCAACGACTGGATTTATAAAACTTTTTCAATTACAATCTCTTTTGCAAGTAGGGGAGAATGTTGTATTTTTGTTAAAAAAAAAAAAAAAGAAAAGGAAACTAGCTTTCTTGTCCACGTGACCTTTTCACACGTTCCCTTTCCTCTTTAAAAGCTGCGTTCTCCTTCCTTTTCATTCTGAATTCTTTCCTTTGTTGATTACTGACTGCTGTGAATTAAGTTCAGTAAAGCCTTAAGAAAAGGTTATTCTATCCTTGCTTTCTTCTCTTTACTACGTAACAATTCTATTCTAGCTTTCTTCTCTGTACTACGTAACAGCTAGAAAAACTTTTTTTTTTTTTTTTTTTTTTTTTATAACCAGATAAAAGTAATTTATTAAGGATTAAAATGTTTTTAATAATGAAAACTGAATTCTAAAATATTTTATAAACAATATAAAATTTGATGTTGTGAATTATTGAAATAATTTACTTTATTAAAAATAATTAAAAACAAAAAACTGCTTCATTTCATTTTTCAATTTACTTTATTAAAAAAAAAATTTAAAAACAAGTGTGTTTTATTGAATTATTTTTTATGTGTCTATTTACTTTATTAAAAAATAAATTTCTTTATGATTTACTTTATTAAAAATAATTAAAAACAAAACATTGGTTCATATATTACATAATGCCTTTTCAAATACCTTATTTGAAGAAAAATATTCACTAATTAAGTTTTTAATTATTAATAAATTAACTTTATTCAGTTATAAAAAGTTATGTTTTTCTGGTGCTCAGTCAAGTGTTGAGTTATCCTTCACACCAATTAGAAACATTTAAACTGATCACTGAAACTCTTGATAAATAAACATTATTGCTTCTACAAGCAAGTCAATTGTTGGTTCTGAAAATTTTTTTATAACCCATCCCTTTTTGCTTCTGGGAGTATTTCAGTTATTTTTGCCTAAATCTTAAACAAAACAAGGGAAGATTATTAGTGGAGGGTGATACCTAGCCAGCGACCCCAGAACATGCATCCAGTGAAAAGGGGTATCATTATAAATTTCTTTCATAAAGAGAAGCCAAAGATTGATTTAGTAATAAAAAATACTATTTTAAATAGTTGCTTGCTTAGTAGAATATTGATAAATAACTATCAATAAATATATTACTATTTTCTTTTACCTATTTTAACAGGTATCAGAAAACTAGAAAAGCAGAAAATCTCTAAAGGTAAGAACTGGATTGAAAAGTAATAATTCAACTACTGTGATTACTTGAGACTTTTTTTTTTCTCTTTTTTTTACCCTGTACAAGGCCCAAGGGCCACTTGAGGTAGAGGGTTACAGTTTATGTGAATAGGTGGGAAAGATAACAGTTAACCCTAGAATTGAATAGATTAAAATTGTAGTGATCAGGGAAACATCCTCTTAGAAGTCAGTTCCACAGAGCACTGGTTCACAGGAAGAAACTGTTCAAGTTGAGCTTACTTCTCACTAATGGAATACAGAGGGAATGAGTCGTTTGCTACAATGTGAGTGGCATAGTGGTCTTAGCCATGAAGATTAGAACTGGTGGAATCGAGGAATGCAGTTCATCCAAGCACTTTCTATGGAAGTGACAAAGTAGTAAAAGGCTTACCACATTCCATCTGTAAGAGAGAGGTTGCAGGGTGAAAAATAATTTGTTACCCACAAGGACATGAAGATGCTTTTGGACTCTATCAAGACTGGAAAGTGAGGACTGGGTAGCTCCTACCCACATATGACAGCAGTACTTTATTTTCCGCCTGATCTGGCTCTTGTAAAGGTAGGGGATAGTTAATTAGTAAGGTAATTACTAGTGCAGTACAGAGAGCCAACTATTTTTCCTGAATCTTTACCAATGGATTGAATGCATGTTCCAATTGAGGTCTGGTGTGAGTTTAAAGCCCAATGGGGCCTCCTTGAGGGACAACCATTCATTGTGTCTGGTGAGGGTTTGATTAGCAATGATAGAATGTAACTAGATCAACTGCCAATATCTGGTCATCACTAGTTTTGAAGGTTCACACATTTCTCATCAGCATAGATATTTACAATTGATCATTATGCTGGATGTTAACTACTTCCAGAGACCTAGCCGTAAGGGACGGACTTATTACTGCGAAGACTCCTGCAGTGATTCCATAACTAGAGAGCTTTAGCAGCAACCCTTTGTCACACCTTGTCAAAAGCCTTCAAAATATCTAATGCTATGTTCCTTGTTGTGTATTTATTGTCCGGCACCTCACTGATTTTATGTGAATTGGTAGTTACAACAACAAAATTGGATCTGGATGATCAAAATCCATACTGCTTGTTGTTCAAGAGGCTGTTCTTCTCTAGTTGCTCAACAACCTTATTGTTGATTATAGCGTCAAAAAGCTTGCTAACGATACTGAGGAGACTGATGGCCCTATACTGAGAGGGACTTCAGTGCTCACCTATGTTCTTGAAAACTGGGCATATGCTTGACACTTTCTAAAAGCTTGGGAGAACTTTACTAGGATTGGGGATAGTTCCAGGTTGATATTCTTAAGGACAACCACTAGGATTTTGTCTAGGCCAGTGGTCAAGGTTTTTGATATCTTGACACTTCTCAGGCTGTAATGAAAATATTACTGAGATTGTAGAAAGGGTATGTCCTTTGTCATCTAATGTTGAATTTGATGTAAAGATTGAGAAGAGCTTCAAGGAAGATATGACCTTGGGGTCATTTATAATATTGGGCACTGTCACTTAGCTTCTGTTCATAATTTGGTTGAAGATCTTCCAGAACTCTCAGGATCAAATTTGTTTGTTTTCAACCTTACCCTGAACCACTCGGGCATAGCTACACTTTGCATTTTTCAGAAATTAATTTAATGCTACAGTAGTTTGCATGTTGAATTTTTAAAAATTATTATTCCTCAAAATATACACAAATTATATAAAGCATTTACAAATATTCTGCATATTATCTAAACCTGTTTATGAAATGTCTCAAAAATGATATAACTGTGCTTGCCTTGTTGACATCTGTTATTTTACAAAGGAAAGTGATATATATTCTTCATTTCATATTGTTCTGTTTCACAAATTTTTGTTTTCTCTCTTAAATCATTTTCTTTTCTAAATCATTGTTTTTGTAGTGACATAGGCAAAATGTACTTAGTCCAGTGACTACTAATATGTCAGACATCACTCAGTACAGATGTAGAACTTCTACATCATAGTCTAGAAGATGTTACAACAATATGGCTGTTATATTTTCGTAAAAAAAAAAGGAAACTAACTTTCTTGCCCACGTGACTTTTCACACGTTCCCTTTCCTCTTTAAAAGCTGCGTTCTTCTTCCTTTTCATTCTGAATTCATTCCTTTGTTGATTACTGACTGCTGTGAATTAAGTTCAGTAAAGCCTTAAGAAAAGGTTATTCTATCCTTGCTTTCTTCTCTTTACAACGTAACAATGGCATTGCCAATAGGATCTCTGACATTGTTGGATGAACTGGACTTTGTGTAAATAAATATTTTTGCCCAAACCCCCCATATGCAAGCTAAGAAGTTAAAAGATCACAAAATTGCAGAAGGAGAGAATGCAATTACAGATCTCTTTTTGGCTTCAGCAGGATGTGATCTCTGTCATGGCATATCCCAAAGAATTAGAAGGTTTGACCATTTCACAAATTTTGGACATTATGAAGAGAAATTCGCAGTTGGTTACTTAATGAAGCAACTGAGCAATGCAATTGTGGTAGTGAACAAAAGACGGATGTGTTGGATTGGTCGACTTATGCTACATTGTTTGAGAGGAAAGAAACAGATTAAAGAAATTTATTCAAAGCATGAAGAAACTGACTACAAAGCTATTTCAACACTTAAAACTCATGGACCAATTCAATTTGAAGTTGATACCAGAGTTCAATGGTTTGTCCACTGGCTTATCTGTTGAGCGGAGAAGGCAGAGATCATTTGCCAACTATGCAAATTGAAAGAGCCAGCAACAGTCATTCTTCTGAGGCTGTCGGGGGTGCTGACACTGTGTACCAGCAACTTAAGGATGAAGAACAGAATGACTTTACTCAGTTAAAACAGGCTCTTTTATATGACTTTTGGAATGGACCCATTTGCAGCATATCAACAATTTATGCTGTTTGGAGACATGAATGTCTGGATACTGGTGTGCACCTTTGTAGCAGGATTGCCAGATGATATCGGTCAGCTTTTGCAAGCAACGTTCAAAATAGATGCACTATTGGCCAACCAGCTATTGGCCCACGCCATTCGCAAAAGATCAGAACCTGTGGTAGCAGCAGCAGCAAGAACGAATGGCAAAGCAGTATCTCAACCAGAAAGACATATACCAAGTGATTCCTCTACCACTGGCAATCATGATAGCCCCATATGTTACAAATGTGGTGGTCCAAGCCACTTTGCAATGTAGTGCCAAAGTGGTGTGGAAATCACGAGTCAGAGGGAACAGAAACAGCTGAGGTTCTGTTGTTTTAATAAGTTAGGTCTTGTAGTGCAGAATCGTTTGGGAAATGTATTCAGAGACAAGGTATAATCACCAACCTTGTTCCCTATAAGACAGTAAACTGGAGTTGTTACAGTTCACACAGAGCAAGGTAACCATGCTGAAGTTGGCATTCAAGAAAACCCTCTTGGCTATGATCTGCTGCTTGGGATTGAGGCCATACATGAATTAGGTGGTGCTGTGATTACACTATCTGGAGATGTGCAGCTTGGTAGAAAGATAGAATCATGTGCAGCAGTCTCCATTGAAGAATCTGACTTCTGTGCTACTTTTGACCACAAAGAGAAAACCTAGAAATGGATTATGAATAAAGTATTGTAGCAGTTACAGAATGCAGTTACAGTATACGCAGTATCTAACAAGATCAGGGCTGTATATGAAGTGGAATTGCAGACATGGATTGCTAATGGCTGGTTGATACCATACCCCTGAGAACAGCCCAAAAAGACAAGGTGCACTCAGTCTTGGATTACCAAGAATTGAACCACTATATGGATGCCCTCACTGTAGATGCAGATGTATATGCTGACAAATTACGGGAGTGGCACCAGTGAGGCATTAATGTGGGCTTGCTCGATTTATGGAAGGCATATCACCAGATACACATCCATGAGTAACTGTGGCCGTTTCAAACAGTAATAATCAAAGGTAAAAGATACTGCTTGATGCATGTAGGATTCAGTCTCAATGTGGTACCTCTCATTATGAAAACCATCGTCAAGACTATGTTGTCTCAAAAGGAAGTGACAATGAGAGCCACCTCATCTTATATTAATGATATATACGTAAATGAAAGCATAATGTCTGCAGTTGATGTCAGGGAGAAACTAGAATCCTTCATGTTGACCAGTAAGAACCCCAAGTCCTGAAATATGGGGCTCTGGTATTGGAGCCTTGATGTCTGGAGAAGTTGACACTCTATGGTGGAAGCAAGAGAGTGCATTTCCAGAGCTCCTTGCTGTAATTACACACCGTAATGTCTTTTTCACTTGCAGGAACTTGGTAGGACACTATCCTGTATGTGGGTGGCCTTAAGTAATGACTGGAGTAATGAAGAGGCAATCAGCTGTAGTAACAATGGGATAACAAAGTGACCGACATCCCTCTCAAGTAGATGATGGCCAAAGTAATCACCAAAGTGCACCAAGATGATACCACCTGAGGTGAGTGGTGTGTAACCGTAGAAATAGTTAACGCATGGACTGATGCAAGCTCCCTAGCAACAGGCATCTTGTTGGGAAAACATGGTACTGTTCTGAAGGACATACACTGGTTTCATCCAATAAACAATGCTCAGCATATCAATCTGGCAGAACTCAGTGCCACACTAAAGGGTCTTAGTCTCACACTACACTGACAATCTAAGGTGATGCACCTATATTCAGACTCTGTATGTGTTTTCCACTGGTTGATCAACACCTTGACCAGCGAATCTCGAGTAAGGACCAAAACCTTGAACAAGATGTTAATCCAACGAAGTTTGGCAACCTTAAAACATTTAATTGATGGATACAATTTGGTTGTTGAGATCACCTTGATTGCATAAGAGCAGAATTTAGCAAATAGGCTAACTCGGGTGCCAAAAAGGTGGTTTGATATGATGAAACAAGGGACCAACCCATTGCCAATCATGTGCACTGTTTTAATGAACCATTTGGCACCTGAGCAAATCTGTGTTACACACCATCGAAGTGGACATCCTGGCATTTGTCCAAAGAGTGTGCCCCTTGACTATGAAGGCAGTCAACAATACAACATCGCCAGGAGTGTCGGACAGTATATCTAGCCCCAATACATTGGCAAAAGTGGATAGCAATCGGTAGCAGTTAGGCATAGATATCATGCACTACATTGGTATGCATTTCTTAACTCTCAGTTTGTGGTTTGATGCGTTTCACTATTTGGCATTCACTGGCATGCCAGGATGCATCAACTGTCATACGACAGCTACAGACAGTATTCTGTGTTGAGATATTGACAGACAATAGCCCCAGCCTTTTCTGGCCAAGACTTTCTTGCCTTTGTAGACAAATGTGGAATATGAGTGCAATACTGATGTGCCTATATTCCAGAGAGTAATGGTGTAGTGGAGCAATGTCACCACACCATCAAAAGAATTGCAACCAGAACACGATGTTCCTTTCAGGAAGCTGTTTATTGGTACAATGTGATCCTGAAAAATGACTCCACACTGTCGACTTCACTAGCCAACAGAATTTACTAATACAACCGAAGCATAAAAAGGATACATATGTCACTACCACCTTCTAACAGTGTAAATAATCAGTATCGAGTGGAAGACAAGTGGAATCAGTATCAAGTGGATCAAGGCCTTGCAGAGCAGATTTGGCAAAGGCTGAGTTGACCTCCAAACAGTATTGGTTAATGGAACGCCATGCCATATGAAAGACCACTCTACCAATCTTCTGCTTCGGAAGACAGTGGAAATAGTATGCAATATGAGAGTGACTCAGAGACTCTGTTTTTCCTAAGGTCAGGGTCGGAAAGTTCACTTTCAAACCCAGAGGAAGAATATCAGAAATGTGGGAGATGGGGAGAACACAGGCGAGTGTGCGACACTGATAGAAATATCTCCCCATTGTCTACGAAGAAGCATTTGCCAAATGCAACCTCCATCCCCTGTCATGTATGTGATCAGGAAATCGGAGGGAGTGTAACATAAGAAAAACTGGCTTACCTTCTGTTAGAAAACAGGTTTGAATGTCTCGCATGTAAAGTATCCCAAAAAGAATATGGTGTCTTTACAAATCATATATTTAAGAAAGCAGTTTTCTTTTCTAAATCATTGTTTCCTTTCATAAATCAGTGCTGAGCTTGTCATGTAATGATTTAGTCACATGTTAAAATACCCATTTTTACATTGTTGCTTGCTTAGTAAATATTGATAAATAACAATAAATATATTATTTTTTATCTATTTTAACAGAAATCGAACCAGTAACCACTGGCATATGCAAAGGTAAGAACTGTATTCCAAACCAATATTTCAGCTGTTGTAATTACTTGAAACTATAACACTTAACCCAATAGTCAATTCTAGGTCAGCCTGATCAGTATTGACCAGATATTCTGAACTTTGCCCCACATCGCCTATACCAGCAGATGTCTTAGTCCTCAGGTTGTAGGATGATGAATTAATTGCAGGGTCAATTCCACACAGTTCGATACTGTTGCAGGTCAACAGTCATTGGTTGCTGTCCACTTTAGTCCACACCTTGCTCTGTCCCTGTATTTCTTGGTCACAGAGTTGGTAGGGATCGATTAATTGTCAGTATCATAGCGCGGATTCAAACCATGTCAAGCTTGTGCTATGATGGCAAAAAAATAGTCTTCAGGTTAATTTTTAATTTGGTTTATGTAGTTCTTTGTATAACAAAAATTAACCCTTCCAAATAAAATTTCTTTAGTGACACTTTGGCTATCAGTGTGAATTCTTAGAACAGGGCTCAGTCAGGAATTTTCATGTCAGCAGGTAACATGGGTTTCAGCAGCACCTTCATCCACATCTGCATCTATCGCCATCTCTGGCTTCAACTGTAACTCTAATGCCAACTGCCTGGGTCACTCATGGGCTCCACTTGTATTGACTTTGATTCAAAATCAGAGTGGGGGCTGATGGTGTTTTGGAATTTGGGGTTTCCCCAAGTTTCTGTAATGACTACAACAAAGATTCTTTGTGGTCTGGTTTGTGATATCAATTATCTCTCCAAATTTAGGAGATCTCCTCCTCCTACAGGTAGTAGTTGCAAATATTGGCCCACCTGTATAACTAATTCGTTATCTATGCCTCTCACTATTACTTCTGTTTGCTGAAAGAATGAAACAACATATTGCATCTTGCAAGTTTGGTTCTAAACATTATTACCAGCTCTGCAAGAGTGTGCTGAACAACAGTAAATCCCCAATCCTTCCTCTATTCAATCAATTCAGTGTCCTAACTTCCACAGCTGATAAGGCTGAATGCTTTGCTCAGAAATTCTCATCCAACTCAACTCTCAATTCATCCGAAGTACCCACACCTGATTTACCCCCTAGAACTGTGGCTCTATTGAGTGAAATGAGCATAACCCTGTCAAAACATCATCTTTAAATTAGACTCTCGTAAAGCAAGTGGTGGTGACAGGATACCAGTCGTAGTCTTAAAGAAACATGCTCCTGAGCTGGCTCTAGTTCTCTCCAAACTATATAACTACTGCCCCACTGACTCTTGCTTTTCAGTCCTGTTGGAAGCCCACATCTGTTGTCCTTGTTTTTAAGAACTCTGGAGACCCTTCTGACCCATCTAACTACCATCCTATCAGTCTCCTACCACTCTTCAGCAAAGTCTTTGAGGTTTTAATCAATGTCAAGATGGTTAAGCATCTTACCTTTTATGATCTAGTCTCTGGCAAACAATATGGTTTGCGCTTTGTACAGTCTACCACTGATGTGCATGCGGCCATAACTGAATTTATATAGGAAGCTCTTGATAATAACAGGAAAGGACAAGCTGTGGCTATAGATATCTCTCAGGCGTTTGATAGGGTTTGGTATGCTGGCCTTCTATGTAAGCTTCAGGTATACTGTATTACAGGATGATTATTTGTTTTAATCTAGTCATTCCTGTCAAACAATAAAATGAAGGTCATCCTAAACGGGTTCTCCTCCAGTTCCTTTCATATGAACACTGGTGTTCTTCAAGGCTCTATCCTGGGTTCTACACTGTTTCTGATCTTCATAACTATCTTCTTGATGTCATCACTTTTCAAGTAGGCATCTACGCAGACAACACTGCCATTTACTCTTGTCTCAATAGTAAATCTGGCAGTGCTGACAAAGTTAACCTGGCCGTTGGTCTCAAAAAGGACCTCCAATCTGTGCTCAACTGGGGCAGGAAATGGCTTGTAAATTTTAATGTGTCTAAAATGAATCTACTCTCATTTACTCACCATAGAGAAGGCTGATGCTCAATTTCATGAGAGCATCTCTCTGTGCCTTCTTGGTCTCGTGTTTTCTATTGACCTGAGGTGCAACAACTACATTGAATCAATAGCTGCATCTACCGCAAGGAAAGTTGATTCTCTGTGTCATGCCAGAAGGTTTTTCTCATCTGAGTCCATCCTCCAAATCTACCATTTGTCCTTGCATTGAATACTGTTCATATATGCAATGTGATAGGTCCTGACCTGCATTTTGACCCCAGTCACTTTCTCACAGACATGATGTGGCATCTCTCTGTCTTTTCTACAAATATTTTCATGGCAACTGCTCTGACAAGCTATTTTCACTGGTGCCCCAACTGCATGAATTTAAGCATGCTACTAGGTTGGCATCTTGGTCCCACCCTTTTACTGTCAAAACAGTTAAATGTAACCACGTCTTCTACTCCAACAGCTTTTTCTCTCGCACTTCCTAACAGTGAAACTCCCTTCCTCTTACTTGCTTCCCTGATAACTATAATCTTCAAAAATTTAAATATAATGTCAATCGATATCTGATGCCTTAATCTTGATCCCCATCCTTCTCTTTATCCTTTCCTCAAAGACCCCTCTTTTCTCTTACTTTCACTCTCTGTAGCCCCTCACATGCTAGTGGTGCTACTACCTTGCCTGGAATGAAATGGTTTAAAAAAAAAAATAATAGGTGGCGATAATTTCTCCATCTCTCTTGGTATCTTATCTAAACCTGCCACCTCAGCTGTTTCTTTGACAACTCCAACTTTCAAACTATGTGGACAGTAAAGTGGTCTCAACTTTTAGTTATTAATTGTAATTATCTTTTTAATTTTCAATAATAGTACCATTGAACCTCACAGATCCATTCACTATCTGAATTCCTTCAACACAGGATAAAATCCTATTTCTTGACTTGTTTACATGTCCAAAATCAGTGAATCCATTTCCGTTTGCTGATAGGCAGGCATAAGCCAGTCTCTTGATTCTGCTTTTGTTCTCAAAATTATCAAATATTATACTCAATTGACCCCTTCTCCCAGATAATCATGAAACATGGTCTTGTCACTTGAACTTTTAGAAAAATCTATATGTCATCTCATGCTTTTAACCCTTTATGTCTGCTCCAAGTCATATTCTAAATTAACCCTTTCTTTTGCTTTTTACCAGTGTCACAAATCAATTTTGTGAAGTATTTTTGTTTTTAACATTACAGTAGTTTGCATATCAAATAAAAAAAAAACTATCTTCAAAATATACTGTAAGTTATATAAACAATTTACAAATATTCTACATAATATTTTGTTTGCCTGAGTTAGGTAGACAATGTCATTGCAAAATTAGGAACTCTTAAATCTGATCGCTGAAACCTTTTGCATATAAACATGTTACTGTTTCTACAAACAAGAATCACTTATCCATTTTGAAAGTTAATTATTTCTTCATTTTTCTTATAATTCACCCGCTTTAGTCCTGGGGGCATTTCAGTCATTTTTGACTAAAACTTCCTTGGATCCAAATCTTAAACAAAACAAGGTAAGATTGTCTATTGGAGTGAGGTACCTAGGTACCAACCCCAGGACAGGAGTCCAGAGAAAGGTATAACATTATAGTTTTCTTTCATAAGGGGAATCAAGGAATAGAAGTGTTTGTATTGGGATTGGTTAGGCTTATACTAATTGGCATAACCATACCACTATATATAGGCAGATACACTAGATAGACATCAGCTGTTACTTGACTACTACTACTACTACTACTACTACTACTACAATTGTGCATGTACAAACTTCACAACAAAATGGCATCGCCAAACAAAACTGTTGGATTTGGAAAACCCTGAAGAGGTTATCTGGTTAAAATGCTTTGAAGCAATGGCCAGAATGAAGAAATTAGCAGATGACCAGAAGCAGAAACAAATCACGGATTTATTTATGGCCACCACAAGATGTAAAGCCATTAAACAAGTGTCCTTAATGACTTACCCAGAGGAAATTTAAACCTTGAACTTTAAGGACATAATTTTAAAGATTATCCAACCAAGAAAAAGATTGGTCATTGCCGAAATGACCAAATTTCTAGCATAAGACAAGAGTCAGGGGAACCTATTAGGAAATATCTCGGTAGACTAAGAGATACTAGTAGGTATTGCGACTTTAATGAACTTGGACGAAAAGGAATGACAACGGAGGAGAAATTGATTCAGCTTCTACTGGTGGAAGGATTATATGATACTATGCAAAGACTTAAAGCTTTAAAGAGGTTGCAACCCAATAATATAAATTTGGAAGTGTATTGAATTTATACAGCAGGATGAGTTGATTGAAAAATATAATATAAAAAAAAAAAACAAGAAGAAATGATGGAAATATGTGCCATTTTAAAAAAGGAAAAAAAAAAATAAAAGTGCCTGTATTGCAGTTATGAACATGAGCCAAAAAGAGAAAAATGTCCTGCATGTGGAAAGATATGTGATAATTGTATTAAAAAAGAATCATTTTAAAGCCATGTGTAAATGGCAAAGCAACAACGTTAAATGCATGGAGATAGTACAGGACAGAAGAAATAATGAAACGAATGTTTTTTTTTTTTTTTTCGATAGAAAAGAAAACAAAAGGAATATGTTCAAGATTATAAAGTTGAATGGTATAAATTTAAAAACAACGAATTCAAAGAAATTACAACAATAAACTTGTCCATAGGCATATTGACGTAGACTCGCTTACCATTTGGAGTTAAGACAGCTAGTTCAATTTTTCAGAGAGCCATGAAAAATCTACTAGAAGGAAAAGTAAAAAATATAATAATATACAAGGATGATATTGGGCTGGGCACCTATACTGAAGAAGAATTAAAACAAAAAACTAAAACAGTAATGAATATACTCAGAGGTGCTGGAATGACTTTGCACGAAGAGAAATGTATATTCAAATGCAAAAAATTAACGTTTTTGGGATATCAAATCTCAGATATGGGTACTTCATCAGACTCAAGGTTGATACAGAAAATATTGAATGTTTCACCTCCAAATAAAAAAGAGTTGGAATCATTTCTTGGATTAGCTAATTTTTATAGCAAGTTCTTATCAAAATAAGGAGCCTAAAAAAGAAGTTAACAACAGATGTGAGCGGACAGTCTGTATCGGCAATTTTATCAAAGGAAGGACACCCAATGATGTATCTTTCCAGGAAATTAACGCCAGCTGAGAACTATTCAAACATTGAAAAGGAAGTGTTGGCTACAGTATGGAGCATGACTAGAGCAAGAGAATTTTTTTAGGAAAAACAGTTTTTGCTCAGATCGGATCATAAACCCCTGGAATTCATATTCCATTCCAGAAAAGAATTGCCAAAGGTCACATCGTCAAGGATACTACGATGGGCAATGAAGTTGATAGCCTTTGACTATGAAATAGAATATGTGAAAGGAAACACGATCCCACACATAGATGCACTATCAAAACCACAGTTTGAGGAGAAACAACACAAGAAAAATGAGAAATTGGAAGATGGAATTTTACATTGGGTGGCGACCGATGTATTACCTATAAATAGACTTGTGATGAAGACTCTACAAGATCCAGTATTCAATAGGATCATAGAGAGAATAAGAAACAACAAATGGAGTAATTGTTCTAAAGCAGAAAGACCGTACAAGGAGATCGGACATAAATTGACAATAGAAAATGGTGTAGTTTGCAATGGAGATCTGGTGGTGCCACCAGAAAATTGTAGAAGGCAGATAATTAAAAGCATGCATGATGATGTGCATTGCGGAATAGCCGCTACACAAAAACATCTAAAATTGGAAGCCTGGTGGCTGGGTCACACTCGTGACATGGAGACGCATGTAAATAAATGCCCTAATGTGGGAAGATAAAAAATTTTCAACAGAACAAGATACATTTGTGTCCAAAGGAAATTGGACCTTAGTCCAGGGTTCACATGGACCATGCACATGTGAATGGTATAGGGTTGCCTCTGATATTGGTGGATGCGTTTTCAGCATGGCCCAAAGTCTTTAGAGTTCAGGATAGAAAATCAGAAACTGAACAATAAATTTTACGTATAGTCTTTGCCAGGAATGGCATACCAAGAAAATTGGTAACTGATAAAGCCCCAGAGTTTTGTGACGAAAACTTGTGTTCATGGTTAAAAAGCATTGGATGCATACCATATAAAACCCCCTCCTTATCATCCACAATCAAATGGAATAGCGGAGCAAATGGTACAAACCATAAAAATGGATTTAAAAACCTTCCCACAGCATGAAAGAAGTGAAAATTTTCTACTGAGACTATTATTAAGTTACCAGACTATACCTCATGCTGCAAGATTGCAAAGCCCATTTGCGTTAATGGGAAGATAGATTAGAGCATCGTTAACTATGTTATACTCAACGAATGAGAAGATATGGTACAAGAGAAACGAGGAAGAGAGATCAGAAAAAGTAAGGTTTGTAATGCAGAAGGGACAGAATACAGCGTTGGTTTCCAAGAATGGTAGAGGTCTATTGGTGCATGCTGACCAACTAAGATTGTATCCAAACCGTGAAAACTCAGACTGAAGATATTGAGGAGTCTAATGAGGATAGAGAAGAACAAGATAATTGTTCAGAAGAAACAATGAGTGCTCAAGAGTATTCTGAGGAATCAGAAAACAAAACCGTAAATATTTAAGAAAGAAATAGGTCGAGATCTTCTATAATGAGAAATCCTCTTGAAACCAGTGAAAGGGGGAGGGTATGTAGGAGAAGTAAGAGATCAACTCAAGGAGTTAAACCTAAACGGTTCCAGGAGGTGTAGTGGGATTGGTTAGGCTTATACTAATTAGAATAACCATACCACTATATATAGGCAGATACGCTAGATAGACATCAGCTGTCATTTGACTACTACTACTACTACAATTGTAAGTGTACGAACTTCACGACACTGTCGTATGTTAAAAATAACTACTTTTTAAATTGTTGCTTACTTTGTAATTATTGATAAATATCTATCAATAAATAGATTATTTTTATGACATATTCCTATGTAAGATACTATTACTACAAGGACTCATTTTGGAAGATTTTACCAGTACTCATAAACGTTTTATTGAAATCGGAGCAAATTTTATTTATTCAATTCAAACCACAGAAATCAAGTAGCCACACCACGGGATCATTTCTCTGTTTTCTTTCAAAGAAAGACTTTCTTCAAGCAATATAAGTACCCAAATTGCTTATCTTGGCCAATTTATTCTTTCAACTGTTTTTATTTATTTTTCCATGCATTATTTATTGACCTACCCACCCCCACCTGCCATCATCATATTTTTGAATCTCTGCCTCTTCTTTGTGTGTTTTGTATGTTTTTTTTTTTTTATTTTTTGTTTTGCTTTGTAACCTGGATTTTTGTTTAATATTGGAGAAGTTTCCTAGAAATTTACAAATTTTAAAAACTTTCTTTATTGCAACATTAATCTCTTTGATGCCAACCCCCTACACTTAAACATGAAACTTCTATCCACAGTACTGAAGAAACGGGTCTTTCATTAACTCTATTTTCTTTTACCTCTTTTAACAGATACCCAGCAATATTACTATGATCTAAATAAAGGTAAGAGCAGAATTTAAAACCAATATTTCAGCTACTGTAATATAATTACTTGAAACAATAATGAGATGTATTTTTTTTTTTAAGCTATGTTAATGGTAATATTAGCTGTTTCCTTTTTAAGGAAACATTTGACATTCACTAACCGAGCAACCAGTTCCACTGTTGGTTGAAATTTATAAAATCTTTCTCTCGAAACAAATTTTCAGGAAAATAGGTTTCTCAAGTCTAGTTACTATTCCAGTATTGATGGGGGTTTCTTTAATAACTTTTATTTGAATGTCAGCATCTTGATTATATCATTATTTTCTCTTCGAGTCACATTTGATATCCAATTTAGTACTGAAGTGAAGTGTGGTAATGCAATTCTACATGCCACTGTACCAGCTTGATGACATCCAAGGCCAACTGTATGTGAATACATCAGCATTCACTATGATTCTGTAGTGAAAGAGATAATCAGGTACCCCGAAAAAAAGTTTTTGTGTGCGATCTGCCAAAGAAAAATTACCAAAAAGTAGTCGGCAAAAATCTACATCAATGACTACAAGCTATGCTAATGTTCTTCCCTCCCATGAATGTCATGACCAATCAGAAAATTCTCTGTGAACAGAACTCGTTGTTTTTCGCTTATAAAAGATGATTTTTTTTTTTTTTTGGGCTGTGAGATGAACACGCATTGTTGTTGGCGAGAAGTGAAGGTTGGATTTGTGACTCCATTTTGTCATCTCTACGGTGTGTGTTGGACTGTTACGCTGGACTATTGTGTGAACTGTGATTTGGCTACAAGTGTTGCGGCCAAGAAACAAGAAATCTATTGCTGTTGCTACAATCAGTTGACAATCTTTTCTTTACCCCAACAGATTCACAGATTCATCTCAATATTAGGGCCATGAAAAAGACAATATTGACATATGCTTTTCAATACACTTGTTGGGAAGTAGCAAAAGAAATATGATTTCTCACGTAATTGTTAATGTCTCTTGGAGAGCTGAGTTCAAGTTCCAGTTGAGTTTATTGCATTCACTAACATGCTAATACCCTCTGGAAAGGTATGAATCCATTTTTTCTCACCCCCACCCCACCCTCACAAAATAAAAATATTAATGGCAGGACAGAATGGGCCTTGGGTGGCAACCAGTTTAGGAGAAGGAAACTCTGAATTCAAACCACCTGCTGCTTTGTAAGTTCTGCCTCTTTAGGCAAAGTTAACTTCAAAAACTGAGAGGGACGGGATAACCTCCACATTCCCAATGCAAAAAAAGAACCAGCATGCCATTGCACTATTCTGCTTTGAATGTCACCATTGAATGTCACCATGAACCACAATTGTAAGATGGTGGGAAGGGTGACCACAGTGGTGGCACAAAAATGAACTGAATAAAATGAATGAATGAATCTTGATATGGTGCAGATGAAATAATTTGAATTTAACAAATCTGAGTGTAGGTAAAAAAATTTTTTAGAATATTTAAAAGTACATATAAATAGTAAACCATAGTTATTAAGTATGTGCAAATGTTCCTGGAATTCATTCATTGTAGCAAATGATTGACTATGCAACTGAAATGCAGTTTTTTGTTGAAAACTCTTACATGCAGCTAATATATACATTTTAATGAACTTACCAGACATTATGATGTACCAATTAAACAAGAAAATAATTTTCAAATGGTGAAAACTGTAAATAGCAAATTGAAAATTTGCTCTACATTCCATCTAAAAACTGTTGAGTCAATTTTGCTAAAAAAACAAGTTTACAAATAGATGATATTGGTTTAATTTTCATTGTATTATTCTCTTTCAAAACAATTTTTCAGTGTCCGACTGGAAGCAAGTGATACACCTCATACCAAAAGAAAGGCGATATGATTTCTGTGCACAATTAAATATTGCATCTAAAAAATTTAAAATGTTCCAGGATAATCTTGAGAATATTTTATGCAAGAATTTTACTGAAAAATTATTCAGTACTTCAGATTTGGAAAGTGCTTTCAAGCAGCTAGAAATAAAAATGCCATTGCTTCATCAGAATGAGGAAGGATCTTCATTTCCAGGTAAATAAACATGACATTAATTCTGCATTATAATTGAAAAATTTTATGTAATATTTAGCATAGATTTCTGTAAAGAAAAGTGCATGACAATTAGGGCTTTTGATGTAAGGAAAAAATATATATTTACAACACTTGGGTAGTATGCAGGGATATGAAGAAAGGAATTATGGGTAACAGCAATGAAAAAAGGAAGAAAAACATGGTATTTTTTTGTTGTGATTTTACAATTACTCCAACTTTGTGATTGCAATTTTAAAAACCTTGTCCAATCTTTGTTATCATTTATATTTGTTAGCATACATCTTCTTATTGCTCTGTTTTGTATGATTACTTATTACGTATGTATGTACTTTTTATTATCTTCTTCACTTCTGAACTTCTCTCTCATTGAAAATATCAGAGATTGCCTCCAACAAAACTTTAGTAGTTAAGATTTGCAGCTGTTCTTCCTTTCATTGACTCTTCATAACACTTCAAATTCAGTTGAAAATGTTAAATTGCTTCTTGTGTTTTAGGAACCAAGCAATAAATATAACTAAAATTGTAAAGTACAACTCTAAACAATAAAATTAATCAAAATTGTAAAGAGCACATCTTACCACCACACAGTAAAGAACCAAACAATAAAAATATAAAGATCAGCTAAAACTATTCTGTTAGAGAGCAAACAATAACAAAAATTATTGTGTGTGTATATCTATATATATATATATATATATATATATATATAATAATTTTTTTTTTTTTTTTTTTTTTTTTTTTATTTATTTATTTGCTATTAGTACACCATGCAGTAAAAACGGCATAGTGTACTAACAAAAGCACTCACTGAACTCTTTCATACCACATCATTTGTTGTCAAGAATTTTATAATTTTACTCTTTATTCATTTTTGTATTATTGCATTTGGAATGTTTTTTCTAATCAGCGTTAATTCATTCTATACTGTTCTCTATGTAGTTATTTCATGACCTTTAAACATTGAAACCTTATAATTTGAAATATTAATCTTTACAGAGAAAAAATTAACAAATTACGTGATGACTTCTAAGCCACGAGGTAAGTATCTCTTGCATAATTTTTGTATTTATTTCAAACCAATTTTAAAAGTCTTAGAATTAATTAGCTTGGAGAATCAATTACCAAACATCAACCATGTTCTATATTAGCGAAACCGTAATGCTACAGAATACAGAGGAGACATACTAAACTGATATTATATCTCTGATAAATAGTTTTTTCGTTTGGTTAAAGTGTTTTAAAACTAGACTGATAGTCTAGCAATAACTGATGTATTTAAGCAAATGTGAACCTGGCACTTAAAATGAATAAGTTTTAAATGACATTATATGATGTCTTTTAAAATATACACAAGTAGGACAAAATTGTCAAAATATGTGGAGTCAAAAACAAAATAATATACATACCATAGTTAAATGAGAAATTATGAAAAAAGTACCCCATATAATATTACCAATACGAACTGTAAACTGTGTTTAGAAGAAAAATTAGCAATATTAAGTTTTAATAATGAAATTAAATTTATTAAATAAGATGAATGGAATAATGGGTTGATACCGGCATACTAACAAATATTTACTTTGTTACTTAAATGATAATATAAGATAATAAATCAATTAAAATAATTAAAAATATTTAAATTTGACCAAGGTAATGCCTCCTAGGGTACTTAGATAAGTATATTTCGTTTTGATGAGAGGTAGTCCTGGGAGGCATACCCTGCCTCACTGAAATTTTTTTTTTCCCTTTGTTTTAAATTAAATTTAAATTTGAACAAGGGAATGACTCCTATCCAAAATATAGGAGGAGAAAACCAGAAGATGGAGGTCACATTAGCAAGATCAAAATGAGACAATGTGGACTTCAAATTGAGCAAGAAATCACTAATCAGTGGGTAGCACTGCACAATCATATATATCAAATGGGTCAGACCAAGCTATTTTTGTACAAACCCCCACTGAAAAATTTTTTCCTTTTGATTTAAATCAAATTTAAATTTGAACAAAGAAATGACTCCTATCCAAAATATAGGAGAAAGCCAGTAGATGGAAATCACATCGGCAAGATTATTGAGTAATGATATATACATACATTAATGACTAAAAATATAGCCAAAAGCACTTGGAAAAACAGTCAGACAATTTTTATACTATTATGTCCTGAAAAGAAAAAAAAATATATAAACACAAGAAAAATCATATGAAAATTCAACCACCACACCTTGTCAGTAGTCATTTTCAATGGAAACTTGCATATATATATATATATATATATATATATATATATAGCCCTCCCCAATACCTAACCAAAGAAGAAACACACAGAAAATACATTCAAAAAATCTTCAATATCCCTATCACTTCATCAACAATGCAAAGAGAAAGGCACACACACACATATATATATATATATATATATAATATACAACCACAACAAAATAACAGTATCCACAATAATAAATTTAAAATAAATAGATACATAATACTACCTACCTATAATATCCACTATCCAAAATACCTTATAGCATGTAAACAATTTGCAAATAGTCACAACCACTTCTATAACCATCATGGATATAATCAGATTTTAAAACACTAATATCAATAATAGTTCTGAAGCTGGCATATATAAAATAAATTGCCTAGACTGTTCTTCACAATACATTGGAGAAGCATGAAGAAAAAAATGTGTCTATCAACACAAAAGAGGCCTTATAAATAACAATTTAACAAATACACTAGTCATACACATTAATAAATTAGACCATAATTTGGATCCCAAAAAAATCCACACTCATCAAAATAGAAAGTAATTTACTTGGAAGGAAAATCTTGTCAGCTAAAAGCTAAGTATAGTTTTCCTCTTCTCTTTTCATTCATGCACACACACACACACATATATATATATATATAATATAATTTTAAGGTGTACTATATTTATGGGATAAAGTGCTCAATACCAGAGCGGATATAAATATAAAAATGAACATTGAAGTCAAACCTCAGAGGTGACAGGCTGTTTCATGCTAGACACAATCATCAGGCCACCTCTGAATATTGACTTCAATGTTCACTTATATATATATATATATATATATGAAAAATTTCTCGGAGTTAACCTGTAGAAAAAGACAATGTGTATAACGGTAAAAGACAATAGGAAAACTGTATTGTTAGCTGACACATTTTGTCCAATGTGGACTTTTTCAAGGCTAAAATGAAATGAATTTATTGAAAACAAAGTAACTATTAACAACAAACAAAATGTCCTTATTAACTAGAAGTATTTAGAAAACGCTGTTGTATTCATATTGTCAGCTGAAAATTACGTCAAGTACTATCACACATAGAAATATTTTTTTGTATGTTGACAGATTCAACCATTCAAGATATCAAAAGAAAATGGGTGAATCCATCAGCACAAAAACAATATATGTGATAATACTCGATGTAATTTTTCAGTTTTCGATCTCCCAGCTTGAAGCAATCAGATGTCTAACCACACTGATGAGCTGTGAAACAGCAAAACAGACTGTCTGTGGATGACACACACATACACACACACACATAGATATATATACACACATATATTGTTACGAACCCTCATCTAAATTTATTATAGAGTCGATGTTAAGGCTTATATTTTAGAAGCATTCTAAATGAAATGCCAATACTCTCAGAAAGTGTGAAAAAAATATAATAGAAATTGACAGGTAACAGTTCTCATTCACACTTGCATGTTGTACAATTGTACAATTTCTCTTTCTTGATCATGTGACAACAAGATGATGTGACCAGATATAGTCCTGACAGTGAAGCAACCTTGAACTCTCTGAAATATTGCAGAAGAAGGAAAAGGGTCAATGACCTCTTTTCACCCATACATATTTGGAGATCATGGGTCATGTGCTGAAATCAAGGCTCAAAAAAAAAAAAAAAAAAAAAAAAATGGATGGTCAGCTATAAAGGCTATAATCGGCTATAAATGTTACCTTGAGCTATAAATTCAGACATGAGGAAAATATAGAAATCTAATAAGATTTCTAACCCCAAAACAGCCCTATTCAGAATATAAGCTGAATGGACAACTAGCTATAATTGCTACAATCTGATAAAAGTTTGGATTTGAATAAAACATAGAAATCTAATAAGATTTCTAAGTCAAAAAGGATTCAGCAAATATTTAATTCAAGAAATGAAACTTCATTGGGCTAAAAAAAGTGAATAAATCAAAACATACATCAACCCCTTAGACAAGACAAAAATAGAAAGAGAGAAAAGAAACCAAAAGAAATTCAGTTTCACAAACCAACCTTCTGTCAACAAAGAAAAGAAAAAAAAAGAAATTTAAAAAGAAGAGAAGAAATACATATGAGACATTAAGAGAAAAGAAGATAAAAAGGAAAAAAAAGAACTTCTAGATAAGTCCATTTTTTTCATTAACATGTTTCCCCTGTTGCTCATTTTATCTTTTCATGTTTTGTGATCATGTGCAGGTTTGGCAGAAGATTGTTTGTTACCGACTGTTTATCTTTCTGAGAGGATAAGTTCCCCCACCACCACCACCACTATTCTTTTCCACAACATTTATTTTTGTCTTATTGTTTTTGTTTTATTCTGTCTTTTACCTTCTCCCCATTTGTATATTTTTAATAATAAACTGTTTGTTATCTCTATACCTTGCTTTTTGTCGTCCACCATGTTTGTTCCTCAATTAATTCCATTCAATGTTTGTGTCTGATCAACTGGGAAAGAGACCATTGGGAAAAGAAATTTATATTTATAAGTTATGGTACCTCCTACTGCTGCCTTAATGGTAGGGGAGGGTGGTATGAAACAATATATATATATATATAAGTAATTTATACAAAGAATTAATTAGCAATGTTAACGTGTGCTGGCAATGATATCAATAGACTTATGCTTGAAAATGTTTTCTACCTGTAGTGGGATTGGTTGACTAATACTGATTAGTATAACCATACCACTATACAAGCAGAACTTGAGATAGACTTGTGGACAAGTGACGACTACTACTGTTGCGTGTATTTCAACTTCATAACATGACATCGCCAAACAAAACTGTTGGAATTGGAAAACCCTCAGGAGGTTATTATCTGGTTAACGTGTTTTGAGGCAATGGCTAGAATGAAGAAATTAGCAGATGACCAGAAGCAGAAACAAATCACTGATTTATTTATGGCCACTGCGAAATGTAAAGCCATTAAACAAGTATCCTTAATTACTTAACTGGAAGATATTGAAACTTTAAAGACATTAAGGACATAATTTTAAAGATTATCCAACCAAAAAAAAAGATTGGTCATTGCTGAAAGGACCAAATTTCTAGCATAAGACAAGAGTCTGGAGAACATATTAGGAAATATCTCGGTAGACTAAGAGATACTAGTAGGTATTGCGACTTTAATGAACTTGGATGAAAAAGAATGACAACGGAGGAGAAATTGATTCAGCTTCTACTGGTGGAAGGATTATACGATACTATGCAAAAACTTAAAGCTTTAAAGAGGTTGCAACCCAATAATATAAATTTGGAAGTGTATTGAATTTATACAGCAGGATGAGTTGATTGAAAAATATAATATAAAAAAAAAAAGAAGAAATGATGGAAATATGTGCCATTTTAAAAAAGGAAAAAAAAAAATAAAAGTGCCTGTATTGCAGTTATGAACATGAGCCAAAAAGAGAAAAATGTCCTGCATGTGGAAAGATATGTGATAATTGTATTAAAAAAGAATCATTTTAAAGCCATGTGTAAATGGCAAAGCAACAACGTTAAATGCATGGAAATAGTACAGGACGGAAGAAATAATGAAACGAATGCTTTTTTTCGATAGAAAAGAAAAACAAAAGGAATATGTTCAAGATTATAAAGTTGAATGGTATAAATTTAAAGATGCAAGTCAACACAGGAAGGGAGGTAACTCTCATTCCTAGAAATTTTGGGGAAAAATTAAAAAGACCAAAGTTAAGAAACCCAGTAAAACTAAAACAATTCAACGGAACCTGTATCAAAACGTTTGCTAAGAGATTTGAAACAATCACCATCACAGTAGTGGATTGTATAAAAAGTCATGGCCTAATAGGTACTGACTTAGTGAATATTGATAGTACACAATTACTGAATGCAGTCAATGTTAGAAGTTTTGAAACAAGAACATTAAAAAATTATAAAGGAAGCATTAGGCTAAAAAAAATAATGTTACGCCGTCATATTTTCAAAGTCGTAGGCTTCACATACACATAAAACTAATGGTGATTGAGAAGCTGAACAAAATGGTAGAAGGAATACTTCAACATGTTGAACCAAGAGACAGTAAATGGGCATTTTTAGAGTGTATGGTGATTACAAGGTAGGTGTGAATCACAAAATTTGTTCAGATTCATATCCTATTCCAAATGTAGAAAATATTGCATTCCTTTGCAGGAATGAAATATTTTGCTAAAATCGATTTTAAAGTATGCATACAACCAAATCCAAATAGACAACGAATTCAAAGAAATTACGACAATAAACTCACTAATAGGCTTATTGAGGTGGACTTGCTTACCATTTGGAGTTAAGACAGAAACTTAGATTTTTCAGAGAGCCATGGAAAATCTACTAGAAGGAAAAGTAAAAAATATAATAATATACCAGGATGATATTGGGCTGGGCAACCATACTGAGGAATGACTTTAAACAAGGATAAAAGTGCAAGAAATTAACATTTTTGGGATATCAAATTTCAGAGAAGGGTACTTCACCAAATTCAATGTTGATACAGAAAATATTGAATGTTTCACCTCCAAATAATAAGAAAGAGTTGGAATCATTTCTTGGATTAGCTAATTTTTATAGCAAGTTCTTATCAAAATAAGGAGTTTCAACCGACTAATATTTACCAAAAAGCCTTTGTTAAATTGAAGTTAGAAACAAGAAACCGGTTGTCAAGATTTTTGACCCTAAAAAAGAAGTTAACAACAGATGTGAGTGGACAGTCTGTATCAGCAATTTTATCAAAGGAAGGATACCCAGTGATGTATCTTTCCAGGAAATTAACGCCAGCTGAGAACTATTCAAACACTGAAAAGGAAGTGTTGGCTACAGTATGGAGCATGACTAGAGCAAGAGAATTTTTTTAGGAAAAACAGTTTTTGCTCAGATCGGATCATAAACCCCTGGAATTCATATTCCATTCCAGAAAAGAATTGCCGAAGGTCACATCATCAAGGATACTACGATGGTCAATGAAGTTGATGGCCTTTGACTATGAAATAGAATATGTGAAAGGAAACACGATCCCACTCATAGATGCACTATCAAAACCACAGTTTGAGGAGAAACAACACAAGAAAAATGAGAAATTGGAAGATGGAATTTTACATTGGGTGGCGACTGATGTATTACTTATTAATAGACTTGTGATGGAGACTCTACAAGATCCAGTATTCAATAGGATCATAGAGAGAATAAGGAACAACAAATGGAGTAATTGTTCTAAAGCAGAAAGTCTGTACAAGGAGATCAGACATAAATTGACAATTGTGCATGATGTGCATTGTGGAATAACTGCTACACAAAAAGCGTGTAAAATTGGAAGCCTGGTTGCCTGGTCACACTCATGGTGTGCGGACATATGTGAATAAATGTCTACATGTGTGGAGATAAAAATTTTCGACAGGTGAACTGAACCTTGGTCCAGGGTTCACATGGACCATGCACATGTGAATGATATAGGGTTGTGTCTGATATTGGTGGATGCATTTTCGGCATGGCCCAAAGTTTTTAGGGTTCAAGATAGAAAATCAGATACAGTACAAGAAATTTTACAAATAGTCTTTGACAGGAATGGTGTACTAAGGACATTGGTAATAGATAATACTCCAGAGTTTTGTGATGAAAACTTGTGTTCATGGTTAAGAAACATTGGATGCATACCGTATAAAGCCCCCTCCTAAATATCCACAATCAAATGTGATAGCGGAGTGAATGGCACGAACCATAAAAATGGGGTTAAAAACCTTCTCCCCACAGCATGAAAGAATCAAACATTTTTGTACCAAGACTCTTATTAAGTTATCGGACAATACCTCACGCCGGAAGATTACAAAGTCCATTCGCGTTAATGGGAAGACAAATCATAACACCATTAACAATGTCATACTCAACAAATGAGAAGGTATGGTACAAGAGAAATGGGGAAGAGGGGCCAGAAAAAGTAAGATTTGTAATGCAGAAGGGATAGAATACAGAGTTGGTTTCCAAGAATGGTAGAGGTCTATTGGTGCATGCTAACCAAGATTGTGCCAAAACTATGAAGACTCAAAAACTGAAGATATTGAGGAGTCTAATGAGGATAGAGAAGAACAAGATAATGGATCAGATGAGACAATGAGTGCTCAAGGGTTTTCTGACGAATCAGAAAATGAAACCATGGATATTAAAGAAGAAAGAAGTAGGTTGAGATCTCCTATAATTAAAAAAATCGGCAAAAAAATTCCAAAAATTGGCACATTTACACACAAAAAAAAAAAAAAATTCAAAATTCTTTTTAAAATACCACTAGTCATTGAATTGTATTAAGCTTTTCCATTTACAATTAGTGGATATTATCACCTAGCCACTACAAATTAATACAAAATTTTACAAGTTTATAAATTATTCTAATTAATATTAGATTTTTTTCTTTTCTTTTGCAGGCATCTGCTTGATAATCAACAATGTAATTTTCAAAAATACTGATTATAAGGAGAGAAAAGGATCAGATGTAGATAAAGGTGAATTTCTTTCTTTTTTCACTATTTTTATTTTGCCTTGGGTATATAAGATAAAAATAATCCCATAAAATATATGTGTCTAGTAGATACGCCTGACAATTTTGAAATATAAGAGCTTAACAGTTCAGCATTAGAACTGAACTGCCAGACAAATCCACACATGATTTGAGTACAGTGGGTAGTAAATGCTAGTTTAAAACCAACAGAAATTGTGTGCAGTGTTACTTGGAGTCTCCAAACATCCCTCTGCAGGTTTAAACATAGTGTTTTCTTTTTCCTAGTTGGATTGCCAACTAAAGCTAGATAACCTAGTCTACCCTGCTATTTAACCAATACCTGGATTCATGCCTTTCCCAAGTGTATTTGTGCCAAAGTGAATGGAATAACATTGACCAGAATTTGAACTTGGCATACCAACAATGATGACACTGTGTATTCATGCATGCATATATATATATATATATATATATATATATATATAACAGAAAATTCAATGAAGTGTAATAACATTTCATCTAAGAAATTCAAGTTGAAATTTTTTAATGATATTCAAATTTTGTTGGGCTCTAAAAAAATATTATATATACATATATATTAAAGCAAAATCCAGGTAGACAGTGACCGGCCACAACTGCTTGTCTCATGCGTTTGCACGCAATCGACAGGCTCATGTGAAAAAAAGTGCTGTATTTTTTGTGGGGAGGACTAAGTTTTACAGAGAAAAATGAAAGTGGCTTAGTTACCTCACCTGTATGCTGATGTAATACAGCTCCAATTGCTTCTGAAGAAATGTCAGTCATAAGAGATAGGTGTGTTTTATCATCTTCTTGAAGATAAGTAAGTTTGGTGAAATTTGCTAGGGCGTCCTTAGCTTGATTGAATGTAGTAAGAGCTTCACCGTTGAGTGTAATTTTTTGCGTTGCGTTTCCCCTGGTTACAGAGTTGATTTGTCAGGGGTGCCAGTATGTGTGAACATTTAGGGATAAACTGACGATAGTAATTAATTTATCCTAAGAATCTGCAAAGCTGTCGAAGTGTTGTTGGCAGGGGAAAATCCTGCACTGCTTTTACTTTATCAGTGACAGGTATAATGCCAGTACCATCTATCTCATGCCCAAGAAAGACTAGCCTGAGTACTGCAAATACACATTTATCAGGGTTAATTTTAAGACCAAAGTGGTTGAGTCGCTCGAAAACTTGAGTTACATGACCTATGTGTTCATTCATGTCTATGCTAGCTATGAGAAGGTCATCAATGTAGGTGAATGAATGTGGTTTCATTCATTAGCTGCTGGAAAAATTGTGCAACGTTCCGTAGTCCAAAAGGCATCTGCAAAAACTTGTACAAACCGAAAGATGTAATTATTGCAGTTTTATGAATGTCTTCCGGAGCCACCAGAATTTTCGTAAATATCTGAGCACCTTGAAGCCTTACTGCAAAGTCTGCTAGGTTTGGCACAGAGTATTTATCCAGCACAGTCTATGCATTAAGACGTCAAAAATCTCCACAGGGTCTCCACGCCCCCGATTGTGTCTTTTCCCGCTTGTTTTTTTGTAGTAGATGTTGGTTGACCATTGAAATGGCAAGGCTTTGCACAATGTCTCACTGTAGTCATTTTCAAGGGGGTTTGTTATTGAACGTTGTTAATTTCTCTTCATGTTTAACTGTACAAGATGTATTTTTTGTGTTGTTTTGAATACTAGTAGAAGTATTTATTCCAAGTTTCATGTGTTGATGAAATTCAAGTAGTGGACATCTTTCTATTGTTTTTAAAAAACATACAACACCTCATTACTACTCCAGAATCAAAATAACCCCATTAAATTTAAAATACCACTGACCAATCTGGTGTATCAATTTCACTGCCCAGTATAAGACTGTTTCTTGTCATAAATTACCTATATCAGACCACCTCCTTCAGTAGATGCCTCACATGTCACTTATCAGATCAAAGCTCAATAAAATAAAAAACGTATAGCCACCCACAATTTCGGTCAGTTATATGCCATGCATGATACACACTTAGGCGATCATGTATCTTTCAATAAATGACTGATGAGGCAGATTTTTTTCCCATAGTAGGTTGCCATTTCTTTTTGTGGTAGACTAGTTGCTATCCAAGGCTATAGAACCCGGTCTGTCCTGCTATTTACCCATAGCTAGGGGGAGAAGAAGAGGATTCAAACCTTTCCCAAGGGTATTAGCACGTAAGTGAATGTAACAGATTCGGCTAGAATTCAAATTCGACTCTCAGATTCCTCAATCAGAGTCACTATCCATTACTCCACTGTGCCTCCCACAATTTACAAGATCCATTATGGAAAATCCTAGCTGAAAAAACAAAAACTATATAAATCAAATTACCAAAGACATCTTGCTGTGACACAAGGCCTGTATATAAAACATCTCACTCCACTATCGACCTCACCTTATTCAGTCTTGGTAATGGGGTGTTAAAAATTTGAAACCCTGCTGCTGCTGCTAAATCTCATGCCATGAAAGCATTGATACCATGAGAGCTAACTGGTCCCTCAAGGTCCTGGCAGAGCATTGAAACATTCTCCAGTAAAACCTGATGATCATGAAATTTTTTGTTTCAACTAATTTCAGTTCAATTTCATACTTCAACATATAAAATAGATCATAAGAAAAAAAGCTTTATGCTATTTAAGAAGGCCCAAAAGAATGACTGTCTGTGTTTAATTGTTCAAACAAGATTAAGTGTTATTTCTAGGGACCAACAAAATTTTAATAATGTTATTAAAAATTTCAGCTTGAATTATGTTAAATGTTATTACTCTTCATTGATGTTTTAGTTATATCATTCATAACCTACTGACCATTTCTGGGTGTCTATCTTATTTGTTAACCTTCCAGGAATATCCTACAGGAGATGGTCTTCTTATGGATAAACATGTTGGTAAGTACATCTAGTTCCTTGGAAGTTGTAGTGGCTCAGAATAGAAATCTGAGCCAAGTTTGAACTCCAGTTATGTTCATTACATTAACTTCTGTGCAATTACCCTGGGGAAAGTATGAATCCATTTCCTCCACCCAGAAAAGGCAAATAGTAGTACTTGTATCTGGAAAATTATTGTTATTCTCAAAAGAAATTTTAATGCAATATTCACTTGCAAAAAAAAAGAAAATGAAGCAAAATTATTGCTATAGTTCAAAATATGTTTCAGCTTTAAATGACCCACAAAGAGTTGATAAACCATAATAAAACAAATCAACCCATCCCTGGAAGTTGTGACTTCAGTTACAGACACAGAAATATCCAAATTCACAAAATTGTTTGAAAATAATTGTTTGAAATCAATGATTTGAAAAACATTTATTTGAATTGTAAATTGTTTGAATGAAAATTAATCAAAAGGGCATTTATACTAAATGATAATTATTTGAAATACCTATGTTTGAAATACATATGTGGTCTTGCTTTGAGAGAGTCAATGCTGATATACCTAGAACTAATAACACCATTGAAGGATGACATAGGGCTTTTTTGCTTCAAGTGTCATCCCATCATCCCACAATGCAAATTCTTAGACACTCTTAAAAGAGAAGAGGACTTGCAAGAAATTCATATTGCAAAAGTAAGAGCAGGTTGCCAAAATGTCAAGTGCACTAAGAAATACTGCAACATAAATGGAAAATTTTAAAAATTAGTTGCATCCTTTAACGAGTACTCATCAGTAGTTGACCATTTGAGTGCAGTATCATATAACTTAAGGTTATAAGAATTTTTTTTACTAAATTGTTTTATTAAAGATATTTGCATTTTGAGTAATTATTATTTGTGTATGTTCTCTTTTAATTTTTTTTGTTTTATTGCAATTCTTTTTTTTGCATTTCAAATAATTATCATTTAGAATAATTGTCCTTTTCTAACACCTTCAGAGTCAATCTTATGGCTCACAGGAACCAATTGTAGCTCTATACCCTCACTGGTCTTCCAAGACATCTAATACCGCAGCTGATCATGGAGTGATCTCTTCGAACCTGACCTGCCTTACCCCATGTGATTCAGTTGATCATAAAGAGGAAAAATAACACTTGAAATAATATAAAAAAATATATATGTATATATATACTATTTTTATATCAAGTACTGCATACAATGGTTGGTTAATAATGGTTAGGGTCTAGATGTTAGTATGCAGGTGTTTGTCAACCCAACCTGTTTCCTAAATCTGACGTGACATTTGGTTAAGCTGGTAAGGTTTGGCATGCGGAGTTAGTGATGTTAGTTTAGCTGACTTAGTAAGTTTGGCTCAAAGCTGATGTCTGAGGTTTCCATTGGCAGATTGGCGGCTGGAACACTATTTCTCAAATTGTTGGGGAATTCAGTATTTTTTCCATCTGTCATCTTCATTGTTTTTGGTCCTGAGAAATTCATTATTTCCCAATTTGGAAGTCCCCCTTTTCTTGGGTGATGGTTGTAGGCATCATTCTGCCCACAGCTTCTTCCTGCTCCTTTTACCATCTCCCACTAATACTCCTTGGTGTCTCGTCTGTGCCTGCTACCCTTCAGTGGGTGCAGGCAACTCCTACTCCTTCCTTGATCTCTCTTCTGCGCTTGTCACCTCAACTACCCAGCAAAGACTAATTTTTAAAAAAAAATTATTGTTCAAAATGCTATCACCTCATAACTGAATTGATACCAGTGTTGACTTTTTTCTGGTATGAAAATTGAATAAACAATTGGCCTTCTCCCCCTTGACCCAGACACTTTCCCAGGGAAAACCTTGCAGCTTACATTATGGTGACAATCATTCAGCAGAATGTAAAGATATCGCCATGTGTTTTTATTAAAAAGAAAAAAAAATAAGTCGGGTAGTTATTGTTTTAAATCCTGACATCTCTGCAGAAAGTTTTATATTTCCTAGCCATCCGAAATCAGACACTGGACACCTGGTTCTTATGTCCTTCAGCTCACATCAGAAGTGTCCCTTAAGTAACCTTTTTACCTCTAACTGGCTTTTAAAATTTTATCCAATTCTCATCTTGATTCCACGTACACACTCATGGTAGGCGTTATCAACCAATTGTCAACACTTCACTCATTGTACAAATTCAGTATTGTTCTTAGCTAGCCATTTGATTCGCTTTAGAATTTTTGATTCTCTGGAAGCAAATTTTTTATCATTATATTGTTCTTGATATTCATTAATTCTTTTCATGGTAGGTTATTTATCAGTATATCATTTTTGATATTCAAAAACCCTAATTATTTATCAGTATATCATTTTTGATATTCGAAAACCCTTATTATTTATCGGTATATCATTTTTGATATTCGAAAACCCTTATTATTTATCGGTATATCATTTTTGATATTCGAAATCCCTCATTATTTATCAGTATATCATTTTTGATATTCAAAAACCCTTATTATTTATCAGTATATCATTTTTGATATTCAAAAACCCTTATTATTTAACAGTAACCAAAATAGTGTTACACTTTTGATTAATTTTCATTCAAACAATTTACAATTCAAATAAATGTTTTTCGAATTGTTTTCAAACATTTATTTTTGAACAATTCATAATTGAAATATCTGGTCAGGTAGAAAAGCAAATCAAAGAAGTGGCACAAGCTCTGAATTCTCTTGAAAGTATGCCAGAAATGATAGGTATTCAAATGAAAACATACTTCCATAGATCAAATAAATATTGGAAAATAAGACAACTAAAAGTATCAGCACATGTCTAAGCTCTGATAACAAATCTTCATCAAATTTGGTTGAAATGATTCAAATTCCTTTTGGCTGTCAAGCAGCCTACTTATCAATGAATAACCAAGACACAAACTCATATCTATTCTATTGTTAACTTATAAATTTGGGCACTAGTTGGCCAGAGATAACATCTGAGTTCATCATAGACGTGAAAATTATAGATAAAAGAATGGCTAGTTGGAAGGCAACAGTCCAACTGAGTTGAGATAATTGTGGCTTTGTCTCTTTGCTGCACCTGTAAAAGCCTGACTCATCTCATGATGCATCCCTGTATTTATGGGGAACCTGTTTCTTTCAGGTATCAGGTTACAAGTCAATTTGTATAGTTATTTTCTAAGTGTAGCTTAGAGGTGGCACAAGGCCGAAGGTATGGGGCACCCAGTGAGGATCAAACTCACTATTCAGTTGTAATTGTTCTAGCAAGACAAGCTTGTTAACCATTACATCACCTCAAGGTGCCCAAGTGATTTTCTAAGCGTAGCTTAGATGTGGCACAAGGCCAAAAGTATGGGGCACCCAGTGAGGATCGAACTCACTACTCGGTTGTAATTGTTCTAGCGAAACAAGCTTGTTAACCATTACACCACCTCAAGGTGCCCAAGTGATTTTCCAAATGTAGCTTAGATGTGGCACAAGGCCGAAAGTATGAGCTCACTACTCGGTCGTAATTGTTCTAGCAAGGATCAGGGGAAGTGGGTTTAGTGACTTCAACCTTTGGACACACACTCCCTGAGTCAGCCAAATTATTGACCCCAGTAGATAATCAAGGCAGAATCAAAGGGTAGTGTTAAAAATTAACAAAATTCTTTTACTGAATTTTAACCAAGAGCCTATCTAACTGGATCAGCTAATCTATCTCAATTGTCATTTTTCTGACAGCAAGTGGGGATGAGGGGTTGGTGTTCCTTGGTTTACTATTAGTTAGAACCCTGAAATCATCAGTTCAAATACAAACAATTCTAGGGGCTAATACAATTTATTGTAATTAAATGTTTCACAATTAACTCCCTTAGGTATTTAATATCATATTTCATATCACAAACATTGGTTGAGGCTGGGCAAAATATGTGGGTCACATGCAGCTCACCTGATGATTTTATACAGCTTGCAAGAGTGTTACAATTTTTTTTTTTTTTTTTTTTAATGTTTATTAAAAAAGGAATTGGTATTTTTTTTTTTTTTTTTTTTTTTTTTTTTTTTTTTAGTACATGTTACACAAAGTAGCAATCGATGCAAAAAAGGAACATCTAGAAAAAAGATGGCAACCATTTATATTTAATATTTTATTTTCATTAACAAAAGCAAAGAAAAATCTTGGCTAACAGATTTGAATATGCAATCTTTCTTTCATTGAGTAAACTGAATTCTGATTAATAAAAAACTTTCCCAGCTACCCAAATCTCAACAATAATAAAAGCTTACAGCCACATCACCGGATCCCATATGATCACCAAAGTTAAGCAATGTTGAGCCTGATCAGTACTTAAATTGGTGACTGCTTGAGAATACCAGGTACTCTAAGATGGGATGTGCAATAGATAATGGCTTAGAATTGTTAATCGGAGAGCCAGGTTCCAATTCGAGTTGGTTTTGTTATATTCACTTATGCACAAATGCCTTGGAAAAGATATCAATCCACCTCAACCCCACCTCCCCCTCCCCCAGCTATTTTGGTCATTAGACAAATGCAGTCCAGGTTACCAGGAAAGATGCTACAAATTGATATTACAATTTCTCTTTACTGCTGACTTCATCACCACATGCCCAAAAAGTCTTAACATTTTTGGGGACCGATGATCTAAAAGAAGAGTTGATGACGTGATTTTGGAGAACAATTTTACAATCTCGAGACCCAAGTTCTGAAATTTTTTGTACCTACTGCCGGTCGTTAATCCATGGCATTGTGGTTGATTCTGTGATATTTAGTTAAATGATAGCAATGCCTACTAGTTATCTGCTATTAATGCAAGACCGAAGCTATCAATTCTCTCACCTGTTATCAATATTGGAAGTTTGTCTGGTTTCAGCAGCTCGCAAATTGTTAGACTGTCTAATTTGTTGTGTATCTGTGGATTTGTGATTTAAATTATTTCATTCACTTCCAGATTCTTTTATTGAAATGGAATACTTTCATTTTCTGTACACAATCAATAATAACCTGAAAGGCTGTTTAACATTTCAACAACTGTTTGTTTACTATAAGGATATGGGTAGCTAGTAAGGAAAGACAAGAGCACTGAGAATTATAGCGTAATTATTGTAACATTGTATAATAATCATGTGCATAATAATAATAATAATAATAATAATAATTGGGATTGTATCTGTTCATTTGTAGTCTACATGATATACAGACTTCTACAGTAGTTTATGAAATCTGAAGTATGTTGAGATAGTGAAAGTTGCCTTTCAAAAGCTAAGCAAAGTATTAAGAAAGAACAAGATTTCATTAAAAACAAAGAAAAGAGTACTGAAATTTTATACAATATCAGTCCTCCTGTATGGCAGTGAAGAAGAGAATTGAAGCAAAAGAAATGTGGTTCTACAGAAGGATACTGAGAATACCATGGACCAAACATGTGAACAACGGATAAGGTTTAGAGAAAATGGAAGCAAAAGGGTTATTTATACTTAACATAAGGAAGAGACAATTGAAATTTATAGGGCATGTAATGAGGAAAGAGGGCTTGGAAAATTTGATACTCACAGGACAAATTGAAGACAAGAAGGACAGAGGAAAAGAATGCAAGCTTGAGTAAATAGATAGCAGGACAAGGCTTAGGGGAGATAACAAAAAGATAATATTTATTAAAAGCTACAAAGGACAGGAAATTGTGAAGAGCTATGATCAGTAACATCCTGAAGAGACACAGCACATAGATTGGTCCCTGCACTGAATATTGATTCCACATATGGTATGGTGTTTCTGCTATGTATATATGTTCTTCTTAAGAAAATCCAACAAGGAATCTCCAAAGTTATCAGTCCTGACCTGGCATCTCAGCTTCAGTCTTTTTCTCACTGCCATAACAGCTTCTCTGTGCCTCTTCTATAAATATTATCATGGCAATTGTTCAAATAAGCTTTCCTATTTATTATGTTGACTTCATGAATTTAAGTGTAGACAGCTAGGTCTCCTCATTTTACTGGCTTATGGCCAAATCATGTTGAAACACCAGTTTTCCTATGATCACCGAAGTTAAGCAATGTCACAACTAGATGGACTACCACTTGAGAGTACTAGGTGCTGAAAGCTTGGCTCTGCAGGTGGTGAAATGGATCACAGCTCAAATTTGAAAATCGGAAAGCCGAGATCCAATTTCAGTCAACTTTGTTATGTATTCACTTACATGCAAATACCCTTGAGAAAGGCATGAGTCCACCTCTTCTCTCTCCGGCTATAGGTTAATTAGTAGGAATTGTATGAGAAAATCATTATTATCTCCCCAAACATTCTTACTATTTAAAAATATTTTCTGGTTTTAAATTACCTGCAAAATGTTGATAAGTCATAAAAAAACAAATCGCACTCCTTTTTACTGCTGAAATTGCTAAGTGTGACATTAAATTGTTTTTTTTCTAATAGTTTCTTCTCTCACACTTTTCACTTGTGGAACTCTCTTTCAGTATTTTTTTCTTTACATGCGCTGGAGAAAAATTGCGTGAATTTTGATTATATTGGATTTAGTTTTTTTTTTTTTTTTTTTTTTTTTTTTTTTTGCCTGAATTTCTGGAATGAGACACTATTGTTCACCTGTCCTGGATATGACAATGATCTACATCTGACAGCAGCAAGGCCTCTGATCAATGGGTTTGAGGAGTGTGGAACCACCTCTTAATTGCTGTTGTCTCATCTATGGGCTAATTGTGATCCCACAAACTGAGGTCAAAACATGAAAATATAAAAATACATTACCAAAGATACCATCAATATTTTCATAGTAAAAAAAAAAAAAAAAATAAATTTACCAAAGCTCACAAGAAAATAAAATTTTGGCATTAAGTGCCGATGGGATAAACCTGAGGAAGGCCGAAGAGCACAACTGCTGAAATATTGTAAAGAAACAACAAAGATGAAGATAATAGCCTGAATATAAATAGTGTAAATAATGAATTTACCCAATCCTGCTAAGTTAAACCAGTGATCCATCTTTGCTGGTACTATTTTTGCACTTATGGAATCTAATTAAGAGTCTTAATTTATACTTTCTCTCATCCATTTCTTCTCGGTCTAACCCTTCTACAATCTGCTTTAATTTGTTTTAATGCTACACATCTCCTAAAGTGCATTTTCATGCACAAACAGGGACCTCATCCAGTTACACTGTACATCTTACAGTGAGTAGCAGCAGAAAGTTGTTAGGCTTATTTCTTAATCTTGACATTCAGAAGATTAACTAATAAACACGCACATTTATTCTTGAAATTTACCCAGTATGTATGCTGATAACACAACTATTTACTTGTCTTAATAGTAAATCTGATCAGTTTGATGAGTTCCAATTGCCATCTGATCTGAAAAAAAAAATGACCTACAATCTGTTGTTAACTAGGCAAAGATTGGCTTTTTAATTTTAATGCTTCCAAAACAAAACTGTTGTTTTAACTGAGAGAACCCTTTTTGCTTTCCATCAATATGACTGATGCTAACCTCCAGGAGAGTGAATAATTAAGCCTTCTCAAAAAAAAAGAGTATATTGAATCAAATGCTAAGTTTGCAGCTAGGAAAGTTGGTTCACTGTATCAAGCAAGACAATTTTTCTCACAAGAATCTGTTACATATTTATAAGTCTATTATTTGTCCATGCATTGAATATGGCTGCCACATATGGTCTGTTGCTTCTACTATATATTTAGAAATCCTTGATAAAATACATAGTACTGGCCTGACATCTTTGTTTTGCTCACTTTCCCACTGCCATAATGTAGTGCCTTTTTTATAAATATTTTCATAGTAAAATTTTCTGATGCACTTTCCTCTATGGTATGTCAACTTTATGAATTTAAGCACAGTACTAGATTGGCAGAAAGGTCTCATTATTTTACAGTTGAAATGGCAGCTAGATGCAATCATAAGTTCTATGTTAACAGTTTCTTCTCTTGCACTTCTCACTTGTGAAACTCTCTCTTCCAGCTTTTTGTTTTCTAATCAAGTTTGATCTTCAAAAATTTAAATGCATTGTCAAGCATTATATTCTGTTTTCTTAATTCCTGTTCTTTTATTGTTCTCTCTATTTAAATATTTTTTTTCCCATATTCTCTCACACTCAATAACTCCTTGCAACTTAGTGTTGTTATTACCTTGCTTGGGGTGAAATGATTAGAAAAATGTTGGCAATAGTCTATTGATTTATCACTTACCCACTCAAGTTCTGTTGATTCCACTGAGAAGTATGGTATTTCAACATGCCACTTTAGTTTCCATACCAGGTGTTTTTTTTGTTTGTTTTTTTTGTTTTGTTTTTTGGTTTTTGTTTTGTTTTTTTGGTTTTTGTTTTGTTTTTTTTGTTTTGTTTTTTTTGTTTTTGTTTTTTTGGTTTTTTTGTTTTGCTTTTTCCAGAATGGAATTGCTAGCTCTATATCCAACCACTTTTGAATTCAGACTTGTCCTTCTAAACCAAGTTTGAACAGCCCAGTGTCACCAACTATTTATCCCATAGTTAAGGGGACAAGATATGGATCCATACCTTTCCTAAGGGTGCTTGTATAATAAGGGGATGTAACAAACTCAACTTGGATTAAAACTCAGTTCACTAATTTCTCATTCCATGATACTAACCATTGCAGGACCTGTAAATCCATTTATTGATTTGAGTTATGCAGCAAGTAAAATTCAAGAAACTTTTAATCAAATATTTATTTTTTATTTTTAGAGGCTTTAATCAACGTCTTCAAAACATTTTACTTTGAAATAATTGTGGTTGAAAATTTAGAAAAAGCAAAAATGGAGAAGAAATTTAAAGAGATTGCTTCTAGAGACCACAAACAGTATAACTGCTTTGTTTGTTGCATTCTTTCACATGGGAAAGAAGGAGGTATTTTTGGAGTGGATGGTGAATTGTTGTCTTTCAAGATGCTTACTTTACCATTTAAGCCAAATAACTGTCCAAGCTTAAATGGAAAACCCAAACTATTTTTCATACAAGCTTGTCAAGGACAAATATATCAATCTGGAACCGAAGACTATGGTAAGTTCCATTTTTTTATAGTTTTAATTAAATTTTTAAAATTATCACCTTTTATATATCATGTCTTTTCAGCATGTGGGAAAACATTGCTCTCCACAATTTCTTGTCCTTTGTAACTCTAAGTAATATTTCTCCTCTTGCTATCCCTCTCACCCACTATTCTTCTATAAATTTGCACAATCTTGTTATGTTGGTTACTGTTTCTCTCTGCCCCCCTCTTGTATGCAGTATGTACTGTGAATGTCAAATTCTCCAAGCACACCTTCATCATTGTGCCACAAATGTTTCAACACTTTCTGATTCTATGTATGGGTGTCTTTTTTTCCTTCCATTTTCATTAAATCTTTCTTGTTGCTCACTTGTTCCATCCATAGTATTCTCAACATCCTTCTGTAGAACCAAATCTCTGTTGCTTCAAATTTCCTTTTCATCTCTAAAGAAGTTGTCTCACATTCTCTGCCATATAAGAGAATTGATATTATCTTGCAGTTCAGTTCTTTTTCTGTTTCTAATGCTATTTTCCTGCATCTTAATATGTTGTTTAGCTTTGAGAAGGCACTTTTCTATTCCAATGCAGCTTCAGCTTTTTATGTCACATTTTCTGTTATCTTTTAAAATACTTCCCAGATAATTAAATTTCTGTACTTGATTTTGACATCTCCAATTCATAGCTGTCAATTTTGTTAGTGAACAAACATTTATATTTTTACAGCTGATGGTTAAACCTAAATTAACACTTTCCTTTAGCATTTTGATAACCTTTATAAAATAGATTATCTTAAAAATCATTGAAATATTCAGTGTTATTAAAATTAGAGGAGACTAAGTGATTGATCTTCATGTGATAGGAATTTTTAAAAAATTTTAATATTCTTAATTTCCCTAATAGTTATACACCCAGTAACAAAATCAATCTAATGTTAATAAAAACACTTTCAACTGTTGCGGAAAATCTCCCAATGGCAGGAGATTGTCACTTCAGTCCCCAGATGATTCTTTTATGCGCTTCCAATTTTCACTATTAAATACTTCCTTTATTGCTCCCTTTCTTCTCAGGACTGTAACATGTTAGACAAAATATCTGACAGTATAGAAATGGCTCTCTATACATTCATCTGCAAATATCTTTGTGTTTGTTGATTTTAATGCTCATCATGTCAAGTGGCTTCGTCATTCTAATACTACTGATTTTTCTGATATTCAAACTTTGAATTTTTCAGTTGCTCAGTCTCCAAGTCAAATAGCAAATTTTCTTACTTATTTCCCTAATAATTCTCACCAACATGCTTCTTTACTTGATTTGTTCCTTACCTCCTCTCTGGTCTCTTGTCATGCATCATAACTCTGTCTTATTGGTAATTCCAATCCCACCATACTGTGTCCATGAATATATCTTTTGACTCCTCTTTTCAGCTTGATCCACCTATTCACAAGACTCCATTCTGTTACCAGTATACCATTTAAGATTCATTTCATGATGTCCATTGGAGAGAAATCTTTAATCTTCCCATTGAAAATTGTAGCACTGAGATGTTTTTGAGTAAAAGCTGGAATCAATTCTTTCATGCCATGTTAGAAATACCAGATAAAACCATAATCTTCTTGCTTCACACCTGCTTGTTCAGCTGATATAGCCCACAGTATCACTTCTTCCAGCTATACCAATGCAATATAGTCTGTCTGTAATAACAGCAAACATGTCCTCAATGAGGTTAAGTTGCTATTTGTTGATAGTGAGTCACCATTATAGCCACTCACAATTTTGGTTTTTGTGACTAATGGCAGCTCTGTAAGAGTGTGTTAAATAAGAGTAAGCACTCAATCCCTCCTCTCTTCAATCAGTTTGAAGTGTATTTACGCAGAGAACTGTGCAAAACTCGGCAAAATATCTTATAACCGCCATGTCGGAGTCTGTATCAATTTGGGCTATAAACCAAGAATATTGGATATTGACTCAAATTCAACACATGCTACCAGAGAATGGCGGCACTGGCATACTATATTCACCAACTATTTAGACAACTACAAAGACAGAATTCCCAACAAACTACAGGCATTGATAAGCTGTGTAAGTCCTACAGCTTTCAAATTCATTGAATCCTGTGAAGATATCAAATCGGCACTAAATCGGCTGAACTCGATATACATTAAAAAACTGAATTAAGTCTTTGCTCGCCATACGGAAGCAAAGACAAGATGAATCAATTGATGATTTTTTTCCAAAGTCTCGAAAAATTAAGGCGAGGCTGCAACTTTAAGGACAGAACGGTTAAGCAAGTCAGCGATGAAGCTGTAAGAGATGTTTTCATTTACGGGATAACATCACCAGCAATCCAACAGAGATTACTGGAAAATAAGAACTTGGATCTGCAGACAGCTCACGAACAAGCACTAACACCAGATTTAGCCCAGAAAAATAATGCAGCTTGTGTTTCTCCCTCCAATTCAGCCATTGCTGTCATTAACAACAGGAGACCACGTGGCGAATCGACAGGCAGTAGTAGTGAAGAAAAAAAATAACCAAACCAACTGTCACATTCAACCAAAGATATAACAATTCTTGTAAGATTTCCACTACAGCTTCGAATAATAACACCAGGAAGAAAGCTTGTTTTTTCTGTGGTATTATACCTTACCATAGACGATCCATTTGTCCAGCATGTGATGTAATTTGCCATCGCTCTGATAAGCAGGGACATTACCAAAAAATGTGTAGGTCATCAAATGTGACAACTAATGCTATGATTCATTCAGCTTGTATTTCTGTAAACACTACTAACGTACGAGTGGGACTTTCCCATGCTGCTACTTTCGTCATGGTTGAAAATAGAACCTTCAATACTCTAATAAATTCTTGTGCTTCTGAAAATTTTATCAGCAAAAAAGTGGTGGATTTATTGTCTCTGAGGATTTTTCCCTTGTCAAAAAAAAAGTATGGCCCAGGAAAGTATTAATAGTCGGTCTAATGGATTTGTAGTAGTCGATTTTAAACTGAGTCTTAACGATAAACTATATACTTCCGTTCCTTTGACTATCATGAAGGACCTCTGTTGTGATGTCGTTCTTGGACGGGAATTTCAATCCTGACATCTTAAGATCACATTTGAATATGGCAGTTATTTACTGGAACTCATTATGAAAGGCACAGGTGCCTGCCTTGCTCTGAAAGCTGCTGATATAGCTGAACCAGCTTTGTTCCTAGGGATTTCAGTTAAATGCAAACCAATTGCTACTAAATCAAGACGTTTTAGTAAAGATAACTCTGATTTTATTGCTGTAGAAATTAGCAACCTTCTAAAAGATGGGATTATTGAACCGAGTATTTCACCGTGGCGTACACAATTAGTAGTCGTTAAAGATGAAAGCTAAAATATACAAAAAACAATTATGTGTGGACTATTCCCAAACCATAAATATCTATAAAGAACTAGACGCTTTTCCATTATCAAGAATTTCCGATCTGGTTGCAAATCTAGCCAGGTATAAGTACTTTTCAACTTTCGATCTAAAAAGTGTCTACCATCAAATCAAGCTCAAACGGTCTGACAGGAAATACACTGCTTTTGAAGCAAATGGCCAACTTTTTCAGTTTACCCGTCTCCCATTTGGGGTAACTAATGGTGTCCCTGCTTTCCAACGTGCTATGAATGAAATTGTAAAAGAAGAAAATCTGACTGATACATTTCCCTATCTTGATAATGTGATAATTGGGGATGAAACAGAAGAGGAACATGATAACAATGTGGAAAATTTTATGAGGGTAGTGAGGAAAAGGCACTTGATTTTGAACAATTCCAAAACCATAAAGAAAGTAACTACATTAAATACCTTAGGGTATTGTGTAGAGAATGGAAAGATAAAGCCTGACCCTGAATGAATGTAGTCATTGCAGGAATTACCACCAGCTAAAAACATGAACAGTCTGAAGAGAATCAGGGGAATGTTTGCTTACTACACTAAGTGGATCCCTGAATTCTCAGAAAAAATACAACCCTTAGTGAAAGCGAATCATTCCCCATTGGAAGAGAAGGCACTTAAGGCATTTAATACATTGAAATCAGAACTGTGTAGAGCGACCTTATGGTCTATTGACGAGAACCTACCCCTTCAGTTAGATTGTGATGCTTCAGACTATGCTGTATCTGCTGTACTTAGCCAAAATGGAAGGCCCATAGCATTCATGTCAAGATCACTCCATGTAAATGAAAAGGGATATAGCATCATTGAGAAGGAAGCTCTAGCCATAATAGAGGCCATACAAAAATAGAAGCATCTCCTGTCCCCCACATAACTTCAAACTATACACAGATGCAAGGTCTGTAGCATTCATGTATGATAATAGGAAATGCACTAAAGTAAAGAATGCAAAAATCAATGAATGGAGAATGGAACTCAGCGAATTATCCTTCGACATTGTTTTTTCCCAGTCGATATTCAATGTAACTGCAGACACTTTCAGTCTCACTTATTGTGCATCATTAAGTTGCCAAATCTCGGTTCTGGTGGAATTACATGAAAAACTATGCCATCCAGGTGTCTCAAAACTTTTACATTTTGTGCGGTCAAGAAATCTCTTCTTTTCAACTGAAGATGTCAAGAAAACCTGCGCATCCTGCATGATTTGTGCAGAACTCAAACCCCAGTTCTATCGACCAACTGAAGGTACATTGATAAAAGCCACTGGTCCAATGCAAAGGATCAGTATTGACTTTAAGAGGCCCATCCCAACGGCTTCTCGCAATCCATATTTGTTAGTCATTGTTGATGAATATTCACGATTTCCATTCTTATATTCCTGTCCAGACATGCAAATTTCCACAGTCGTAAAGTGCCTGGAACTCCTTTTTAGTATGACTGGAATGCCAGACTACATCCATTCAGATAGAGGCCGTTCTTTTATATCCCAGGAGCTAAGGGAATATTTACTTGGTAAAGGGGTTGCTACCAGTAACTCGACGCCCTATCACCCACAGGGTAATGGTCAAGCCGAACGGTATGTAGGGGTTGTCTGGAAAACAATCTAATTGGCGCTTAAGTCACTCAAGCTACCAGATAAACATTGGGAGCCAGTCTTACCACGAGTTCTTCATTCTATGCAGTCCCTGTTATGTACTGCAACAAATTGTACACCGCATAAACATTTTTTTAAATTTCAGAGATGCACAATCCATGGAAATTCTCTGCCATCTTGGTGGATGAATCGGGGGCCGGTGTTGTTGCGACGATTCATTCATACTACCAATAATGACCCTTTAGTGGATCAAGTTAACTTGATCGATAGTAATCAATCATTTGCATGCAACAGATACCCAAACGGCAGAGAATCAACTATGTCGGTTCAAGAGTTGGCCCCAGATCCTGCTGACTCCGAGACATTTTCACCCCAACAGATGTTTCAGCAGTCCTCCAAGGAGATCCCTTCCAAACCAGCAATTGTTGAACCGCCCACCATACAAAATGAGCCTTTAATGAGCCCAGGAATTGACACTGATACAGAAGACCATGATTCATCATGCAGAGAAATTGTGCAAACACTACGGAGGTCATGTTGTGTGTCGGTGACCCCAAAAAGGTATGGCTGGGACTAAACTAAGTACTCCCTTTTAGTGGGGAGGGATGTCATAAATAAGAGATGGACTGCAACACTCCTTTATGACACCATATTCATTTATAGGCCCCTTCTCCGGATTACGACAATCGGCCATATTCGAAAATACCAGGAGCACGTGTGATGTGAATCCTGCTTGTATTTTGCCAAATAAAGCTTGGATTAACTTATCTTCCAAGTTTCAGTCTTCATTCTTGACACCCAAAATATATAGTCAAGAAAAGTTTCAATTCATATCCTACCTTTAGTGGTAGGCAAATTAAACAAAATTATACAACAAGGCATACTAGAAAGAATAAGGTGGTAGCAATTGGGCATCACCGATAGTAGCGATAAAGAAACCTGACAGAGATTTAAGGATTTGTGGTGATTGCAAGATAGGGGTAAATCACCAGATATGTTCGGACTCTTTTCCTTTGCCAATTATCAAAACTGCAAGCCACAAGTTAGCAAAAATGGAACACTTTGCAAAAATCGATCTCAAGGCAACATACAACCAAATAGAAATTGACAAGGAATTCAAAGAAATCACCATGATAAACACCCCTATAGGCTTACTATTAGGTTGGTGCAAAAATAATGTCGTTTTCTCACATGTGTTACTATGTGATAAACCGACATTATTTTTGCACCAACCTAATAATGGACTCTTCTACTGTTTGGGGTAAAGACTTTGAGCTATATTTTTCATAAAGCAATCAAAAAGTCTTATTAGGAAAAGTAAAAAAAAAATAACCATATACCAGGACAATCTATGTGTAGGCCGAAGAACTGAAGAAGAATTAAAATATAAAACAGAGCAAATTTTAGGGGAGATTAAAAATTGGCAGGCATGACTAAACAAAGGCAAATGTCATTTTGACTGTAAGAAGATATATTTAGGATAACAAATATCAAAAAAATACATATCACCTGATGATAGATTAACAAAAAAAATAACAGAAATAGCTGATCCAACAGTTAAAAAAGAATTTAAAATCCTTTCTGGGGCTAATAAATTTTTATAGTAAATATTAGGTTGGTGCAAAAATAATTTCGTTTTCTCACATAGTAACATGTGTTAGAAAACGAAATTATTTTTGCACCAACCTAATACATACCAAGATGCAGCAACATAATTATGCAAAAAAAACAATGAATTTAACTGGACACAAAAGCAAACTATCGCTTTTGAAATACTAAAGAAAATACTAAGGAGCAAACCAATAATAAGAGTTTTTGATCCACAAAAAGAAGTAACGTTAACCACAGATGCGAGTGAAAAGGTGATTACCACTATTCTATCACAAGAACACCCATTCATGTCCATATCAAGAAGGTTAACTAACTACTCAAATATTGAAAAAGAAGCACTAGTGATTGTATGAAGCATGGAAAAGCACCAAACCTTTTGATAGGAAAAAAAATCTTATTAAAATCAAACCACAAACCATTGGAAATCATATTTAACCCGAGAAAAGAATTGCCAAAAGTCACATCGTCAAGGATTTTAAGATGGGTGATCATGGCATTTGATTTTGACATAGTATACATAAAAGAGGACACTATCCCTCACGTAGACACTTTATCAAGATTACAGTTCAAGGATGAAACAGAAGAAAAACAGGAAAATACTGAAGATAAAATAATAGACTGGGTAGAAATGGACATTCTTCCCCTAAATAGACTCAAAATAGAAACAAAGCAAGACCCAATATTAAGCAGAATAGTAAAGAAAATATAAAATAATGTATGGAGCAATTGTCCAATGGTAGGGGTGACCCTGTAAAGAAACAAAACACAAACTAACCATAGAAAATGGCATAATATGCAATGGGGATATAATTGTAGCTCCACAAATACTGAAAAGGAACATATTAAAAGGAGTACATGATGACATGCGTTATGGCATAACAGCAATGCAAACAAGACTAAAATTACAAGCATGGTGGCCAGGGTATTCAAAAGATGTAGAAGAATACATGAAGAGATGCTCAAAATGTGCGGAGAAAAAAAAAAAAAAAAAACTTCAAGCAAGCAAAAATTCACTTAATGGCCCAAAAGGAAGCAGAGCCATTGGTTAGTGTCCACATGGATCATGCACATATCAAAGATAAGAGAACTTTATCAAAGCATATTTACCAAAAATGCCCCTCAATTACAGATCCATCCCACATGCAGGAAGAAAACAGCCCTTTGGCATAAATGCGAAGACAAATCAAGGTATGGTATAGAAAGAATAAAGAGGCTGATCCAGAAGCAAATTTCCTGATGCAAAAAGGATACAACATGGCTATACTTGAGAAAAAGGAATAAAATATACTGGCACATACAGATCAATTCAGAAGCAGAAATGAACTGGGTGACATGGAAATGGAAGATCACGAACAAGAAAAGACAGAAAGTCACAAAAGTGGAACAGAGCAGGAAATGGAAGAAAGTGAGAATGCAAAGACAGACGAGTGAAGAAAAAAATGAAGAGAGACCGAAATCTCCACTTAAAAAAACAAGAAAGGCAAGAGGAAAGACAAGACAAGACAAGACAAGACAATATGAGAATAATCAGGAAGAGTAAAAGTAAAAACAAGGGTATACACCCTCTCCGATTCAGGGAAATTTAGTATCATATGCAAATAAGATAGACAAGCATAAATAGGGAACAACTGGTGAGCATAAGGGCATCACTTAGCAAATACATCTGCTAAACATAACATGGAGAACTGTGCTACGACTGCTACTACACAGAGAGAGATATACCAAACAACAGTTTTCTCATTTTTTTTTTTCAATCTCAGTAACTCCTTACCTTGCTTCAGGTGAAACAATTTTAAAAAAATTAAAAAGTATGTCTTGGGACACGTAATGAGGAAAATGGCTTAGAGAATTTAACACTTTGAATCAGACAAAAGAAACACATAGCCTTTCAAATCTATTGTTACTCTGTTGCTACTTCCATGGCAAATGTGCTGACAAGCTTCATTCTTTCATGTCACTGAGCAAGACCTACTTTGCAATGTTTACAGGATTGAATCACCTTCATTCCATATATGTTCCTTGAGTAAGAAAGGCATTCCACTCAAAAAGCTTAGTTATAGAACTGCTACTTTGTGGAACCAGCTCCTACATGGATACTTCCCAGAATACTATAATCTCTAAGTCTAGAGTCAATCATTATCTATCTTTACTTCCTCTTATTACATGTATATCACATGTACATCATACAGTAATCCTCTACCGTAAGTGACTCTTGAGGCTTGTATTAGGTTAAGTTATAAAGTTAGATGTTATAAAGGAGAAAATATTGCTTAAAACAACGAGAGAACAATAAAAGAACATGAATTAAGAGAACAGTACATAATGCTTGGCAATGCATTTAAATAGGGACCTCCACTGACTTTTCAATACCTGAGGTTTAAAATTAATTTTTAAAAATGAAAAAGCGTTCTTGAAGATTTCATTTTAACTTTAATTGATTGCTAAATGATTAAATTTTACTATTTCCAGTAAGTAAAATGTGGTGTTATTTTAAATAAAAATTATATAGATTGGAATCTCAACTTTTTGGCCGATTTAAGAAAATTTTCTTAAAAGCAGCCATTTTCTTAATTTTAAGAAATTTGTAAACAAAATAAAATTATCGATTTTAAAAATCTTTCAAAAATAATATATTTGTGACACATTGAGTAAAATTAAAGTTAAGTTGATCTGATTTGTAACAAATATTACTTAATTATAGCATAAAAAATATAGTATACAAGTATTTCTTAACAACAGGTCCTCTTTATCATGTCTTTATTGATGTTATCAACATCACCGATAAGTTACAAGGTGATGACAGCTAGTATAGACAACCAGAATTGACAAATTTATGAAATATAAGTGAACGCATTTTTTTTTATTTTTAACTACCTAGTAATTTTTACAAATTAACAAAATATTTTCAGCAATTATTTAATATTTTATTGACATTTATTTACATTTGAAGATACTTTACAAAAAAATAATAAAATTCAAAATAATATAAAATTTTCTTAGATTAATTTTAAAATTTAATAACTGACATAGAGTACCATGATAGAGGTAAAAATCAATAATTTATTAAATGTTACGGTATTTTATTTATTTTTAATTGTTATGATGATGGTTATTTTATTATTAAATTTTTATAGTACTTTAAATTATTAATTACATAATTGTTTTAACTTTTATTATTTTAACCCAATACACTTAACAATATTTTTTTAAGGATTATGTCATGTATAGGTTCCCATAGGTAGAAATTGGGAATGCTTAAACACTAAAAATATTTTTTTTAATTATTTTTAAAAATATTGGGTTAGAAACAACTGTTATAAGCTTTTCAATCTTTGATTCATAAATATATTTTTCACTTAACAATATCAACAAACCACCAGCTTCAAGCGATGCAGAATTTTAAATGATTTTTTAATATTATAAATTATGTAATTAAAATTTTTTAAAAATGAAAATTCTTGTAAAAATTATTCATCAAAAAATTTTCTTTTAAGACAATAATGTTCTTAATTAATCTTATTTATCAAAGCAATTAAAAGCTTTTCTAATTAAATAATGTCATAGTTTTATTGCATTTATTATATTACAATTCAGAGCAGATTTTTGATGAATGGGTTAAATGTTTTACAAAAAAAAATTGATTTACCATCTCCAGGAGTCTTGCTTATAACTAATAAAAAAATCCCTGCCCTAAAAATTTAATTTCTCGAAATTTTATGGAATTAAATAAGTGGGTTGTAAAATATAGTAAAAAAAAATATATATATATATATATATATATATATATATATATATATATATATATATATATATATATATATATATATATATATTTTACCAGAATTTTCTTAAAATAAAAATTTTAAAAACATTTCTTTCATTTCTGAATATGTCCTGAAAGCTTCATTAAAATCTCACAATTACTTGATTTTTGAAAGAATTTCCAAATCAATGTGTTCTTCACTGGAAAAAGCACAAAAAAACTAACCTTTATCTTTGGTTTGCCACTGACATAAAAAGAACAAGATTTTTAACCAAAATTTTGAATATGCTACAAAGGAGTAAAAATTTCAAAAAATTATTAAAAAATACTTTGGTCTTGATAATAACATAAACATTTTAATGACAAAACTGTTTTTATTGAGTTTGGGGCCCTTTTTTTTTTTTTTTTTTTTTTTTTTTTTTCATCCATCTTATGCTGTTTTTTATATGGCCAAATGGAAGTACCTACATTTAAATGTAGCTTCCTTGTACCTTTTCTATAAATGGTAATTGTTCTGATGGAGTTTCCTCTTTGATAACTAGACTTTATGAATTTGTGTAATACTAGATTGGCAGCAAGATCTCATCATTTTACAGTTGAAATGGCAACTAGATGTAACCATAACTTCTCTGCTAAGAGTTTCTTTTCTCTCACTTCTTGCTTTGGAACTCACTTCCAGCTTCTTGCTTCCCTATCTACTTTGATCTTCAAAAATTTAAATGTAATGTCAATTGTTATCTTCCATCTTCTTAATTCTTGTTCTTTTATCATCTTCTTTCCTAAATAGTATATTTTTCTCATATTCTCTTGCATCTTAGTGGCTTTATTGCCTTGCTTCTGGTGAAATAATTAAAAAAAAAAAAAAAACTCTGGAAATTTTAAGGTTGATTAATTCCATTGATCAATGTTTTGGGTGGTGTTATTTATTTAATATTTGTTGCTTATATCTTGAAATTACTCCTCATGATAATAATAAGATAATAATTTTAGAAGGCATCATAGCATTAATCTTTATTTGCATTTGTAGAAACGGACGGTGTTAAAATTCCATTAATTCCTAATGAAGCAGATTTCTTAATGGCTTATGCTACTGTTCATGGATTTGTGTCCTTTCGAAGTATGAGCAAAGGATCTTGGTTCATCCAGAAACTGTGTGAAGTTTTCTTAGAAAATGCTAAAAGGTAAGATCAGATTTAAAATGAAGTATTAAGTTTAGTACCAGTGTCTTTTGAAATAGTTACCATATATACTTGTGTATCACCCTACTTATATGTATAATGTGATCCCTGATTTATTTATTTTTTAATTAATTTTAACCCCTCCAGAAAAAAATTACTTTTGTGTAGTGCAACCGATCACTGAAAATGCATGATTTTTAAACTCTTCAAAAAATTTACCTGCGTATATTACAACCACCTATATTTTGCATAAAAACTGATCTTAGAAACTTACTCAAGTATATACAGTATTTCAAAAAGATTCTTAATTTCAAGAGTTCTTTACACTTTTGAAATTTTTCGTTGTGCTTATCTTGCTATTAAAGTAGCATTTTGATTGGTGTATTTTTTACAAACTTCTCTGTATGGACAATCTGTAAGGAAAGGGATGTGTCTCTCTTTCTTTTATCTATTTAATTTTTTAATCAGAAAAAAATTGGCAAGCATATTTGCTTTCAGTATAGTGAACACACATCTTTATTGTTTGTATGTTTTATCAGTCACAAATCAAATGACTGTTTGGCTAGTAAAAATGTTAACTCTGCCAACATCTTTGTTAATAAATTCATTTGTAGTAATATTCAAATTCTAATTAAAATAACTTTTAAAGATTTTAGAAGCATGTCAAAAAGCTGCATGAAAAGAGGATTAACATTTATCAAAATGGAAGATTCCAAGAAAAAGCAACAAAAAATAACATCTAAAATATGTTGAGAAAATAGATTACAAGACATAAAGAGAGAATTTTATTTAGTCCCCCAGGAGGGGAGGGAGTGGCAGTAGAGTGTTCTAATTCCACATACCACATGCCTTTGGATATCTCACTTTTAGTTAATTCAACTTGATAACTCTCCAAGGAAACCAAGGCCCAGTGGATAAAAGTTATTTGATTGACCCCGGGCCTCTGACATGTGAACACATGACAGGCATGCATGGGAAATAAATATTTTCATCTTGCCATTACCAACATTTCCTTTGTGGCATTATAGATAAAAATATTTATCGGTAAAATAAAATATTATTTATTATGTTTATTTATTATACTTATTTGTCATTATAGATAAAATAAAATATTTATGGATAAAATATTTACTTGGTTTCACTGCTCAGGCTTAAGTTAGTCTCACTGTTAAACACATAATGTTTCTAAGGAACAAATTTTGTTAGCTATACATCATGGAACTTTTTAGTTTCAAAATTATATCTCAATTAAAATCATATTTTAAGAATTTACAAGCAAAGCAGTTTAAATATTTTCCAAATATTTAATTTAAAGTTCTAACAGAGCTGAAAGGTTGGACTACTTTAGAAAACCCATGACTACTACTAAATTTTGTATATTACTATTTCTGGGAGCTTGTTTTAAGAAAGCTTGATTAAATTTGGTACAATTTAATATCTTCTTTATGTCTTTCATTTTGCTATTGCCAGCACTTTTGGGCTGATGCATTCTATTGTTGCGGATGTATGCTGATCGTGTTTTAGGTCGGAAAAATATGTCTCCTGGTATATATTTCTCAACATTAATTACAGACTGGAATGTGATTCCAGGTAATAATATGTAAGGTAACAAGTAATATATATATATATATATATATATATATATATAAACAAACAATAATCTATTATCAAAGCAAAGGTTTATACAAACAATAGAAAATTGTTGTGTGTTATAAAACAATGAATATGAAAGAAAGCATTTAAATTAGTGAAGTTCTTTGTGTAGAAGGAATCCTAGGGAATGGTTATGGAAAATGAAGAGGAAGGTGCTGGCATGTGTGTGTATACCCATCATGGGCCACGTTTTTCCACATGGCTACCTATATCTTACCATCCCTGGGTAAAATAGGAAAGTGAGGATGACAGAGAATGTTACTGCCTTATGTTATAGGCTTAGGACACATCTCCTAGCAACACTTTTTTAGGAAAGTAAGTGAGATAACTCCACACTGTGACCTTCTTTAGTAAGGAAAAAATGAAGAGCAATAGCAAAATATGAAATTTCATCTAAGCAACAACTTTTATATTCTGCTTGGATGAATTTTTTTTTGGTAAGTATAACAATATGGATTTGGATGTAAATAGCCATATTTACATTATTTAGATCCAAATTAATGCCCTTATTTATGTTGTTATCTCTGACTTTCTTCAGGTGGATGTTGATCTAGGTAACCTTCAGGGAATTTCAAACTGAGCCCTTTATTTAATCTACATGAGTAAATCTTGTCCAGTTTTTATTTAGTACCTTTAACCACAATACCTTGTCAGTCATTTTTAATGAAACTTGTGTAAAATAAGGATTGCTGCCCAAATACACAAAACATATAAATTCATGAATCATTCATACAAAAAACAAATATAGAGGTTAATGATTTAAATGGCGAGAATTCTCAACATTTAAATCATTAACCTCTATATTTGTTTTTTGTATGAATGATTCATGAATTTATAAATTATAATTGCACCTTTTTAATTAAAAAAAAAAAAAATTATATATATATATGTTAAGACATTTTTATGTTTTTAGATTCTTTTTTTTAGAGATATAAAAACATAAAAATATCTTTAAATAATTGTTGGACTTTGTTCATTTCATATATATATATATATATATATATATGTATATACTGCGTCTAGAGATTATATGCAAAAGAGGTATTGTCAAATATTTTATGTAAAATTCATAGATATGTGTTATCCAATGAAATAATTTGTACTATTATGTATAGCGAGTAATCATGAAAGCAATTAAGTCCCAATTTTCAATTTCAGATTGATATTTAATATTTTTTCAGTAATTATAGCAATTTGCAGTGTCAAGAGATTATTTGCAAGAACTAGAATTTAGTATTATGGCTCATAAAAAAAGAACTAACAATGAATGAAAAGATATATCAAAGAAATTAGCAAAGGTAAGTCTTCGCTTCAAATTTCTAAGGATTTGAAAAGGGATCATCAAACAATCAAGAAAATATGTCAAATTGGAATTCAACCAAGGAAAAAAAAATCTCAGGCTGAATTCAGGAATTTAACAAAGCGAGATCTAGCACATATCCGAAGAGAATTAATAAGAAACCCAAATGCGTCAAGTGTGTTCATATTTGAGGCTGCTGCAGCTCCTATGGTGTCAAGGGAAACAAGGCATTAAGGGAGTTTGCTGATGATCAAATAAAGAAACCCATTTTAACAAAAAAAAACAAGGAAAGAAGATTGCAGTGGGCAAAAAAATACATGAAAACTGATTTCAGTAAAGTGCTTTTTACAGACAAATCAAGGATCACCCTCGATGGGCCCGATGGATGGGCTCGAGGATGGGTTTGCAAGCAACATGACTCAAGAAAATTTTTTAAACGCCAACAAGGCGGCAGTGGGATCAAGATATGGGCTGGGATTATTGGTAATGAGCTCGTGGGTCCATTTAAACTGAAAGACAGGGTTAAAATGAAATCCAAAAGTTACTGTGATTTTCTAGAGCAATATTTCTTTGAATGGCTTGATAGCCAGTCTTTAGCCAAGCATAGATCTATGATCTTTATGCAAGACAACACACCAAGTCATGCATCAAAGTTTACTAAATCTTGGTTGAAAGATAAGGGGTTTGCTGAAGATTCTCTTATGGACTGGCCTTCAAATAGCTGTGATTTGAATCCCATTGAGAACCTGTGGAGCATCCTCAAGAGAGATAGTTATTCTAATGGGAGGCAATTCAACAGCAAGTGTGACCTCTGGGAGGCAGTTAAAGTTGCTGCAAACAACTTACCAGCCACTAAAATTGCAAATCTAACATCATATGTTGACAATAGACTGCTAAGAGTTATTGAAAAGAAAGGAGCCTTTGTGCAATAAATTTTAGGAGGGTTTTATTATTTTTGTTAATATATCTTTTATTTTTAAAATAAAACGTTTTTTTAATGTTTTTCCTTTAAGAAATTAACGAATTTGTTCTAAAATCTTTTTATATTACTTTTTTACATTAGTTTTACAAGGTATAAGAATGTAAAAGTATCAAAATAAATAGTTGCAAATAAACTACTGACAGTCAAATTAGTCTGTTTTGTTAACTTAGTAAAATTTTTTCCAACCAAAAACAATAGTTTTCTCTATCACTATATATTGAAATTAATAATATTGAGTAGAATCTAAACATCATAATAGGACTTTTAACATTAAAGACACAACTCTTTATACCAATTCATAACTTGCATATGATCTCTAGATGCAGTTTTTATATATATATATATATACATAGACAGCCTGTTTTGCTGTATCACAGCTCATCAGTGTGGCTAGACATACGATTGCTTCAAGCTGGGATTGAAACTCGATTGATTTGGCATCAGTCAGAGACTATTCCTAAGCTATAAGTGCATGCTGGAGAAAAGGAATCGTTTAACGTATTATATATGTGATGTATATAAATGCTAGACCAACAGCCAGAGCAGTCAATTCTGTTGAAGAGCTATATATATATATATATATATATATATATATATATATATATTATAATAATTATACTTAAAAAATATTATGAAGCTGTTAAATAAATGTTTTTCTTCCTTTTTCCTCTTCAGATTGGATCTGAGTGACATGCTGTTAATGGTGAATAATAGTGTCAGCCAATGCGATGGAAACTTAAAAAATAATGCAACTGTTAAACAAGTTCCAGCTCCATTATCCACCCTGCGGAAAAAAGTTTTCTTTTTGGCTGATTCAGAGTGAAAAATTACTTCTAGGTGTTATTTTACACTTTTAATATTTCTTTTTAATGAAGTATCATGCTGTGTTCTTTTTTTTTTTTTTTTTTTTTTTTATACAAAAATATCAAATACCTGACAAAACTGGATATTTGGCTATTGCAACATATAAATATAAATTCCTAATTAAAAAATCATGTCTATAAAGAAAAAAAAAGTAGGTCATATTTTTGTTAATCATTTCAGTAATTAATTACATAAGCATAGTTTCAAAGTTAACATTTATAAATAAAAAAAAAAAAGTAAAATATTCACTCCCAGCTGGATTCAAGCCTGTGTCACCCTGGGCAGAGGAAACTGTCATTAAATCTGACATGCTTTAGACCTCTCGGCTATAAAGTGCATCGATGATCAATCAAAGTTGTCTTTAAACACAAATCTTATCTAGACTCTTGAAATATCTGCTGGAGAGCATATATTTTTCTTTAATAAGATTTCTCTAATATTCAGGTCGGTAGATGAAAATAAATAACTATACTGTTTAATAAATAAACAGAGCATCTACTCAAATATAGGTATCCACTAAAATAACATTTAAGTAATAAAATAAAGAAGTATAGATAACTGTTTATGAATCAAATTGAGACTGTATTTATATTCTGAACAAGACCTTCTTCAAAAAAATCTTTTTTTTTATTCTGACAAATGTTGTGGGTAGAAGAATACCTAATGAATGCTAATCTTGTTTTGTATGAACAGACCAGTTAAGTGGCTTCATTTAGTCCATCTACTGAAGCAGTTTACTATTGTGTGGCATTTGAAACCAGTGCATGAGATTTTTAGCAGAAGATGGGGATCAACGATGACTCTCTTCTCTACAGAAGAGGATGCAGCAAGTTGACACCGGTGACTTTGACACACACACACACATCTATCTATCTCTTGAAAGAAGTACTTTTTAAATTATGTACTCTTTTTATAATAATTTTATTTTGTTAAAACTATTTTTTTTATTTTTTAAAATATTTTCATCTGGAATTAACTTTTTAACCAGAATCACAAGTGAAAATATAATATTTAAGCTCTATTTTGTGGGAGTGTATTAATAGGAATGGTAAACCTTCTGTTAAATTTCAGAAAATCCTAACAGAGAAATATTTAGTGTTCATAAAACATAAATAGCAATCATTTTTCTTAGCAGTAACAATGAATGAAGTCTAGGATTTATAATATTCTTGCTTGACAAATTTCTCATGGGTCATTACTATTGTAGTGAGTTCAGTCTTCATAGGTACCTCAGCATTTTTCACCTTGCATCAGACTAAGCTAAGTCTAGTCAATCAACAGTTTATTGTGAAATTTCTTGAGTCATGTGGCTCCATCATAAAGTCATTTTTCTCTACCAGTTTATCCAGTGTGAATGGGGTTTAAGGTGAAGTTTGGTTCTCGGGTTTTTATTTATTTTACTACACTTTGAATTGGCTTCCTAATGTGACCGTCCTACGGCGTTGGATTGGCCTTCCAGGAACCAGACCATGAAGGTCACTTGTGCCGGAACGAATTCTTCGTCGACAGTGACGAGGCAGGTATCTAGAAGCCGGTCTCCGAGTCGACTCCACCCACAGTTAACTCCCTTGCCCACGCTGTGAATTTGATCTCAAGGAAGCCATGTGGGTTTTCGCTAGGTGTCTCTCCGCCAAGTCAAACCAATCCGGACGCAGACGCACAATTGGGTAAATGAAATGGCACCAAATATAAACAGACCAACACCTGAGTAAGTCGTAGAAAAGAAAGTCTTTATAACCAGAAGAATTCGGAGTACAATCACCAATTGTCTTCTTCCCAACCCCTGTTCCTAACAAGCTGACCACAGAACGGAAGTCTCAACTAATTTCTTTAAGGGGTGATTTTCAAGTTTTCTGGTTGGTGTTATTTCTTCACTCTGGTCGGAGTTCTTGGTTGGTGGCAATTCTAAGTGTCTTTGTTTTTCTTCACACCGAAGCTTCACAAAAACTGACAAAGACTGTCTCTGATTGTTGCGGAGGTTGGCGGGCGGCGGTGTTGGTACTTCAAGCCTCACTCCTCGGCTATTCTCCGGCTCTGACTGAACTGCAACTCAACTGTACTGGTCATTACCTACTTGGGGCTCTGTATTTATGCTTGTCCATTCTTTACTGGGATGGGGACGACGGTCACTGGGGTGTCTATGTGAACCTCATCTCAGACCCTTGTTAGCCAATGAAATTACGGCTTCATTTCTTTCTGTCTTCTTCCCTCGTGACACAGCCAATGAGATAGTATTATTTCTATGACGTCATTCTTTTCGTCTTCTTCCCTCGTGACACAGCCAATGGGATAGTGTCATCTTCATGACGTCACTCCTTTTCTCAGCCCTTTCTTTCTTTCCAAAATACCAAATTAGTCTCCCAGGAAAATTCATATTTTGTTTTTTCATATTTCACCAATTAATATAACCTTTGAACCTGCTATAGATAACCGAATAAGCAATTTCCTTATGACACACTTTATAAATGCATTTTGTCTTTGTTCAAATTTAGAATTTCCAAACTACCTGGCCTGTTTAAATCCTGTTAACAAAATTCACTTCCAACTCCTTCCGTTTGGTGTCAGAGGGCATCCATTGTTCTGCGTTGACACATTTTTTTTGGTTTACAATCCACAGCTGGAAAATGCTTTCTTCTTGATTAAACAGTCCTGTTTCTTAGCTGTCGTCAACAGTTGATTGACCCCCACAACCTCATCCGATATGACTGTTTTACTTTGAGAATACCATGATTCTTGTGACAATTTTACCTGCACCTAATTCCGGTTCAATTACAACTCCTTTCATTAAAAAATTATCGGGTTTTTTTTTGGTTTTTTTTCCACCCTCTGTTCATATTGGAAACAGAATAGAACATCACCTAATTTAATTTTCTTCCATTTGGTCTCATAATCAATAGTATAAACTAATGCAATTTCTTCCGTTCAGTCATGCTAAATATTGTTACACTAATGCTCATCCAAATATTCAATTATTTTGACTAATTACTGTCTTCCTGTATGGCTGTGAGTGCTGGACAATCTCCACAAAGATGAAGAAGAGACTTGAAGCAACAGAAATGGTTCTACACAAGGATGCTGATATCATGGTCTGAATATGTTAGCAATGATGAAATTTAGAAAATAATGGAAACAAAAAGAAAACTAATATTTAACATCCAGAAGAGGGCTTGGAAAATCTGATACTCACAGAACAGATTGAAGGCAAGAGGGGCAGAGAAAAACAACACATAACATACTTGGTGAGCTTCAGTAAATGGATGACAGAACAGGGTTTAGGAGAAATAACAAAGAAAAGAACTATAGGTATAACATGCACACCCCAGTCAGACCTGGGTTACAGCAGCCAGATAGTATGGCCACACACCACCTATACCAGAAGATATGACCACACCTGCGGCCCAATCCTCAGGGTTGTAGGACAGTGAGTTAATCAAGAGTCCAACCTATGCTGACCAGCACTGTCATCAGTTAACTGGTTGTTGGTCGCTTCAATTCACACCAGTCTGCCCATGCTGTGTTCTTTGATCTCAGAGCAGTGAGAATCAAATGTCGGTGGTAATTTGGAGCAGTGGCTGGAGCCACAGCAAAGCTGTATTATGAGTGAAATAAAAATGTTCATGCAGATGAAATAAAAACAAAATTTGACAGGTTAGATTTAAATTGGTTTATATAGTTCCTGGTACAAAAATCCACACTTCCCTCATAAATTTCTATAGTAACACTTTGCTCTTCTAAATCTTGAAAAAGGGTTCAAAGTCGGGAATGTTTCTAGCAACAGGTGACACAGTTTTGGTAGCAGCTTGTCCACTCTTCACCAATTGTCTCATCTCTCTTTAACTCTGCCTGAGTTGGCCCAAGACTGGCATGATATTGACTGGTCTGGAGAGGTTTGGTAATAATTACCCAACTTTTGGACTTAGTTGCAGGTATCATCCCACCTTTATAACTTATGCTTTCTCTTATTTATGCCTCACACCATTACTTCCAAGTGGATGAAGGTAAATTTTACCTTTTTCTCCTCTCTTGGTATTCCATTTGAGGCTATCTCCAAGATTATGACTGTCTTTTTGAAAATTCTGATTTTTAAACCAAATGGGCAAAGGGGCAGTTTTATTTTAATCATTGATTTTCCATAACAAATATTATTTCCCAGTCTTTGGTCTGGTTTGTTCTAGTGCACTCCAACCAGCCATCCTGCTCCCACAATACTCAGGTTATCATGCAGACAACCTTAGAGGTTCATTTCTCATTTCAATTTCCTTTTCTAGTGACAAATTAAGTCTTGTCTCCCAAGTTTATATTTCCACAATTATATTTCATATGGCCATTTGACCTATTAATCATAGCTTCCATTTTTATTGACAGCCATAACTCAACTTTTCTCAATTCTTTTTTTAATTCCCACAGTAAGCGAATAACCCAAAATATACCTTAGCGATTTCCTCCTGAATGCCAGTCTCTTGATATTGTCACTTCCTCACCTCTCCTAGCTCACATTTTTACATTAACCCCTTTAATTCTACGAGTGTCACAAAGTAGTGGAGATTTGTGAACACCTATTTCCTGAGGGGACATGGCATATTAAGATGATGATCCCTTTAATTTATCTTTCCTGTTTTTGTTATTCTTCGCACCCAAAGAGACCTTTTTATACTGATTACTTGAATTTCACAGGCCCAGTTATTATTTTGTGGCCATGCACGTAGCATAGTAGTTAATGGAATTGGCATGCCAAGTTCAAATTTTTGCATTCACTTTCACCTTCATATAAATATATAGTGAAAGGCATGAATCTATCTCTTCTACTCCCATTTCACACTAAATCTAGTATTAATTATAAAAGATTAAAATAAGTTTCTATCTCTAAGCCATTAAAGTTCACCATCACAAAAACAGGAAACATATCTAAAAGCCATCAGTACACTTCTAGAATAAATGTGAACACAGGAAGCACCCACTTCAATAATCCCAGTTCAAATTAATGAACTCAGTTTGCTCCCAATTAATAGCAAGTTAATATATGTGTTGGTCATGAATAGTGTGGTCTCTGTGCATGATGTATGTCAACAGAGAGACCAGTATCTGCTGTGGAGACAGACTTGTCAACATACAGCATAGTGATTTTTGACTTGCTGATGGAGTAACAATTGACAATTGCAAGTTTTTTTCTTGACAAGTTTTCTTAGCTTTATTTGGTTATGTTTAAATGTGTGATGGTCATTGATCTGATGTTGAAACCCGTAATCACAACACTAGGCTGTGACGGTTGTCAATTCGGGGTCAGATTCTGTGGTCAAGGTACTAAGTTGTGACAATCCTCCCGGTCAGCCGATTCTAATGGCTTCACACCAGATTCAACCGGTTCAACACCAGATCCATTGTTCTCAGCTCACTTTTAATGACTGTTTACCGAAATAACTATCTTGATCCCAAGTCTAACGTACTCACGTTGTGACTTTGATCTTAGGTCAACGAGATCAATCAAACACTGGGGCTGTAGTGCAAAGTGAGTTTAAACTGGAGGTGACAGCACACAAGCAAAAAGAAATAAATGAAAACCACAAAGGTTCAGGTATGTTGAAAGAAAACAAATCAACTTTTATCAGGCTGTTCTATACAGGAGTATGTGTTTTTCCCAACCTGTTTCTTCTGAGAGTGACACTATTATACTTCTAGGCAAGTTCTGGTCTTCTAAGTCAAATGGTTTAGTTTTTAGGTGCTGGCTTAGCTTCATTCGTCAGTATAACTTGCTGTTTTGTAGAAAGGCAAGGTTGGAAGCCGGAATTGTGGAATCTCTCTTTCAGCTCGCTCCTGCACGTGAATTTCTGCAACTCCGACTCAAACTGGAACTTTGTTTATGAAATTCACTTTTTCATCTTTCAAATAGCACATGGCCTTGTCGTTTGGTCGACTCCTAAAATCTTTGCACTTTTAAATGATATCTTTGACACTTCTAGTTATTTTGTGTTTTCTTAACCAGTACTTTTACAATCATCATTAATCAATTGTCAAATCTCGCCACATTACCTTTCTGTGAATTTATTGTTGACACAAATCTTTGGTTTCTTGAGAAAAGTAACCTTTTTTTTTTTTCTTTTTTTTTAAAGTAAAAATAAAATCTTTTTATATCGAATGGTATATCATTCGGGATATCTTTTTTAACCCTTTTCCGTTCTCAGCATTTTCTTGTTTGATTAACTAATTAGCCATAAAAATTAATTACCATAGCTAAATAGTGTCACAAATGTATTATTTGTTCAATGTGTCTGACTCATCCTTACACGGAAGAAATAATAAGAAATAGAATCCCTACTGAACAAGTGGATTACAATAATAATAATAAATGCATCATGTGAATTTCACTTTGCTATAAATTTCTATTTGTGATATTGACAGTAACGTATTTGATGGTATAAGACTTTATTGAACTCAATACTTATTCATCATATATATATATATCTATATATAATTCTCAAAATGTGTGTGTGATATCAGATGTTGTTTATGCATTTCCATAGTTTTCATCCGATTTTGATGAAATTTTTTTTTTGTTTGATAGATAATTCCTCAGTGCTAGTTTTGAGTCCAAATTACATATTCCCCTTCTCTTGGCCAAGTTTCAGTCTCTCTCAAGTGGGGTTATCTTTTCTGTTTGATAAAGTCCACCACTACAGTTTTAAGGTGTTGGTTTCATTGTCGTTTATAGCCATTCCCAATTTAAATTTTTTTTATTGTCATGCCAGTTTTTGCATTGCATTCACTATAGTAATAAATAATCTTGCTTTTTTTTATTACTCAACATTTATTTTTCCAACCTTTCCTAAAGTTAATCGATCTTACTGATCCCTGTAGCTTTACAGCATTCTCTTCTGGTATTTGCCCACGCATTCGATTTGACAATTCGAACTTGCCTAGGTTGCAAAACCGCTGCTGCCAGGTCCGCAATGCGAATAACATATAACAAATTTAGAACATACAGTTTGCTTGTCTCAAAATGCCTCTCGGGGTGCTTCAATCAGAGGCACTGAGTCCAAAGATCAATGTAGCCATCGGCTTTCCAGAAGAGCATACCTGAACGCTTCTGCACACAAGGCTGAAAATGATGATTAAAGGACTCTACAGCAGCAGAGAAACTGCCAATTTTAAAATCCAAATTTAATCACTATTAAGTTTAAAATTATAAAATTACCAAGGGGAAATACATGTTATTCAATTTATTTCTTTGTTGAAATTACGTTAAATTTGGATTTTAAAATTGGCAGTTTTTAATTTTAATATCAAATTCTATCATATAATTTAATAATTATTGGTTAGAATAAATTCTTTTTTAATTTTACCCATATTTTAATGATCTGAATAGCTATTATAACATGACTTCGTTGTCAGGATTTTTGAATTTTCCTATACTTGTATTTTGATTGGTCATTCTAGCTTTTGGAACAACGTTTTCCCCTCGCGAAGGATCGTTAACTAATTTGAAACTTTTAAAACCATTTGTTTTGCATTCAACGTCATCACTTGATAAGACACAGGGAGTGTTGAAACAAAATGGCTATTTTTGTAGTGATTTTATAACATGCTTAGGTTATAAATTTTCTAAATAAATAATTATATATATATATATATATATATATATATATATATATATATATATATATTAAAAATAACCTTGAGAAAGGTATTAATCCTTTTTTTTCCTCCTCTATTTATGGGTAAATAGCAGGAAAAACTGGGTTCTATAGCCTTGGATGGCAACTAGTCTAGGAGAAGGATAACTCTGAATTCAAAACCTGTGGAGGATTGTTTGGGGGAACTTGTGGCACAGTGCACCAGGTGTCTATATTTAGCCCTTCAAAAAGTGTGGTTGGTTCTGCACAAAGCCTTCACCACTATAATCACATCATGTGCTGGTGCCTGGCTGTTAGTTCCTGGGAACTGAGCTGCTTGACCCTCATACATTGAATACGACAGGAGAGTCCACCACCACACACACACACATATACATACATACATATATATATATATATATATATACATACACTGCCTTCTTTTACTGTTATGGTAGTAGTGGGAGACACAGTAACATAAAATAAGGAATCACAAATTCTTTTCCCAATCATCCTTTCCTGATTGATCAAACTCGGCCAAGCTAAATGGAATCAACAAACAAACACGGAAAAAAGGGTAAAAAAAGAAGTGATGTCTCACATGCAGCTTCCTTACAAGCAGAATTTTTCATAACCATTTTTGGTTCTCACCAGTCAAGGTGAAATTGAAATGTGCCAAAACGAAGTTGCATCTTAGTAGTCAGTAAACTGTTTTTGTCTATATGATAAAATTATAATAATTATTGCTTTACTATTGGTATTAAGCCCTCTTTTGAATTAATGCTGTGAACGTTAGAATTTATATATAATTTTTGTTCTCATCACATCAGGGGGAGATATCTATATATATATATATATATATATATATATATGACAGACTACAGTACAAATGTCTGAGGCAACCGCTGGTAATTTTTTAAGTCAGACCCAAAAGTAGTCATTTAGTACTTTAAATAAGAGAAAATTATTATATATGGTTAAAAAAAAAAAGACATATTTTTTAAGTTATGACAAAAAGAAAGTATTTTATGATTAAATTTTGCTCTCGCCAAAATATCCTCCTTTACCCTTGATTAGTTCAGCACAAATTTTTGGCGTTTGTTGCTCAAAGTATAACCATTATTATCTCTCCAAATTTTTTTTTTTTTTTTTTTTTTGAATGAAAAATTGCATACAAATATATTTGGATTTCATCATTAAATAACCCATAGAAGTGTTGATATGCCACTAAACAAAATCAGCCAACATCTGATTGGGTTATTTTGTTACTAATACATATTTTTGTATGGTTTATATCTTTTGGATATATTTACAAATAAAAAATTTATAATACATTTAATTGATGCACTCACATTTGAATATATATATATATATGTGTGTGTGTGTGTGTGTGTTTTGCTGGAGCCAAGAAGTGGAGGACTACTTTTTTTCACAAATACCAGGAGTGGGAAACCTCTCCATTTTATATGTGCAAAGGAGTGATATTCCGCTCCTCTTGTAGCTCCTAAAATAAAAAAAAGCTGAAGTAAAATTTGAAAGACTGCTGTTACAATGGGGAAGTTTTTTAATACTTTAAAAAGATGTCGGCATTTTTTTCTTTTGATCCAATTCACAGATAAAGGTTAGATATTTTGGTAGACAAATTGCTACACTCTAAGAAAGCTTAAGATTTTTCAGCTGGGTTTCTGTCTGCCACAATGTCTGTGTCGGTTAATTATATATATATATGAGTATTTCATTTACAGATAATAAAGTTTTCATTATGCTATGCTGTTTCCCTGCGAAAAAGTGAGGTACCTAGGCTTAACACATAAACTGCTAACTCAAAATTTGTATGTGATCCACTATTTTTTTTTTTTTTTTTTTTTAAATAATATGAAAGTCTTTTTGTGTTAATATTTAGGGTAGAAAATTGCTGCCAAAATTATTTTTTTCCTAACCAATTAGAGGTAACAGCTACTTTCTTGTATGCATTTCTTGTATTTTTTTTTTTTTTTTTTTGCATTTTCTAAATGATTGGATACTTCATGACAAATAAAGAAGCATTATCACATGCTATGAATGTGTATTACTTTATTTTATAATTATAACCACATCACCATATATTGATGGCAAAATTAATTTTGCAAATAATTACTATATTGTTGTTGAACCAATAATGTTTTTCCTTGAGCTGTGTTTTGTTTTTCTCTCTACTATGCATTTATAAAACATTCAAGTAAAAGTTAAGAGAAGCCAAGTGTCAGATGCATTTTCCAAAAATGCCCTAAGAAGCTACAAATATTGCTTTATATAGAAATATGCATAGATTGTTGGTTCATTAAAAAGGATCTATTTGGTTCTAAAAAGAAAAAGCCTCCAGATAGAGACATTAAAAATAATAATAATGTAAGTCATTCTAGGTAAAAAGTACTCTATACACAAATGTTTTGGGTTTTTGTTTTGTTTTGTTATTTTTTTTTTTTTGCTATGAACTGAGTTTGTTTAAAAGGTGTGCTGTGGTATGTTGTCAAGGCAGCAGAACATGTATTTGAAATTTACCTGTGTATAGTACAACCAGTCACTGAATATGCATGATTTTTAAATTCTTCAAAAAAAAAAAAAAAAAAAAAATTACCTGTGTATAAACTTGTAATAAATTCAGGTATATTGTGAAAATGCATTCTGTAATTTTCAAATTGGTCATTATCATATCAAGTCTTGTTTGTTCACTCTCTTTTTTTGTCATTGTTATCACTGATGAGCACATAGACAGGTGTTTAGGGCAGTAGTGTTCTGACCATAAGACGCAGATTCAGATCTCGCCAGTTAAGGAGGTGACTTCTTGGGCTTGAGAGAGAATCCCAGCATGCAGTACTATTGGGAAGTGCGTGAAAGCCATACCACTGATTGACCCAAGCTTTCAGTAAAATTGGACAGAGGAAAATGTTTTGAAGCCTTCAGTAGTTGTGCTAGGACATAGACACAAGTCTTCACCAATGGGGAAGATAGATTGCCAATCAAGGCTAAGGAGCTTCTATCTAGAGATGGTGTCTCGATAAATACACCCATCCCTCAGCAACCTATCCAGTTGCAGGGGTGTATCAACCTAAAAAAATGCTCACAATGACCAAAATTTTTAATATAAAGAAAAAAAGTGATGTGAGTTCATAGGGTGAGTAGCGTAATTGTTACAAGGAAAGTGGAATTGTTAGGCAAAGTTCAATCCCAGTCTGTTGCGTTTACTTCACACTAATACTCTTGGAAAAAGTATGAAGTGATCTCTTCTTCTCATTTTGAGTTAAATAGCAGAATTGAGCTTTAAGTGACAGCATGTTTAGAAGAACTAGTCTGAATTCAAACCATGGAGAAGACAATGGAAATCACTTCGCTATTTTTCTTAAGAAGACATGGTAAAGCACAGCTATTAAAAGGAAGTTGTGGTGAGCCATGATCGCCCATGTCCTGAAAAGACATGGCATTTAAAAAGTTTCTTTGCACAATTTGTATAGAAAGAAGAAACGGTTCTTTTTTTTTTTTTTTTTTTTTAATATAGTGTCCAATAATATTAATTTATAACTTGAATTCACAAAGTTTTTAGGGATTTTTTTTTATGAATGTGACAGGCACTCCTGAATCAATTGCAGCAAATGTAGAATAACGATTAAGTCTGCATTTATTATTTAGTATCTTCTGTGTGGCTCACATTGCTTGAAATGTGCTGAACCAAGCCAAGCAGTATATTTACCACCATTTCTATTCTATTTACAACTATTTTAAAAAAAAAAAGAAAGTAACCGCTTCACTCATTCCTCATAGATTGTACACCTGAAGGCTGTAGAACAGATTGGCTAAAACACTGCAGTCACAACAAAAAGAATGAGTTCAATAGACCAAACAACTCTTGGAATGATAACTCCTCAAAAACTTATAGACATTATCTATACATTCTTGCTTACATGTGATAAATGTTTTATACTTATTGCTTTATGTGTATATCTATTTTAAACCTGTTACCTTGAAATAATAAAGGAACATTATAAAATATGACAATCAGTTTATTTCATGTTAATTACTCATGTTCATCACCAGAAATAAAAAAATAAATCCAGAAAAGGCAAGACCACTTTTCATATACATCTCGATCCAATAAATTTAAGTCCTTTTCTTAAAAATCTTTTGGAGTGTAACATCCATGCTATATTTCAGTGAGTTCAATGCCAATACTTGTCCACTGTCGACAGCAGTCACAGTCAGATGACCTTCAGAGTCCAGCCCATCAACTCTGACATCAATCTGATGACCGTCATCCATTTCAAGCTGAAACTTTGTAATCTCACTAAAAATAAAAAAATTAATAACTCAATCAAACATATAATTAGGAAAGGTTTTTTTTTTTTTTTTTTTTTTTTTTTTCCCCCCCATCCCCCCCCCCGTAGGCCCTCTGCATTCCCCCTACCACCATGTACACACAAACAGGTCTCGGGTAAAGCAATCAAATTTGATCTCTATACTTACTGAACTTGGAACAATTTTAATATTTTTTTTTCCCTTTTAAATAAAGGTAGGGTACCACCTATTTTCTGTCCTGCAGAAATATCTTTCATAGGAATAGTTACCAATTGTAACTGTTCAACAATTCCTTTTTTTATTGTTAAAGATGAAATAAAAATATGGGTTTTGAAAAAGCAATTTCAGGGAACAATTTTCCACAAAAATATATTTTCAACTTTTAATATTTTTAACCTTGGAAGCTTACCAAGAAGAAATGAAATATATTTTTACTTTTAGAGTACTAATTCTTATGAAAAACCTTGTCCACCCAATGAATAGGGAGATACATGCTTAAAATTTGTGGTCCTGCCTAAATTCTAAAATTAAAAGAATGTTTAGTTTAGAGGAAGAGATGCTCTCACCCTAGGGAATTAATATGGTGGGAACAAATGAAAGAAATGACAGGAAAATGCATTTTTCAAAATTTATAATTAAAGTAATTTGTCATTATGTGTTTATTTAAATTTTCATGTTCACAGACATTTTTTATAAAATAATGTATAAAAAAATTCTCTTTTCATATTTATAAAATGGTAAATATATATTTCATTATAGTTGGTTCAAATTTTGTTATTAAAATTCTAAAAATAGAGTTTATAAACAATAAACATGTCCAGGGAAGTCAAGCTAGTGTACAGTAATAGTGGTGCCAAAATGTCCTTTTGACAAATTTTTTTTATTTTGTTTTTTTTTTTTTTGCAGGCCCAAAGGTTAAACATTGCCCAGGATTTTTATTGGGATTAAATGATGCTATTCCAGTTCTCATCTACAATATAAAAGAAAAAATCTATCTAGGGTATCAGTTCTTTAAAAAAAAAAAAAAATCTATTTGCAATATATTAACCTTATTAAAGCATTATACTATCTTCATAATGTAGGAGATTTTAAGTAAAGTCTTTTTTAACTAAAACCAAGTCAAATATTAGACTGAAAGGATAATTTTAAATAAATGACTTTCTGCTTGATATAAATAGAATTAAGATAAGTTGGCTTTGATAAAAATGAAATATTAAGAATATGCATTAAAGCTTCATTCATAAAGAATTTAGGCATCAACTAACCCTTAACCCCAATGTGATAGATAGAGATATATATATATGTATTGTTGCAGCTCGCACAACACAATATAAGAAGAACTAGATTTGTAGAAATTAAGATTGAAGAAAAGAGATTACATCTAGTAACAAAATGCGGATTTTATTTTACATATAATACAATATATTTTAGAACAATAGGGATGAAGTTTAAAACAATATAAGTTTGGAATTGTTAACAAGTTACTAAGCGTGCAAGAGCCCAGAAAGTAGTTGACTTAACATGTAAACATACAAGAGAGTGGTAGAGGAAATCCACCGTAGTTAAGATTAAGGCAACGGATGGGAATTTATCACTAGTCCAAGAATTATATTATTTTCTTCTTAAAAAGAGTTTGATTAATTCACATATATATAAAATAAAAGAGTTTGGTCAATAATATCAAGGAAAGGGGTGAAGTATTTATTGATAGTCTTTTCTTTTCGAGGACTGTAGGAATTTAGATTCTTTCAGTCAAAGTTTGTGCTACCAGTGAGGAAAAAAATATATATATATAATAATAATAGCTGGCCACTTGTATTCGAGGATACCCGTCTACTAGGGCAGCTAGCCAATCCCTATTGCAGATGCTCGCTCAGGTACATTTGTGTTTGTTCAACACCCACAGACCCAACCTGTGGTTTATACTGCAACTATGTTCAGCAGACCTTAGTTACAGTTTCTCGGAGAGAGCATATTATCTAGCATGATTAACAATTTGAACAAGGCCAGCACGCTCAAGCCCTCACCCATGATGATTTGTGGCTTCATGCTAGCAAAGCTATCAATGGCCCCCAATAGTTCCATCTATCCAATTTCACCCACAAGGCTTGGGTCAAATTGTGGTATGGTTTTCAGGAACTTTTCAAAGGTGCCGCATGCTGGGATCAACACTAATCCAGTCCGATGACATCAGGAAGTCTCCTCCCTGACAAATCGACCATGGTGAGATTTGGACCCGGGTCTCATGGTCAGAAAGCAAACATTCTAACCACTTGGCTATGTGCCCATATATACATACATACACATACATGCTGAAATGTTCTTGGCATTAGCATTAACCTTTACAACTTCACACTAACTTTTAGAGTTCTATCCTCTGGATCCATATTAATTTTGAGTGTGATAAGTTTTTGAATGTACCTTTTAGGGTTTTAGAGATATTGTTATAAAATTTTTAGGGTATTTGCATGAAAGGATGTAGAAAATGTAGATATTTTTTTTTTTACTGTACATATAAAAATCATGAAAACTAAAAAAAATATGACAATTGATAAAAAAAGATTCCTACTCGTCACATTGTGAAAGCCTTGTATATATGAAAGGGGGTCTGTTGTCCAGTAAGACAAATACAAAAGTCACCTTGTCAAACCTATTAACAAAAGCAAGGACAAAAATGCTTTCATTTCTTCCAAGGAAACATTTTTCCAAGCTCTGATTTGTGAGTTGGACTTTGTTGTGTCACATAATTTTTTCACATTGTTTGCATACCAGTTTAGTTTCCACTACCATTAATTGAACAACTATGTCAGATAAAAAAACGCATATTCCTCACTAGCTTCTTCATTAACATTTGTAAGTGCAGGAGTATAGGAAAACTCTGGTAGCCAGAGGTGATCGTATGCTTGTGATGGTTCAAAAATTTCACCTTCTTGGTTGGAATCACTTTCAGTCTCACTGTCGTGCCACCACCAATATCTGTGGGGGTAAATCCGAGAAATTCTTCTTCTTCACTCTCACTGTCCATGACAAGTTCCTCTATCAACATAAGAGATTCACACCTTGCCCCAGGGGTCACTATTGTGATTGAAAAACAAACATTTCCAAAAGACTTTATTAAAATTTGTTGATAAAACAACTATTTCAATTAGGACAAAATGTCTGACATCTGGCCATTTCCAGTTCATATCACCAGCTTAATGACATAATTTATATAGTAATAGGTTATTTTTAGAAACGTACTTTCCTTTTGAAACAAAGCACTGTCACTCAGCAAACATGTATGCCTGCAGAGTTGTAAAGATTAAGCTCTAAAAAAAAAAAAAAAAACAACACACACACATATATGTATATCTTAGTGGCAACTCCAGGGATCAGGCTTGTTGAGCTTAGCCTGAGTTAGTCAACATTCAAGTATATCTATTTCAAAGCAACAAAAATCTTTTGTAGTGCTTTGTTTTCATTCTTAACTTCAATTGGATCCAAAATGAATTGTTTTAAATCCATGCTTCAAAATATTGACCAAAATATATTTCATTGATATTGTTCATACTAAAGAAAGAAGAAAAAAGAAAAAAATTAACATGGCTAGTCAGGCTACGTAGTCCTGAGCTCTATCTGAGCTGGAGACATACTTAATCGGCAATGTATTTCATGCTTTGATTTTATAAATAATCTTTTAAAAATCTCAATTGACTTTTCTGCCTGGTTTAAGTCAGCAAAAATCAAAGAAAGTGGCAGCCTTAACTTTTGACTGGAGGATTGGTGTGAGGAGTGTGATTGGGGTAGTGTTGAAAAAATATATTAGCAGTACTGATCATAAACATAAAATAAATTAAACTAAAAATTCACAGAAACATACATATACACACTAACACATAGACATATATACAAACACCCACTCAAGATAAATATACGTTAGTTAAAAAAAAATCATCTGGCTAGAGATGTTTTAAAATTATATATTTTAGTTAGAGTAAAGGAATCATTTTTAGCTTAGTTATACCTAAGTTTTGTTAAAGATTATAATGAGTTGAACAAACATTAATGACTTAGAATCACCACTTATATATATATATATATATATATATATATATATATATATATATATATATACACACACATGTTTCATTAAAAATGACAGACAATTACTATTATCTAACCATAAATTAACAGATGACCAAAAAGAATTCTTAAATTTAGGGCCAAATTGCCACATCCAACCTAAGTTTGACCTTATCCCTAAGACAACTGAGATTGAAATTCTACACTAGTCACTATCCCAACTTGCTGTTCACCTAGACCTGATAGACCTCCTCAAAGCTGAAGGTTTGACGAACCACTCCCCCGGCAACAACCACAGTAATATCTTAACAACAAAACTAAAAAAACGCTGCAAAAGGACTAAAAAACAACCCCAATATTGTCATGAGACGAGCTGATAAAGCTAATACATATGTAATTTTGGATAAAGCTGATTACCACAAAAAATTACAAAACATTGTCAATGACCAAATTAAATTCACCAAACTGAAAAGAAATCCCACTGAGACCCTTAAAAAGGTCTGTCAACAAACTAATAACAGCTCACAACGCAGTTCCCTGAAAATTCAAAGAATCATTGGAGACTACCAACCTGGATATTTATATGAAAATATAAAAACCCATAAACCTGGATACCCACTACGACCAATTATTTCCCAGATCCCAACACCTATCTATGAGCTATCAAAATTCTTGAACGACATCATCACTCCATACCTACCCACCAATTACAGCATCACATCCACCCACGAATTCCTTCAAATTTTAAAAACTACTAAACCAAACCAAGGTATAATAGCATCACTTGAGGTCGAAAACTTATTTACAAATGTCCCTATCGATCAAACCATTGACATTATCCTTAATTCTGTATATACTAATAATTCTGTCCCTCTGCCATCCATCAAACCATCTATACTAAAAAAATTACAACAAGCATGCACAACCAAAATTCCATTCTATGACCATAATGGCAACATTTACACCCAAACTAATGGTGTTAGTATGGGAATTACACTCGGTCCATGTTTTTCCAACTATTACATGTCCCATGTAGAAAATACAATATTTACACAGGTTCCCTAAACCGAAAATATATGTTCGCTACGTAGATGATATTTTTATTTTAGCAAATAACATTAAAGAATTAGATACACTTAAGACCACATTTGAGAAAAAATTCATCCTTAACTTTACCTATGAACTTAGTTAAAAAAAACAAACTCCCATTCTTAGATGTTCTCGTTGAATACAGCAATAACACTTATCACCTCATTATATAAAAAGACCCACTAGCAAAAACTCTTGCCACCTTAACTTTAAAAGCAAATGCCCACTTAGGTACAAAATAGCAATAATAAAAAACTTCCTAAAAATAGCACACCAGAATTCATCCTCTCAACTACTCTTCCTCAAAGAACTTTATAATGTAAAACAAACACTAATCAACAACGGCTTCCCTAACCACCAAATTAGTCTATTTCTCCCCAAAGTAATAACGATAGTGAACACACAGTCAAAAATCACAAACATTTATTGCAAAAACCAAATGCACATTAACTACAAACAAGACGAATCTTCACTAAGACATATTATAAAGAAATACACTACCCCAATTGACCTGAATAAAAAAAATCAAATTAATTATCTATCATAAAAAATTTAAGGCAGCTAACATTATCCTCAAAAATAACAACACACCAGTTAAGTCAAAATTACAAAGAACGAAAATTATCTGCAAGTTCAAATGCCCCTTAAGGAACTGTGTTCTTGATCAAACCAGACTCATAAATAATTACATCAGTTACACAACTACATACTTATCCAGATGACTTATGTTACGCCTATCTGATTATAGCTCCATTAGAACCCATTTAAACACACACACAAATTTACCAGACTCCATTGGAAACATACTAGTAGAAAACACAAATATATTAACAGCATCCACCTGTAAAAAAAGATTAAATATAATCTAATAATAAAAAAGAAAAAGCCAACTCTTAACAATATTAACTATGAACAAGGCCACAATGTGCTAACCGTATTTGGAAATTAAAAATATCTCCACAACACACTAAAGCATACACATAATGCACACACTCAATTAAGCTGAAAAATTGATTCATCTGTGATAATGGCTAAAGGAATAGCCGAAAGTGCTTGGAACTATAAAACATTTGGACAGTTTTTACACACTCTTTGACCAGAAAGAAAGCTCTTGTTCAAATACAAGAAAAATTAAATAAAAAGCTTAACCATAGTACCTTGTCTGTCGTTTTTAATGAAACATGTATAAACAAAGGATTGCTGCCTAAATATACAACTATATATATATATAAATATTATATATATATATATATATATATATATATATAAAAAGAGTTGTTTTATCATCTGGCCAGATTTTGGAAAATGAGTCAAACACTTTAGCACCACTTGTAATATCTTGCAATATTATTTGTCAGTAATAATAGTAATTCTAAAGATGCAAGTGGCATCATTGTTACAGAACCAAGAATATGCTAACAAAAATAGTACTATGATGTACTATTTTTCTGTGTTATGTTAATGAACATACAAAAATCAGATTATCAATTCAATTTCTATATGGTTATGTTTGTTATCATAAAGTGAAAATGGTACATCATAATGCAATTTTATTTGTATAGATTGACAACAATTTAATTTAAGGGAGATTACTTTCTTTAGCATAAAAATTAAAACTTAAATAAAATGCATGTGTGAATAACATACAAAAAAGACAATGCTTTTCATTAGACTTAATAAAACAAATCTTTTTTCCTTGTTACAAAAAAAGGTATAATTTGTATCCACATCAAAACTCACCTGTGAATCCAGTATTTATAGAGTTGATTCTTGAATTGGTTAAGCCCTTCTCTTGTGCACTTTTCCATCAGCTGTTCAAAAATGGTGATAATCCTTGCTAGCACTTCCTCCTTGGTCAATTCCTTCAAGACTGATGTTTGGTCAGCACACTGTTTCATTTTCTCAAAGTTTGCTTGCCTTATTACATCATTTACACATGCAGTTGGATTGCTATTACTGACATTTAAGCCAGCCCCTAGAGAAACAATATTACAATAGCAATAAACAATTGAACAATTTTCAGCAAAGAATTGGATTCACAAATTGAAAAACAAAATAGAACATCTATTTGTCAATACTGGAAAAAGAAAAAAAATATCTAGGGCATCGGGTTTTTAAAAAAGGATCTATTTGCAATATTTTGAGTTAAACCATTATACTATCTTCATAATGTAGGAGATTGTAAGTAAAGTCTTTTTTTTAACTAAAACCAAGTCAAATATTAGGCTGAAAGGATAATTTTAAATAAATGACTTTCTGCTTGATATAAATAGAATTAAGATAAGTTGGCTTTGATAAAAATGAAATATTATTAAGAATATGCATTAAAGCTTCATTCATAAAGAATTTAGTCATCAACTAACCCTTAATCCCAATAAGAGGGCCATGGCTAGATTTAAGTGGCCTTTTCATTATGCCTGTTCCCCCTGTCTATAAAAAAATATATATTTATTTTTAATGATACTTTTTTGGTATAAAACATGAAACAGTTCAACTAAAATTTGTAATGATTTTGGAACTCATCCAATTTATTTCATTAGCAACTTCATGATATTTTTTGTCCAAACTTTACACCTGAGAGAAATGTATCTAGAATGAAGGGCCTGTATTACACTGAAATTTTAGTATTCAAATTCAATAGCAAAGCATCTTAAAAAATAAAGATGATGGAGAAGGAAAATTCTGACTTGCTACATCCTTGTGATCCTAGATCACCAGAGCTGAAAAAAAATTGAGGGCTTCTCTAGTCCTAAGATTCCTGGACTGCAGGCCATACTAGCTCATATCTAAATCCAGCACTGAGGATGGCTAATGAACTCTACCATCATCTTCAGCATATAAAGGTCCAGCAGCTCAATTTCCAGAAATGGACAGTCAGACTACCCAAACATGAGTTAACTATAGTGGTGAAGGCTTGTGCAGAATCAACCACACTTTTTGGAAAAACCAAATACAGAGAACTGGTGCATATAGTGTGCCACAAGGTCTCCAAACAACCCTCCTCGGGTTTTGAATTTGGGTATCTTTCTCCTAGACTGGTTGCCAGAGGTACAGGATCCAGTCTGTCCTGCTATTTATCAATAGCTAGTGGGAGACTAAGGATGGATTCATACGTTTCCTAAGGATACTTTTGCATAAGTCAATGTAACAAACTCAACTGGAATTCAAATTCATGTGCACACATTTGTTAAAGTTAATTTTTAATATAGAAAATTTTAAAATATATGTACAAACAAATCAATAAGGCTTGCAGACAGGAAATATGTAAAAATTAAAACAAATAAAGTGAAATTTTAAAACTAAAAAATTTCAACATCAAACTGGTTTCCTCATATTCCATTTCTAAATACTTTGTTGGATATTTTACTTTATTCATCGTAGATGTATTGCAAGTGTTTAATATCAGAAAGAGCATTTGTAGGTATAAACAGTATGGACATAGGCATCAACACTGCAGGGTGACTTGTCAGTTTCATACCTTAAGAAATCCATGTGTGCTTAGTCCTTTTTACAATCTCTATATATAGGCCACTGGGGGATTAAAGAAAGTTGCAGCAGGATCCCTCCCAAGTTTTTTTGTTTAGGGCTAATGCTTTAGGTTACTTATAGCCACGGCATTTAATTTACTTATTATTTAAAAAAATTATTATTTCATTTATTTATTTGTTTTGTACATAGTCTTTGGTTTGAAATATTGGTATTTGAAATAAAGTTGATTAGGCTTAGATTATAGGACTTAGTCGTTTTTTGTCATGATGGTGTTTTAGGTAGCCTAGTAGGAATTTGCTTTTGTGTCTGTATTTGGAAATGAGCTCTGAACTTTACTTTGGAGTTTATCTTATTCTAGAAAGGTGATTAGATAAATGCCTAAACAAAAATCAGAGCTCATTTCCAAACTTGTTAGTTCCAATTATATTACAAAGTTCTTCAGGTCTGTTTCAAAATATACTGGTGAAGATAGGTACAACTGTCACATTCATAAATACATTATTTTATTAGAGAAACACATTAAAATTACAAACAAAAAAACTGTTAGTGATCAGGAATTAAGGAAAATATTACTGATAGAATAAGGCTATTATATCTACTGTGTACTGGTAATGATTTTACTAAGGGAATACATCGAGGTGCAAGAAGAGATTGTTGTTAGGAATTAATGCAAAGTTTACTGAATCAGTATAGTTATTATATGTTTAATATAACTGCATTGTAAATGATTTTTACATTTTGCTTTACAAAAGATATTGCAAATAATATCAAAATAAATTATTAATAACAAAAGAACAGGGGCAATGGTTAGGAATTAAGGTAGGCATTACTGACAGAATAGGTTGAATCATAATAGAATCATATGTGTTACAGATTATTTTACTATATAAATTCATAGAAAACCAGGAAGAAAGGGTTCAGAAACACAAGCAAACACTACTAACCAAATACAGTTATTAGATATATAATAATATATTTATGGCAGAATTTTTTAAGATTGTACCAAGTATTGATGATATTTACCAATAATTGCATGAAGTACTCCATTTATGATCATAGAGTTGACAAGAACCCCACCTAATTTGATGTGCCCTCCAAACACAATATCATTAGACCATTTAATCTTGAGATCAAGGTCCTGAAAAGAAAATAAAAGGAAGAAGATTAATCAGACATTACAAGTGCAGATGAAAACAACTGGCAAATGGAATCCATATTGTTCATCTCTCCCATCCTCTCTCTCAATCTGAAATGTGTTTACTCAAACATTTATCATTTTACTCCCACTCCCTAAGCATTACTTGTTTTTTTTTTCTTTTTTTATTAGCATCAGGTAATTGTAGCTAAACTTGGTCTTGCTTAGCAAATTCTTAAGTTTGAGTCTTTTTATTTCATGCTTAAAATGCAATCCAAATGAGAGAAATTTGTTATGTGCTGGGAGCACATTAAGTTAGGGATGTGTATCACAGTTGTAAAGTCTTTCTTTGGGAAGGTATTGTAAGGTGAGGTTACGCATGCTCTAGAAAATTTGAAAATCTTTGATTCTGTTTACAGTCTGGTAGTAAGCAAAAGTGACAGCCCAACATGCAAATTACAAACAGGGGATACCAAAATCAAACAATGTACAGTGATTTAAATATCTGGGAATTGTTTTAACAGAGGACAGAAAATGTCACACTGAAATCTGAAGATGCACTGGGATAGCAAAAGATACCTTCCAAAAGCTAAACAAAATATTAAGAAACAGAAAAATGGCATTAGAAATCATTGATTCAAACCATAAGTGAAAAAAAGAGGAATAAATGTCAATTGCAAGAAAACAGAATTCTTTATCTATTTTTATTTTCTTATTTTTTTACAGTGATGTTCACTCTGTACAAGTCCCGGTAGCCACTTGAGGTAGAGGGTCACAGAGTAAGGGGCACAGTTTATGTAGATATGTCGGGGAGATATAGTTAACCCTAGACATGAACAGGTTAAGATTGTAGCAATCGGGAAAACCTTCTTTTAGGAGCCAGTTCCACAGAGCAGCAGTTCTTGAGAAGAATTTGCTTGGAATACAAAGGGAATGAGGGTGGTTTGCTGTAATGTACATAGCATGGTAGGTCTTAGTTATGAAGATTAGAACTAGTGGAAATACCAAAATCAAACAAGTACAACAATTTAAATATCTGAGAAATGTTTTAACAGAAGATGGAAAGTGCAACACTGAAATCCGAAGATGCATTCAGATAGCAAGAGATGCCTTCCAAAAGCTAAGTAAAGTATTAAGAAACATGAAAATTTTGTTAGAAGCAAAAAAAAAAAAAACAGTACTGAACTATTATGTAATATCAATCCTACAATAAATCAATGAATGCTGGACAATCTCCTCATAGATGAAGAGATGTGAAGCAACAGAAATGTGGTTCTACAGAAGGATGCTGAGAATACCATGAAGAGAACATGTAAGCAATGACAAAGTTTTAAAGCAAATGGAAACAAAAAAATCTGAATTTTGACCAAACAGGGTGGTAACTTTATACTAGTGTTAACCATTTTATTGGTTCCTTCTATATGCCCTCCTGTTGAGTGTGTTGATATAAATCTCCAAAGATTTTAAAAGAAATGAGTGAGGTTTTTCAGCTTGTTTGTGATTTATATCAGTAATTTATTAGTAAATTAGTAACTCATTAACTAGTGACTGATCATCAGAAAATACACTATTTTTTATTTTCTTAATTAATATGACAAGGCTCAGATTAGTCCAGAAATTAAGCATATTTAAAAAAAAAATTTAAGCTCAGATGTTTTTAAGGAAGTTTATTTTAAAGTAAAATTTTACCTTTCTCAAATTTTGAAATAAATTTTGTTTTGAAATAAATCCCCACTCTTTGAACTTTGAACTTATTCTTACTGCATATATGTTGTGGCCTTGTTAGGACCAAAAATAAAAACACAAGAGAGGAATTGAGTTAAACAAATATATTAACAGAAACAGTAATACAAACATGTACAAATGAGAGTATTACAGCAGGAATGTTCAGTCCGACTGTCAGAGCTGACTGCAGGAAAATTCCCTCTCCAAAAGGCAGTACCTGCTCCTATTTATAGCTGGGAGAGTCCATGTGTGTGTGGGTAAATTACCATAACAAAATAAAAACTAAGAATTAGAAACCATTTTTATAGAAGAATTAATTCTTTTTTCTATGTGCCATGTCCATTTATGATGTAAGCAATTACAGCTCTCCACAATTTCCTGTCCTTTGTAGTTCTTAATAAATTTTGTCTTTTTGTTATCTTATGACATTGTTAGTGCATGTTTTGCTGAATGCCCCTCTTATTTTGGTCCATCTCCAGCAAGTTTGCTCTTCACCAATTCTGCACCTCAATGTTGTGTTTTTGTACTTCAGTATACACAGTAATATTGGTGAAGAACTGTCGAAGATCGAACTTGACTTCTCTCAGTCCTGGCTATGCTTGTGAAAAACTAATATCGCCAGTGTTGCTGGTAAGCTTAATTTCAACAACACTCATTAACAAGTGTAAAAAAAAAAAAATAACAGCTTTTATTTATGCTACTATGATTAATATCATGAATACATAAACAAAAGGGATTTGAAGACTGCAGTGACCTTTCCAGGGTGCAGGCCTGGGCAATGGTTTATGGAGGCGACACACTGCCCAGACTACATGGCTCCACTTTCAGCTGTACTGACAATATCCAACTGAATACAGCGCGTTACATTTAGGATCGACATGGCTGCAGGAGTTGCCAGAAATTTGTCAGTGTTGACAGCCAACTGCCTTTTGGGCCCCACTCTAGATTTTCTATCTGTATTTACCTCAATGTAATATAGCAACAACTCTAAGTAGAAGCTTATGAAGCTTTATTTGACTAATTCAGCTTTAGTGCTGAAAAAATGTATTTTATTATTGTGACACTATTACGAATGTGCTGGTAAATTAGATAAAAAGGCTTTCAAAATAAACTGGAAAACGAGAAAGAAAAATCATGTTTTTCGATAAACTGAAAATATACTGATAACAAGAAAAACTAGAGAAATGCTGTTTTCAATAAACTGAAAGTATACTGACACAAGGAGAATGTGGGGAGAGGATTTTTTCCCTTTCTCTCCCCACCTTCATGTGCGGGTGTCATTGACAACTAGCTTAGAAGCCATCTGTACATGATCAACTTAATCTTAAGTGATGGTATTTTTCTTAAGTGCCCACTTGACCCACGCAGTAGAATAGATTACATTTTACTGACATCAAGTATCCACAATGGCTATGAACGAACCTCTAGCCAAAATTCAGTCAGTTGATAGGACTTGGAAAACAGGAATGGCATTGTAGTTATATTTTTCCTTTGTCCGCCTAAGACACAATAAAATTTATTAAGAAGAATTGTCTCTTTTTGTCACTTGTTGACCAAAAAGCTGGTGTGGAGAAGCAACAGGTAATGAATCATAGATGCAGCTGACTATACAAGGATGAGATAAGAATTCCCCACTGATGAGAAATTTGGATGATAATTGAATTTAGGATTTTGGGCTAGACCACACCTAGCCTCAGGGGACAGATTTTGACCAAGAGACAAAAAAAAGAGATAAAAGGCCCAGGTAGAATTTCAAGGATGATGGAGTAATTGCCTATACCCTTTGATGATGGTGAGAGTCACCCACACGAGATGGAAGAAGTTGGGCAGATCGATATTCTACCACCACCACACTTCGGGGGAGAGATCTCCACAAATTTGGTCAGCAAATCAATTTCCCAATCATCTCATGCCTCGCACCAGGTTTTCACGAAGATCCATAAATATAGATGAGCAAAGCAAGAAGACAGTACAGGGCATTGGGAGAAGAAGGAACCAGGCAGCCTGAACTGCTGTTTGCAGGAGAGACACATGCCAATTGGTTCAAGACCTGCTTTGCCAAACAATGTGCGGATTCTGCAGAAAGAACTTAGACTCTGGCTTTGTTCCAGACTACCAAATACACCTGAATTGCTTGAATACAAGTGTGACTAGACATAGTATGATGGGGCATTAAGGAGGAAGTTGCTAAAAATCTGCATGCTGTTAATCTAGTGAATAGAATGGTCAATGTATGAAATTTTGATAGAAAGTTGTTGTGTTATATAGCTGTCTCTCACTTTGTTCCTTGTGGCGTCATCTCGCCAAAGCTACCAGATCAGCAACATTGAGTATACAACTTGGCCTTCGCCCACCCTGTGACCTAAAACAAACACAACATGAGTGGGAGTGGGAATTGAAGATTGAGTAACCAATTCCAAGGCTGGCCATAAGGATCGACCACAGACCACAGACAAAAAAAAAACAAAACATTATCTCACCTTGAGAACACCTACATTACACCAAAAAATATGTATTTTATTCAGCCAATATTGTGACAGATATCTTTTCTGCCTAAATTCCTTTCATTCTGATTTTTGTCAACCCACAACTTCCATACACATCATACTGACCTACAAGTGAACTCTCACTAATATCATCTACATCAACCTGATTAACATATAAACCTGCCACAAACTCTTTTGAATTCATTAATATATTCAAATAAAAAAAGATGCTTATTTTATTCTTTTTAACTGTTTGCTTCTTTATTTTACCATTACTTCTCTTCTTTTTTTCCAATGAACTCATTGCACTTGTGCTGGAAGCTACTTCAACTCTGGCTCTTGAACACTTTCCTCTCTCTCCTCAGTTGGTGTGCCTCATGTTAGAAATTGAAAATATTCTTTTCTCAGCTTATTTTAATAGTTGCTCAAGTAGTGTCTCTTTGCTTGTGTGCTGTTTTTTAAGTGCAACTTGTTTGCTTGTCTTCACAGATCAGTTAGGTTGATGTAGATGACTGATATATATATCAGTACATAACATATCATTGCTTACCTCATAACCAGGTATCTGTCGGATACTTAGTACCATGGCCAACCCACACAAGTGCTGCAGAAATACTGGTGCACATCCAAGGTCACTGTTAGCATCTTGTTGCACATGAAGAGTAAACATCACACAACCCTCAGGGCTCACCCATCGATTTCCTCCACGACCTGTTGGTATAATTATCATAATTTTTAAGTAGATTTTTTTAATGTTACATTATTTATTAAAACTATACACATTATCTTTAGTGGCTACAGGTTTGAGTTGCTATTCCTGTTATTTTAAATGATGAAATAATATCAACCAGCCTAGAAACTGAAAAGTCTTCTCAATTTCTAGGCCAACTGACACTAATTTCATTATTTAAATTAACAGGGATATCAACTCAAAATATTATATTAGTATAATAATAAATGAGGTTACCTTATTTAAATTATTAATTGTTATTCTTGGAGTTTCTTTGAGTTCACTGTTCACCACCATAATTATTAGCACTGTACATGTGTTTATTAATTCTGTTTAGTCAACTATTTTATTCAAGTTGCTGTTGTCTTCCTCCACTAAATGTTAATCTAGCCAAAAGTTGCAAATGGGAACCGAATCTAATCATGACAGATTTGATGACCTAACTGATTATGGTTCCAATCATAAAATATGAACTCTTGGGACATGTGGTGAGAATTTAAATTTAATTCAAAGATAATTCTTTTTATCAAGTTCTTGAGTTTTATTGGATTAAGAATGGATCAGCAAAGATGACATGGCAAGAAAGAGCAACAGAAATAGATGAAAAGAAAATGGTTCAAAATATTTACAAGAAAACCATATAGATTAGCATGCAGTATAAAAGTATCTACACCTGATGAATAGAAAGAAAACTTACGGAAATTTCGCATATTTTTCAATTTTAAAAAGTGAGTTGTCCAAATAATTTGTCTGTTTTTATCATTAGAGGGCATAAGAAGTGTTCAGCTTTAAATAAGTTCAATAAAAACAATTGTTTTTTTTTTTGGTAGCTGTTGTACCATCCTGAATCAAAAAAATATTAATCAGGAAAAAAGCTTGTGGAATGAGCTAACAGAAAGGTTGCTTATATTCCAACAGGATAACACCAGCCTGCATATTCAGTCCTCCTTCAATCATATGCAGGCAGCATTTGTTGGGACAGTTCCTTTATCCTTTTTGAAAGATGCTAAGGCATTCACACTGATTGGGTTTGAATCACTGGACAATGAGGAATTTGACTGGAATATGAATGTAACGATAATCTTTTATTTGTTCTATGAACAAAGATATTTTGGCATTTCACAAACGTGCAATATGAAAGAACTATCTACACCTGATGACGTTATTTATTTGCCTACCCAAGAGAATAAATATCACATAAGATTAGTTTAATGTTGGATCCCAAACAAGTTGGGAAATCAAAGTACCTACAAACCTACTGAATTAAAAATGCCTAAATCTGAAAAATTTGGTTTAAATCTGAACTCACCTCTTCCATGTGTTTGTCTCCCTGCAACAGCAACTAGACCAGTTTTTTGAGGGGCTAAATTCATTAAACTTTAAATAAAAATAAAGGAGGCATATTTTAAGAGGAGAAAAATATTTTGGTAATTCTTCAGATATAATGCCATACTTTTCACAATATCAGTTCATTTCAATTTTAAAGTTATGCAGATTAAAAAAAACAAATTACACAGCAACTTTAAAATTCACAGTAAAAAAGACTGCATTAAAATATTTATAAAACTAAAAACTATATCACCAGCTTTCAGAAACCTATTTTAAACTTTAAACTTATTTTTATTTACTGCAAGTTTCAATTTTCATCTGAATGGTTTTTGTTATTAGTTTTTTTTTATTACATCAAAAAGTCAAGTAATTTGCACTAATTTGTGATTTAGGGTTCTACTATCTCAAAAATGAAAGAAACCAAATTTTCTATAATACAGTAAATATATATTTTTTCTAATTTAGTTTAGCTTTTTTTAGTATGCCTCATATTTTCACAAATTTATTATTGCTTTAATTAGTGTTCAGCTGATACAATTTGACAAAAACACCATCTTTAGTTTTTAGTATAAGTAATTTTCTTTTGCATAGCAAAAATAAATATGAAAAATATATCAAATAACAAAATGGAAAATTAATGCCACTATATAAAAAAAGAAAAAAGGTATCATGATTAACATTATTTGCATGCAGGCCATTATTCACCATCTTCAGATGCTTATCAATCCAGATAACCAACAAACTGACCCCTGCTAGGCTAGACTGCACTTATTCCACAGTCCATGTCTATAGGTATCTAGATTTGCTGTGTTTTAGTATGGCTCAGTTATTGCTTGCTCTGTTTCCATTGAGTCATGGTCTGCATTAACCATCCCAGGGATTCTAAATTCACAAACCAGTAGGCTATTGTCCCATGAGACAATTCTGAGTCTAGACCTTGGAGCCTTAAACCTAATCAACCTGCTGTGTTCATTGCCAAAAAATGGAAAATCATCAATCCTATTTCAAATTCTAGTGTCTTGCATTCACTTTTGCACTTATGCCCTCATGAAAGTCATAACACTCACTTCTACTCTCAGCTATAAGTTAAACAGCAGGGTAGACCGAGCTCTCTAGCCTTGGTTGGCAACCAGTCTAAGAGAAGAAAAACTCTGATTTCCAAACCATGGAGAAGGCAACAGGGAAACCACTCCACTATCTTTCCCAAAAATGCATGATGATTCACAAGTAATAAATAAAAGTAATCTGGAGAGACATGATCACCTATGTCCTGAAGAGATATAGCATTATAAAAGAAAATTCTAAGGTAGCTAAAATATAAGGAAATAAAACTTCAAATAAAAAACCTATTGAAGTATTTTTTATAAATAAAGTTCATACAGTTATTGCTGAAAAAATTAGCAGTATTTCTTCTAGTAAAGCATTTATCAGATAACAACACTGGAGTCAGGTATATTTTAAAGGCATCAGAATTTTTGGTTACCCACCGCAAAATAATAATGCTATATCTATTCAGATTCAGTTACTGCACAATTACCATCATCATTTATTTGCTTTCAGGAGATGGGAGATCATACTCCACAGCTTCCTATCAATTTTAGCTCTAGTCAACATTTCACTCTTTTTCCATGCCTTTTCCTGCCCTTGATCTGTTATCCATTCGCACAAACTCATTAAGTTGTTCACCATTTCCTTCTAGCTCTCCTTCCCTAAATACATTATGTGAGTATTAAATTTTCCAAGCCTTGTTTCCCCATTATGTGTCCGGGAAACTTAAACTATCAGATCTTAAGTATGTGTCTTTCTAGTTCCCATTTTCTTTATAACTTCTTCATTGCTTGTGCTTTCTGTCCATAGTATTAGGTTTGTGAGAAAACGACATTATTTTTGCACCAACCTAATAATTTCAGCCTCCACCTGTACAATTATATCTGTTACTTTGAGTCTTTTCTTAATCTGTGAGTAAATTGTCCAGCATTCACTACTATACAGGAGGATAGAAATGACACATCCTTTTCAAAATATTCCTAGGTTTTAATACTTTACTTAGTTTTCTGGAAGGAATCATTTGGTATTCCAATTCATATTTGGATTTCACAAAAATCCCAAGCGAGAGAGAGATACTGACATTACTTAAGTTGGTCTGTCTCTCATGGGTGTTTTTTGCTTTTGTTTGAAATGACATAAGGATTACTTTTGAGCCTTGTCATATCAAGACTTTCATATGTCATGCATGGCAGCAAACCCATTCAGAAATATCTAAACTGTCAGCTCCCTAAGATCAATGGTGAAAAAAAGGCTTTTAATGAGTGAAACCTGAGGCTTCTGGCAGAGCTCACCTTTATTTGAACATTGTGGACTGACACTACAGAATTAGAAAGAACTGTACCAAATAACAGAAACCACATCACTTTTGGACAGCAACAACTAAAATTTATAGTACATGTAACTCAAAGAAAAATAATGACATAATCAAGATGTTGACACCCCACACTACTTCAAATAAAAGGTTAAGAAAGAAATACACCTCAATACTGGAAAGAGCAATTATAGTTACTGGACATAAGAAACCTATTTTCCTGAAAAATTCTTTTAAAAGAAGGATTTTATAAATTTCAACTGAAAGCAATACTGGCTACTTGGTCAATGAATGCTTAATCTTCCTTATAGGGAAACTGCTAATATTAAGAATGTTTTACCTCATTTTTGTTAAAAGAAGATTTGTACCAACTTTTTCTTTTTCAATAGTAATAGAAAATGAGTTTCTTTATTTCCTGAGAGAGTAAATATAAATTAATATGTGAAATGTCTGGTGAGACACGGAAAACTTTTGAGTAACTTGACTGATGAACAAATTCAGTCCATTCAAATTCACCAAATTTTTGGTTAGCACCTCAGAAGATCTAACTTCAAATTGGCTCAAATATTTAACTCAAGGCTAATTATCCAGCCAAGCCATTTCACTTCAAGCATAATGAAGGCTCGTTAATTTTTCTAGAAAGATGTCTCTCCATCCTAAAGAGCAAATTGCAGTTGCGCAATGTTAGATTTACAAAAAGAAAAACAAGTGATGCTAAAAAAATAAAAATACAACAAATGAAAGGTCAAACAATTTTTTAAAAAAAAGAATGTAAAAGAGAACTACTTACGGATCAAGCAGAGGCATTGTTGTAGGAACAACATCAACATACACCATTGTCTGGCCAAGAACTTTGGTCTGCAGGTTCTTCCAGTAAATATCAGGTTGAAAATATTGTAGTTGAAAGTTGTTTGCATTAGTCAATACAGGAAGAACCCGTTCAGTTGCAGGAGTTGTAAGCTGTTTTTCTGTATCCACTAGGAGTAAGGATACTTCAGCCCCTTGCAGCAAGTAGCCATCTTGAAGTTTAGGATAGACGGCTTGTAATAGTTCTTCCTTCAGTTGCTGCAAATCAAACAAACGCTTTTCATGGGGAAATATTTTAATGACTTAGTAATTAAATTATTAATTTTTTAATATTGGTATCACTTTAAATATTTCAGTTTTGATCAGTTATAACAAATTTAGTACAGGAGATAAGAAAGTTAAACACAGGATAGGTTACAAAGGAGTAGTTTTGTTCAACACAGTTAGATGCTACAAAACCAAAATATTGACCAGAAAACACAAATCATGTTCTTAAATAGCCTCATCAGATCTAAACATTTATATAAATGTTATATATGGCATCCAACTCATTTAAGCTATCATCTGTACTACTGCAAAGGTCTCGTGCCCCACCACTGAATCTATGATATGCTCCCCACCATTTTCATATGGTAGTATTCATATAAGATACAAATTTTATTGTAACCTAATGGATCAGATGCAATATAGGTAAATAATTCAACTAGAAATATTGAAAATAAATACAATGTATCTAAATACAAATTAGAGACATATCATAATCGATCATTCCATCTTAAATAAATCAAAAATAAAGTATGTTAGTAGGTCCCAGGCCCCACAGAAAAATAAAAGTGGCCACTATATTCTGCCACTAAGCAGAATCAAGCAGCTCACTTGCTAGAGGCAAGGGAGAGACAAAATAAATGCAATGTATCTAAATACAAATTAGAGACATATCATAATAGCTTGTACCATTTTAAATGTTTTGTGGCAATTTTTTAACATCGTCTTGAGATTTTTCTTGTTAAAAAGCTGAATAATTTTAATACATTCAACATTATAGATAAAAAAAATCATGAATTTTAAATAGTGATTTTTCAAGGCTTAGCATAGGCAAAACAAATTTACAAATTGGAATGGAAAAAAAAAAACTAGAATGATGTCAAAATGCACAAAAAGTTTTCATTTGTCAGACATATATAAATGTAGATAGTAAAAGCAAATGTTGATAAAATAAATGCACAACTTTGTTGATGTTATTGAAACAAATAGAAATTTGGTTCCAATCAATATAATTTCTGTTTGAAATATGCCAAACTATTTTGCTTACTGGAACTAGTAAATTTAATTTTTTAGTTTTCAATTAAAGCTAAAATTAAAGCGTTTTCATTTCTTTAAATTAATTTAAACCTTAGGTATTGCAATTTTTGTGAAGTTACCTAGTGTATACAATAATAGCAGAGTCAAAGGTATAACCATCCTTTTAACACACCACTTTTTTTTTTCCCCCCTGCCCCCTAAGTTAAAGATTGCTATAGAAATTTATCAAAATCAAAAATTAAAAACATACCGGTCTTTGTGACAGTAAAACAGCAGAGGTCAGGACAGGGGGGATCTGCATGCTGCAGTCAATTCCCAAATGATTTGACAAAATGTCTGTGAGAACATTGAACCGAACTGCATTGGAAGATTTGAGAGTTGTGAAAATTTTGGAATCACAACTTAATTCAGCTGGATCTTTGTCTAAAACAGCCTGAAATTGAAATAAGTGAAGTCTTAGTTAAACAATCTTGATTGATTGACTTTTTGATTTAAATATTTAAATCGATGCTGTTTATATTCTAATATACCTTTCATGATTCTGATCTCTTGATGGCAGCAATACCTCATCAATTAAACAAGTCTTTTTATGATGTAAAACAAAAAGCCAAATACAATATTAATTAGAACATTTAAGATTACATGCTAAGATAAATGTAAAAATGCTACAATGTGGCATAATTCAATGTCTTCAAAATTCAGACACGGTAATCTAAGGAATTCAGCTAACTTGAAAGTCAAGTAATCAATTTCAATAAAATCTGAACTATTGCATTACCATTATTTTTTTTTTTACTGCTATGTCCCTTCAGGATGTAAGTAATCATTGCTCTCCATAGCCTCTGTTTTTTGGGTTTTTTTTGTAAATAATCTGTGAATTCTTCTTAGATAAGAGTGAAGTGGTTTTCTGTTGCATTCTCCACAGAGTTTTCTTTTTTGTAGATTGATTGCCTCTCGAGCCTAAAAAGTCTGGTCTTCATAGCTAAAGGGAGAAGAAATGGATGCATGCCTTTCCCAATAGTATCTGTACAAAATGTGAATGCAAATGACTAGGCCAGAATTTGAACCCAGCTTACCAATTTCCCATTCTGCACTGATTACAGTTACACCATGTGCACACCCATGCATTAACACAGGTAATATAAAAAATACCTTGAGAAATGCATTTCTCCTCAAAAAAGTAAACATTTGATAGCGGAATAGAAAAAGGCTTTTCAATTGTTGAAGGATTTTCAAATTACAGAACATCTATGCACCATGACAATGCAAATCAATGTTTTCACAATAAAACTGATATTAACTGATGATGAGATTTTATACTACTTGAGGATTGTTTACTTTCAAACACACGAGTTGACACTGAGTGGTAACAATCTGATTCATCCTTGAATGCAATCCTCAGGTCCTGAAAATTGCATGAAATAGACTGTTCCCACTCGGCATTAATCTTAGTGTTCACTCTTATATTTACGCACACTCTATCTATAAAAGATATTGAGCACTTTTACCCATAAATATAGCATACTGTAAAACTATATTTTATCATATATATACATGTGTAATTCCATTAAAATTGTAAGGAAAATTTAACAGATTTAAGTATCATTAAAATCTCAATTCTATGCAAAAATAGGATCATGCAGACATCACCTCAATTTTATGCAAAAATAACCTCACACAAGCTTCAAAATTAAAATTTTCACATCAACATTTATGAACTAATCAGTGATGATATATCAAAAAACATTCAGGCTTTCAAAAAGCAGTTGACTATTCTTATCATTTGCTAAAATAATTTGTAGGATCACTTCAGAAAATGATTAACAATCCTTTCCCTCCTAAAAATAAGATTAAAAACTTGAAATATATTTATTAACCAATAAAACTTCTGAGTTTAGTAAATCTAACTTTTAACTTCTTGTGATCCAATTTTTTTCTTATGAATAATGTAATATAAGTTAATATTTTTTAATCTATCAGTATTTCTTGACCAAGAGATGTGAATTATACTGGATTCTCAAATTTCTTTTACATACTCAAATTCACAATTAGTGTTCTAAGTTTCTATTTGCAAATTAATTCTCGCTTTTAATATATTTTCCTAAACCAGTTTGCATGGTCTACAATACAAAAAATATGCAAGCAAGATATATAAACAAAGCAATATTGTAGCAGTAATAATAATACATCACATATTTTCTGTCTGCTGGAATCACATTTACACACATAAATAAAATGTAAATTCAAGAATTTTCTCATACACCTTCTCATTTTATACTAGCACAATTCATTTCTTTGTGTTGTGCTCTTTTTCATTGAACTTGTTTGCAAGGAACTTTGTAACTTGTTTCTTTCAACTTAAAACAAAAATTATTTTTATACTTGATAATAAAATTATAGTTGTAGAGATGGGTTTCAAGATTATTTCTTTTCTTTGTTTTCACACACTTTTTCCTTGTGTATATATATATATATATATATATATATATATATATATATATATACGTCAGGTAAAAAAAATCTGTGGGTAAGTAATCCAAGTAGATCCTATTAATATAAAATATGAAAACTGATCCACAAAAGAGAGCTCAATATAATTTTTATTATACAGCATATAAGTGAATTACAATTAATGAGATCCAAATGATTTACCTCATATAGATGATCATTTCATTCATGGGAAAGTAGTTTTTCCCTGGACTTATCAATGCAAATACATTTACTAAAATGAATAAAACATTTCTTCACAGAAAATTTGAAAGGCAAAGGAAGGAAAGAAAGAAAGATGTAGTACTGAATGGATTAATATTAACATCTTTTTATAAAAGAATTAATTTTAAATTCTTACTCCCATTCAATAATAATTTTAAGCTACTCTCTAAAAAGTTTCATGGGCTTTTTTTTGTTCATTCTTCTTCTTTGCACAGGTGTTGATATATGTTACATTTATGTCTGTGTCCATTTTCAACTGTAGCTTTTATCTTTACCTGACTCCAACATAACCACCTTAGGTCCCTTAACCCTCTTTATCTATATAACTCTCCACCCTCTATTATAGGCTAATTCTTACTCCCTCTCCTTCTATTCTTTCCTTTTTCTTTTTTCCTTCCTTTGCCTTTCAAATTTCCTGTGAAGAAACTGTTTTTTTCATGGTCCATGGAAAAACTACATTCCCATAGACAAAATGATCATCTGTATGAGGTAAATCGTTTAACTGTAATTCACACACACACACACACACACATATTGAGGTCAACACTGAGAGGCAACAGTCTGTTTCATGCTTAAGTGCAATCTTCATGCCTGAAGATTGTGCCCAAGCATGAAACAGACTGTCATCACTGGGAGTTGACCTCAATATCCACTTTTATATTTACATACAATCTATTACCCAACATTGAGCCCTTTAACCCATGAATATAGCATAACATAAAAATATACTGTTATGATATATATATATATATATATATATATATATATTATATATATATATATACATACACACACACATATATATATACATATATGAATATGTAATATCGCACATTGAGTGCAAATAAAATAATGTTTGCGGTAGTATAACAGAGCTATAATTTATATATTAAAATAAATATACATTTTTTCTTCACCAGTAGTACAATTGAGTTTCATGCCACAATCCTCAGGTGCTTATTGAAAAAAAAAAAAAAAAAAAAAATATATATATATATATATATATATATATATATATATATATATATATATATATATATATATATATATATAAAAGAATAAATTGATTTCAATTTTTTAATAGAATATTTTTATTGCTTCAAACATTATTTTTAGTAAATACCCATATTTGAGTAGAGGCTCCAGTTATTTTACTTTGTCTACCAGCCTGCATATTCAAAAAAACTTATTAACGAAACTTCCCCTCCAGTGGGATTCAAACCTGGTTCCCCTTTGTAGGAGGAACCACTGATCTGGCATACTTTTACTGCTCAGCTATAAGTGCCACAATAAAGCAAGGTTCTATTTTGCATTTAAAGCATGCTGACTCATTCAGATTTCCCAAAATACATATCTGCTTAGTTTTGCATCTGAAATTTAAACAACGCAACTTTTAAAGAATTAATGTATTTTATTTTTTTACTCCAACATATCTTACTTTATTGTAACACTCTTCATAGCTGAGCAGCAAAAGTACACCAGATCAGACAATAGCTCCTCCTGCAATGGGGATGCAATTTTGAAAGCACATTCTCTTTATCAAATTTTCTACACAGGCCAATAGACAAAATACTGTTTAAAATAAAGCATCTAGTGAAATATGGGTATGCACTAAAATTAATTAAGGGCAGAGGATGCTGTATCACCAAAAGATGTAACAAAAGGGATGAAAATTAAATATCCAGTCAACATCTTGGTGTTTAGAGTGATCACCAGTGATGGCAATGTTATGCCTCCATTCATCTTCTCACAGGGCCTCAGAATCAACAGAGAGGCTTACATGAAGTGCCTTGAAGAGGTTGTGCTGTCTCAGATGAAAATGGTGGCTGCTAGAAGACCCTTTGTCTGACAACAGGACACTGCACCATACTACACAAGCAGGAGAACCCAGTCATAGCTGTCAGACAATTTCTGAGACCACATCACTGCTTACATCTGGTCACCTAAGTCCCCAGACAGCAACCTCCTCGATTATTATGTGAGAGGCACAGTTGAGCAAGAGACCAACAAAACTCAATGTAACAGCAATGATGAACTAAAGGCAAAGATTATGGCTGCATTCACCAACTTAAACAAGGAGACCATCCAGAAGAGTTGCAGGAGATTCCAAAGTCATCTGGAGGGCGTGGTTGAAGCCGACGACAATTTTATTGAATAAATTTATTCTTTAGTATTTCAAGATATTTTTGTGTAATTTTGGTAAATATATCTGTTAAAATGAGATGTCAATGTTATTTTCATTTTTGCATAATTTAGACAACAATTTATCCATCACACCATATATATATATATATATATATATATATACAAACACACACACATACACACACACACACACTCTTTGTTAAGGATTTTGAATTTCTTAAATTTATTTTTCCTATATTCAAGACACTTTTCATGCTTTCTAGTACATATTTCAATAGAAATTGTCCAATGTCTGATTACTTTTGGCTTTCATAAGTCATTATCAAAGAATGTGTGTGTCTGCTATGTCAGTTTCAGCATTTTCAAATGTCACTTCATTGTATCTTCATATAAGAATTTATGGCAATTTGCTTTTTTTCATAAACTAATGCAGAATAAAAAACAAAATCTCTTTGATAATGGCCTATGAAAGTCAAAAGCAATGATGTATCTCAATGTGGCGTAATGGTTAGTAAGCTTGTCTCTTTAGAACAATTACAACTGAGTAGTGAGTTTGATCATCACTGGGTATCCCATACTTTTGACCTTGTGCCACATCTAAGGTACACTTAGAAAATCATTATGAAAGTCAAAAGCACTCAGATATTAGACAATTTATATTTAAATATGTACCAGAAACCAGGAAATTTGAAATATAGAAAAAATAAAATTGTTCACAAGGAACTTTGGAAGAATTTCTAATAATAGAAAGGACTTAACAAAATATTCTCTTATTTTTTTAACTAATAAAAATGTATGAATTATCACAACTTTAAGAGAGAAAAGCTTTCACAAGAGAAGCAAGGTGCATTAAAATACCACTCATACACACGTGGGAAATAACAGCAATCCCTGAGGCATCTTGCATCTTGGAAGAAGGGAACTCCACCCGCATAATCAATGGAGAGCCAGGGTCATCACAACAATGTGCGAGGACACTTGATGTTGAACCTTCCAACATTAAATCTTTACGTTCATTCCATTCTTGTATTTCCTCTTGTATGGCAACCTGCAGCTTCTGCTTTGCATATTCCATTGTTACAGTTCTCAACTCATTGTGCCTTTTTTCTTTCTGCTGTGTTTCCAGAACCCCTGGTGCAAAACACAGAACTTTTCCACCTTTGCTGAGATAATTGGCCACACTCTCAGATAAAATGTTGTCTGGTTGGTGCAACCCCTTGCAGCATGAAGTAATGACTAGTAGCTCAGTGTTGCTGACCCATGGATCATTTATTAGTTGACTCTGTTTTAAATGGTATACAACATACATTTCTGTATTGATGCACTGATGAAGAGTCCTCCTTAATTCCACAAACTCTTTAGACTCTAGGTCAGTATTGCAGCCATCAGTATGACAGCAATAAATGTTGATGATTGGCGGTTTGGCAGGAGGTAAGAATGCCTTAAGTGAACCTTGGTCAGTTGGATTCATTGCGTTTTGAGAGTTAGATATGTGTTGATTTCAAACCTTCTCTTTCAAGAATTTTGATTCCCAAAAAAACAAAAAACTGCAAAATAAAAATTCAAACAGATCTTAATGAAGAAGTTATTATTAGTAGAGTATTTAATAATTAAATTAATTAGATGATGCCAGAATAATTTCATTATTTATGAGGTATTGACATGATTAAGAGGACAAACAAAATACAGGATCAAGGGGACCATCAAAATTATATGATGGTTTAATTTTGTGAAAAATCTGTGATAGACCTGAATATTACTTTCCCATAAGAAAATGTGAAAAATGTGAAGAAAGTGATAGACCTGAATGTTATTTTTTCTCATAAGAAAATGTAAAGAAACTGTGATAGACCTGAATGGTATTTTTTCTCATAAGAAAATGTGAAAAAGCTGTTGTGACACTATTTAGGGTTGTGTGAAAAAAAAAAAAGGAAAAGAAAAGGCGAAAATTAAATTTAGGCGATAAGAAGCTATCATGAAAAGACACTGAGCGATGTTATTTTTTCTAACAAAGAAAAGTGGTAAAGATTTTATTTTCATTAGCGAAGAAAGTAAGATAACGGGTTTAATTTGATTTATGACAACGCACCGAATGGAGGATGGCAATCTGCCCATGGCGGTGGTGAAGGTTTCAGGTCGGTCAAGTGGCCTGCAGGACAGAATGCTAAGAGATAATATTAATTAAGCATCTCCTGACCGCGAATGGCTTCAGTCTGGACCGCCCACAGAGTACAAAGAAGGAAAGATTAAACCCTTAACTATCTGCGGAGGTATCATTTGAGAAAAACACCTGTTTTGTGTCAGAGCTGGCCATGATAAAAAAAAAAAAAAAAAATTGTTATCAGAACGAATAATTGGCTGTAGCGTGCAAAGTCACCAGATGACCACCCACTTGTTTGGCGAAGGTCTCGAATGACAAGTTCCAGGGGACATTCGGATAAGATTGAGATTAAGGATCACACTACAGGAAGAAGAAAAGAAAGAAAAGAAAAAGAAAAAAGGAAGATCATTTTTTTTTTCTTTGAGCGAGATTTTTAAACCAAGGCCAGTCTAGCCACACCCACACTGCTGGGCATCCATTGACTGAACGGTGGCGTGAGCGGTAGGCGAAGGTAATCATGTGAAGAAGGTGTGAGATGCCACTGTGAGGGAGAGGGGAAACCCGTTGACACCCTCTGAGGGGATTGGGTGAGATACCAAGATGAGAAAAAAAGAATTTGGGAGGACGATTCCCTTACCCTAGAAATTAAAGACTTCCAAAAATGAAAATTAATAAATCTTCCTGACCGAAAACAAAGAAAACTCTTAATGCGGATTTAGAATTATCAAGGAACCTCAAACTCCGACAGGCCCACCCCGGTTTTGGTCGGCGTCCATATAAGTAGAGTCGCAACGAGTAGAAGGCAGTCAGTTAGTTAGTTGGGGTTAGAAAGACAGGCAAGAGTTAAGCTGTGAGCTCTGAGACACGCCTCGCAGAAAGCTGACTTAAGATCCACGCATTCCCGACCTCAACTTCTAACCAAGAACAATTTATTTTTGAAGAACGACTTAGACTCACACCATCAAAACAAGTTTTATGAATATCACCTGAAGATACACCAAAAAAAACAGTTATCGAAAAACAACTTAAGATATTAAGACTCGCCTAACAAACACAAGGTGTCACGAATCCATATTAGCGGTTTGGGAGAAAGACGCAGTCCTGTATTCAGCAACCAGATATAAAATATTTTTATCCTTTTTTAACACATTTGAGCTTTTCGAGTTGTTACTTTATTTTATTTTACATATACTTGTGTGGTATTACACTTGTTCAGACTTGACTTGCATTATGGCCCGGCGACTGATTGATTTTGTCTACCTAAGATCAAATCACAACGTGGGTAGGTTAGACTAGAAATCAAAACAGTTACTTCGGTAACCAGATGTTGGAGGCGAGCTGGGAACGACAAGGCTGATACCGAATCTAACCAGATTCCCATCCGAATCAGTAAAAGGTTAGAACGTCACATTTGGTGCCGTGACCAATACCAAGTCACATTGGTCGTCACAGGACAGGATAGGACGGCGACAGCACGGAGACAGAAGGGGTGACGTCACAATTGGTGCCTGACCAGGATAGCAGACGTCACATTTGGCGCAGCGACCCCGGGGTGACGTCACACTGTGATAGACCTGAAGCTGCTCGGCCCGGTTGCTAGGATCAAAGTGTAGTACGCTGCCTTTGTGAGCTTCCGAGTCGGCGTTTTGTCGAACTCTCTGCATTAGCAGAGAGGAACCCGGACGAAGCTTTGCCGAAGAGCAAGGTTTCGTTCGGAGAGGTAGACAGGGCCTGAACCCGTCTAGGCGGGTTCAAAGGCTATATTTTTGGCCGAGCCTACGGGCTCGGAGATACCCACATTAAACCAGCCTTGTGCCACATTCGGTCCTCGTGGGTGGATTGATAAATACCGACCTGAATGTTATTTTTCTCATAAGAAAATGTGAAAAAGCTGTGATAGACCTGAATGTTATTTTTTCTCATAAGAAAATGTGAAGAAACTGTGATAGACCTGAATGGTATTTTTCCCCATAAGAAAATGTGAAAAATGTGATGAAACTGTGATAGAAAATGTGAAAAAGCTGTGATAAACCTGAATGTTATTTTTTCACATCAGGGTAAATACATATTTAGTATTTCCTATAGATAGGAAGTCAATGTTTAAATACTACAAACTCTTTAGAACATTCTGATGGCATTAAAAGCATTTTTATATCAAAGATGTTATTGCAGAAATGCATACTAATAAAAAACAAAACACTTTTCTAGGTACACATTTCTTTTTTTTATAACATTTTAATATTTACGTACATGGTTAGATTTTCTCTAAATCAAATGAAAATTTTCAAAAACATTTACCACATGTATAAATTGTCCTTAAAATACTTTTTACAACCTAAAGCATAATTTGGGGATTTTGTTTTTCTTAAATCAAGGAAGCATTGTATACGTTAACGGTTATTAAGAACAAAAATATATATTTTTTATTTATTTTTTATTTTTTTAAATGTTTTGTCAATTTTTAATTTTGGGTAGTTGAAAAGTCCATTCTATTTTTATGATATCATTAAGTAATCCTTCAAAAATGAAAATGAAAATTGCTTTTGATTGCATATGGCAGCTGTCATATTGGGACATTTTTTAAAAAATTGCATTTAATTTGGCCTGTTTATTTACTGAGACTAAATAGGAAGGCTAAAGAAAAAATTTGTTGCATATTATGCTTTTTTTTTTATTTAAAAAAAAGAAAGCATCATCTTGAACAAGACGTATCTTAAATTTAGAGGGTTCTATGAATAACCGAACATGTTAAAAAGTGGTTTGTAAAGTTTTCTGTTGCTAATTTCTCACTGAACAAAACACCACAGTTGGGTAGTGATGAAATGGAGACTTTGAGAAAGCGAATAAAGGTTCAGTTTAAACTCCCTTGTGGGTTACCTCGGATCGGCAATTCATTTACCTGAGGAAGACCGGAGGGTACAACCGTCAAACAATGGTTGCAACAAAACAGCCTGAATTTAACTCCTCGTGACAGAAAAAAAATTGTACTTTATTTCTATTGACTGAATTAACTTTTTGACCACTCGATACATGAATTATTTATTATTTTGAATGCTGTTTGCCTTTGAAAACCTACTTGTTGCAGATAATTTATTCAAATCTTAAAAATAACAATACTAATCACAGCACGTAAGATAAGAAGTCAAGTAAGTGTTATGATTGAACTTCGAACAACTTTAAAAATGCTGTGTAATTATTCGGATCCCAATCTAGGTATCAAGAAAAAAATTTCAGCAAAAAAAATAAACAAATCTGAAGTTAAATAGAAAAAAAAAACAAGATTTTTAACCAAAATTTCAAACGTACTAGAAAGAATTTAAAAACATTTGTTTGTTTGGGGCCTTTTTTAGGCTCTTCTGAGTTCAGTTTCCAAACATTTTAAAAAAGAGAATATAATGAAAAATGGCCCCAAACTTGATAAAAACAAAGTTTTATCGTCAAAATGTTTATAGGAAACACAAAAGTACTTTTTAATTTTATTAATGTTTTTAAATTCTTTCTAGCACGTTTGAAATTTTGGTTAAATAATATAAAAATTTTGTTTTTTCTGCGTCAGCTAATGAGCCAAAGATTTATTGGAAATATAGCCGAACGTCTTTAAATGACTTGAATACAATTTATTTATTTATTTATTAAACTTAAAAATCAGTTTATTCACAAGGAATAATTTTACAAACTATTTAAATAGTATAAAATAACAAAAAAATTTTTTTCATGAAGTGCCTCGTTTTTTTTTTTGTTTTTTTACACGTTTTTTTTATAGATTCTAAAGTTTCTAAACGGTTGTTAGAGAATATTTTTTAAAAATATGTACAACTTTTTTTTATCTATGTAAACATCTTTAAACATGCGTATATTTCCATTGTTACATTAAGACTTAAGTAATAATCATCTAAAATAAATTCATTTTGTAAAACAAAAGAGAAAACTTTTATATTCTTTTTTTACTAAAAAAAATCTTTAAAGATTCTTTTATTGAACTAGTGAATAAAGTTTTGGTTTGGTCATTTTTATTTTTTACTGATTTTTTCTCTTTTTTTTTCGTCTGTAAAGCCATTTTTTAATTAAATAATGTTGTTTAAGTACTTTTTTATTAGTTAATAATTCGTGTTTAATTACAAATTTCCTTGTGATTCAGTTTCATTTTTTTTAAAAAGTTGTCAAGATTATTATTTGTTTTTTACGTTTTTTTTATTTTTAAAAAGCGACTTAAAATTAATGAAAATTACATTTCAAATTAAAGAAGATTTTATATACCTGGTTGTGATCACGACAAAAAGTTATGTCACAAAAAAAATAAATCTTATCTTACTGGGCTGTTTTTGTTTTTTTTTTTTTCAACAAGTTACACAGCACTTCTTCAGTCTGTGTCGATGACGCAGTTTTCGCTTCCTTTTAAAAGTGATTCATTCCCTCCCATGTCCACTATTATGAAAATTCACATCTGAAACTTTCTTCCACAACACTAAAAAAACAAAGTACACAATTTAAAAAAAATCAGAATGAAAAACAAAGGAAAATTAAAAAAGGACACGTGAAAAAAAAATTATAATTGAAAACTAGTTTTTTTTCTGATAAGTGTAATTCTCACAAAATGCGTAGTTTTTGTGAGATAAAAAGAAAAACATTAAAAATGAACGCAACTTACCAGAAATTAGTAATTTTTCATTTTGCTGTTAACAGTAACTGTAACACCACGAAAAGTTTATTGACGTTTCAATACAACGGTGTGTAGAAAAACAACATTCCTTTTAAAGTTAAAATCTAGGTTAACTATGAAGTACGTAGAGTTATGTCCCTTAGAACTGTGAAGGGAATTTCAAAGCTTTCCTGAATTTTACAGCAATTTGCTTCCAGTTCTGAGGGGTCTGTGGAGGTTGGCTCAGAATGTTGGTTTTTACATTCAAAATAAATTAACGGTGAGCGAACGTTGTTTTGGAAGGTTTATTTTCTTTTGTTATAAATACAAATTGTATTCTTCTTGTACAACAGAATTCGTAGCTTGCAGTACGTTGGAACAAAACGAGAGAGTGAAAGATCGAGGCTCCTACTTCTTTGTAGACAGTGGGCCTGGTTAGTTATTTGGTGATTAGATGAGTGGATCAGCTTGTCCCGCTTTATGGTGAAAATGTAGAGAAAACTGACCTCGAAGTCCTCTTTTTCTGGCTTTATATTGAGGCTGGTCAATGAGTACTGTAGTATTGTTCTTCGCTTTGGTACAGGGTTTTTTGATATCTTGTTTTGCTTATCCAAGTATCTGGTTTCGGTAACAAAGTTAACTGAGTTACCTGTTCTTAAGAATGCAGGTGTTAATGTTAATAAGGTGTTAATGAGATAAGAAGTAGGTGATACTTATCAGGGGATTTGAGAAATATTTATTTTATTTATTAATTAGACTTATCCTACTACTACAGGTTCTTAAGCCGTCAACCATCCAAGAAGTGATCAATTTCATTGGTACTTAACTTCATTGATCAAATGGTAATAGTTCTTTGACTATAATACATTGTGACGGGTACACACCTGGCCCAGGGTCGAATCCTTTGGTTACGGCGCCAACTGTGACGTCGCTCCTCCTGGTCGCTCCTCCTGGTCCCAAGCGTGCCGCTCCAACCTCTTGGTTAGATGATCACCAGCCTCGCCTTTCCCAATCCGCTTCCAATACCTGGTTGCTAAAGCAACTGTACTGATCTCCGGTCTGTCTACCCACGCTGTGTTTAGATCTTAGACAGACGGGACCAGCAGGGATTGGGCCGTATGCAAGTTGAGTCCGACGGGGGTGGCAAAACACAAGTAAAAGAAAAAAAAAACTCACGAGACAAAAAAAATTACTGATAAAAAAAAAAGGGTGACAACCTTTTATATCTAATGTCCGTTACATAAAGAAAAATTGTTCTCATTCCCGACCCGCTCTGTGGACTATGGCACCAAGCTTCTATCATACAACTTAACGATTTCGAATTGTCTACTCTCTAGAATTGTGTATGTCGGAGTGTGGTTTAGTTCGACACTGGGGCTAATTTCTATCAATCATTCGCAGTTGATTCTTCTCTTCGACTTGAGTTGTATTTCTTCACTTCGATCTGGTTGGGTCGAATTCTGTTCTCGGCTGGGCTTGATTTTAACTTCTTCTTCTTCTTCCGTCCAGTAACTCTTTGGCCTTGTCTTCGACTTGGCTGCAACTTCTCCGCGGCTTTCGAGTAATCTTCTTCTTCGTCGACTTAGATAGAACTTCTCTTGTCTTTGACTTGGGCCGGAAGGATTTCTTGTTTTCGACTTGGGCTGGAAGGATTTCTTGCCGCAACTCAGCCGCAACTCTCTGTCGTCCGAGGTGATCTCTTCTCGCTGCCGTCCGGGGCTGAACTCATTTTTTTTGTCGATTGGGGTCCTGCTTTTATTGACGCCGCAGCAAACCGGGGTGGGTCTGTCGGCGTCAGGGCTCTCTCGATAATCCCAAAAGTCGCATTAGTTCTGATTTCCCATTATCGCTATTATTTTCACCCCTACTTCCTCACAGTGCCTCTGGGGGGAAGACGCATACCCATCTCTCCCGGTCTCTCGTATGTCAGGTGACCGTTTTCGACCAATGGTTCTTGATCGAGCATTCTCCCTCCTCTTTCCGCATATCACGTGACCGCTTTCGGCTAATGAGACTGTGGTGGGACGCCTCCCGTCTCCAATCGGGCGTGGCTTACATCGTTCTTGTTCTAAAAAAAAAACAAAATCTAATTTGGCCTTTTTCACACGTACGAAAAATGATAATCTTGGCTTTTTCTCACCTGGGTTCTGTCAAAACAGCCTGCCGCTAATTAGATATGACTTCAGGAAAGAATATTGGCGCTATCTGTGAGCCGAGACAATCGTTTTTTTTTTCCTTCTTTGTTTTTGGTCAGACCTGATAGTCAAAAATCTTAATTATCTGAATTGAAAATGTCTCCACTTCATCATCGTGGGGTTCCAATTTTTAACAGGTCAGAATCTGTATACAGTTCCACCGGTCACCCCCTCAACACAAAAGACACCTTTCCTCCGATTAAAATTTCTTTTCCATTGTTCAAAAAAATCTTTATTGTTTCAGCCAACCTTAACAAACTTCCATCCTACGCGGACACGGAATTAGTTCAAGTGCTTGACCTGATAATTTTGACACTTGTTAGGTGCTGGTCGTACGTGTGTGTTTTCGCTTACGACCTGGTTTCGTATTATGTTTCTGTCTTTCCTCTTCTTTTTGTTTTATTTTATTATCTCCAAACTCTATTTCTTCAACCAAATATAACAATTTCTATTTCCCTGGATTTCGGTCAGGTAATTTGACCTGATATATTTTGACACCTGTCTTGTCTTAGTTTTACTTATGACCGGGTTTTTGTATTATCTATTCCTCTTTCTCTTTCTTTTTATTATTTTTTTTTTTTTCTTCTTCTCTTTGGATCGCCTAAATACAGTTAGAGAATTATTCTCAAAACTCAATTATTCTTCGTTTCTAAATAACTAACAACTGGTTAATAAACCGAATAAAAATTAAATCATATTTCTATGAATATCTCTTTTTAGTCTTTCTAAAAATGCAGGGTGCCACAATATAATGTTGCGGGGCCGATAAGGATGTCGCCCCCGCAAGCTTTATGAAGAAACGTGTGAACAGCCAAGACAATGAGGGGACAAAGGCGAAGGTTTATGAAATAATAATGTCGATTTTATTAATGCCAATTGTACAAGAGTGTACTCTGAAGAAATGTGTTCAAGTCGGGTCCGGTATGACTGGTTTTGTTTAGGGGTAGCTGCTTTCGGTCGTATCGGTAAAACGAATGTAGAGTTGATCGGCGAAACGGATGTAGCTGGTCGACTGCCGGATGGGAGAATAGACGGGAACAGCAGCAGGTTGATCGGTGTCCCTAAACAGGGCCAAGTCAGAACAGTGATACAACTTTACTGGGCGGATCGACCGCGGAGACGGGATCGCGCCAAAGTGTATCACTTGGCGAAGACGGAGTCCCTAAACAGGGCCAAGTCAGGATGTGATAGACTTCACAGGGCGGATCGACTGCGGAAACGGGATCGCGCCAAAGTGTATCACTTGGCGAAGGCGGAGTCCCTAAACAGGGCCAAGGCAGAATGTGATAGACTTCACAGGGCGGATCGACCGCGGAAACGGGATCGCGCCAAAGTGTATCGAAACGGGATCGCGCCAAAGTGTATCACTTGGCGAAGCCGGTCAGAGAGGTGATACGTCTTCCAGGGCGGATCGACCGCGGAAACGGGATCGCGCCGAAGAGTAACACTCTCGACAAAGCACCGGAAGCTCACAAAGGCAGCGTACTACACTTTGATCCAGGCCCCCGGGCCGAGCAGCTTGGTATTTATTAATCCACCCACGAGGATTAAATGTGGCACAAGGCCGGTTTAATGTGGGTAGCCCGCGAGCCCGTAGGCTCGGCCAAAAATATGACCTTTGAACCCGCCTTGACGGGTTCAGGTCCTGCTGTCCTACTCCCCGAAGGAAACCTTGCCCTTCGGCAAAGCTTCCTCCGAGTTCCTCTCTGCATTAGAGAGTTCGACAGAAGCCAGCCCGGATGATATTTACCAAAATGGTACAAATGTGCCACGAGGGCTAAAAATGGGGGTGGGGAAAAGATTGGTCTTCTCTAGTCCTATCTCAAAACTAACTAGTCTCAATCTTTGACCCATTCGTACTTACAATATTCCTTTCACCATAACAACGCTTTTACTCCTTACAATCACACCACAATCACCAAAATACCACATTTTCGCTATGAAAAGCCCTATCATGAAGTTTTTATTTTTACAATTATCGAGGGATCGGGAAAAAAATAAACCCAATGATTATATACAATGAAAAACATGTTTGTAAAAGAAACTAAACAAAACAATATTAGTAGTAGGACCCTTCCAAAAATGTGGCAGAAATCTCGATTAACTGGGTTGAAACAAATCCAGTGAAAAGAGACATCTGTCACCTAAAGTGGGGGGGGGGAGACAAATAACTAAAAGGAGGACAAAAAGCGGGACTTATGTACTTGCATGCACTAGCTATGTTGAAAGGAAAATATTTAGCCCTGAGAAGGCGAAAACTGAAAAAGAAAAAGTCCTATCTTACCTTAAATGTCCCGGGATGACTGATGTTTCGGTTCGAGTCCCAAAATCCTCTTAGTTCCTAGCATCCAACAACCACTCGAGGTCAGCACCTCTCACTCGCACCAAGCGTGAAACTTTCACCCACCTTTTGCCGAATTTCGACGTGGAGAGACGCACTCTCTCCGCCCTGATCTTAACCTTAAGCTGATGCCTAAAGAAAGAGACCAGTTGCAAGGAGGAAAATTTCTCACCCGCGTGAAACTCCTTCTGTCTAGTCGTCCACACTACCATTCGCATAATGCCGAGCAGACACAAGAGCACATAGTGCTGATCTCTCGACATTGACGGAACCACGTTGGCACAAACGGAACTGGCTTCCAGGGCAAAAAACTTTCCGTCCAAGACGCGAACCATGTAGCCTTCAATCAGCCTGCACAAAGGTTGCACAACGTCGCAGTGAAAGAAGGCATGTTCGATTGACTCCTCACAGTCACCACAGCGAACACATTTGGCTGTAACCGCCAAACCCACTGCGCGGAGCTTTTTGCCGGCCCAGAGAGCCCCTCGCAACACCAGCCAGGTGAGGGATGCCTCGTCGTTATTGAGACATTTCAACCCGGGCGCCCAAGGCGAGACGGAGCGAAACTACCCGTTCGTAAGGCCCAGCTCGCTCGGGAGCTTGTCCTTGGCCTTTCCCCTCACAATTACCCGATATAAAGCCTTCCGTGACAAATCCCGTGTGTCAGAAAGGTGTTCTTTTACCCCAAGGAGGCAGCACAGCGCCTTCCTACATTCCTGATAAAAGAGGCATTCACCATCAGTTGAGCGGTGAGCCTCCACCTCGTCGGAATGCACACTTTCCAGGGATGGAAAAGCTTGACGAGCGTCCTCCTTCCAGAATTCGTCCTCATTGTCCTTTGGCGTACACATCCGTTCTAGGAAATTCAAGCGGAGTATGTGCTGACGTGTCTCGACGCTTGGCATTCCCAGACCGCCTTCGGCAGGATGGAGGCAGCAGACCCTGCGATTTACCAAATGAGCTTTTCCTCTCCAAAGGAAATTGAAAAGCTCTTTAACGAAATTGTCTAGTTCGGTAGACGGGAGTGGAAGAACCGAAAGACGGTAGAGGAGGATCGGGTAGATGTGCGTAATGCACACTTCCGCCCTCCCCTTCAAAGAAAGATTCCTTCGAGTCCACAGGCGAACTGCTTTCTCGACCTTCTTCCGAACCTCCGACCAGTTGGTGTCTAGCTGAAGACCGGGCCCGAACCAGACACCGAGTATCTTAACGGGCCCGTCCGTCCAGCCGAAGGGACCGGGGAGAGGAACACCCTCCCAATCACCCAACCGCAAGCCGACAGACTTATCGCAATTGATTTTGGCCCCCGCCACCATCTCATACCTGCAAACTTCTTTGCTGACTTCGTGAATTTCGGCGGTGTTCTTAACGAAAACAGACACGTCGTCAGCATAGGCTGAACACTTGGCCGATTTGTTGGCACCAGGTAAAGAAATTCCGCGAAGGACCGGATTCGCCTTTAGCTTGCGAAGGAAGGGTTCCAAAGCAAGAACATATAGCATAGGCGAAAGCGGACAACCTTGACGAATCGATCGAGACAAGGTGAAAGGCTCCGACCTCACCCCGTTCACTTCCACCAGTGCCCCAGGGGACCTGTACAGGAGACGTAATCAGGATCGAAATTGGCACCCGAACCCGGCAGAGGCGAGAACAGCCTCGAGAAAACGATGGTCCACCCTATCGAATGCCTTGGACTGATCCAAATTGATCAGCGCAGCTTCACCGTCGACTTTTTCTATGATCTGGCGAACCATATGAAGGTTGTCCTGGATAGTCCTCCCCCTCACAGCGCATGTCTGTTCGGGACCTATCAGACCATCGAGGACAAGCTGCAAACGGTTGGCCAAGACCTTCGCCAAAATCTTCAACTCTACATTCAGCATAGTCAAAGGGCGGAAATTACCTATCCCATCCCCTCCGCTTTTGCTCTTGCGTAACAACTTGATGACACCCCTGGTGAAGCGTCGGGGTATCGTCCCGTTCCTCAACCAGTGGTTGAACATCAGTGCCAGCAGCGGAACAAAAACGGGCGACAGCCTCAAGTACAACTCGTAGGGAAGACCGTCTATACCCGGAGTCTTGTCCCGGCCAGCCTGTTTCAAAGCCTCCCAGATTTCCTCCTCGGTGACGGCCCCCTCGCACAAGTCCGCTTCCCCCGTCCCGAGACGTGGAAAGTCGGCTAAATATGCGTCGAAATTGGCGGGGCTCAGACCGGGCTCCCTAGTAAAAAGGTCGCGGAAATAAGATCGAAAAGCCTCGCAGATGCCTTCGTTTGTAGTCGTCCGGCGTCCGTCCGGCGATGTGACGCTTGGAAAGTACCGATCTGACGCGCTGCGCAACTCCTCTTGCCTGAGTTCTGTAGCCATGTTCGTCGCCTCTGCAGACATTTTCTTCAACCTAGCCCTAACTACCAGAGCTTGGTCCTTCTTGATAAGCGAGGAGGCCAACTCGGCCCTAGCTACTGCTACTTCCCCACTATCTCCCGACTGGATGGCACCCTCTAATCTAGATTCAGCTGCCGTTTGCGCTGCTAATCTATCTCTAGTGAGCCGACGACTATAATCAGCTGCAAACGACCTAATGACTGACTTAAGGTGTCCCCACCACTTATTCCCAAGCACACTCCCCGTCAATTCCCTCTGAATGGTTATCAGTAACTGATCACGGAAGTCCTTCACGTCGAGCAATGACGTGTTAAACTTCCAGTAACTATTCATTCTAGGTTTAGGCTTATCTAAGTTTACCCGCACCCGGACGAGCCGATGATCCGAGTAAACTATCGAATGAAAACTTGGACACTCTAAGAGCCCTACGTCGACTCTCCTAACTAAAACCCGGTCGATGTAGCTCGTGCGAACTACCGAATCCGGGCCGCCCCTATTTGTCCAAGTCCACGCTAATTGCCCGGGGTGTTCGTTTCGAAACTTATCGACGAGATCAGATCTGTCGATAAAATCACGAAACGGTTTCACGTCCGGGTTGTAAGAGCCCGATCTTAACCCACTACCATCTAATTTGGGATCAAGGACGGCGTTCCAATCACCCGCTAAAACTACCTGCCGAGGCGTCGCCAAAAACGGCTCGACCCGACGAAAAAAGTACGCCCGCTCCGCCTGGTCGTTGGGCGCATAAACCCCGATGAAGCGAAGAGACTTTCCTTTTATGGTGACGTCCAGGACACAAAACCTGCCCTCCGGATCCGCGAACACAAGAGAACACGACCCCGCCAGGGACCTGCTGATCAGCCAAGAAACCCCTCTTGAGCGACTATCAAAATAAGCTGAGTAGAGGTGAAACCTCTTCGACAGAATATTCTCATAGTCACTGGCAATAAGATGGGTCTCCTGTAGACAACAAACATTCACACCGAGATGCTGAAGATCACGTACGAGTCTCGCCCTCCGAGACTCCGACCTCAGCCCTCTCCCATTCAAAGTTGCTAACCACAGAGCCATTGTGAGACACTTACCTTAGGGTTGGGCGTCGCCCTGAAACATAGTCGGAGTGAGAATGCCTACAGCTTCACCCATGGAACCAGTGGCCATCGCAGTCTTGATGGAGCCATCCTGGGACAAGCCTCCGACATCCAAAGGGAATGTTAATTTTAAAGCCCTGTATAGGGAGGGGTGAACCAAAACAGGAACCCTCCCACAACAGAACTGTTTCAGTTTATGCAATTCGTCATTGTTCATGATGACTATTTGAGAAGGCACCGGGAAGCTCTTTTTCGCCTCCTCTATCATGCTCCAGATCTGCCGTGATCTGGACCCAATGCGAACTACAGTCAGGACCATCTTTGCCCTGGGAAAGTTGGTAGGATCGTCCAGGTCCCAGTCACTGCATTTCTTCATGGCCAGGAGGACTTTTAAATTATTGGTCCTCTTGGCAAAATCCTTTGCCTTCTCCTCACTTTCCATTGTCACACGGCAGACATTCTTCCCCGTGTTATAAGCCAGCTTAGCTTTCCTCTTTTTCCCGCCAGCTTATTCCGAAGGACTCCTCTGTCTCTTCCCGGGCGTAAAGCTGTCTTTTTTTATAGGGGACGGTACAGGAGGTTTGGTGTTAACCAAGGGAATTGCATCCTTCTTTTTCGGCGAGAAAGAGAGGGCTCTTGCTGAGGTGTTGGGTTGTTTTTTCAACTTGGACGGGGAAGATGGGGCAGAGGATGAGGGGCGAGTAGAGTCTGTTTGCAACGATGATTTTGGCGCTGGAGAAGCCGGAGTCGAAGATGGTTTTGTTGCAGAGGATGATGTTGACGATGATAAAGACTCCTTCAGCTTGATAATGTCCTGAATTTTATCGAAGGACGGATCTTTGTCAGTCCATGGAACAGTGACCGAGGTATCACCCGTACGGCTGAGAGGAGGGGGAGTGTCCATGTCCGTGGACGCACAAGCCTTAGGGGAAGTAATAGATGTTGTTTGTCCCTTCCCTTTACTCTTTCTAACAACCTTCCAATCCCCTTCCGTTTCCTTAGACAGAGGGGTAGCCGGCAACACCAAATCTGACGATTTCCCATTACTAGTCTTGATTGTTGGCTGATGGGGGTTTTTGTTGGAGGCAGGCTGAACCCCAGAGGTCGCTTTCTCCGGACAGGAAGGCGCCAGGTGACCAGGCTTTCCACACTTCCAGCAGGCCGGCTTTCTACCAGTCACAATGACAGGTAAAGACCTCTTGCCAATATTCAAATAGTTAGGAATGGAGCCAAAGGCCTCCTTCGAGAGCATGATATTGAAGCTCCATTCCCCTAGTTTAAGGTCGGAGGAGACGCTGATTATCTGCCCAAACTGTTTGAAATAGGCAGCCAGCGCCTCTCCTTTGACATAAGCTGGTACTTCATAAACCTCACCCTGGTCTTCCTCATACCCTTGTATTCCGTACGGAGGATCAGGTCTTTTGTTAATAACTCCTTATTAATCATGGAAATACAGTCTTCGGGTGTGGGCAGCAGTACATCCCACATAAAGGCTCCAGCACCTCTGATAATTTGCTGTGGCAAAAATCCAAACGACGTCAGAGCCTTGAAAATGTTGTCTTTTGTGGATCGGCAAATCTTACGTAAACGCTTGTCGACCACAAACACGGACACAGTCCTTTCCAGGTAATTCTCCATATCCTGGGGGTCCACCACCAAGCCGCCATCTGTAATGAGATGGGCATAATTTTCGGCCTTCTCCAGGAAATCCTTTAAATTGAAAATGCAGGTGGGTGGGGTCTTCCAGCCACAGGGTGATTCCTTGGTCAGTGCATCTTTATTAGCTGGTTTAAGTCGGTTGCCTTATTAGAAAGCGGAGGGTCGGTTTTGGTTGACTCTTCAGGAAGAGTCCTTTGGTCAAAGTTGGATGCCTCTTGGGGAGGCAATTGGTTATCATTCTCCACTTCAGGAGTTAGGGTCGTATTTGTAGGATGAGGTTTTCCGTTGTGAGTAAGAACTGAGGTGGGCACTTGCCTCTTTTTCCTTGAGTTACTTACCTTACCTATATTTTCCGGCCTGTCCGGCGGATCCTTTTTTACTGACCTTGTGTCAGACATTGTCTGATTGGTAAAAACACTTGTCCAATGGTAATGCAAGGTAAAAATCCAAAACTTGTCCAAAGGTAATCCAAGGTAAAATCCAAATGGTCCGGCAGGTCCGATCAGATATTAAGCTGATAAGAACAGATACTACACTTTGATCTTAAACGGGCCGAGCAGCTTGGTATTTATTAATCCACCCACGAGGATTAAATGTGGCACAAGGCCGGTTTAATGTGGGTAGCCCGCGAGCCCGTAGGCTCGGCCAAAAATATGACCTTTGAACCCGCCTAGACGTGTTCAGGTCCTATCTACCTCCCCGAAGGAAACCTTGCCCTTCGGCAAAGCTTCCTCCGAGTTCCTCTCTGCATTAGAGAGTTCGACAGAAGCCAGCCCGGATGATCACAAAGCACAGATACTGCACTTTGATCTTAAACGGGCCGAGCAGCTTGGATTTGGACGAAAAAGGGGCTTATGATATTTGGAGCGATTCATTCAAGAACTCGTTCGTGATTGGCTCCAACATTTAAAATGTATTTTGTATTTGTTTTGTGAGCCCTATACGATGCTCGGATTCTCTGCACAAAGATCGACATTTTTCTTTTTTTCTTTCTTTCTTTATTTCTTTCTTTATTTTGGCTTTCATGGCGTTCACTTCCAACTGGCAGGTTTTGATGTGGAATGAATCAGAAAGAGATCTAATTTGAAGCAGAGTATAAAATCGTGAAAGTCGACATGCTCTGAGAGTCTTCTTCTCGGATGAAAACCGGTCCCTCTGAAACCCCGCCATTGTCCAGAAAGGCATTAAATCAACTGTAAGTTAAGGTGGCCGTGCGATACGATTTAATTAAGTTTTATCGGCTTGATGACTGGGGAGGTTCGCTCACTATGGATCTGGAACTAGGGCTGAAAAACCTCATCTTTCGATTTAATTTATGCCTTTTTTCTTTCTTCATATCATCAGCATTCTTACACTGTTACATAATAAGAGGAAAATGAATAATAGCATTTCTCCTTTTACCTAGTTTTCGGCTTCACACCATATATTTATATTGATACAAAAATAATTATCTATGCTATCCACCAGAGAAAACTATACCACACCCTAAGAACAAATAAAAAAAATTCATTGAAATAATTTCACGTGAAGTTTTGTAAACATGTACCGAGAACACATCTAACTTCCTAATTTTCGGAGTCCATCTGTAGTGGACCGTAGCTGTGATGTTGTTGATAGAAGTAGAAGAACACATGTGGGGTTAAGATTTTCCTGCTAGCCGGTCCAACTACATGAGAAAGTTGGACTTTAATTAAGTCCAAAGAAGGCAAAGAAAAACAAACACAAAACCGATAAATATATGTATACAAATATATGTATTAATGACAAGAAAGGTTACAAGTTACATGGACAGTTACATTGACAGTGTGTGTGTGTGTGTGTGTGTGTGTGTGTGTGTTTGTGTGTGTGTGTGTGTGTGTGTGTGGTGAGTGTGCGTGCGTACGTACATGTATTGTGCTAGCGTATTCCCAGCATTTGGGAAACGCTATCTCTGTGAGCGTTCACATCTGCGAGGTGATAAGGCTGAAAAACCTGAGGAAAAAGAGGAATAGGCGAAGGGTCACAAAAGTTCCTTAATAAGGCGGATATTGGTAGCAGCCTGGAGAAAGGTAGGTACTTGCGTTTTGAAGTACGACCACGATAGGGATAGTAGTAATTCCAAAAATTAGGCCAATGTCAATCTACTGTGTTTTTCTAGGCTTTGAGCAGGGCAGAAATATCAGTAGCAAATGACCTATTAACTGCTTCTTCACGCGTCACGTATGACTGGTTCTTTTGTTACGTCCTTTCCTGTTGTCCCATTTGCCTCTAGCCGATGGGACGGCAGGAGAGCCTCCCTAATTTTTATGTATTTTTCAGTCACAAATAAGTAGGCTCTGTTCCTGCAAACTTCCGGTGTTTGGGGCCGTGTTGATTCTTTTCTTCTTCCTCTTTTTATTCGAGGGTTGCCTTCTCGTTAGTTGAGAGAGAAGTATAGAAAGAGAATTGTTGAATGCTTGCTTCTTGAGTGTTGTAGTCACCAATGTTGAAGTGATTAAATAGATAAATGTGGCTGCGTGTTGAGAAGGGAATAAACATTCATACATAATATTTAAAATATCAAGGAAAAAACAATGAAAACCAATTTTGTTTTAACGAATAAATATATGTATATTAAAATTCAACAATAATAAAAAGTAGTTGCAATATGAGTGAATAGGGAGAAAAAAGTAGCTTCCCTTTAACTGTAAGGAAATATTTTAAGGAAGATTTGTCTGAGTAAAATGTTCAGAGTTCAGTGTTGAAAATTGAATATTTCTTTTAGAAAATTGTTCAGTTGTTGCAACTTACAGAGTTGATTTAACTTGGTATGTCCACAAAGAACTGGTGGTGTATCAAATAAAGTTCTGTGTTGTGTGCATGTACGTCCGGAGTGAGTAGGATGAAAAACACGAGTGAGTAGATGAGATCTATTGTCTTTGGGTGTACTCGACTGTGGTTCTGGAACTACTACTAACTTGTTTTTTGGAATGCATCCAATATTTATATTATTAGGTTGGTGCAAAAATAATTTCGTTTTCTAACATATGTTACTTTGTGAGAAAACGAAATTATTTTTGCACCAACCTAATACCTAGTGTGGCTCCCAGCACAGACGCTGGATACATTTTTGAATATGCATGAAAAATACCCGATTGGACAAAAAAATGGACCAATCAGTGATTTTATAGTAAAACTTGTTTGCGAGCAAAGTGTAGGAAAAAATTCAGTATGGTGAAATACGATAGATAAATTGTCCTGTTATTTTTAGTGTGTATTTATTGACCAATTAGAATTGGAGAAAATGTAGGCGTGGCACTACAGAAGTATAGAAAGAAAGAGATAATGGTCTTAAAAAGAAATAGCAATATATATATATATATATATATATATATATATATATATATATATATATATATATATATATATTATCGGGGCTCAATCTACAGTATTTTCATTTCAGAAGTATACCAAAAGTGGACATTTTTTAATACATTTTAACTTGTATTAAAATTAATTTCATTGTTTTAAAAGGCTTGAGTTCTTTCTCTAACTTACATCCGTGTTATTTCTTTTCTCAAAGTATTTTTGTCTTTCTTGCTCGAAGAAATGGAATAAAATTTACCTTCCACGTCTTACATTTTATTATTTCCGAGGGAAGAAAGTAACAAAAATAAAAATCAGGTTCTCTCGCAGTATCAAAAAATAAGTTTATTTTTTTTACACAGCCTCACAATGACATTCATAGATAAAATCAAAACCTTTCAGCAACACATTTGTGCTGTTTACAATTCAAAAGAAAACAGAACAATTTCATAAAAATATTTAAAATGTATAAAATTCACGGTCAAAAACCTTCGTTGAACCAAATAAATGTTTCAGTTTCAATTACGAAAATCTTAAAGGAAAGGCACTCTTTCCTAAGTTCCACTCAAACAGCTTATTTCCTAAGTTCCTACAAACCGCTACTTTGTGGAACCAACTCCCAAGAGGATGCTTTCCTGAATACTACAGTCTTCAAGTCTAAGGTTAACCGTTATCTTTCCCACATATCCTCATAAAACTGTGCCTCTTACCTTCTATACTACTACAAACTAAACACCTTCAGTAAATTCTCTACCTACCTCGAGTGGCTTTTTTTATCCTTGAAATTAAAAAAAAAAATCCTAGATTATACAGCCCATTAGGAAAATAAAATATTTTACATTTAAATTCAAAAGGTTATTCATTTTGATTAATTCATATCCACTCTATTTTATTTTAAGTTTATTTTGAACTGCGAAAAACAACTTTTATACATGACGTTGGAAAAAAATTAAGTCTAAGACAAGAAGAGTGATTTAGCACACACACAGAATCGACCAATAGTTAGTTTTTAAAACTTTTTTTTACTCTTCTGCGTTCACAATTAAAAGAAAATTTAAATTAATAATTATACTGATTTTTTACTAAAATATGTGAAGAGAAAGCTTGTACACTTTAGGCCCCTTTTTATTTTACATTTCTGTTAAACTCTACAGAAATTCATTTTCATTGACAAAACAAAACTAAAAGCATTAATTTTTTAAATCTCTGAAAAAGAAGATACGAAACTAAATATTTTTGCCACTAGAGGGCGTCCCCAGTTATCTTTTCCTAATTTGACTGCTCTCGTGTAACACACGTGGTTTATTATTTCTTCTCCAGTTTGAAAGATCATCTTTTTTTTTTTAAATTCTACCCTTATATTTACGACTTACTAAAAAAAGAAGTATGGAAGAAGTAGCTGAAATAAAATCCGAGGAAGAATTTGTACCTGTCAAGTCAAGGAAACGAAAATCCGCTGCAAGTCAAGATGTGGAAATGGAGACTACCACTACAGTCACCGGTACAAATTCAATAGAAGATGAATCCAGTGTTCAACCAGCAGCTAAAAAGCCTTTCTATCCGCCTCTTTCAGCTTCCACTCTACAAACAGATTCACAAAAACGGAAAGTTCCTATTCCTAACCACAGATACACACCACTGAAAGAAAATTGGCTGAAAATCTATACACCAATCGTTGAACAACTCAAACTACAGATCCGCTTCAATATAAAAACACGAACAGTGGAGTTACGTACATGTAAATCCACAGAGGACATCGGTGCTTTACAAAAAGGAGCAGACTTTGTCAAGGCATTTGCCCTTGGTTTTGATGTTGATGACGCCTTAGCCTTACTCAGGTTAGACGATCTTTACTTAGAGTCATTTGATGTAACTGATGTGAAACCGCTTAAAGGAGACCATCTCGGACGAGCTGTAGGTCGCTTGGCCGGTAAAAACGGTAAAACAAAATTTACCATTGAAAACGTTACCAAAACTAGAATTGTTCTTGCAGACACTAAAGTACATTTGCTTGGCTCTTTTCAAAATATCAAAATAGCACGTACCTCTATATGCAATTTGATCCTCGGCAGTCCACCATCAAAAGTCTATGGCAAGTTACGAACTGTTGCGTCTCGATCAGCTGAAAGTTTTTAAGATGCATTGGGGGGAAATAAGCCCACACCCCCATCTTGCAATAACATCTTCTGTCTCTAACAGCTAAACATTTTTGTGTGTTTCCTATACCCTGTGTATAAATCTAACAGAAGTGACTATATTACAATGACTGCATTCTGGGTGCTTCACACAAGTGGACTTGTGCCAGACTAAAAACTTAAGCTGTGTATTATAAACAATTAGTTGTTCTACAAGTTTTGCGTTGGATTCAACTCAATCGTCGGATTCTTAAAAACCTGTTATCACAATTTAAAATTTTATCGCGAGACGTTTATAAAGAAAAATTCTAAATGTAAAAACTAAAAAGTTACTTAATCGTTTCGGCGATAATTTGAGAAGAAATATAGGCCAGGATGTTTATCCAAGATTTAAAGTCTATGCAGAATTTACCATATTTCTAAAACAAATTTTTAAAAAATTAACTTCAAACTTCTTAATCCTTTTTGAAAACGATAAAACTTTATTCGATTGTGATAACCTGTTAAGTGAAAGTATCCAACGTTATAGAGCAAGATTATTAAATAATCTCTACAGTTGTTACATTTTACAACACTGTCACGGTTTTTACACGTATGAATAATTTTGTGAGATTCATTCCCGAGAAAGCCTTAAGGTTTCTGATTAAAATTACAAATTTTCAACTAGTTAATTAAACGAAAAAAGCTTCCTCTCAATAATCCGTCTCCAACCATTTTTAAAATTTTCACTTGCTTTAGCTTTCCTTTCACAGTATAAGAGAACTCAGAGATAACAACATTCAACAAAGTCCATTTTTAAACAAAGTTATCGAAAACAAGAATATATTTTAATTTTAAACAACTTGTAATTTTATTCACAAACTTCAATTAAGTCTTTCTTATCGGCAATTAGTTTCTCATTGTAATTTTCTACCTCATAGTCATGGGTAATCTTTATGAGGGAAATATTATTTTTATTTTAAAAACTGATTCTTGTTTTGTTTTTTATTTTTGATATGAATATTTCAAAGTAAACAAAGATGAATTTTTGTACGCCACTGAAAAGTTCTGTAAAAAAAAAAAAAAATTAAATTACGTATTTTCTTAGAATCTTAAGTATTATCCAGAAAAGCACATCGTTGTTTTAATGTGTTAAAACTTTGAGTTTGATCTGAAACACTTTAGTTTTTAAACTAGTTTTACTTTTATTTTTTTTTATTCTGACTTAAATCCTCTCTATTTTTCTTCAACATGTTACTTTGGGGGGGGAAAAACTGATATTCAAGATTTAAAAATATAGTTACTTTTACTTTTAACTTTTTAAAGTGTTTTTTTATTAACAAACACGGATTATTTCACAAAAATCGACAAATTTTAATGTGAATTCTCCGATAGATTTTTAAAAGTAAAATTCACGTAAGTAAATTTTTTTTTTTTTTTTTGCTTCCGTAAATTTTAATTGGTTTACTTTAATTTAAAAAAAAAAAAGAAAAGACCAAAGTATTTTTTGATTGTTTTAAATTCTTTAATCCTTTTTAGCACGTTCGAAATTTTGGTTAAAAGAACTTTTTCTTGCGTTGAGCGGTGTTTCACGTTCGTTATGACTGACCACCGATATTGAAAAAACACCAACAACTTACGTCCATTAATTACGCCATGCTTTATTTCAGTAGTGACTACATGCTGCGCTAAAAAAGGGGACATTCACCGTCTGCCCGTGAAGACCCTGACTTAGTTCCTCATGCAACATCTTCCCTCCTCTGAAAGAAAGAAAAGGATTTTCTAACTAAGGCTAACTATGAGATAGATATAAAGTTCAAGTCTTTTTCTTGCAAAATAACTGTATAAAATAATGGTAGACAACTTTGTCTTGGTGACCTAGGCAGTCATCGAGCCGACTACTCTCTTGCCTAACAGGGATTATTCTGCCCTTTCACTCTGGACTTACTTCACTTGGTGAAGTCCTCCAGTCACACTGGAGTCTTGATCACTCTCCCCGACCGTGTGCTCCTCACTGTATCTGGATTTGATCTTGTTGGGGTGGATGCCCGACTCACCCTTTCCCTCACTAAATTCTCCTGTCAAGGTGTTTGTTGATGCCTCGCTATTTGCTTGGTATGACTGGTGGGTGGCCCAATGCTGGTAATGGGGCTACTTGTTTTTTTCAAGTCCACTCTATTTCATCGACGCAGCTCCCTATCAACCTTGATGTGGTATGACCTCGCATCCAGTCTCTGTCACACAATCGCCTTTTTCCACTCTTTCTGTCCTTTCACATGTGGTTTGACACACACCACATCTTCAGGAAATAAAGGTTGCAGAGATTTCACCTTTTGATTGAAGTTTCTTGTTTCTTGCTGTCGTACTTCACAGTCTTTTTCGGATTCCTGGGTATTTCTGGTCTTAGCAGCTTTTCCCTGGTTGGGAGAAGTGTTTTCATTCTCCTTGACATCAGCTTCTGTGCTGGTGACAGGAGACCTTTAGCCAGTGTGTTCCTGTGATCCAACATCGCTATGTATGGGTCAGCCTTATCTTCCATGGCTTTCCGGAAAAGGTACTTTGCCATCTTTACCGCTGATTCCACTTTGCCATTTGCTTTGTTGTAAGGACTGACAAGTGTATGTGTAAAACACCACTTTCTATGCTAGTGTGTTGATATTTTGGCATTCACAACAGAACATCATAGTCATTTCTATCTTGCCAAATTCCATCTTTACTCAAGCATCGTCATCGTCATCATCAATACTAAAAAAAAAAAGTATGTATGTATATTACAATGAATCATTCATATAGAAAGCCAGATGCAAAATATTCAAAGGGAAAATATAAAAATCTGGTATGATACCCAGTTGTGAATCTGAACCTTTTTTTTTTTTTTTTTTTTTTTTTTTTACTCATTGATATCTTTGTCTTGCTTTTGTTGAGCCACCTAAGGAGAAAAATAGGGTGATGAGATACTTTGGCATTCTTAAAATGTTCTAGACCTTGAATATGGTATTGCATATTGCTGTCATTTACTGGTTTGGCAGTTGGATTGTTTTAATTGTTTGCTAATAAGGACTAAAACTAGTTAATCTGGGTGAAACCATTCACCTATGTATTGAATATTGCTGCTACATTTGGTCTGGTGCTTCACTGTATTTAGAGATTCTTGATAAAATGCAAAGAAGGATCTGCAATGTTATTAGTCTTGATCTGGCATTTCAGCTTCAGTTATTTTCTCACTGGTGTAACATAGCTTCCCTGAGCCTTTCTCTAAATATGTCACGGTTAATTTTCACTTTGGTACCTAGAGTTTATGAATTTCCAAGCAGTACTAGATTGGTGGCAACTTCCCATCATTTTACAGTTGAAATGGCTAGATGCAACTGAAAGCTCTATGCTAACAGTTTCTTCTCTAGCACTTTTGCTGAACTCTCTCCTTGGTTTTTGCTTTCTAGTCAACTTTGATCTCCAAAAATTTCAATGCACTCTCAATCCTTGTCTTTCTGTTTTTATTGTTCTCTCTCCTTTAAAGTGTTTTTTTTTTTTTTTTTTTTTCTCATTTCTTTCACACTCAGTAACCCTTTGCATCTTAGTGGCTTTATTGCCTTGCTTGGAGTAAAATGATTAAAAAAAAGAAAAAGCATTCTTTTTCAAGTACAGCAATGATATGTGGGTTTAAGGTTCCTGAAGAAGTTGGGTTTTTACATAGGTAGGATATGTTGGAGAGCCTTTCCAGTGTGTCCAGTGACTTCAAATTTATACCAAATTTCAAGGTTTAACTTGGCACTTATGCAAAAGGCAATATGTAGCTCTATCTAGCATGAAGTTCCAAATATCTCCCAGCTGAGTCTTTGTCTGGCAGCTAGTCTAGAAGAAAAACTGAATTCCAAACTGGAGAAGGCAACAGAAAGCCATGATCATCTATTTCAAGAGACAGCATTTACCAAGAAAAAAAAAAATCAAATCACTGATCTACAGTTAACTGTTTATCCATTTTTTCTAGGACCAGATAATTTGATAAAGAATATTTTTTTGCTAATTGATTAGATTTTCCATAAACAGTTTCCTTTTTCCAGTCTTGTGGCAGTATAGAGAAAACCAAACATTTATCCAAAAATAGATTTGGATTTCATTATTTCTATCTTGTACCTTTTATCAACTGTATTTCCTTAAGTTTTAGCCATTATGTTTATTTTTATAATATAGAACAATAAAAGCAGACATTTTAAAAAGCAATTTATAACAAAAATGAAAAAATTCATAATGATGTTAAATTGCTTTTTAATGTCTGCTTTTATTAGTCTAATATAATTTTGTACCCTAGAAAAACAAACACACACACACAGTTATTGTTCCTCAAGATTCATTGTCACATTTGTCATGACTAGGATATAAGGAAGAAACAAGATGTTTTATCAAATTTGCTCAGAATATCTGCAGAGTGGTTTCACATTAGCCTCTCTGGTATGAAATCCAAATAAGAGGTCTTCACTGAAGGGTGGGAAAAAATGAAAGAAAATAGTATACGTTAACCTAATGGACAAATGTATGTAAAAATCAATGTGAATTGTTTTGCTGAGCATGAAAATTCTCAGGTATATATTTTTTTTTTTAAATATAGAATTACCTGTTTAATTTTGAGAATGAATTGGTCATCATTTTTTTCTTTTTAAGGCTGTTTTACCTGAAAAAAATTGTCTTCCTTACAGATTGTCCATATGGATAAAGATATAGAAGAGGATTGAGAAATCTAGGTTACATTTTGAAAGCAAGGCGCTAATTTTTTTTTATTGTTTCTTGAGTAGCATAACTTATTAATGCTACTGTGGACATTAATGAATTATCAAATTTTTATTTTTATAATTAATACCAGATTTTATGGTGGACATTTATAGGTTAAAAGTAGCCAAAAAATATCACTAAACATATAACAGGTTCCTGAGCTCTTCACTGACTGGACAATGAAACTCCAGGATTTTTCTTTGGGTCAATGTGTTGTGACGTCCCCCCCCCCCCCCGGTGTCGATGCGCCAAATGTGACGTCTGCCTAGCCGTGTCCGTCGTGCTATCCTGTCCTGTGACAACCAACTGGCTTGGTATTGGTCGCCGCACCAAATGTGACGTTCTAACCTTTTGATGATTCGGATGGGAATCTGATTAGATTCGGTATCAGCCTTGTTGTTCCCAGCTCGCCTCCAACGTCTGGTTACCGAAGTAACTGTTTGGATTTCCAGTCTAACCTACCCACGTGAATTGATCTTAGGCAGACGAAATCAATCAGTCGCCGGGCCGTAATGCAAGCCGAGTTCGATTAAGGGTAACACCGCACAAGTATATGTAAAAGAAAATAAAATAATAACTCAAAGTTCAAATGTGTTAAAAAAGGATAAAAATATTTTATATCTGGTTGCTGAATATATGACTGCGTCTTCTTCCCAACCCGCTATATGGATTTGTGACACTTTGTGTTTGTTAGGCGAGTCTTAACATCTTAAGTTGTTTGTTCTTTAAGAAACTGGTTCTTGGTGTATCTTCAGGCGATATTCGTAAAACTTGTTTTGGTGGTATGAGTCTAAGTCGTTCTTCAAAAATAAATTGTTCTTGGCTAGAAGTTGAGGTCGTGATTTGCGTGAATCTTTCGGCCAACTCAATTCAAATCAGCTGCAAACTTCACTGCGAACTTAACTGGATCTCGAACTGGTACTGGTTTTCACTCGTTGCGACTCTGCTTATATGGGCGCCGACCAAAACGGGTGGGCTTGTCTGGTTTGAGGTTCCTTGATAATTCTAAACCCACAATCCACTTCTTTGTTTTCGGTCAGGAAAATTTTATTATTTTCCATTTTTGGAAGTCTTTTGTCTTCCCACCTTCTTCTGTTCTCATATTGGTATCTCACCATGCCCTCAGAGGGTGTCAACGGGTTTCCCCTCGCTCTCACAGTGGCATCTCACACCTATCCCTTCAGGGGGGCGCAACAGGCCTCCCCTCCTTCACATGATTACCTTCACCTAACTCTCATGCCACCATCCATCCAATGGGTGCTCAGCTGTGTGGGTGTGGCCAGACTAGCCTTGGTTTAAAAAATCTTGCTCAAAGAAAAAAAAATTATCTTCCTTTTTCTTTTCTTTCTCTTTCTTTCCTTCTGCCCGACAACAAACCTTAGATTCTTATCATAGTCAAATGTCACTTGGACTTTATCACCCGGGGCCTTCGCCAAATAAGTGGGTGGTCAATTGGACGTATTTGCATTCTGTTGTTAATTAACTGTTCTGATAAAATAATTTCGCTATCATAGCCAGCCCCGACGATAAACAGGTGTTTTTCCCAAATGACATGGAGGTGGTTCCACAGACATTTTGGTTTCGGTCAAGCTTGACCTAATTAATTTTTATCTCCCAGCACCCTGCGGGAGGTCTCTTGTCCAACTTGAAAAAATCTTTTTTTATCATTGCCATGGGCAGATTGGATATATCTTACTCGCCGCCCCGTAACATAAATCAGATTAAATTCTGTGTTTTACCTTCTTGACAATGGAAATAAAAATCTTACCACTTTTCCCCGCCAGAAAAACAACACCGCTCAGTGTCCTTTTCGTGATGGCTTCTTATCACCTAAATTTAATTCTCGCCTTACTTTTTTCTTCTTTCTTTCTAGTGACGTAAATAGTGTCACAGTGTACAAAACTTAGAACAGTTCACTAAACACTCATAAGGAAATTAAAAGTGAAAATAAACATCAAGAAATAAAGACTCAAGCCCTATTTTTAGTATACTTGTATATATTTACTTCAGGAATTCTCTTGCAGTCTAGGTAGATGGGTGATACTTGACAACTTCTGATATCTGTTTTTCCCATCAATCAGCAAGAACTCTTTCTCCTACCAACTTTTCATTTCTACCTTATGACACTTGGATGACATCAAAACTACCTCTAATCAGCTATCTCCTAGCCATGAGCAGCCTGGCACTACTTTGAAGAACAATCTGTACCTTGCCAAGTGCAGTTCAGAACTCCACTCAATGCTGTCACTGTTAATAAATGACTGGAAATCAACATCTAGTTTGTTGCCACTTGATCCCAAAAGTCTTCATTATTTTCTTTTGTAGAACCTGTTTCACAAACCTCATTACTGGTCATAAAACACACCATATGTTATCCCAATTATAGTGTCACACACAAATAGCAAAATTCATAATCAGTAGCACTTTGAAAGTAGCTAAGTCTGGCAGCACTGCTGTAGAATGAATTAACTGAAATGCATCACAAACAAATTTTGGAGAGAAGAGTGTACATTTTTAGAATGTACACTAAATTTGAATTATTTCTGACATTCTGTAAAATATTACAAAATCCATTCTCAGAAATTTATAGTTTTCAGTAGGAAGATGCAAAACAATCTGTGGTTGTGATTCATATAAGGTAATTGAAAGCTATGAATGTATAGCAGTAATTGGTTTGGAAATTGAAATCACTTAGCCAAGCTCAAGTTCTAATCTATTGGGTTCACTTTGCACTAATACATTCTGGAAAGACATAAACCCATTTCTTATTGCCCCAACTATGATTTAAATCCAGTAAACTGGGATCTCTATCCTTGAGTGGTAACTTGTTTAGGAGGACAATGGACTTAAAACCATAGAGAAAGCAACAGGAAACTGCTCCACTATCTTTCCCAAGAAGTCATGGTAATTCAAAGTTACCAAAGAGAGAGAAAATCTACAGTGAGTTACGATCACCTATGTCCTAAATGGCTATGGCATTTAAAATAAAAAATAAAATTGAAGGTGAGACAAAATTATGCAGCAAGTTGAATTGTTCTCATTTTCAAATCAAGAAGTACCTATAAAACAAAATATTTCCCTGCGTCCAAGATACTACTCCTTGGCCTAAATATTACATTATTCTCTAATTAGAAATAGATTTATATAAGTCCTTTGACATTAGGACACATGGTATATAATCAATTTATTAAAAAAACTTTTACACTTTTACTCTGCTTAACTTTGTACTTATGACATAAGTTTTATTTGTGTCATACCTTTACACATCTAATAGTAGATAGATAGATAGATAGATTCACCTATTGCCCAGTTCACTCAGTCACCATCTTTTGAACAGGAGTAAAGGTTTATCCCTTGTTTCCTGTTTAGAATTGGGTTTCTGGTTCCTTCTAAAGTCTTCTCATTCACTCCCGGTAACCCTTTTCATCTTAATAGCATTATTGCCTTGCTTAGGATGAAAAAAATATGCTGACATAAGACAAGATATACAAATGTCAATCTTATAAATATCAGTGGCAGTTTTTGTAAAGTGATTGTTTGCAATCTATTGCTTCAAAGTCTATACTGAAAATTTTCTTACATAAAAATCTCACCTAAACATTTTTTTTTTAAAGTCTATTTTGATATCAATGCCAGATTAAGCAAGTGTTTGAAATAAATTGTTAAATCTAATAAAATATCATCAAGAATTTAGTTATGTGTATTAGGTTATTTTCATTATGTAATTTTTTAATGCTTTAGATCACCTTTAACAAAACATGCTTCCCAAATATATGGGCACTGCACCAAATTACAAACACTTTGTCAGACTAGATTACACAAGATTAGAGAAAAAAAAGGATCAAATTAAATTCAAATTCTTATAAAGAGTTCAGGGGTAACAGAAATGTAATTTTGCTTAATCATTTATTTATTCATTTAGTGAGTTTCTCACATTTTATGCCCAAAGGCACAATGGAGTCATGGATAACAGCTCAGATTGAAGAATTAGATAGTTGAGTTCAAATTCCATTTGAGTTTGTTATATTCACTTACATACAATTATCCTTGGGAAAGATATGAATCCATCTCTTCTCCCCCCAGGCTATGGGTAAATAGCAAGACCAACTGTGTCCTATAACCAGTCTAGTAGAAGGACAACTCTGCATTCAAAACCTCCAACTATGGCTTAACTAGCCTCACCAACCCGCAAATCGACCAAATGTGGTGAGTACAGCTACACCCCTGAAGACTTAGCCAACCAGGGAAGGGTTCCTCCAAGGAGTGAGAAGTGGATCTGTATGAGCTTTCATGCCTGGTGCCTTTTTATACCCAATTATTTTTTAAAGACAGAGAGCAGAATAAGATTAAAATTAAATTTCATAGAATGCATATTTTTTTTAAATTCTTGGTTTTGACTTACTCATTGGAATAAATAAGAACTAATTAATCACTATGCTTTTGTTTTGTGCAATCCTCAACTTTGAAAATTTTTACTAAATCTATAAGATTTAATTTAGATGCAAATTAAATATGGTATTTGTATAAAGTAAATCAAATGTGGTTATTGAGTACATTTAGGAAAGCTGATAGGGTTTATAGTTTCTTTACATCTATTTATACAAAGATAAATTTCCTATATATTAATTAAAATGTCTGGTGAAATAAGGGTGTCTTGCAAAGTAGTCATAATCCGTTTAGTCCTTGTTTTATGGATAGTGATAAAATCTCACCAATGTTTTTAAGGAACTAGATTAACTTCTAACAAAAAGACTAAATTGTAGTACCTATACTGAATATTTCTGAATCTAACTGAACTTAAAACACAGACTCCTACTATTAGTGCAAAAACATAACTGCCTCAGCTACTTCACAGGGTTTCTCAGTTCTTTGATGACAAGTCTTTTAATATAATAGCTCTAACTTGTTCTTGTTATCATTTCTTTTCAGATAAAAGATTACAAACATAAAGCTAACTAAACTAATGGAAAGGCATGCTGTACTCATTGCCTTAAAGGCAGAGCATTGTGATTTAGAGATTGCTTCCTGAAAGTTGTTCAGTCATTTGTTGTCAAAATTCACAAGGAGCTGGAAGCCACTGACAGGGATTCTACAGCAGTAGCCAAATTTAGAACACCTGCTAAGAGTCCTAATACCATCAGAACATCCAAATTTGTACAAAGGTTGCAGAAAATTATCAATAAGAACTCCAGAAAGTCAATTAAAGCCATCAAGGGTTCAAGGCACTCTTGGAAGAATTGTGCGAGAACCAATTGAGAAAAGTCGTGATTTGTAGAGGCCAATTCATGCTGGCAAAAACAAGATAACAGTCTGATCTGCACAAACCACTTGTGCAAGTTAAAACATCAAGAGCATGAATACTTTTTTTTTCTTTCCTGATGAGAAAAATTTTAATCAGAGCCAAAAGGTCAATCAAAATGACAAATAGTTATGCAGAAAACTTAAGGATATTCCAACAAAAAAAAAAAGTCTCCAGCAACTGTAATATTTCTGAGTGTTGTGAGCAAAAAGGGGAAATGTCATTACTTTTCTTCCTCGGGGATTAAGGGTCAATGCTACTATTAGATTGGTGCAAAAATAATATCGTTTTTAACGTCAAAAAACAGTATTATTTTTGCACCAACCTAATAATTAGAAAGAGGTCTTGGAGATGGTTGTGAAGCCTTAGATAGAGAGCATGAGAAAAAGAAGACTACACTTACCAACAAGACATAACACCATCTCATAAGGCAAAGACAAAACAAGAATGGCGATTTTCTAAGTGCAGCTTAGATGTGACACAAGGCTGAAAGTATGAGGCACCCAGGTGAGGATCAAACTCACTATCAGTCATAAATGCTCTAGTGAGACAAACTTGCTAACCATTACACTATGTTGAAGTGCCCTAAGACAAATGGATGAGTTACAATCTCCATGATTGTATCACCCCAAACATACGCTCTACTAGCTCTCCAGACCTAAATCCATTAGACTGCTATATAGTCATAGACAAGATAGAAGTCAATCAATACCCTCATAACACTGTAAAATCTCTGATATCTGCCACAACCTGCATAATGCCCAAAATAGATAAGGATTATCTGTGTTGCATATGACAATGTTTCAGATCTAATATTGAAGCAGTCATCGATGCTAACAGTGGATTCATTAATTAGATGTATCAAGAAGAGTTTAAAGATTATTTGAGAAAAAATTGGCCTGAATAAAGTTCATGACTTGGGAGTTTCTTACTAAATTCATGAAACTGTCCTCAAAAAACTGAGCAACCCTATTTATAAAAAGTTGTGTCAAAGGCTCAGTTTTGATGAATTGGTATCTGAAAGATTAGTATATTTTGAAGTTTATATCTGTTCACAACAGTTATGTAGTTTATTATATGCTTTCCAATCTCTTATTTCGAAATGAGAATTCAGGCAATGAAAGAAGTATAAGGAGATAGACTTGATTGGGTTAGAACCAAGGCAATCCTTAATACAGTGTGCTTAGATCTTCAGTGACTTGGGGTGAACAGTTAGCATGGGAAAGTTCATTGCTGGAATCAGATTAAGAAATTTTTTTTTTTTTAAAGAATTTTTACTTTCTTATCTTTGAATTAACTATTTAACATACTGAAGTAAGTATAATGTTCGTTTATTTTATTTGAACTTGCATATTTTATCTTTAAACAAAGTTTTTCAGTGCGAAATTCACAAGTGTCATTAAGAATTTTATCACATGATGAATTCAAATTTAATATTTTTCTCTATGCTATTCTTAATTACAATAAGTATGAAATTAATTTTTTATGAATAATTTTTTTTTTTCATTAACATAACATTTTTTTTTTTTTTTAAAGTATATTTAATTTTTCTACCTTTGTAAATAAATAGAAAACATTGTAGGGGAGTTATAACTCTGAGTAAATGATTATAACGAACCCCTAACATTTACATATACAAAAATACTTGTAAAAATGAGAAACAGCAAGACGTGGAAACAACAAAATGATTATTATTTATTTATTATCTGGTTGTTATGTGGTGTTGGGAAAACAGTAATACTGAGTAAAATTGTGAGTTTGGGGTCAAATGTAGACCAAATAGGATTGGAATCTGATAGAAAGATAAGATGAAGAATAAGCAAAGTGGATACAGTTGTTCTCACGTTTTTTGTTTTTTTACAGATGTATGTAATGAGTATCCAGATAATTTAATTAGAAAATACAAGAAGTGACTGATTTTTTTTTTTTTTTTACCTTGTATTTTTGCTGAGTGCTAAAAGATAAATGTTACTATTATGGCCCGAAAAAGGAGATTAAATTTTTGTTGATGCGCATGTTAACAACCTGGCTGTGTGAACTGCTTGTCTGATAGTGAGAATGTCATGTGCTTGTGTGTGTTGAGGAGAAAAGTGGGGTTGATTCTCATTGGGTCAGAATGAGTGAATTAATGATTATTTTTTTGACGCTATAATTTTTATTTATTTTTTTATGGACACAACACTGTGACAGTATAATTAATTTTCTATTTATGTATTTCTTTATGGACACGACATTAAAAATGTAACAATTTTCACTGCAAAATGAAAAATGACACTTATTAAAGAATCTATCAAAGTTAGTGTCAAAAATTCAATATTTTACAACTATTCTTAAAAATCTACCACAAAATGTATGAGAAAACATTGTCTTGTTAATAATCATGCCTTTTTTTTCTTTTTTTTTTATACATTTTTTGCAAATAATTTAAATAAAAAAAATGTCATTAAGAATTTTGTCACAGAAAGTTAATTTTCTTTATGCCTTTATTCTCCATAACAAATATTTTGACTAAAAAATTCATTTTTTAATGAAGAATGTTTTCTTTATAAACATGAAGTATGTTGATACTATCTTTCTAAGAAAAAAAAAAAAAAAAAAAAAAAAAAAAGTAACTTTTTGAACTGCTAATTTTCCCCAAATTACTATACAGAAATTTGCCCATTTGAAAAAATTTGAGTAAAAATTTAATTTAATATTTTTTCTTTGATATTATTCTTCATAACAATGAAAATATTGACTTAAAAATTTTTGAAAATAATTATTTGAAAATATGTTGAATTTTACTAGCATTATTGTTAAAAATGTGAAATTTTAGAGGGGAGGGGTGATCGATCTGCACCCCTGTAGAATACAATTATCCAAAAATTTTAATGAGGGAGCTTCAGTTTGCTATGGAACTTCAACATAAAAAAAAAAAAAAAAAAAAAAAAAAAAAAGAAGTGAAACTGACCAGTGAAACAAATTTGAAATCCTTTGGACCACACAATTTTTTAAAGACAACAAAAAGTAACAGTTTTTTTCATTACACTGGTAGTAAAGTGGGTGATTGATTTAAATTGATTTTACATAGTGAACTGAATCCTTTCATAAAATTTAAACAAATAAAAAAAAACAAAAGTAAAAATGGATAATGGTAAAAGTAAATTGAAAAGGTTTTTCGAAAATGTTCAAAATAAAACATTTGCATTGGAAAAGGGTGGGAGGGTGATCTGAAGCTCTGCAATAGAAGACAAGATATGTACATTTTTTCCATTGCTGCATTAATGAAAAATGCCATTTAAGAATTTTGACAGATAAATTAATTGTCATAATTAAATTCAGTAAATCTGATCGTTACCATCATTCTTAAAATCAAATCAAAGATAATGCTGCTTGGCACCATAGTGCCTGTAGGAATATTGTGGAGAAAGATAGGAAGGTGGTGGTGGTGTGGGGGGGGGGTAACTTGCAGTGGAGGCACATGTCATCTGTGCCAGTTGCAACAGAGACTGCCACTTGCACATCAGCCTGCGGTCATAATTTTGCTGCAAGCCTATATCACTTCAGTAACACATATTATGGTCTCCTGAGACTAGGATGCTAATAATAAAAATATACTGTAAGACGTCTATTTTATTAACATGCCAGATTAACCTGTAATTTAGATGAATTTAAAGCTGTACTAAGCCGTGTTTTGTATGGGTTTTAAATTCCTACTTGCTTCCCATCCCCAAGAAACAAATTTCATTTTCCAAACTCTAAAATACATGTCTGAATCCTAAAGTTCTTTGTCATGTCATTTCATAATCCACATTAGCCTCTAAAAGATGACAAAATTCTACATTCATACAAACTAAATTCTCAAATCTGATCCTAAATTGTAAAGAGCAAACTCTCCATACCTTAGAATATAAGGTTCATACACTTTTTTATAAGCATCATGTAATTTTTACAAAATAATAATTAATATTTTTAAATTTCAGTACACCAAAATGGTCAAGAAATGCTGTGTAACTGGTTGTTGTGGTAACTATGATGAACAAAATATGGTTCTATTTTGTCTTTCTCAAAATCAGAATGAGTGAGAAAGATGGTTAAAGGCAATGCCTCATGACAACACTCCTGACAAACCAAACATTTGTTTGTGAAAGGCATTTTCCATCTGATAATGAAACTGGTTAAAGGAAAATTGTAACCCAGAAATCCACCATCAGTATTTAATGCATCTTGCCATCAACCCAGTCCTAAACCAAAACCAAGAACAACAAATAAAACTTCTGTGCAAAATGTTGAGTTGGCACAGTTTCTAGAAAAAGACAAAATTCTCACTTTTGAAAATTTTTATCAGAATATTGATCAACAGCATTTTGTGTCAGTAGTTACAGACTATAAATCAAACAATCAGCTGTTCATCCAATCTGTTAATATTTTCAATGGAGGTATTCCAATGTTTTTAATTAAAATTTTTGAAAACATGAGATTTGAATGTTACCATGCTGATATATATATATATATATACAACAATTTTCTTCTCTTCCAAAAAGATGAATATCAATGTTTCAATAGTCACAAATCAATGAAGCCATTTATCTTAGTAACTTAAAAATTGATAGGAAATTTTTTTCAAAAGAACATTAATACTATTTTTTTAGAGATATTTTTAGTAAAATCTCTGAAAATCTGAAGTGTGTTCTTTTACTTGAAGTGTATGTCAAAGTTGTACTACAATATCATGGAGGAAATTTATTTGGTTTGGCAGAAAATTCTGTGGGATTACCAAAAATACTATTAGGCATCATGGTAAAATGTTTAAATGATGAACCAAGATTTTTTCTTAAAATGATCCCAGTTGCAAAATTAGAGGCAACTTTTTCTATATGGAAAAGTTTTATATATTGTTGATGCAATCAAAATAGTCAAGTAATTGCAATTGTATGTGACAGCAGGACTAAATCTTTTTTTTAAGATTAGAGTTTTTAATAAGCCTTGAATAACTAAAAATGGTTTGTACTTTTTGATTATGTCCACCTTTTTAAAAATATTCAGAATAATTGAATTACTGAGCCTACTTCAGAATTACTGCTTATTTCTGAAGGCAAAAAGATGATAGCATAATTGGAAATTGTAAAATGTCTTTTTGAGTATATGAAAAAAAAAAAAAAAAAAAAAAAAAACAAATTTGTCAAAACTGACATAACAGTTTACACAAAACCTGTTGAGTGACAAGGTTTTCCATTGTTTTAAGTTTTTTTTTTTTTTTACAATCAAACTGTAGCTGCTATTAAAACATAACCATTATTAAGGGGGGGTGACTGCAGAAACAGTTAATTTCATTGAAAATGTTTTCCAATTTTGGAAAATGTCTGTGTCAAAGATATATATCGTGATATTAAGAAAAATGACAAAAAGAATGAGAGGAAATCAAGGAAAAAGAATGAAATCATTAACAAGAGATAATAGATTAACCATTGACATACATGCAGTGGCTTAATTGATGTTTGTAGATATTTGCTAAATAGTGGGTTTAATTTTGTTATGCTTGGTGAATTTACCAGACTACCCAGAAAAGACAAAATTCTGGAGGTGCATATTTTATAACTCAAAATATTATTGAAAAAAAAAAAAAAAAAAAAAAAAAACTACTATTAGGTTGGTGCAAAAATAATGTCGTTTTTTTCTCACATAGTAACACGTGAGAAAACGACTATTTTTGCAACCACCTAATACTTCATAAATTAAATGTTTAAGAATACAATTTTGATCCAGGCCATAATTGCTGAAAATGTGAACAGTTGCTGAATGAAATGAGACACCAAACATTTGATAACTTACCAGACCTTGAAACTAGGATCCTTAAAGAAATTAAAATGCCACTTTTTTATGTAGCAAGCTATGTTACAAGAAAAGATTGTCCCACAGAAGATGAAATATTTAATAAGTTTTTATTTTCAATATGGACATTTTTTTTTTTAAAGATTATGACAATTTAAACATTCCACTAGATACCAGTTCCATGAGTATTTTTCTGTTTTATAATGTTTGTTGTTAAATTGAAGACAAATTCTTTGATAAAAATCTTTCTGATATGTATCATTTCAATATGAAAAGAGGGCAGGAGTTTATTTTGTCAAATATTTTTTGTTTGATTTACCTAAGACAACTCAAGAAACAGCACTAAAATTTTATAAGATAAAAATGTTTTTACAATTCTCTTTAAAACTACATAATCAGTATTAAAAATTCATATTTTTTCAAGTAATAAAAATGTTCATGAAGCTGCATTAAACAAAAAAACAAAACAAAAACATTCATTCAGAAAAATATTTACCAGATATTTATTTTTCAATTTCCTCCATTTTTACATATATTTAATTATCCTGTTAATTAATTTTGTGATCTTTGTTAATATAAATTGATTTTAATTATTAAAACTATGTGTACTGGTAATATGTTATTTTATCATAGTAAAATAAGTATTTTCTTCATCTTCTGTAAAACAACTTGTATATATAACAAAAAAATCTCAAGATTATCAAAATTATTTTCTGAAATTCACATTTTTTGTAAAGTATTTTCAGACTTTGTTGATACATGATTTTGTAAAATGTTGAAATACAATTTTGTCTGTAATCAATTAGCATAAACAAATTAACTCATTATTTTTGCAATATCATCTAAAAATGTCTAATTTAAGGTGAATAAAGTGCTTTTTGTTCTTTTAGTCATTTTATAGAGGTTATTTTTCTTTGTACATTTGCATTTATGGGGGAAAAGTCAATTGTAAGCTGCTTCCTCATATTATGTATAGTTTCTAATTAACTAATTACTGGACATTACTAACAAGTTCCTTGCTAAAAATATTCAGTAATTGTACTTAGTAATTTAGGTTTCCACATGCCCAGTCACATGGTTGCCAGGCCTGGCATAAGGTTTACTTTGGTTAGAACTTATTTACAAAATTTAAACAGTTTGACATTTATTCTCTTTCATTTTAACCCTAGAAACACCTAAATGTGCAAAGTTTCACATGTCTAGTATTTACATTATGCGGACCATTGTCCTCATCTTTGTCGCCATATTTGTCACAACGTTTCGGCCATTGTACGCTCCAGCCTTCTTCAGGTGGTTGGAATTTCGAACTGAATCCTTTATTACGATCCCTGGGGTAGACTGTTCTAGTTCAATGTGCCATGCTTGATGGATGTCAGTTATCAGTTATCTCCTGCTAATTTTCCCTCTGAAAGTTCTCCACTGCCTTAACCAGGTATTGAACTCACACTCTTTGGGTTTGTCACTGGATCTAACCGCCTTTATCCACTGTGCCATGTGTCCTTGAGGCACGTGGAACTAGAACAGTCTACCCCAGGGATCGTAATAAAGGGTTCAGTTCGAAATTCCAACCACCTGAAGAAGGCCGGAGCGTACAACGGCCGAAACATTGTGACAAATATGGCAACAAAGATGAGGACAATGGTCCGCATAATGTAAATACTGTACATAATACCTCATCTCAGAAATATAGACAGACTTTCACATGTCTATAATGCAGAAGTGCAAGCAGGTAGCAATCTATTTCAGTACACAGCATTAACACCCATCACATGATTAACAAGAGGCACTGGAATTAAACTTTTGGGAAAGGTACAATTTTTTTACAGAATTGTAGATTTCCAAAATATCTCAAAAAAGTCAGTTAAATTTGTTAATATTTGAAAGAGAAATCAACTTTTAATTGATTTTCAGTGCGTCTATAAATATTACTTTGATTGCACAAATAGCACATATTCCGATTTTTCATCAGTTTGGTTACGACTCTAGGGATTTAACAATTGAAGTCTTTTACAGCCTGATAAGGTTATTTATTATTAATGTAATTGTCTTTCCACCTACTCCCATAAGAGGGGTTAAAAAGGTGTCAATGCATAGGAAACATTCCATTTAGTACAATGGCATTGGCTTGGGAGTTGAGAGCTCCAGCGTTTTCCTATTGCATCTGCAAATTATGAAAGTAAACAGCTGATTTAATGCTAAAGGTGAGTAATCATTTTCAAAATTAGATACTGTAAACAATGATCCAAATCTTTGGTGTCGATACTTCTATGTGGAAACTAGTCTTATCAAGGCACCATTTTTTTTTTTTTTTTTTTTGTACTAATGTAGGTGTGCTTAGTATTCAAAAATTTTCCTGACACCAGTTCGCAACTTAATGTCTATGCTGATGACAATCATTTACTCTGGTCTCGCTCTTAAGTCTGATATGGTCAAATTTGCAACTGATCTCAAAAATGACCTAGTTTGTTATTAACTGGGGCAAGGAATGTCTTGTTAATTTTAACACCTCCAAAACAATCACCTGAAAGATCTCTTCATGCCTCCCATCAGCATGGATAATGCTAATCCCCACAAGGGTGAGTTATTGCACCTTCTCAGTCTAACATGAAGTGAAGAGAGATTGAATCCATTGCCTGGTCTGCTGCAAAGAAAGTTGATTCAGTGTGTCATGCTAGATAAGCTCTCTTGTATTTATAAGTCTACCATCCATGCATGCCTCAAATATTGTTGCCACATATGGTCTGGTGATCCTGCTATATATTCAGATTCTTAGTAACAATCCATGGAAGAATCAGCAAAATATAATTGGTCCTAACCAGATATCTCAGCTTCATTCACTTTCCCACCACTAATGTAACTCATCTATAAATACTTTCAGGTTAATTGTTTGGGCAAACTCTTCACTATGGTAGACACTTTATGAATAAGTGAACTACTAGATTGGCAGGAAGGTCTCATCAATTCACAGTTGAATTGGCTAGATGTCACAAAGTTTTATACTAACAGTTTTTCATGTTCATGGAACTCTTCCAACACCATGCTTTCCCGCCAACTTTGAACTTAACAAAATGTAGATACAATGTCAATCATTATGTACTGTCCTCTTGATTACTTTGTTCTTAATAAGGTTTCTTTATTTTCTCATTCTTTTACACTTAGTAACCCCCTCGTGTCTTAGTAGCTTTACTGCCTTTGATTGGGGTGGAGGGGTGGCGTGATATTAAAGACCAATTAAGCTACTCTGGCTAAGATTAAATGTAGTGTAATTTGTTCTGAATAAGAATAAAAAATTATAACCATGTGACTAATTTTCTTGATAGGATTCATTCATTATTTTTCTAGAAGGAGGCAATGCAAGTATTCTCTTGCCAAAGAGTACATACCAAAACTGCAAATATTCAATAGTCATCAATTTTATTTACTTTAATGACAGAGTTCAATGTTAAACTGGAAAAAATAAATAAAAAAAATAAAATGAAATAAAAATAATAAAAAAATAAGAACTAAACATAATAAAGAACTATAATTGATCGATCTGTTTATTTATTTTACAGCTTATCAACGCTTGGTGGGTTACTTAAACCCAGAAGATATTTCAGATTGTAGCAGTTTGATTACAGTACCCAGTGTTCTCCAGCAATCCACCAGCTAAGTACTAACTGGGCTCAACGCTGCTTAACTTCAGTGATCAAATAAGAATGTGTGTTTTCAGTGTGATTTGACCATAGACCCTAAGTGTAATAAAGAACTAATGACAAAGAAACAAAAAGAGAGAGAGAGAGAGAAAAAAAAAAAAAATCCTAAGGTCGTACAAGCAAGCAGGTATGGTAATCAGTCACGGTCAAATACAAAATAAGGTTTACATTTAGAAAGCAATCTAAGTATTACAACTTGATACTCTGGACTAACATTCACATCTTTGAAAATTCTAACCTGTGTCAGAAGTTAATTATCTTCCTAAAATTAATGGTAACTTACTATTCCTAGGTTATAAAATGAACCCTCTACATTAGTTACCTCATACTAATGATTCTTTGGCTCATGATTGTGCAAGCCTAAACAACTTATTGAGTTGAATGCTGAAAAAGAGGTAGAGTTTAGAGAAGAAATTAAAAAAAAAAAAAAGATTTAAGTTATCTAACCTGTGTAAATCATTTAATCAAAATTCATATAATCCAATGTATAAAGACAGTGTCTAGGCAAGTTATTAATCCAAATGAACAAATGGTTTTAAGACGAGCATCCTTACCGTTTTTTTTTTTTTTTTTTTTTTTTTAAAGTTTTGGCCAGTGACTTCTGTTCAAGTTTTTGTCAAATGTAACCAAGAATTTTGAATGGACCATTATATATAGGTCATAACCTGACAGTATGGAATTCAAATCTGTGTGAATAGAGTAGCACCATAAAGAAAAAAAAATTTTTTTTTGGGGGAGGGGTCCCTAAGGATAGTGATTATAAAAGAGCAAGAAATGAGAATATACCTCCACTTGAAAAGAATAAAGGGGTCTGTTCAAAACCTAATAAAGCAAGATGCAGGTAACAGAATGATTTAAAGAAAGAAAGAAAGAAAGAAAAAAAAAAAAAAAAAAAAGATAAGGATGCTAGTCTAAAACATTGAATAGCACCTAATCAAGAAATTGCTTTGCACAAAGTAATAACAAGAAACAAAGACAATTTAAAAGCATGTATATTTGTTTTCTTTTACTCCCCACCATTCCCAAAAACCTGTACGAATACAAAAAGCCCCAATGACAGGAATATGGCTAAATAAGGGGAAAAAAAAAAAACACCCTGAAAGGTAGCTCTGTCAAAATATCCTGTCTGTGTTTTAAGATGGAAGCACTTTGCCTCAGCTGCATGAAGGCCTGGTATAAAAAAAAAAAAAAAAAAAAAAAAAAAAAAAAAAAAAAAACACCCACGATCATGAGAGCTTTCATCTGGGCTTAACATATGTCACCCCACAGACAACAATATATAAAAAAGGTATTGATGTGAGCTACAGTGTTAAAAGGGGAGGAGGGGAAAAAAAATAGTTGAAACAGCAAAAATCTATACATTACATAAAAGAAAAAAAAAAAAAAAAAAAAAAAAAGGTAATATGTATCTTTATTTAATTAGTTTTTTTTTTTTTTTTTTACTTGTTTGTTTCAGAATCTACCCACCCACAAGAGAGGGACAATTAAAATTGATGAGGGGAAGGGTGACATTTAATTGAACAGAAGCTCTTTTTTTTAATCCCATGTTGGGTGAAAAAAAAAAAAAAAAAAAAAAAAAAAAAGTATATTTTATATTTTTTTGTGCGGGTGGATCAAATAGCTCAATTTTATGTCTAGAAATGAATGTTTCTCTCTGATGGACACGGGTTACTATAGATTTAGGGATAGCAACTTGAAAACAAACCAATATTTTTCTGCATAAAAATGAAATAAGTTATTAAGAATTATGCATTTATCATATGCTAATATATAGGTGAATGTAAAAAAAAAAAAAAAAAATTCATAATTTCTGGGATGAAACAAAGGAGTAAAAAAAAAAAAAAAAAATTAAAAATAATGCATTTTTATTTTTCAACTCTTCATATTAAAATGAAGATCTCTTCCTCATCTGAAGGTTTACAATGACTTAATTTTTTTTTAATAAAAATGTATGCATGTATTTAATAATGACCTTTATAAGCATGCACACACACACACACACACACTAAAATTTCACAAACAGATCCACCATTTTCAATTAGTCCACTTTGGAAGTGGGGGTGACAAAATTAGATTAAAAAGACTTAACCCATTAGTATACAGACTTCATCCATTATAGATAATCTTCTTCACAGTCCTTAGTTCATGCATTTGTATCAAAATCACATTTTATAATTGATAAAGTTATTTACCTTATAACAAAAAAAAAGAAAAAAAAAGGCATTTATATGTTAAGAAAAAATTTTAGGAAAAGACATTGAAACTCCATGGATATATATTTTAGCTCTTCTAAATTGACCATCACTCAATGCATTCTACTATATACACTTACATATAAAAAAAAAAAAAAAAAAAAAAATATACACACAACCAAAACAAAAACAAGTTTGCAATTTCACATAATACCTTTTTGTATTTTCAATTTGTTAGAGAGGGAGAGATGTACAATTCATTAAATTCACACCTGGTAAAATGCTTTAAAAGTGAAATAGTCAGAAATTTTTTTTTTTAGTACATGTGGTAACAAAGATACACCAAGTTATAATACTGAGGGGAGAATTAAGATGGGGATAAAATGTTTTTTTTTTATAACTCAAGAGCAGTGAACGTGGTCAATTAAATTCCCCACCTTTTATTAGGTTGGTGCAAAAATAATGTCGTTTTCTCACATAGTAACATATGTGAGAAAACGACATTTTTGCACCAACCTAATAAATCTATTACGAAATGGGAGCTGGGACATTTGCTTCCTCACTCACCAAACACAATTAAGTTTTACTATTAGGTCGAGGAGAAAAAAATTTTTTTTTTTTTGACATTTGTTATTTTATGATTTTGAAAGATCAGAACTAAATCCTATTTTCAACTGCATTTTAAAGCCTTTTTTATAAGCAGCTGCCTACAACTCATCTGTTAAAATGCAATGACACTAAAACTCATTAAATGTTATTACAGCAATGAACATCATAAGCAATTCTAATGGGGATACTTTTTGTTTCTTAAAAAAAAAAAAAAAAAAAAAAAAAAAAAAAAAAAACCATGAAGATACAGTAATTTTGTCCCCCCCCCGCCACGCTATCAACTTTTTTTTTTTAACATACACTGAACAAAAACAATTTGAAACCCAATCGCAATTATGTTATAGTTTTACTATTGTTACAAATAAAACGAGATGTTTACTTCCTACTAAAGAGAAATCATTTTTGAATATTTAAATTTGCTTAATACCCACCCTGCCTCAGCTGATCAAACAATTTTATATTTATCTTCAACTTCCCAAGCTTCTATCAAAATTATCACAATGACATGAAGTGTGTGTGTTTTAAGGAGTATGCTGAAAAGGTCTTGACTTAATTCTTTCAAGAAAATAAAACTGATATTTGGTCATTCAGTGGGTTGGGTCCAGAACTTTTCAGCATCTCCTTATATGAAAGGACGTAAATAAGTAATGGGCAATACTTAAAAAAAGTCGTTTGGAAATGACTATTCTCTTACTAAAGTACTGTGCCCAATAAAAAGGCCAGATTTTGAAAAAGAAAATTCTTTGATTTAATGAAACTGGTAAACTAGGCTTTAATCTTATAGACTACCACAGTTGGTTTGGTTGGCAGGTCAAAAGCACCAACAATCCATGGGCTAGAAATATGTAATCTAGGCAGTGTATATTGTACTTGGAATGTTAAGTAGCTTTCATAGCATTAGTAACTATCCATCTAGGTTCAAAGGGGAAAAAAAAAAAAAAAAAAAAAAAAAAGAAGAAGAAAAAGAAGAAAAGTTACCTGCTATGAAAATAATTGCATTTCGGAGTGAAAATCATTCTGATAACTTCATCAAATGTACATTTTTAGAAGGAGGAGGAGAAAAAGAAAAAAGATTTGCATTAAATTTTTGTTCTTAACATGTCAATCATATTTCTATTATCATATTTTGAAATATTAGGATACTGTTAATAAAAGTCAACCCAACAATGTCTAAAACCAGACCAATGACAATATCAAGAACAAAATGAGTCAAAATAAATTATGAATGATACCTCTTCTCAAAAATCTGCTTGCTTATAACAATAAGTGGAGAGGGAGGGGAATGTTGATTTTAATAAATAAATTTGCAAAATTTCAAGGTTTGAAATTTGCAAAATCGGGAAGTTAAATTATGATTGAAGTTACTGAAAATTTTATTTTAATAAATAAAACAAGGTTTATGTTTACCAAAAAATATACCGAGATGGGCACCAATGGGCATTTTTAGATGCACATTAAAAAAATATATTTACAAAGCATTCTAAATTTAAACTTTGTTTTCATATCTTGTCTAAGGAAATTAAATTTTTAAGGCATAAAATACATTTCTATCAATATAGTTATTTTAAAGAGAAAGTTATATCCACTAACTAATTTGTATGAGACATGTGAGTGCAAGATGGGAAAAATCCAAAATTTACCAGACAAAAAAAAAAAAAAAATCATAGCAATTTTCTGGCTGTGAAAACATTTTAAAATCAGTCTAAAAAGTTATTTAAGAAAAAAAATCATTACTCAATTTAAAAGCGTGACATTTCAAAAGCAAACAATCTGAATGTCATTGATTTCTTGGTTTCATTTTTCAAAGTTGTATACATTCCTATATTTGCTTGAATGAATTTCATTTTTCAAACTCGAGCTTTAAGAAAATGTGTGTGCTAAAGATTTCAATGAAAAAAGATTTTTTTCTGTAGGAGCTACTCCAGAGAAACATTGTATTTCTTCTGGAAAATGATGTAGCAGCAGGCATCATATATAAACAAATTTTCAATGAATATATGGACAAGACATTTACTGGAAAACTCAAGCAGAAAAAAAAAAAAAAAATAAAAAAATAACTACATTTTAGAACATCAATTTTAAGTTGTTAAAGTTTAAAGGTTATTTGCATTCAAATTTCAATAAACAGAGTTCAATTACTTTGCAACTGAAAGTTTAAATATTGGAATTAATGATTTATGAAGAGATTAGAATCAAACTTTAAATAAATAAATGGCATTAACATCAAATGTGAAGGAACCAAAAGGAATGGTGGCAGAATAACAGTGTGTGTCAGAGACAATTCCACCCAGATGACTGGTGAGCTGGGTTCAATTAGTAGATGTATATCCCATATTAAATAAAATTTTACATATTCATGAAAGCATATAAAAAAAAAAAAAAAAAAAAAAAAAAAAAAAATTATCAACTGTCCTATTTTCTAAATCCAAGAAGTGAGAGGAGTCATTCAATATTCCTGTTCTACAAGATGTATTCACTAGTTGCAAACTCACACTCAATTTAATCCCAAAGCAGTGCTGATAGGTCTTTAACTAGGAGAACAAACAGTATAACAGGAATGTATCCTAATGCAACAGTAAGCTCATTAATTTCATTTTTTTAAACTAACTTTAAGAAAAGTTGAGCTTCCTATACTAAAACACAACCCAAAAATTCAATGTTTTTTTTCTAGAAACTACTACAGAGAAACATCCTATTTCTTCTAGAAAATGATGTTAGGTATTTTGAATCTGAAGGAAAATTATGATTTACCTTCTAAATTTATTGCATATTTTAAAACTACATACAACAGCTAAGCAAGAAGTGGATGCAAGATTGCAAGAATCTTTTGCATTGTATCTTGGAATGCTCCCAATTGAACAAGGAATAACAATAGTGTGGTGGTCATGGTTTGCATAATGCCACCCATAATTCAATTAATACCCATTGTTTGTTTGGAAATTTAATTGATGTGCTTATAGCTTCTGCTTTCTTTCAAAGAAAAAAAAAAAAAAAAGCAGAAGCTCTAAGTACAAAAAATAAACAAACTAATAAATAAATAGTATAAAATAAAATTAATAGCCACAAAAGAATAAGCACTTTCAATCATTAATTATAAGTTACAATCCTGAGAACAAATTATTCCTCCTGCTTGTAAATCACCAATTGGATATTACAATCTTGAGGATAAATTAAACAAGAGGTTATCAACAACATCCATTTTTTTTAAGTTAGAACTTATTTGCTCTCCTTCCAAGCTCATGAGTACATACGGAGTACCAGAAAACGGTAACTTTCAGTACTCTGGCATATGAAGCAAAGGTGATTGTTTGATCCAACAGGTAAATTTTTTTGAAAAGGCTTCCATGCTAATAGTTAATGTATTTCACATAATTGACATTCAAGAGGAATTATTCAATGATGAAAACTTGAATAAAAATTATAGAGTCTTATATATATATATATATATATAGATATATATATATATAAAAAGATTCTTTATAGAACAGTTATTTTACAATTTTCTTTTACCTTTTAGTGGTTTTGATTTCACAATTTAAAACATGCACAGGCATATGTTGCCTAAGGACATGAATATTTCATGAATTATGCTACACTGCTAAGCATTATATTAAATGCTAATAGAATTGCTATTTATTGTCACTTCCATAATTACTTCAGTAGTTTTTTTTCCAAATGTTATCAAAAATGCATTGAAACATTGCAGTTAAATAATTAAACTCCAAAATTAATATAAACTCTTTCTAATATACTTTATATAAGCAGATACCAAGGCCACTTCTGACACTGCACTTGTTTTTTTTCTAAAGAGTTCATTCCCCCCACCAAATGTCAGCTCATATTTAAATTGTCTTATGGGGAAAGGGGAAAAAAAATTTCAAAGTAATAAAAATAAAATATATATTACCTACAAATGCCATAAATTGTTGAAACATGAGAAAAAAAAAAAATGAGTATAGATTTCTATTCTAAAAGAATTATTGCTATCACAAAAGTGATTTTTCTTTTTTTCTTAAAATTACAGTTTGAAATGTACTATTTTTTAAAGTTTTATTTAGCACAAATAAATTACTACATTGTACTAATCAAACATCTTTGAAGCACTATAATTAAAAGTAGTGTTCTTTGTATCCGGACTTGCATTCCAGTTGCTATATACAGTAACCCGGATGTAAGAGAGTTGTCGGGATCGGAGAAGTCGTCTCTTATATCCGGGTTTGGTCTATTTTGTTTAGGTAAGTATGGGTCTAATTTGGGACCAGAGAAAATCTCTTATATCCGGGTTACACTGTGTGTGTGTGTGTGTGTGTGTGTGTGTGTGTGTGTGTGTGTGTGTGTGTGTGTATATATTAGTGCGTGTGTGAAAATAAGGTTTATTTAGGCAGCAAATATTAATCCAAATAAGTTTGATTAAAAAGAACAGACAGATTGTTTCTTATTTTATTTTTATATTTTTACTTATATTTTTCCAATTTTCAGATAAGGTGTTGATAATTGTGATTGAAATTGTGGATAAACTGTCAGAAGTTTGTATTTTGTTATTTTTGATCAAGTACTTATGACGTATATCAAGAACCAATTTGGTGTCTGATATTTAGGCTTCCTTTGCCTGCATACTGCTATCCTTTGGGAAACTGGATGTTTGTAATGGTCTAGCACAAGATTGTGTAGCGGCTATTGGGAATGAGGCCACACAAAAAGGTTTTATTTCTTTTATAATACTAATATGTGCACATTAATTATACATGTGCACTTCAAGATACCATCTCCTGTGGTGAATGATATTTTATTTAATGCAGGCTATTTATTTTGTATAATAATAGGTCTAGAGTTGAGTCTTTTCTTTGCATTGAGTGTTGTAGATTAATTTGGTGTTATCTGTCTTATGTTGATAGCTACATTTTGATCATTCACGATGTGCTGGTTGATATATGCACAGATTGTACCAAATTTCAACAGGTGACAGATCAATCTACAAGAGTACTGCATGTGTGCCCAATGTATTTAATGTTTTGGGTTATTAGTCTGGGAGATGAACACATGAAATTCAGACAGTTTATCCACAATAGAGCACAATACACAACACCTCATTTGAAAATTGGAAAAATATAATTAAAAATTAAACTGACACCTCGTCTGTTCTTTAACAAAAAAGAAAAAAAAAAAAACTTATATGGACATATATCACACACAATAAGACCATCGCCTTGAAAAATTTATAACTTAGTATCAACTAACATTGAATTTTTTCAAAAAAATTTTTCAATTCCATCCAGATATATACGATTCAATTCCATCCAAATTCTGAAAGCATACAAAATATAAAAAAATAAATTTTTTTCACTTTTATTTATTAGCACCTTTGTGCATATCTAAAAACTAATATATAGAAAATAGATTTATAAATAAAATTAAAAACTATTTTGTATACTGGAAAATAAAAAGGTCTGTGCAAGACTTTACAGATTATAAGATGCATTTGACCAGAAATTCTCAAAATGGGTAAATCAAGTACCAATATCTGGCTAAGAAAAAAAAAAGAAAAAAGAAAAAAAAGTAAGGTTCCATTAATCACTGAGTGTGGGATGGGGTGGTGAGTGGCAAACTGCTAAATCTTAAACTCCAAAATCAAAAGCCTCAATCATTAAACCCAATAATGTTAAAGTTGTAAATCTGCCAGATTAAAAGTTCTTTGTCTTTAATCCAGTATACTTTAAAAATACTTAAAAAAAAATTTTTTCCAGTGTTTAGAATGACTGAAAGACTCCCGTTTTGAAATTGCTAAGCAATAAGTTGTGTAACATTTACTTCAATATTACTTTGGCAACACAAAATAAATTTAACTATTAGGTTGGTGTAAAAATAATGTCGTTTTCTCACATGTTACTATGTGAGAAAACATTATTTTTACACCAATCTATTTTTATAATTATCAGTATCCCAATCTTATAGGTGCGAGTAATTCAATGGAAAAAAAAAAAAAAAAAATTTTTATAAAAGAAAGTAACTTTTAATGTCAATTAGTAGTCACTATTTCTTCATTCAGAATACAAAAAAAAAAAAAAAAAAATAAATAAATAAAACTAATTTCTAACAAACTATAAATTGTAACAATTTCAGATTTTGCAAATCTATCTTAATATGGACAATGGTCAGTTCAACCCTTAGGAGAGAGAGAGAAAGAGAAAAAAAAAAACAAAAAAAAAACAAAACCCCCACAAACAATGAGGTACCTGTACACAATTCCATAAAAACTATTTTTGAGATGAGGAATCATTATTATTCATTTGTATTTAGGAATTAGACTTTTTTTCTAAAAGACTAAAATTTCCATGACACCAAGTATTTAAGCTCATATTTAAATGACATTCAACCAACTTATGAAGCTAAAAGAAAAAGAAAGAAAAGATACACACATCAGATGTCCTTTGCCAAGTAAATGAAACTGCTACAAGCAAAAAAAAAAAAAAAAAAAAAAAAAATTAAAATTTTAGCTTCATGATATTAAGTATTAAAATTTACTTATATATATATAAAAAAGAAAAAAAAAGGGGGGGTGTGACCCTCCCCACTCCAGTCTTATCAAATAAAAGTATTAGGTTGGTGCAAAAATAATGTCGTTTTCTCACATGTTGCTATGTGAGAAAACGACATTGCAAAAATAATGTCGTTTTCTCACATAGCAACATGTGAGAAAACGACATTATTTTTGCACCAACCTAATACTTTATATTTATAAATAGAAAGAGCAGTTAATTTACTGATAAAACTGCAGAACCCATAGCTAAGGTTTATAATCAAAAACATTTGAATCCATAACAGTATAATAGATTCTCATAATACAATGAAAGAGGAAGAAATATTAAATAAAAAATTCATCTTCGTCACAAATTTTTTATACACATGTTAAAACCTGAGTTGTCAGCATTTTTAACACAAATTTCATTTTTGGATAGGGTGAAGTCAAATGAGCATTCCATTAAAGGAAGAGGAGGGGGAGGGGTTTAAGGTTAAATCTTTTCACTTTATTACACAAATCCCCATAAAATTGTAAATATAGCACCGAAGTGTTAAATGTTGAATGATATTCACCAAATTAAAAGGATTTGGCATAAATCTTTTGGAAAAATAATTAAATTTAACTATTATTATATATCTATATTTACAGAATTATTTTACACAATTTTTTTTAAACCAATTATTTTATAATTAACTTAAAAACAAAGTTTGAGTTAAAAGGCCAACAATATATTGCTTTTCTGAAATTTGCAGAATATTATGATTTTGGAGCCTGCCATAATTTCCTTTGTTATGGAGATGATGAAAAGGGGGAAATAAACAAGCTTATTAAAGAAATTTCAAAAGGAGTACATCAAGTATTTATATATATATATATATAGCAATATAATCTCAAACATGTCTAAAAGAAAAAAAAAAAAAAAAAAACAGTTCAACATGATCATGTAGGTGTGCATGAAAGTTTGAACCCCCCCCCACTTTGAAATTAATAAGTCATTGAAAAAATTTAGTATAATTATGTGGTTGTTATTGAGCAGTCCCAATCAGCCCAATCTGAATGATTCCATCAAAGTCAAGTAAATTCATGAGTGACCCACAAATCCAGCACATTCTAATGTAACATGTTTCAGCTTCAGTCTTTATTTATAGCTTTTTATGTAGAACTTGTGTGCAATGCAGCAAAGCAGTTAGGATTGATTTCATCAAAAAAAAAAAAAAAAAAAAAATCTTCTTGCCAAAAGTCTTGAAGGCTAGGTAAAAGCCACATCAAAATCTCACTAGAAAGATCATCATTGACAGTAAATGAAAGATTTACTAAAGATTACCTGCTTTCCAATACAAGAGCTGTCCTGTACACAGATTTATATTGTAACAGCTCATTTAAGAGGGTATAGCTTTCATTATAGAGTATGATAAATACAGGTTTATATACTGTAATTTTTATGCATACACAAAATCAAAATATTGTAGTTAGAAGTTAGTCAAAGCATTTTGCAAGAAAGTTCATAAAGTTATTGAAATCAGAACAGAAATGCAAGTAAAATTTAAGAGAAAAAAATTTTCAGACAGCATCCAAGATGTGGTTAAAATATTTAACTTCAAGAATAGTTATAATAAAAACAAAAATAAAAATGAGAGAAATAATATTAGGTAGAGGAAAAGCCAAGCAAATAAAGAGGCTTATGAATATAAGCATTCATGACAAAACTGTTTTGGGAGACGAAATAACATTTATGCTTGCTTTTACCACCTTTGAAGCTTCTAACTGAAAAGGCTGAGTGTCATACTAAACCTCAGTATTGACGTGTATGCGGACAAAATTATTTGCATATTTTCTAAGGAAATGCAAACATTTGCAAGTACTTACTGAATTTACCATAAATAGTCAATTCTGTACGTACTTTTGAATTAGTGAAATTTTTAGAAGCTTCAATCTATTATATTCATAGTTATAGATTTTTCTTAAAAAATTGGTCATGTCCCAAATTATTTGCTTCCCTTATGAAAATTATAATATTGCTCTATGGCAATTGTAATGTTTTTTTTCCCTAATTTGACATTTAATGCAAATACCATTTGAAAATGAAATGGTATTGACCTGATTATATAACATTCTAAAAAGGTAATGAAGATAATACAAGAGTGCTGCAGACTGCAATAACTCATTTGTTCTGCAACCATGGTGAAGACTGCTGAACTTGACAAGCTGAAGATTGTTGCATATCACCTTGTTTGTATGCATCAACCCTTTCCAAGCATTTAAATCTCCCTAGTTTGACAATTCATAGCATTATCAAGAAGTACAAGATGTGTTGAGAATAAATTAAGGACTGGCAGAAAACGGTTAATTTCTGAGATAATAGAAAGGAAAATTGTTAGAGATGACTTAAAAAAAAAAAAATAAAATAAATATATATATATATATATATATATATATATATATATATATATATATATATATATATATATAATCATCCTCACTTAACAATGAATATTGTCAATGATGTAAAGATGTCAGGGGGTTAAATGCATCAACAAAGACAGTCACTAGATGCAGGACTTCAAACTTGTAACTCAAGGAAAACTTGCTTGCTTAAGGCTAAACACCTAAAATACAGATTAGCTTCTGCTAGAAGCCATCTAGAACATGAGAGTAAATATTGGAACTATTTTATGGCCAGATGAAACCAAACTAAAATTATTTGGTCACATGAACATACATTACATATGGAGGAAAGTGAATGAAACTCACAAACCAAAAATACCTTCCCTACAATTAAGCATGATGGTGGGAGCATTCTGCTCCGGAGAAGTCTTACTGCTTCTGGACCAGGAGAACCAGTGAGAGCACAGGGTATCATCGATAAAGAGCAATATTTGGCTATTCTTAAAAATAATATAAAACAAAGTGCGTGAAATCTGTCTTTGGAGTGTCACTGAACGATCCAGCATGATAATGCCTCCCTCCCAAACACATGGCACAAATTGTTACAAAATAGATGACAGCAAAATTAAGGTATTGCTATACCCAACACAAAATCCTATCCTAAACCCCATTGAAAATTTATGGGCATATTTGAGAGGGAAAAAAAAAAAAAAAAAAAAAAAAAAAAAAAAAAAAAAAAAAGAGTAAGAGAAAGAAGTCCTTCAAATTTGTAGGAACTAGAAGCTATTGCAAGGGAAGAATGGAGCAAAATACTTAGTGTGTGCAGTGATCTTGTAAGTAACTATCAAAAACAATTAAAGGAAATAATCAAAAATAAAAAGGTTACACAATTGATTATTGAGGCAAGAGGGCCAATAATTTTGTCCTATGTTAAATTTTTTTTTGTATTATTGCTTGACATTTAAATAAAAATTTTGTTGTGGGCATCACTTGCAAATCAAGTATTTCATCATTTGTGAAAAAATACACATTAAGTTTCCATGAAAAATTTGAGGTATTACAGCTTTATTTGTAATTATGGAATGTGGGTGAATAATTCTATCCACGACTGCATATATATTTTTCCAAACTTACATAACTTACTAATACTATGCAAGCAATCTTAAAACTAGATCATTTATTTATACACCTATAGGATAAGAGGAAAATGTACTTGCAGGAAGTTAAAGACTAAACAGAAATAAAGTCAACATTCAGGAGTTTAAACTTACTATCAGCTGACTACAGATTTACATCCCATTAAAACAAGAAGCCCTATATCATTTAATCTAAATTTTTTTTTGTTTTTAAATAGAAATTTAAAGATATTAGATAAACATACTGATTTGCTAATGCCTTTAAAGCATTACCTATGTAGAAAGGAAATTTGGCTCCTTCTAATGATCTATTCACATTTAAGTATATGAATAGCAACATTAAAAAAAGAAAAAAAAAAAGAAAAGAAAGTGACAATATTTAATATGCCTGATTATTTCATTAAAAAAATCAGGCTAGAGAACCATGTTATGCATAGTTTTAATTATAAAAAAAAATAAAAAATAAAGAATAAAGAAATCTCGGGGGAGAGAACCGAGACTAAAAGGTTTCTTTTTAACGACAAAGTATATAAGTCATAATACAGATTGCTCAGATACAACCTTCAGTATAAAACTTCTCAAAATAGTTAAGTTTAGAACTGTAAAGCAAAGAACATCAACACACAAGATACACATACAGCTTTATGTTTTTGCTTTTACTAGTTTTTACTTAAACACAAGCAACTAGTTTCATTCAGTCAAGTGTAAAACTAAAATAGAAGAGCCACAAAGGAATTGCAGATATTCTGCCACATGTGAAAAATTATGGTATCAAATATATGGTATCAAATATATGGTATAAGGAAGCTGAATCAAATTTAAAGGTTAAAAAAAAAAAAAAAAAAAAAAAAAAAAAAAAAAATCACCTCTTGTCACAAAGTCAATATATTTGTTTTTCATCAACTTTGCCATGAATGCATTTTGTCCCCCACCCCACCATTAAAAAAATGTCCTTAATTTTTAAATAAAAATTTTTAAATATTCACTTAATAAAAATAATCAAGAGTCGGAACTTTTTGGATATGATAGGATAGGACTTAACAAAAATATAATGCAAATGCCATTTACTAATGGCAAAAGATATGAGCACCAGAATGAGTTATTTCATGTCCCAAACTGGAATTTGAGAAAAAGTACAAAGTGTGTGTGTGTGTGTGTGTGTGTGTGTGTGTGTAAGCAAGGTGGGGGATAGTCAATCTGTTGAAAATTAATAGATACCACAAAAAAAAAAAAAAAAAAAAAAAAAAAAAAAAAAAATTTAAAAGGAAGAAAGAAAAGGAATTTAGTTAAATATCTTAATATTAACCTTGTCAACATTAATAAGACTTAATTTACTCATTAAAGCCAAATGTGCAGTGCTGTAACCTTAAAAATTCTAATTTGCTAACCAAAACTTTTGTTGCAACCTACCCCAAAAAAGCATCAGGTGAAGCATGTAACATACTAAATCTATTCATAAATAAAGAGTAAGCAAAAAGTTCAATTCATCTTGGTTACATCCATGAGGTTTTTTAAGTTTACTTATAATGAATATATTGCTAATTAGAGCAGATTTAAACTACAAAAGGAAACTATACATTTTACTTATCAAAGTGTTTTAAAGAACAAAAGAACATTACTATCAAGTAATTTCCTGAGGATTTATGTTGGTAGTAACTTCTTGAATTGAAAGCCAAATCAGTCATGCTTAGTTAAGTAAACAGCACTTCAGAAAATCAAACAGGCTGGAGCATTAGTAAACAGTGGAATACTTCAAAGAATAAACAGGTTCAAAGTGACAGACATGCTGTGACGACTTAAAACCTGATCTGAAGCTGACAGACAACCATGTAAATAGAACATTAAAAACAGAAATTAGAGATTTCAACATTAATCTAATAAAGCAAAACAAAAAAATGTGGAGGGGGGTGTAAATTTAGAGCAAGCCACAAGAAACTTGTTTTATAGGATAATTATATCATAAGAAAGCACAGTAGATTTAAAAATCAAGATAAAATTTAAACCTCGGCTAGGCCTAATGAGCAACAAAACTGTGGGTGTGTGGGAACAACTAAAGGCAGGCAGGGAGAGAATGTCAACCAACCAGCATGAAGAAAAGAAAAGAAAAGCCCTTAATTTTGATACACCCTGAGAATAATACCAAAAGATCTATAGTGAAATCTAATTTTTTTCTTTTTACTTCCCACCATTTTTTAACCTTCAATTTTCCTGTGAAAAGAAAAAAAAAATAATCACTAGGAAAAAGACTAATTCAGGTTCTTTACCCGATTATTACACGTTTAATTTTTTTTTTTTTTTTTAAATAAAATTTTCACAGAGCAGAGCATCTGCATCAATTCAATATACATATATTTTAGGATTTACTTATTTGGAAAATATTCTTTTCTTAATACATAAACAACAGGACATAGCACTCTTGTTAAGCCAAATCCTTGGCTAATAAAGTCCTCAGTTGCCTCCCTTGCTCAGAGATGCTGCCGTCTGTCCTACAGCAGCGAGATCAGAAGGACGGAGCACACTGATGGAAGTGGTGGTAGTAGTGGTAATGGTGGTGGTGGCAGGCTGATCTTCATAAAATAAAAGAAATATGTATAAAAAAAAAGAAAAGAAAAATCAAGAATTTCTTATAGAGCACAAGCTGTCTGTAAATACTCTCAACTTGTCCTCTAATGAGGCAACTTGCTTCTTATGCAGCAGACGGTCAAAGTGAACAGCCATATTTGGATGTTGGAAATAAGGTTTGGCAATAGTTGTTGTTGCCATCGAGTCCAATGTGTCAGCAATAATTTGAGCAAATTGACACCTAAAAAAAAAAAAAAAAAAAAAAAAAAAAAAAAATCAATGAGATTTGAAAACAAATCTCCCCCCACCATCCTACCTCAACAAATCTTTATATAAATTTAAGTTTCAAAATATTTACAATTTTTTTTTTTTTTTTTCAAAGAACTTCAAATTTGTGGGAAAATGAAGCAAAAGAGAATGAGATTAACAAAATGCTTTAGGTAACAGTTTCACTTACGACAAATTTCAATGACGAGTAAACAAATTGAATAAAATATTTTATGATTTGATTTCTTGAACAGTTATTTAAAGCCTGGCAACAAGCTATGATCATTAATAAACTAAATGACACTGACAAGAATTTCTTTGCATATTTAAAAGATATTGACAATTCAATTGGAAATTAAATTAATTTGTCAGCTAAGTTGGTCAGCTATTTAATAAGTAAAATATTCTAAATTAAATTAAAATTCTAAATTAAATAGAATAATTACCATGTACTGTGGAGCTGATTGTCCAGGTCAATGGGAAATGTCTTCTTGTAAAGAACTTCCCCTCTGTTTAAAAGGCTACTGATCACAGAACTGCCAAGCTGAAATAAAGTTTAAACCATTTTTCTATTATTAATGAAAGAAACAAAAAGATATTTACTGATAGAAAAGGAGTAACACTTTAGATAAAAAAAATAAAAAAAAAAAAAAAAAAAATTACAACTAGAATTTATTTTCCCCCAGAACATTTGAATTTATTTGCTAACAGTTTTAAACTAGGAGTCACTTCTATTGATTACATATTTTAAAAATTATGTAACTTTCAATAGTGTGAAGTAAACAAATTATCTCATTTGGTAGCAAGACATGATTAAAAGAATTGTTTTTTTTCCTAGTTATTTAAAAATAAACATTTTGAATAAGAATATATATATAAAAATTTTTTTTCATATACACGTCCTATTTAACCTATAGCTGGGAGTGATAATTTATACATTTTCCCAATTTGCATCTATGTGAGGTGCCATGAACCTGACTGACATTCAAAGTGTTCTGATTTCTTATTCAGAGCTGCTATCCATTACATCAGCTGCACATCATGATTACAGTCAGTCATGATATGTAACAATCACATATCCAAAGACATAGCTAGATGCCAATGCAAATTTGATCAAAGAAAAGTAGCCATTAAGAATTTGCTCCAGATTGTTCCATGCTTTTGACATGGGGGGGGGGGCAGCAGCTTGTCCATCTGAATAAAACAAGCACTTTACAGCACTTGCTAAGACCCTTATGAACCAGAACTTTGCTAAATACCAGAAATAGAACAAAACTGTAGAGAGAGAGAGAGAGAGAGAGAGAGAGAGAGAGAGAGAAAAAAAAAAAGAAAAAAAGGCCACCTTTATTAATTGTACATAAATGTGTTGATTTGAAAAAGAAAAAAAAAAAAAAAAAAAAAGGAAGAATAGGCACATTTTTTAAAAATTGAAATTGCTGACTTTGGAAACTGTCCTCCTTAAACTAGCTGCTATCCAAAGACCAAACATTAATACACAGCTGTTGCAATAGATTCATTCCTTTCCCAAGGGCAATAGGCTGAAAGTGATTGTAACAGACTCTGCAAAAACCTGAACTTATCTTGCCAACTCCCCTTGTAACACATCCATTCTAAGTTACTAAAACACTTTTTTTTTTTTTTTTTTTTTTTACACAAATATATTTGATCAAAACCAATCCAATTCTAAAGGCTCCAAAAAGAACTGTTTGCTAACTGCAAGAAATCAAATTTAGAATAGACAAGAGAGACAGCAGCTACTCAAGGTGGTTTCAAAATTGTTTAAACATTTAAATTTGCAGCAATTCTAAACCAACATGGACAGTGACAAGGAAATGAAAATTACTTGCTAATGAACCCAAAATTACTTTTGTGTGAGGTTATAAAATTTCTATTATTTTAATGAAATTTAGATGGGGTTTTAACATCCAAAAATTACAGTAGCTAAAAGTGATCAAAGTCTGCAAAACTTGCTATGCAAAAGTTTGAAAAATTATGTAGCTTTATTTTGGATTAGCTGATATAAGTCAGTAATATCTTTTATTTTAGACAAAATATTTTCAATCAACTAAGAAAATAGTCAAAATTAATGCTTTACTTTATATTGATGTAATATGCCGCATGGATATATTTAACTTATTTTAAAAATTTGAAGAAAGCTACTAAATGCTAATTACTTTCAACCAAAAAAGTAATACTACCAAGTAATATACTACAACTAGCCAATCTATTATTTAATTTGGATTTCATATTTCTATTCAATGCTGCATTTTAATAATTTTTCTTTGGAAGTCCTTAACCCACTTGAAATCTCGAAGGAATCTTGAAAATCATTTGAAAATTAACTTTTTATGCCTACATAAATTCAAGTAAAAACAAAAATAATTTTCTTAATTTTTTTTCTCCAGTAGATAAATAGGTATTTTTTTTTTTTTTTTAACACCTTTTTGAAAAATTTACTTACACTTTACTTAGTTAATACAGAAAGAAAAAAATAAAAAAATCTTACCTTATTTTGTAGGGCAAGTACCAATGACTTTTTGGAGATATTTGGCTGAGTATCTCGTAATAAGAGTTGACTAAATTCAACCAAAGACTTGAAATCACATGTACCAATTCTTTGTGACACAGACTCGCATAAAACTGTAAGACCCTGTAATTAGAAAGAGACAAAGGAAATAAATTAAAATTACATTAACTTTTAATTAGAGACATAAATACAAAAGTATCATTGGCAAACTAATCAACATTTTCACTGCTGGATTGTCATCACATTTTTGCCTAGCTGTGCTAGCCAGTTTTGAAAGAGTTGAACATTGTTGTTTTAACAAATGACAAAATACACTGACAGTGATATGTCATTTTTTATTTGAATTGAATATTCTGCAGTACAGATTAAGCTAAATGGCATCAGAATACAATAAAAATAGATTACAAAACTACTATGTTTACACCGGTTTAGAGGAGAAAAAGCACTAAATGCTAGTTAGCTTATAACACATACTAGAGAATCATTTCTTGAAAACATAACAATGGACAATGTTAGTCTTGTAAAGAAGTATATTCACAGCAACAAAGTGTTAAGAGGAATAAAAACACAAAGATCATGGAAAGAAATTAACATTGGCCTCAAATATCAGACACTCGAAAGCTAAACAATTAAAAGTGTTGTAGCTGATCAGATAAAAGTAACAGCCTATTATTTAGCATTAAGTTAAAGATTTTTCAGTTAAAAAAAAAAAAAAAAAAAAAAAAAAAAAGTAACCATTTTAGATTACGATAGTTTGCCAAGGCTTCCTAAAAGAAAATATTGATATTTATAAATAGCATCTAATAACTACATAGCAATAATTTTGGATTCAGTGCCACAGGGTTATGTATGGACCAACTTGAAACAAATAGCAGCACATATCAAGTCTATCTTTACACAAAGAAAAAGAAAAAGAAAAAAAGAACACTTGCCTCTTCCAACTGATCTCTCTTAACCAAATGTGACAAATTTTTAATAATTGTAGTCAGAACTTCTCCAGACTGATCCTGTTGAAAGTATATATGTAAAGAATTCAGTAAAGGAAGAAAAATAGAAATATCCTACTTTGGTGGATTTAAGTATTAAAAAAAAAAAAAAAACTGAGGCTATTGTATTAATAGGTAGGCAATATTTCAATCCAATTTATATGATTAAAAGTATAGTATTCATTTGTATACAATCAAATATGGATATTAAAAAAAAAACAAAAAACAACTATACTGATGTCAACTGAAAGGGGAAAATGCTTACCATATTGAAAATAGGAAGACATCTTGAAACTAATTTCCTCCCTTTCCTGATAGACATCAAATAGAGGAATGAATCTGCACGATTGTCCTGAGTACCTAAGCTCTGAAAGAGGAAGTTTAACTTCTCATTTTGTTCTTCGTAGAGCCTTTTCCTGTGAACAAACAATAAGAACTTATTAATAAAGTAATAGATAAATAATAAAATACGTTCGTTTTAAAAAACACTGATTATACAACAAAAGGTGTGTATATATATATATATATATAAAGCATTACACAATGAAATAAATTCTAGGATTTCTTAGATTACATTTAAGTATTAATATCCAATGTTCAAAAACATGTTCTTAAGTAAATATTTTGGATGCAAATAATGTCTCACACACACATACCTGGATTCGTCTGGTAATGCCAACACCCGTTTTTCTATATCATCAATATCTAGTAGTAGAACATATGCCTAAAAAGAAAAATATTTAAATTCTAGAATAAAAAAAAAAAAAAAATAAAAAAAAAAAAAGACAAATAAAAAAAATCTAATAAAAAAAATTAAATGCAATCAGGATTATAGCTTACCTTTTCAATTTCCATTAACATTTGTCGATACCTGTACACATCACGACCTGAAGATTTGCCAACCTGGTCATCACTATGTGCCATAGAAACTAGATCTATTACCTGTCGAGGATTGTGTACACTGGATGTCGACACACGACCAAGCGAGCCTTCAAAATGAGCTAAATAAAAAATATACCAATGTTATAAAAGGAGAGAGAGAGAGAGAGAGAAAAAAAAAAAAAAAAAAAAAAAAAAAACTGAACAATAATTTAGAATACCATGTGGATTTTATAAATTTTCAGATGTGTATAAAATTGACTATCCTCTCGGAGGTTGTTGGAGAGGAGGAGGTGAAGACAAAAATTAAAGGGGAATAAACTAAAAACTACGTGCATATAAAATAATGTAATGGTGGGGGGAATAAAGGAACATTTGTGTACTTAAAAAGCGAAACAAAGTATTGTAATTTTAAAACATATTTATAATTTATTTTCATAAACCTCGCATTTGTGTATGTAAAATATTGTAATTTAAAAAATGTATTAAAATTTTTATTTACTAATTAGTAAATTTTGGGAATTAGCGCCTAATTTCATGAATTAAACTGAACCTTTAAGTTCATTAGGATCAATAAATTTTATGGAAAAAAAAAAAAAAAAAAAAAAAAAAAGATATTTTTCAGTTAAACTACTATTGTGGGCATGTAAAATGTACATATATAATTTCTAAAAACTTATTTTAAAAATGTATATTTCTTAGATATTTCTTACTTTTAGCATAAGAAAAATATTTTTTACTTTTCTATCATATTTACTTCGAATAATTAATTTTTGGTAATTAGTAAATATTACTTTAACTATTTTATTTATTTATTTTTTTTTTTTTTTTAACTTTTAAGCATATTTTTAAATTTTAATTAACAGTACAAACACCTAATTCAACAATAACAATTCAAGGGCAAACAAAAAAAAAAAAAAAAAAAAAAAAAAAACGTAACTTTATTTCCATGCCTGGAGATTACTTTAGATTTTTAAATTTACAAATGATGAATATTCAAAATCTGTTCAGTAGATGATCAACTAAACATCATGAGAGATTGTTTTTCTTATAAGTGAAAAAGGCAGGCCAATATACAAAAAGGTTGGTTGGTGATGCAATTAAAAAAAAAACAAGAAAAAAATATGGAAATCAGTGTTGGATAGTGGGGGAGGATTAATGGCATAGCAGTAACACCCAATAATCTGAGTGCAGTTCTGGTGAGGTCTCATCATTTTTATAACCCAACTTTTATGGTTTTAAGGACCATGAAAGAAGCACTTAAATAGGTGAAGAATTCAGATTACAAAAAAAAAAAAAAAAAAATTTCACAAAATCTTTAAGGAACATCCCTCCATTTCCTTTGTGATACAAGAATTGTATGTTTTTACTAATAGGATTTTGCATGGTTCTGCAAATTGTCCTAATACAAGGATGGAACAGTAAAGACTGCTTAAGCAAGTTCAACAAACCCAAGAAAATTTTAGCCACTAAAGATAACTTAGGAGACTTTAGATTTTTTTTTTTAAATTACATCACAGGAACTTGAAGACCCAGTGATTGGTAGCTGTGATAAAGAACCATATCAAGTGATTTTCAGATATGAGAGACAAGGCCAATGGGTTTCCAGAACAATGATTCTAGTTTCTATATTGTCCAAGTAATTGACATTACATCTCCAACTAATGCAATAATCAAGTTTCTAGTTCTAAGGGTAGAAACAATTATTTCTGATGGCCTTTGGTGGGTGACATTGCACAGGTCAAGTCAACGTTTGTCTTAAGATGGGACCTAGATGTAATGCCAATTTCAAGTAATAGTAAAATCTGGAATGTTCCATAAATATCGGATACAGAAGCCTATAAAAGAAATTTAGGCTGCAATCACCATTAGGAGAGGAAGTGCAGTAGGGACATTCAAACAGCCCAGAACGTCTCATCAGTTCCAATAAATATAATTTTACTCATTTCAATTGTTTTTCTTAAATTTAGAAATCGAGTTTAAGGTTTTACAATAAGCATTTGTTCGAAAAATTGACCACTGATTCCTTTTGTATAACAAGTTTCAAAGTTTTGATGGACAAGTCAAAAAAAAAAAAAAAAAAAAAAAAAAAAAAAAAATTGTATAAATTAACAAAATTTAAAAATCAAATACATGAGAAAATTTTTTATTATATATAAAGTAACCATTTTGTTGAATCCCTCATCCAAAAATAAGGAAGCTTCAGGCTTTTTTTTTTTTTTAACAGAAAGTTCAATAGACATTTTTTTTTTTTACCCTACTATCAATTTTACTTTCACCTGTACTTACATGGTGAAATAAGAATTTTTTTTACTGATGTAGTTCCATTAAAAAAAAAAAAAAAAAAAAAAGCTAATCTCTAAGATACTATGAAACATGAAATTCCATTGACTTAAATTGTAAAATTGAAATTTATATGAATTGTCAAAGTTGCTTTCCTGTTATTTTTGTACCATTTTTAGCAAAGAATGTCACCACGCCCTGTTTAGGCTGGTCTTATCTAATAATTATTAATTGTATTAGTATTATCTTTCTCTTATGACTTAATGACATTGCATTTATAATGATTTCTTGTTTGAAGCCTGCATCTTTAAATATACAGTTAAAATGGGCTTTTGTCCCAATTGCACTAAAGACGGAAAATCTGAAGGACTTTGAATGGTCATAACTGTTTCCAATTGAGCTAGCAATATAAATTTGGTACCATTTTGTATGTTTCGTCAAATTCTATATGCCCGCATGAAAAGGTTTTAGATATATTGAAAAAAAAAAAAAAAAAAAAAAAAAAAAAAAAAAAAGTTTGGGATACCTAATAGTAGGTTTAATATAAAGTAGGCTAATGTAAGGATATAGTTTGACAAGATATTGATTGGTAAATAAACTGTTAAACTTGCATTTTAAGGGGGGGGGGTAAGGTTAAGAGTGAATCCTGAAATATAAATTAGCAATTATTACAGTATCAGAAGATTAAAACCCTTATGATGCCAAATGTATATTTCAAAACTTTGTGGGGACAGGGAGGAAATAGGGCAAGAAAAGAAAAAAAAAAATGGGTTGCAATGGTTATTTATATTCATCACTGCAAGTTTTAATCACTATAGGCAGGAACTTTTGTTCAGATTTAAAATAACTTATTAACTGAAGCTGTGAAACAAGAAATTAAACCAAAGCAATTAACTAATTGAACAAAACGAAGCTACATTTAACATTCAAGTTACAGTGAACACAAAAGAAAAAAAAATTATCAGTTTAGAAAACTAGTATAGTTTGTTTATACAAACAATAAAACCATAGGAACAGGTGAATGAAAGAATTTTAGCCTTTACTAATATTTTGCTTAATGGAGATCAAGCATTAAGTCAAATGAAAATACTAGAATTATTAAAAAAAAATAAAACACACCTTTGGTTGAGTTTAGTTATAAAAAGCCAGCTTGGTCACAATAACTTATACAAGTTGGAAGTGGAAATGAGAAAACCTTGATACAGAGAAACATTCTTCATATTCAATAAAGCAATATGCCCAACTTCCGTTTCAGGCAATATAGAGCTTCTCTAAAAATAGTTAATGACTAAAATCATTACAACAATGCTCTAAACATTAGAAATGTATTCACTAAATAAAGAGCTTGATAAAGTTTGGTATCTATAAGACTATCAAAGTAAATATACTTTGAAGGTAAATTTTCAATGTGTGGATAGACATTGAATACCTTATAAGGTGTAGAAGAATAACTGCCAACTGTTTTATTTGAATGCAAATTTATGCTTTAGAGTCAAATCATTAAATTTGACCTAATTTTCTGAGAAGACAAAAAAAAAAAAAAAAAAAAAAAAAGTCACCCTTCTACTTTAAGTATTAGCTTGGAACCAAAGATTGCATTTTTCTGTAAGTAGCATTTGAACACATTATTTCGGTTCACATATGACTGATATCTATGATATTCTGAAAGGCAACATGCCTATTTGATTTATATGTGGAAAGACTTAAAAGCATGGAATCAAGGAGATGATCTTATTTCTGGAAAAGATGCTTTAAAAACATCAAAAAATGTGTTGTTTGAGAGATGGTGCCAGAGAGTACTGTTTATAAATGGTTTGCTAGGTTCAGAAGTAAAAATTTTGATCTGGAAGTTTGAGATTGTTCTGGCAGGACCACAGCTGATAACCAAATCAAATTACAAAGAACCCAGGACACTTGATATCACATATGAGCATTGCAAGGCATCTGAAAACACTTGGATATGAATAAAAATAGCCCATTAAAACATGGGCAATGGAAAAAAAAAAAAAAAAAAAAAGGCTGATTCACAATCAATAAGTGTTGTTTATCTGGTGAAATTGGAAGTGCATTGTGTTACAAATGAATAAACTGCAAAATCAGATGTTGAATTAAAGTCTTGCACGTTCAGATTACTACTTATTTCAGTCCCTACAAAATCATCTTAACAGAAAGAACTTCAATTCTCTAAAAACCTGTAAAAACCCACTTACAAGTTCATTATGCAGAATGATACAAATTACTGGGACAATGCAATCATGAAATTGACTTCATGAGGGAAAAAAAAAAAAAAGCAGTGAAAGAAAATAGCATATACATAGTTGAATAACCATAATCTTTGATAATTAACTAAAAAAAAAAAAAAAAAAAAAAAAAAAAAAAAAGAAAAATTGTTCTGACCCAATATAAACAAAATTACAAGAGATATTTTCAATATTAGTAGGCTGATCAAAATACTACCAATTATTTTCTCATCTTAGATGATCAACTATATACTTGGTATAAGTAATAAAGCTCTAATTCTAACACTGAAATTCCACTCAACTAAATTTATCAACTTTACAAGACGTGTACATCATGTCTACTCACATTAATAGTCTTAAAAATAAGATAATTTATGCAATATTTGTCTTTAGAATTTCAAATTCCTTCATACATTTAACATTTTCACTATTCTCCAGAAGTTTAAAATTGTAAGCAAAGATTTAGCATTGAAATTCCTGTCGGGTACAATTATAAGAAATATCTTACCTGGTGTGTAAGCTTTGGTCTCAATCTTGGCTAAAGCAGGAATAATTAGTTTAGGTTCATCTTTATCATTCTCTTTATTTTTCTTTCTTTCCTCAGTTGTTTTCTTTAAAGTATATCGCTGTGAAACAAAAAACAAAATGTTATAAAGGTTTCTTATAACCTTAAAATACAATGGTACTTAAGGATCTTTTTGTGTGTGTGTGTATGTTTTAGAAGAGGAAAAAGAAGAGTAATATACCCCACCCCCGTGGAAGGCTGGAGAACCAAATAGCCAAAATATGGTTAAAAAAAAAAAAAAAAAAAAAAAAAAAATGAAGTTAGTCTGAATAATTCATATTTATTCCAAGTGGTATTTTCATATATCTATCAGCAAGCTGCCTTCATTTCAAACTACAGTGTAACCCGGATATAAGAGAAACCCAGATAGAAGTGAAATTTTTCTCTGGTCCCAAATTAGAGCCTGTGTTAATGTATATAAAATAGACCAAACCAGGATATAAGAGACTTCTTCTCCGGTCCCGACAACTCTCTTATATCCGGGTTACACTGTATAAAAAATACTGTCCTCTATTATTCAGCTCCAAAACCAGAGCATTAAATTTGATGTGCATTTCCATAAATATAGAAAGAGGCATATAATTCTCAAGTTGCCTCTTACTAACAAAGCAATGTATTGTTAGTCAAGCTACATCTTAATAGCATGTATGCCAATTTAAAGGTGTATTAAAGTGAAAGTCACCAATTTGTATTATGAAATATGAAAAGTGCATTATATAGTGCAATACCCAAACTAATGTACTTATGGTTGTTACTATCACATCTTGACCATTGTACCCTCTAGTCTTCTTCAAGTATTTATCATAGTTGGCAACCTGTGAATTTTTCTATTATAAACTTAATATTCTTTGTTAAATTCCCAAAGCTACAAATGACGTGAAAAAAAGTTGGATGGCACAATAGGTAAAATATCATGAATATAACACTGAAAACAAAATCAAATGTTATGGGGGGGAGGGGGGGGGGAGAAAAAAAAATAAAAATAAAAAAAAAATGTAAAATTT
>OZ010581.1:28863931-28953931 GCA_963932145.1 Acanthosepion lycidas
TTTGATTGGTCCATCTAGCCTTTGTAACAACGTTTTCCCCTTGCGTAGGATTATTAATTAATTTGAAACTTTTAAAACCATTTATTTTACATTCAACGTCATCACTTGATAAGACACCAAGGGTGTTGAAACAAAATGGCTATTTTTGTAGTGATTTTATAACATATTTATGTTATAATTTTTTTTTTTTCTTTAAAAATAAATAATTATATCTGCTCTACTTTGTATTGAGCACTCTTTTAAGAATAGTAATTGTTGGTTATTGGAATTCATTCCATATACACCAATCATATACTTATATATATATATATATATATATATATATATATATTATTTATAACAAATATGTTATGAAATCATTACAAAAATAGACATTTTGTTTCAACACTCCCGGTGTTTTATCAAGTGATGATGTTGAATGTAAAATAAATGGTTTTAAAAGTTTCAAATTAATTAACAATCCTTCGCAAGGGGAAAACGTTACAGAAGCTAGATTGACCAATCAAAATACAAGTATAGGAAAATTCAAAAAAGCTTGACAACGAAGTCATGTTATAATAGCTATTCAAATCTTTAAAATATAGGTAATATTAAAAAAGAATTTATTCTAACCAATAATTACTAAATTATATGATAAAATTTAATATTAAAATTAAAAACTTAAAACCATTTGTTTTGCATTCAACATCATAACTTGATAAGACACTGCGAGTGTTGAAACAAAATGGCTATTTTTGTAGTGATTTTATAACATGTTTAGGTTATAAAATTTTCTTTTAAATAAATAATTATATCTGCTCTACTTTGTATTGAGCGCTCTTAAGAATAGTAATTGTTGGTTATTGGAATTCATTCCATATACACCAATCATATACTTGTGTGTGCATATATATATATATATATATATATATATATATATATATATGTGTGTGTGTGTGTGTGCAGTAGTATTTGGCCACTCATATTTTTGAGTACATTCCAATTGCTTTCATAAAATCTAGTATCCTAGATGGTGTTATTTCCATACAGAGTTTCTTCAAATTACTTGTTTAGTAATTTGTTTCTGCACTCAATTCAAGTTTGCACACTTAGGCAGTATGTGTTTAACTGTGAATCTTTTTTGGCATGTAATACATATTGGGGGATTCTGAGCTTTCCAGTAAATGATGAGTGATGTAGGTGTGGCCTATGGGAAGGCAGGTCAACACAGCTTGCTCTTTTCTATTCTTGTATTTTGTGTCCCATTCTCCAACAGTAGGTTTTATGTTTTGTAGCGTATTTATCCCAATGATTTTGCCACTTCTCAAAAGGTCATTCTAGTCACTACCACTTTATAATCAGTATACAGTATTTGTTTCAGCTATTGTATCTTTCATAGCTTTCTTTGCTGCCGAGTCTGCCTGGTCATTTCCCGGTATACCAAGGTGGCTTGGGATCCAACAAAAGATTCCTTTATTTTTTGATAAATGATATACTGTTACGTACTTGTGTGCTTAAAGGATCAGTAAGGCTTTTATTTTTTAAGGCAGTAAGTGCAGACAAAGAGTGTGAAACTAATAAATTTATTGTGGTGGTTTGTAGTTATGTCAAGTGCCAAATTAAGAAAACTATATGTTTAACTGAAAGTCATTTGTCAGATTAAACAAAGAAAATTCCTATCCAAATAGGAGAAAGTATTTCAAAAACTAGTGAAGCATACTCCATAAAATTTTATTCTAAAAAAAAAAAAAAAAAAAAAAAAAAAAAAAAAAAAAAAAAAAAAAAAAAATCTTTATAAGAGCTTACCAACAATGGAACTTCGAGGATAGGGAGAAGACAACCTGGCTTTATTTATAGCATCAATAGTAGCTTGGGTTGCAGCAGAATGTCCTGTGGGGGTAGGGTTCCGGCTCAAGCCAAGACGGATACCTGCTGTTAAAAAGAAGGGAAGGGAAAAAAAGAAAAAAAAAACTCATAAGCTTTGCAATATTAAGAGTCAAATCAAATGACAACACTCTTTGACATTAAAAAAATTAGAAAATAGCCTTGAAATGTTTATTCAAATAAAATTTTGTAATTAGGTTTACTCTTCAAAAATGTAAGGTTTACATGTTAAGAAAGAAATTCAAAAGCTGTTCCTAAATTCCTTATTTCATTATTAAATCAACACTAATAAAAAAACAAAAACAAAATGTGTTTACATGCCAGGTATTTAATAATTTCAGAACACCACAATAGTTAGAGTGATCAGCATATTACTTTAGAGAAAATAAATAAACCAATTTTTTTGGTTGAAATATAGTCACCTGGTATTGGTGATGGTCCATGCCCATTTGTAAGACGGCCTTGCATTCCTTGGAGAAGTTGAGCTGGTGGTCCACCATTTTGTAGTAAGTGTTGTGATGAAATAAGTCCTGGTGGCAGACTTGGAGAAGCTCTACCATTTATAGAGCCAATATTTTGCAAAGATTTAAGACTGCTAGAAATTTTCTGTTGTGGCTTTAAAAAAAAAAAAAAAAAAAAAAAAAAAAAAAATCTCAAAGAAAACGTAGTACTACTGAAAGAAAAAGTACTTAATGCCATAAACTTATAAAGTTACACTACTACTATATATTTTGACAAATGATAAGTCAACCAAATGTTGGCTGCTCTTGTATTACAACAGCTTGTCGTCTCAATTTAGTATAGGACTTGATACAATGAAAGCATTATACACACACAAAACTTTATAAAAATTAAATTATACAGATCAAGACAAATTCTTTAGAGGCTTAAAATAACAAGTGCCAACATTTTTCTTTTTTATCAGAAAATGACTCACTACAGACAAATTGCTGCTGTAAATTTAAGTTAAGGTAATAAATGAGAATTCTGTTAAAAAAAAAAAAAAAAAAAAAAAAAAAAAAAAAAGTTAAATTAGGTACTACTCTATAATTTGCACAATAGTTGTCTCCCTTGAAAAATCGTTTCGTTAATAATCCAGTATGAACAGAGACGCCACCATAACATTCAGTTGCAAATCAATTTTTAATTTTTTTGTTTTTTTTTCTTTTTGCGCATTTAAGATGTGCTAAACATTTTAGAGGAATCCAATACTTCTGGCCTCAACGCACGGTTCAGGTTACATAATTTTAAATCAAAACAAAAATAGTCATGTTTTTTATATTTCATAAAATTAAAATTAATACAAAAGCAAAAGAATTTAAACACAAAATTTCCCTTATCAATATTTAAAAACTGAAAAATTTGAAAAAAAATTTAAAAAAAAATTAAAAAAAAAAAAAAAAAAAAAAAACAAAAACACAGAATCAATGAATCCTGATACTCACTTCCTGTGGTTTATTGAACCCCTGTGAGGGAAGGGAGGCAGGTGCTGATCCAACTGGTGGAATAGGAGCCGATATAGAAAATGGAGAAACATGTGCCAGAACCTGACTGCCTGATAAGGAGGTATCGCCTCTCATGTGACGCTCTAACTCCTCAGCAGTCAGCACACTCGAGAACAGTTTCTTCTCAACTTCAGCAAGAGTGTGAGGCCGTGAGATGCTACGAGAAGACTCCAACACCTTCTTAGGGGCTTGCTGTTTCAAAAAAAAAAAAAAAAAAAAAAAAAAAAAAAAAAAAGTTAAGCAGAAAGAAAGATTGTAGAGAGGTTCATGTACATATGCAAATCTCAGATAAGCCATAAAAACAGGCAATATAATAAAAAAAAGATAACAGTTAAAGCTGAAGCAAAAGATCTCACTTGTAAACTTGTTTGTCCAGTGCATTTGGCCATATTAAATAAAGATTGCAAGTTATCTGGTGGATTAGGCTGGTTGGGCTTAGGTGCAATATTGCGAGTTGGCAAAATTTCCATGGGTGGAGACCGCCAGATGCTGCGACTAGTTGGTGATACCTAAAAAACAAAAATATATATATATATATATATATATATATATATGCTCTTCGCTATAATCACTTGAAAACATGACTCTCCAACATTGTTCTACAAATGACTATTCATCTAGCATCCAATAAAGTAGTTCAGTAGAGGCTATTAGCCTAATGTCCATAATTTTCAGTTTCCCTTAAACATCTCACAGTAAAAATGAACTTCATAATAAAGCTATATATCTTATAAATAAAAAGACAAAAAAAAAAAAAAAAATTCTGTCCTCAGAAAGACTTTATCAAAGCAAATGTAGGATTTATTTTGTTGCACATGTTTATATACAAGAGTAGGAATGTCATTGGTTTATCAAGGCTTTTAAATTTGAGAACGTTCATGAATATTCATCAGGTGGTTGAAAGGTCAGCCAAAACATGTAGAGGACACAAAGTGGCATAATTCAAAGTCTGGTAAGACAAAAGTAAGCAAGTAATATTCAAGAAATATTTTTTTTTCTTTATAATAAATGAATATAGTTTTCCTCTTGTTTTATTTTTTTTTTTTTTTTTTTTTTTTATTTTGTTCCTTTACAGATACATTATCTTAAAATTATATAAGCCAATAATAAAACAAAACTTGCCATATGAATTTTAAATCCTTGTACATTTTCTAGATATTCAATACATTCCCTAATTATTCTGGCTGGTAATAAAACACTCAATTTTAAAATTCAGTAGTTAAAATAACATTTCAAAATTATTTACAAGAAAGGTGTTCATATGATATAAATCACATTAAACAATAAAAGAAAAAAAAAAAAAAAAAAAAAAAAAGTATAATTGCCTCGTTAAATTTTATTTTATTTATCCATAAGCAGCTAAAAACCAACAAGAATGCAATAAAAGCTATAAAAATTACCAAGTGCTCAGTCTCCAAGAGACCAGGTGGAGAAGATGGACCAAATAATTCATTGAGGTTAACAGGTTTCTGTAAATAAAATACAAGTTTGTTTTTTTTAGATTTCCACACACTACAAATGTTTAGTTTTATTTTCATATAGAGATAGTAATGAACTAATTGAAAAAAAATAAAAAATAAAAAAAGACAAGATACTTAATTGAAAATAATGTATATGATTACCTTTGGTACATCTTTTGCATGGCTAGAAGTATGGGAAACAGAAACCCCATGAAGCCTTCTATCAGCGATATCAAGGTCATCATCATCGTCAACATCATAGTCATCATCATCTACTACAAGGTTATAGATACTTTCCTCCAGATATTCCTGTAATGGTTTTTTATCACAAAGACATGTTAAGTAGGGTAATGCCATTATGTACATAGAGGTTTGCATATATAAAAAGATACGTGTATACAAAAAAGTGAAAGTTTGGTAGACATACAGCAAGAAGTTGTGATTTTCCCTTAAGAGAATAATTTCAGCTATTACATTTTTTATAAATTTATACAAAAGTAAATTTTTTTTAAGCATTAAAACTAACTTTAAACCTCTAGTCATATCAGGTACAGTTAAAGTCTAAAATCAAATTAGAGTGGCTACAAAATTTGCAGGGGATATAGAAGTCTAATTAGACAAACTTGTACAGTTTTCAAGAAAATTTCTATCTCTGCCATATTTATGAGGAAAGGATGCTCAATAAACCAGTTCTTTCCAGCTTCTTTGTTTAGAGCTAATGTTTTAGGTTTATATATATATATATATATATATATATATATACACACACACACGTGTGTGTGTGTAATCCGGGAGTTATACTACATGCTTAAAGGTTGCCCAACATGTATTAGTCTTTTGTGTGCCTAATCTGTTTTTACTTATTAACATGTCTTAAAATTTAAAGCTTGAATATAGATGCAGTTATACTAAGCAATTTTAGGATTAAAAAAAAAAAAAAAAAAAAAAAAAAAACTTTGTTTCACTTTGTATCAGTGGAACTACTAAATGACAATTTTAGCACGTTTTTTATACAACAGACAACTTGTAAAATCTTGCAAAAATAAAAATAATTGTTGGATGTTAATGAAACTTTCAGAAACAATTCACAAATGATGGAAATTACAATTTTTTTTTAATTCATGGCAAAAATATTTTTTTTTATATTTATTACCCCCCCATCAATTAATTTTATGAAAACTTTAGAAATTCAACCCCATTCAGTTTAGTGATTATATTAGTTAAAAGCAGGCTTTGAGGAAAGCAAATCATGTATTGTTTTTTTAAAATTGGAGCCACCTAATAATCATCTCTGAAGTGTAACATAAATAAAACAAAAGATCTTATCTGATGTCAAATGCTTTTAGTTGTTTTTATGAATATGGACGATATTGCCTGAAAGCAAAAAACTTTTTCGATGAAATTTCTTAAATTATTTTATTTTTACATTAAAGTGGTTAATATTCTAAAATTAGTGAAAATGGCATTCAGATCAGTCTAGGTTGTTATTAAATAGATCTATCTTTTAGCATTACAAGTTGTATAGCTTATAACAATCAGAAGAGCCGAACAGTGTATATATATATATATATATAAAAACTAATTCCAAATGGCTTTTGTATCCATAAAACAGCTGTAATTCAAATGTACAGAAAACCAGCAATACAATAAAAAGTTACATTAAGCATTGTTCTCCACTGTTAAGGCCTTTATTTTTGCAAAACATGAAGTTAATTTGATTTTTCAATTTCAACTGAGAAGGGTACCTACAAGTATTAGTATCATCTTATGAAATTTACATGTTTTTATATTATCTCAGTTATGACATTTTTCCATAAATGAAATATCAAATTTAATAAAATGAATGGAAATACAAATAACACAGTAAAATGTAATATACATAAAATTATAGTATTTTATGTACACTTCTGATAAAATTTCATAAGAAAGGTACTTATAAAATTAGATACCTTTCTTATGAAATTTAATCTCACTCAGTCTTAATTTAATTTTTTTTATATTTCCCATAAAGTATCGTAAATGTAAAGGTGAAAGCTAAATAAAAAAGTGCTGCAAGTTTTCCTTAAAAATGAGGTAAATAAGCTGGTTCACTTTAAATAATTATGGCACTTCTGCCCTTCCATATGATAACTTTTCCTCAGGCAAGCTGTCAATACATAATGAAATCATCATTCATCACCTGTCAAAGTGACACCAAATGTTATGACCTGATTTGTCATTTTTAAACTACATCTTTCCAGTGTAGAAAGTATGTAATGCTTGTTTCAAAATATTTTAAACATAATTTCTAATTTTCTTCAAATATGTTTTGAGAAAATTATAATTGATTGTTAAAAGAATTTGAAAAAAAAAAAAAAAAAAAAAAAAACATTGATCTTACTAACAACAAACAGATGATAAAATTTTGTTTTTGTCATCTTTTTCATCATGCTATGCTCTTTTTTTTAGCCATTTCATGGAAGTACCTAAGTATTCCTCTTGGATACATATTAATGCCCAAACCCATTATATTACTATGAATGGTGTCAGTATTTGACTGTTTTTAGATTATGTACCCAACAAGCATCCCCAATGTGATTTGTAAAAAATTTCAAGTATGTTTCTGGACACGAATGGTAAACTAGTTCTGAATAATTCACATATATGAATATTGGCCTTTAGGCTGCATCCCAAACTTTTGCTTTAAATTAATAAAATCTGATATCACTATTGTACACATCTTGTGACCAAAAGGTTTATATAAACTCATGTATCATGCAACTTTTGAAGAATTAATTTTAAAGGGGCTGCATCATAAACAAGATATAAAATTAGCGTATTTACTGCTAGCTCTGGCCACAATGTTGACCCATTATATATATATATATATATATATAGATATATAGAGAGAGAGAGTATAAAATTAGCTTCAAAATTAGGCTTTCAAAGGTCGCATGATACATGAGCATACACAGTATATTACAAGCTCCCATGCATGCTCTTAAAAAGGGTGGTATTTAAAATTATGAGTGTTGTAAAAGAATCAACTAGATGATTGTTAAAAAAAAAAAACTATTTAAAATATACAAAAGTTTTAACACACACTTTACATCTTTTCTTGGAAGCATCTGTCTTAGCCAGTATTCAGCTAGAGATACTTTTTTTTTAAAAAAATGTACTATGAAAAAGAAAAATACTTACACCCTGTGTCCGGAATACTTCTTCAAAATTATCATCCGAAAAGGATTTGGGACTAAGTTTTCCAGTGGATCTCTCAGAACCATGACCTGGCTTGCCACTCAGCGGAAAACCAACAATCAGAGGATTATTATCATCTTCTTCCCAATCATACCCAACTAATAAATAAAAATGAAAAAAAAAAAAAAAAAAAAAAAAGTTAAGTTGCAGATTTTAACTTTTTGCTTTTTTTTTTGTGTCAAGATATTTGTCCCAATTTTGAACAAAAATCTTCATTTAGTTCACTAGATTGTTTTAATTCCATGTGCCATGCCTTTGGATATTATCTTGGTTGCTACATATTAATGTATCATCTGTTGTATTCGAGTACATTCCAATTGCTTTTATAAAATCTAGTATCCTAGATGGTGTTATTTCCATAAAGAGTTTCTTCAAATTACTTGTTTGGTAATATTGTTTCTGCACTCAATTCAAGTCTGTGCACTCAGGCAGGTACTTCTTGTAATTGTTAACCTTATGAGAATTTCAAACAAAACCCTTTAGGCAGACAGACAACCAAGATAAGGACACTAATCCAAATACATCAGTGCACAATTATACTTTCCCCATCTCAAAATTTCAGACACTTATACCGGGGAAAAAAAAAAGAAAAAAAAATTTACACATTACAGGGTTACACAATTATGTAAAATTGTATATACATTTTTAGGAGAGCCCTGCATTAAAAAGAACTCTGCTTAGCAGCAAAATGCTGTGAGTAATGAAATTCAAAGAGCAAATTTTTCTTTTTACCACACAAATCCAATGTTGTTAAAGATAGGATTTGATAATTTTCTTAGAGGACAGGATAAATGTTATGTTAAATTTTAAAATTTTCTATTCCAGGTCAAAATGTATCAGTGTTCTAAACTGCCATATGCTACTCAATTTTAATATAGTTTAAAATATTCTTCATAAAAACAAAAATTTCAAATTCACACAAGTAAATTGAGAGTAGACAGAAGACCTAAATACTCACTGAACAGAAGAAAAAAAAATAACTAAACAATAATAAAAATGTGAGAAATTAGTATAATTCATAGAGCCACAATTCAATATTAGTATCTTAATAATAAAGTTAAATCACAACTTAAAATGGAGTTTATTAAAATATAAAAGTATATACTGCCATTTATAAAGACCTTATTTCACTAGTAAATTTTCTGTGGCTAAACTTTTAATTAAAGCTAGACAAAAAAAAAAAAAAAAAAAAAAAAAAGTAACTCAATGTAAAGAATTTAATCCTTTTAACAATATGATCAAAACATGCCACAAATAAAGACAGTTCCAAAGTCAGTAGTGTGTGTGTGTGTATATATATATATATATATATATATATATATATATATATATTATATGGGTGTGCGACAGAGTGGTCAGAACATTCACTTTCTGACCATGAGACCCAGGTTTGAATGTCACCACAGTTGATTTGCCAGGAAGTAGACTCCCTGATGTTATCAGTCTTGAGGACACAATCCCAGCATGTGACACATTTGGACACTGCCTGAAAACCATACCACAAGTTGACCCAAGCTTTGCGAGTGAAATTGGATAGATGCAACCCCTCGACAGCCATTAATAACTGTGCTGGCACAAAGTCACAAGTAATCATGTGTTTGAGTGTGCGGGCCTTGTTCAGATTGTTGATCACGCTAGATAACATGCTCTCTCCCAGAAACTGTAACTAAGGTCTGCTCAGCATAGATGCAATATAAACCACAGGTTGGTTCTGCAAGTGTTGAACAAACACAAATGTGCCTGAGCAGGCATCTGCAATAGGGCTAGCCACCCTTATAGACAGGTATCCTCAAATACGAGTGGCTAGCTATATATATATATATATATATATATATATATAATATAGTTACACACACACTATGAAATTTACATTCTGCTTCCCATCAAAATCAAGTCTATAAATATGCAGTGTTTAAAAAGAAAAAAAAGTTTTATACAAGCTTAAAATAGGGAGTTAATAAAAATGAACTAATCTCTAATGATGGCAGACAAAATTCATGACCGTCTCTAATCTCAGTGAATAGTGTTGTAAAAAAAAAAAAAAAAAAAAAAGTCAATTACAATCCTTAATAACTAATTTTCCAATTAAAATCTTGAGTGACTACAAAGTCACTCAAGATTTTAATTGGAAAATTAGTTATCAAGCATCAAGGATGGTAATTGATAAGTGGTTTATACTGCAACTATCTAGCCAAGGTTGCTATGTTGACAGAAAAATATAAATCAATAACTGAAATGTTTACAACATAATTATGAAAAGCCATTGCAATACAGTACAGAAATAATTTTTATAAACACAAAAGCAAACCTATCCAATTGTAATGCTTTAAATGCCCAATGATGCAGAATTACCTTTTAACCAAGTTGACAATTCTACTTTACCAAAATAGAATTCACTTTACACACTGGCTTGACTTACTGCAAGGTTTCAACTGTGAATAAATAGTGTTAAAATGGCCAAGGGAAATCAACTTTTCCTTGAAAAGTAAGTTTAATTTCTAATCTTCAGAGGTAAACAAAGAGAGAGAGAGAGAGAGGAAAAAAAAAAAAAAAAAAAAAAACCTATGATAAAGCACTCACTTTAATTGTTTAAAAAAGAAAAGTTTTATTTTTTGCCTTAAAAGAGAAGGAAAAAAAAAAAAAAAAAAGACATGTCAAGCAATCGTAATTAGTCAAATATTTAATCCCTAAAATGTAGAGTATGTGTGTGCATGTTTGCCTCTGAATGGATTTTTTTTTTTATCCATCCTACACTATTATTATAAATGTTATTTTTAGTGGGTAGACATGTTAGAGTTGCTATCTTTTTAACAGTTAAATTAATAACAACCAGCCTAAACTGTACCACCTGATAGGACCCTGATGAGAAAGGGATACAGGTTAAATTCCGGTCAGGAGTTACAACTTTTCTTCAGTAGGACTTCACGATCTAGTAACTAGTTTGGTTATTAATTTCACAGGTTTCAGAAAAACCCAGGAAACAGAGATAGCAAGTCAAACATAGTATTAAGTTGGTGCAAAAATAATATCGTTTTCTCACATAGTAACATATGTGAGAAAACGACATTATTTTTGCACCAACCTAAGATTATATATTTCTTAGTAAATTCCTGGTGAAGAGTAACTTTGGAGCGAAAAAAAAAAAAAAGCAAACAAGGTTAAACAAATTTAAAATATAGAAAATAGTAAAATGTTTTGACCAGGTTGTTAGCATTGATCTTTCAAGATTATTGATGCTGGGTGCAAAGAAAATCATTCTTGCTTTAAAATGCAACAGCATGTATAAATATCTTGAGAAATTCAAAATAAGTTATTTTATAAAATTCATACAAAGATTATCTATATTAGTGCATAACTTACCATCATCAGAAAATCCAAATGTTTCATCATTTCTTAAATCATTATCTTCTTCATCTTCTGGTGCTTCAATTAATTCATTATCATACTCTCCTAGTTTTCCTGCTCCAAGAGCCTGAAACAGAAAAGTAAATATTTTTTTTATATATATATATACAGTTTAGTCTACAAGTGTCTCTACATATGCCTATATTAATCAAAAGTAAACAATTGAGCTGGAAATCATAACTTCAATCACTGAATCCAACAACTGGTCAAGCCCTCCTGCTAAAGTTAGTTTAACACTGAGCAATGTCAAAAGTCAAAACTTACTATATAGTAAGACCTGTGAATGTTGCTTCCCTCCAATGTTCAATTGTGTGTGAGGAACTGAGGTTAGAGAGTAAGATGAATAAATAAACAATAAGGCGGAAATTTCCCAAGGAAATCTAGATTTCAACAGACAAAAATGAAGTAGACATTCATTTTAGTTATTCAAAAAGAGAATATTAAATTGCAATACTTCATTGTTGTATTTCAAAACATTTTAATAATTTACCCTTCCAATCAAGTTTTAAAAATGCTCCAGCAATGGAAAGAAAAACCTGAAAATTGTCAAGTCTTAAATGTTAGTCAAAACAAAAAAAAATAAAAATAAAGTTATTTAAATTTTATAACTTTAGTATACATTTTTTTTTTTTAAATAATTTAATAAAGTACTAAAATTCCTTCCTTTACAACAACTTTCAAACAAAAACAATGTTCCAAATGTTTTGTTTTTTTGTGTGTGTTATAGAAAACTAAAGAAACTAGTTAAGGCAAAGAAAAAAAACCATTTACTGAATTTTAGTAGTACTCAAGTTGAAAGAATCGTAATTTTATGATTAAAATACGTTCAAAAGATTTATTTCAATGCATTCAATGATTGGCTCAATGCTTATAAGATAAATTAGGAAACGTTTTGAATCTAACAATGTTTCACGTTAGTCACTTTTTATATGGGGAAAAAAAAGAAGTAATGTAGAAATTCAATGTTTATATTAAAAAAGAAAAAAAATATCACTGATGTATGCCAAACCCAAAGTATAGATTTCATTTCATGAAAAGAAAAAAAAATCCTTTCAAAGTGTATTTAAAAAAAAAAACAAGCATTTTCCTAAAACATTTTGTTTTGCTTTAAAATAAAGATAAAACTAAAAATTCAATTGGTTCAACCTGGAAATTTAAATTTTTAGAGGTTTCTCAAAATTTTAAATTTCATAAAAATAAAATACTATTATTTTTGCATAAAATAAAGAGCTCATAAGACTGAAGATTTTTGTGTACTCTAGTTATTCTGGAAGTGCAATAAACTCAGTTTACAAAAGCAAGCATCCATAAAAAAAAGTTTACATATGCAGACTGACTCATTTGTTTTAAACTTTTACAATAAAACAAAAGAAGTTGCTTCTTTTGTGTTTCATGTATTGTAAACTTTTACATGAAGCACAAAAAAGCAATTTATGTTAAAAAGACGAATAAATTACACATAGCAGGAATAAAAATTGAGAGCCTTTGCTCAACATTGAGACAGAAGATACTGTTGTTTTTTTAAATAAACAAAAAAACAATCTCTACGTCATTGCTGTTTTTGATGGTCTCAGAAGACCCTACCACATACAAAAAAAAAAAAAAAAAAAAAAAAAAAGAAAAAAAAAGATCAACAATCAAAATATATTTTATGCTGAAGTCTAGTAACCATCAATACTTGTGATTTTTAGCCTAACTCCATAAAAATAAACGAGTTAACAGTAACACTATTTTTAAATATCGTTGTTTTTAAATGAATCTCATGTGACAAATGTTTGTCACAAGCCCAATATCCTGAATGATACGGATCACATTTGTGTTCGTTTTTGTTATTTACAAAAGTGCAGTAGACTTTATTTTGCTGTCCATTTTCATTTTTCAATATCCTGTTCATGATGTTAAGAAAATTAGAACCATAATGATTGGAATATTACAAATTTAATTTATTTTAAATTTATGTTCAAATAAGTTGAGATAAAAAATGTCTTTAAAAATTATTTTCTAGTTATTTAGAAAATATGAAAACTAAGAACTTTAATTTTACTAAAAATTAGTATGAATGAAAGAAACCTACCATTTTTAACTGCTTTTTTAAACTGCAGAGGGTTCCCCCCCCCATTAAATAATTTAAGTTTTGATACCCAACTGGTTTTAAAAGTGTGAAAATGAAAACGAAATTCCCCAACTTACTCATTTAGTCGGCTCTGATGTTCAGTAGATCAAACAAAAATAAAATATATTTAAAAATTGTTACCATACTAAATTTTTATGCATGCTTTACGTAAAAAAGATTTTTAAAAAAAAAGAAAAAGTAATATTTTTTGACACCAAGTCGTTACAGTAGCTTCTTGAATGTAAGTCTTCTTCATGTAAATATTCAGTTTCAATTACTCGGTTAAGAACGCAAATTGGTTTTTAAAAAAATGTTTTAATTTACACTTTAAGTGTTACTGAAAAATTAAAATAAATTAAAAAAATAATTAAATCTTTATAAATTTTATTTAATTTAAGAAGGAAAAGTTCAAGTGATTTTTAGCAGACTCAAGTACCGCTTGCCTGGGCGGGGGGAAACATGTATAATTTTCACGCATTTAATCAATTAACTTTTAAATAAAAAATAGCTTCAACTTCAAGTGTTGTTAAGTGGAAATCTGAATAATTCGACAAATAGTGGATATTTGCATCCACTGACTACTAGTAGTAGGCATAAAAATGTTCACGTTGTAACGGTTGTCGTATTTCAAAGTTTTTTTTTTATGGTTAAAAGATGCAGAAGTATATCACGTAAGACTTAAGTGGATTAAAAAGAAAAAAAAAGGTTTATCTTTTGAAAAATGTCTTAATGTGGATTGAAAAAAAATTAAGACTAACTCAAATTAAATAAAAAAAGTAAACGTTACTTTTTCTTTTAAGGTTTTTCTTTCTTATTGGAGGGAAATAACCCACGCGATGAAATTAAATAAATAAAATAAAAGTTTTAAACTAAGGGTGTTAGCACAAGTAATTCTTAGAATTTATATCTCCCGAGTGCAATTGTCAAATCTCGTTCGTAAAGTCAAATTAAATCAGGAAATATCGATAATAATCGAATTAAAAGCGAACTTGGAGGTTTTAAGCTGTAAAACTTCTTTTTTTAATCATGTTAAAAATTTAGTTTCATTATCCTAGCCTAGTTTTAAATTCAACTAAGTCGCAAAAAGATTTGTTGCGCAAATTTTATTTTATTTTTATATATATATATAATCTGGTTCAACATGGGAAATGGACAACTATCTCACTTAATAGACTATATAGAATTTACGAGTTGAGATATCGACGAAATTACTGAAAATTAAGAAACCCCAATGAATATTGATTGGACCAATATTCCTGCCAATGAGTCTTCATTTTTTAAAGGGTAAGCATTTCTTTTTTTTTTTTTTTTTTTTTTTTTTTTTAAAAATGAACCTTAAAGTGGAAGATGTTCAAAGGAGTTAGAATTCATTCAACTACAATAAACTGGGATGTTTTTGTTTTTTTTTCTAATTAAAATTTTTAGAGTTTGGAATTCAAGTCAACAAAATGAAATTAAAAAAGCTTTTTTCTTTCAATGAATAAAAATAAAAGGGGTAATATGTCACTATGAAATGATTCATAAATTAGCTGATAACCACAAAAAAAAAAAAAAAAAAAAAAAATCCAAATTGTAATTAAACGTTAAAAAAGGCACAGAACATATATGGACATTTTACTTTTAAGGCCCCAGATAAGCACGTGTTTTTCTAGCTTACATCATATTATGGACCTTTAGACCAATTGGTAGGGTTTTAAAAAAAAAAAGTTTTAATTTTGGAGACGACAGTTCAGTTTTTGCAGCTCCATCACTTAGTGTTTGTTTACCAGAGGCATATTTTTTTTTATATATTTGTTGATTAAGAATATATAAAAATAAAAATATTTGTAAAATAAGGTCTTAATTAGTAATTTTTTTCATTACATAGTAATAAAGCGATTTAAAAATATTGTTCAAAACGGCAAGAAATATAATTCTCAGATTTACATCTTAAACCTAAATTTAAAAACGTCTATAAAATTTTTTTTTTTTTTAAATGAAGTCAGTTCACTATCAGTATAAAAAAGATAAAAGGGGACTTATTTTCATACATTTCATTTTCTTTACGTTACTTATTCTTCAGTAACAAATCAATTAAAACAGTAATAACTGCAACTATTTCGAGAAAATTAAATAAAAAAAAAAAATTAAATACGTTCTCTCTCTCTCTCTATATATATAAATAAATCATAAATGGAATAATATTGGCGCCGTTAGCAATGAACAAAAACAAACAAGTTAAAAAAGTAGAAACCGTGAGGTCGTTCGCAAACAAACAAACAAAAAAAAAAAAAAAAATATCAATAATAGCTTAACTTCTATTCCTTTAAATTATTTTAAAGCTAAAATTTCCCGATACAAATTCGCGAAACGAATCATAAATACAGTAGTTAAAACGATACAAGAAAATTATAATATATTTATTAAATGTTTGACAAAGTAAAACAAGCTCTTTATATGTGCGTCACTATCTTTTTTTTTAACAAGTGATCCCCCACTTTGAGGCCACATTTCTGTACAGCTTTCTCCCAGGCAAAAGAAAAACGAAATAAACATTTTTACATCGTAGTTATTCCAGATAAATGTAGATAGGGACATGGTTATGCCAATATTAAACAACAATGACGAATTTCACCCGCTACATTTTCAGCGTAAATGCCAGTCAGACATACACACGTAGTTTTTAGCTGCTCCTTTTATTATTTTTTAATGTTTAAAAAGTGAGTTCCGTAGAAAGCAATAGAATACAAATATTTTAACAATATATATCCCATGTAAGTATTCCCTTGCTGTATCAGTGGTACACGAAGATACGCTTACTTTTTTTTTCTTTTGTTCTTTTGTAGAATACATTTCACCAATATCAATAATACTCACAGAAAATTCTGAATCGTATTCCAAAATTGAACCGTCCATGTCAAGTCATTTTTAGCTTCCGTTCCGTTCCTTGACTTAGTAAAGCAGGTCGAATACTCTCAACACCAACATTTACATGAAATAATATCAACAAAGCGAAGTGAGAATAAACAAAAACATACGCAAAAATACACGACTAACTATTATTTCATAATTTTTCTTTAAAACTTTATCTAAATTGTAATTTAAATATTGAAAAAAGAGGTGAAAAAAAAAAGAAGTGGAAAATAATGTAATCGTGAGAGACAGAGGCTATGGTTCGAGAGTATAGGCAACCTTTGCTTCATTTTTTCCGCCATTATTCGCCTTTCATTGCGACGAACAACGGAAACTCCCGAGTATAGCCAAACAATTCCTGTTTATCTTATTCAGAAACTTTACGTCCGTTTTCTCGTCAGAGCTTAAACGAAAATTAGTGAAGCAATCCAAAATAGGTCTCTGAGGTAACAGGGGATGTCTGAAGTGGACATTTCCGACTCCCTGCCGAATGGTGACGACGATTCCGCCTTCCCGGAGGAGGAGGCCGCCGCCTCCGACCACCCTGGCGGGACGACGGCGGATAGTGTCTCCTCAGCCCCTCCTGGAGTGGTGACCAACCAGGGGACCATTCCTGCAGACCAGGTGTTTGTTGCGACATCACAAGGCTTGCTCACAGCCGAGCAACTACAGGAGGCCGGCATTAAGACAACGCATATCGTCATCCATGATCAGACTTTGAATGTCGGAACAGGGGATGACGATCCTACCCAATTGAAAACTAAACAGGACCAAGATCAAGACGTGCAAAAGGGTTTCAAATACCAGTGGGACGAATCGGTACATTGCACCATTCTACCTGTCAGGTGTAAAAATTCCAACGGCGAGCTTCACAAGAATAAATTTGGATCAGGTCAGTAGCTCGTTGTTAATTCATGATGCAAACAAAACGAGATGTTTATTATTGAAATTGTTTTTTTTTGTTTTTTTTTGTTTGTTTGAAATTACTTTTCCAGGGATTTAGAACCAATTATTCCTGACCCCATAATATCAAAGGATTCTGTAACTTGTTGACATTTATTATTAAGCGGTTTATTTTGCAAGCTTAAACAATAATTTTTAACAATAACATCATAGGCATCGTCAGTCAACTTATGACCTTAAACAACGTGATAAGATGATCCATGCCTTCAACAATAATATTTCATACAAAATTACAAAGTTAAAAAAAAGACATTTCTAAAACATTTTTCAAGACAGTTAATTAAAACAACGCATGAAAAGCTTTCGTTATTTTTTAAGTTTTAAATGAGATGCGATTTCATTTATTTTTTTTTTTTAGATCAAATCGCTATCATCAACAAATTCGTTCAAAAAACTATTTTTTTTAAATGTCCTTAGGCTTATTATTGCATACTAGTGATATTGAGAAAACTTACTTTATTTGTTGTTAATCTTTCAATCAATTTTGTACAGAAATACTTTCTATGAAAAATGTTGTTAGTTCCTGCTGTGAATGTTTGAACAACAAGGCAATGTTGTAGTAGAAGTAGAGGAAGACAAAGATATCAATTGTGGATTTCGTAGGGCTACACAACAAAATTAAATCTGGATTTTTTTTTTTTTTTAAAAGTAAATATACCAAAATTGTAGTTCAAATATTTTTACTGTAATTTAGTAAAATCTTTATATTACTCACTAATTACTGTTTTGTTTTCTTCCCTTTTTTTTTTTTTTTTTTTTTTTTTTTTTTTTACTCAGCATTCGGAGGTAAAAAAGGGGGGTAGACGTACTTCGCAAAGATTAAAAAAAAATCAGACTGTTTCTTTAATGATCAAAAGTCAATATTTATTTTTTTAAGCTAAAAAACAAACCCGAAAAAATAAGTATCCCCTCCCTCAAAAATCAAAAATGCTCTAACATGCCAAAAAAAAAAAAAAACTGGTAAAAATTTTAGAAATTCAGTTTGACAGCAAAATTATTTTTCTTTATTCCGTATTTTTGTTTTTTTGTAATTTTTTTTAATTTTTAAGCATTTTTTATATAGAGTTATACAATCATTGACAAGATCTCTTTAAAAAAAACTTGCAAAATATCTTTTCATTTTTTTTATTATTATTTCATTATGCAGGACTATTATTTACTAATTTACTTTGACGAAATAAAGTTTCTTTGTTACGCAGAAACCTACCAACCCCTCCTTACAATGTTTGAGAAACATGTCGCACTGAATTTAAAAACTACATGCTGACCTCATTAAAGGGAGATTGAAAAAAGAACCCCGTTTAATAATAAATAAGTTTTTATTATTTTAAGGGTTATGCAAATTTAAAATTGTTTGCATCTTTCAAATATTGATCTTTATGAACAATCGCTAAATACGCTTCAATTTGGAAAATTAAAAAAATCGTAATACTTTCTTCAAGTTTCACTATATGTGGATTTTATTGTGCTGAAATTTGTCTTTTTTTTTCTTTTCTGACTAGTTTTTACATATTCAACTTCTAATATTTTCCCTTTATTTGCCACTTGTAAAATATTGACAAGTACCTGACAAATAAGATTAACAGAGACGTTCTCTTTTTAACTCTTTGGAAATTAATAATACGTTTTTAAACGTTTTAAAGGGTTTTTTAACTGATGCTGGTTCGCAGAAAATTATGGGTCATCATGAAATATTAACAGTACATTAGTCGGACTATTGTCCTCATCGTTGTCGCCATATTTGTCACAACGTTTCGGCCGTTGTACGCTCCGGCCTTCTTCAGGTGGTTCAGGTTAGTCCGACTAATAATGTAAATACTGTACATAATAATACCTCATCTCAGAAATATAGACAGACTATAAAATATTAACTTAGTCTTACTCTTAGTCTTCACATTGTTTTTTGCATTAATTAATCTAATTTATTTTTAAAACCAGTATAATTGCTACGGATACATTGTAATTTGTTTGGTACTTTTGATTTCTTTTTAAAACAAAAAATATTTTCTAAATTTTATTTTTAATTCTGGGTAGTAAATATAAAATGTAGTTATAATTGCGTAATTCAATGTTGTCTATAAGCAACCAAAACTGAAGGGAAACTGGCATGTATATTCGTAATAATTGAACATAAAACAAAATAGTTGTCAATCAAAGTCAAAGTGGTTGACTTTGCTAATTGTTTTGACAGATATTGAATGAACATTTTTATTTTATATACTTGGGTGAATGACAAAAAAACAAAACACTTTTTTTTGTGATTGTTAAATTTAAATTATGGCATGTTGAAGAGTCAATTTATTAAAAATATTGCAGATGTCACATCACAAGTAGTAATGGCAACATCACGAACAAAGAGTTCAAAAATTGTTTTGAATGTTCGTGACTCTTCTAAAAGTGTTTTTTTGTTTTTTTAGACAATATTGCAAATTTTGTATGAGAAAGTAATGTTTTCCTAATTAATTTTAATGGCACTCAGTGAATTAACGGTATAATCTCCTTTTTTTTTATTACCAAAACAAAAGTTAGATGGAAAAAAAAATCACTACAAATCTGAAAAACAATCATTTTTAACCAATTAAAAAAAATGTCAGAGGATTTGTCTTGTTTTTATTTTAGTACTACTTGCCCTGCTTCCACTAAGTCAGTAGTATTCTGTCCAGGGAGTTCAATCCCTGGACCAGGTAGTAGACAACCGCACTGGAAACCATGCTAGCAATAATTAACCTGATAGAAAGAACAAGACCAGATATCCCCCTACACATAAACAACGAAATGACAATAAGCACATGTAGATTATGGTTGAGTTCAAAATTCTCTGAAGAAAGCCGATGGATAAAACAGCAGAAATAAATCCCCCCCCCCCCGAGAAGGAATGGGAGAAGAGAGAATGTCCCTTCTCTTATCTAAAAGGCATATACAATGAAGACTCTAAATGTGTGAGATTTAAAAAGTACAACAAACATTAAAACAATATATCAAATTCAAAATACAATATTTTCCAAGATAAACTTGCACAAGAATTCCCTTTTGTGCACCTTATTAAAAGAAAAAAGCATGATAACATAATTAAATGATGTTAAAAGATTAACAAAATAATCTTAAAAAAATAGAAAAACTTTGAGAAGGTAATACGAACTTTGAATAAGGCAGAAAATACTTTTCTTTTCTTTTTTTTTTTTTTTTTTTTTTTCTTAGATGCACCCACTTCATAAAAAAGGCCCGAAAAATAATAGAACAAAGGTAGCTTTGGCAATTTCAAACCACTGGTGTCACTAGGGCTTTTTACAATTTCTTTTTTAGAACACAGTTCTATTCACATGCTTCTCATGTGCCTGGCTAAAAATTGCTTTCCTTTCTGAGTCTTTATCATTCTTCCTTCAGGATGAGATTTTTTTTGTGTCACTTCATCTTCTGTCTTGATCGAAATATTTGATCTCCTTTGAAATTTGATTGCCTTCTGAAGCTCATCTGCAGGCCCCTCTCTTTATATAACAATTAAAAGGGCTTCAGGCAGGCCTTAACTTCAAATTTACATCACTGTAAGTCCATGCTTCTGGTTGAATAATAAATAGAAATAGTATGTATTTTTTTAATTTAAAAAATGAATTTCAAACAATCCACCCTGACCAAAATATTTTTGGCAGTTCTTTTGTAGCCAATTCTATAAATAGAAATTTTTCACACACAAATGTAACAATTTTTCATAAACCGTCTGACTTTCTTTAAAATACACTTCTCTAAAACTATGCGTATAAAACAAAAAAACAATTAAAATATTTATTTACACTTTTTAATTATTTTGTATTAATAAAAAAAGACTTTATAGAAACACAAAGATGAGAACATTAGTCTGAATGTAAATAATAATTTTAAATAATGAAACAAAATTCATTTCGTAAGATTATTTAATCTGTACTTTTTAAAGTAGGTTTGAAGAAGGAATGTCATGTTTAAAGTAGAATAAAACGTAATTTTTTTCTGATTTTTTTTTTATGTCTATAACTTTATTCCTCAAAATTTAAATTGATATATAATGACAGGTTTAATTTTATATACATTTTATCATCACAGATTCACAATATCTAATGATTAAAATTAATTTTAAAAATGAAAAATCATTCTTGAAGCTTTCTTTTTAGCTTTAATTCAAAGGCAAGGGAATAAATTTACTATACCCAATAAGGAAAAAACTTTGTATTTAAAACTGAATTTATATTGATTGGCATACACTTTTTTTGTTGTTTTCAGTAAAATTGATGTCTGCTATTTTGAGACATTTGTAAACAAAAGTTGAATTCTATGTTTTAAAAATCTTGTAAAAATAAAATGTAATTTTTTTCAAAGGATTATTTGAGAAAATTAGAAAATTTAAAGTTTAATCTAATTTGAAACAAACATTAGTTGCTTGTTGGCAGAAAAAATGTAGTAGAAAATAAAACATTTCTTAACTACGGTGATTTGTTTCTCAGGTGTTGATTGATGATATTGGTAGCTGAAAAGATATCAGCTGATGGATGAACAGAAGTGACATAAATTTTACAAATTTTAAGTGACCTTATTCCATAGTTTTTACAAATAACAATTTTTTTTTTTTTTTTTTTTTTTTTTCTTTAGACCATATTATCCTTAACATATATTATTCATAAAAGCAAGTAAAAGCTTTTCTAGTTCAATATTGTCTTAATTTTATTTGTTTTTTGTATTTTAAAATTCAGTGCTGGTTTTTGGTAACTGGTTGTTCAATTTTATAAAAAAAAAAATTGCTAATTTAAATTCTTCAAAGACAGACTTCTGCTTTTAACTAAATATAATTAATAAAGTTTACAACTTTGAATTTCTCCAGCTTTCATAAAATTAATTGGTGGTGGAGTAACAGATGTAAAAAAAAAAAAAAAAAAAAAAAAAAAAAAAGTTTTACCAGGACTTTTTAAAATGATTTCATTCATTTGTGAACAAGTTCTGAAAGTTGCATTAAAATCTGACAATTATTTGATTTCTGCGACAATTTCCAAATTAATGTGTCAATACAAAAAAGATGATAAAATTGGCTGTTTTATTCTATAGTCCATCCATTGATACAAGAAAAACAAGATTTTTAATTAAAATATTGAATGTTCTAAAAAGGTTGAAAAGTTTTACTAAAATAATCTAAAAAAAAAAAAAACTTTGGTCTGTCCTCTTAATAATGTAAAGATTTTGACAATAAAACTTAGTTTTTGTGAAGTTTGGGGCATTTTTATCATAGTATGCCATTTTTCAGCAAATTCGTGAATATCTTTAATTTGAAAGATTGCTATGTTGCCATTCAAAATGTTTTTTGTTCCCCCCAGTTACTATTTGAAATGGTTTATATTATCTGGCTTCTCTGAATGCATTAGACAGTACTTTTGTAATTTTGTACTGTTGACAGTTATAGGCATTTTGTGACTGTCAAATTATATTAAAATTTTCCATAATTTATGCAGAGAAGTTGATTATTATATGTATTTTAAGTTATCCTAGCAACACAGATTTATTCAATGTCATAAATTTTTGTTGATCAAAATTAATTTTTTCTGATTGAAATGGTGAAGAAAATTAACAATTACACAGTCAGAATACTTCCTGAAATAGTTTTAGAATCCTAATCAGTAGCTTCTTTTTGTTCTTTCATTTTCATTTTTATTTATTTTAACTTGAAGACTTTTCATTACGTTGAAGATAGTTATTATTTATAGGAATAATCAAATTATGCAAATATTCTTTTGCAGGAATTTTTTCTTTGAAAGATAAATTTGTAATTATCAGCTGTTACATTTACTTTAACATTTCAACTATTGAAGACTGCATTGTAGGTGTTAATTAATTTACAGTGACAGATCAGTAAGGCTAATTATTTACTTTGAGAAAACTAACTAAACCTTGCTACTCCTCCAAAGTTGATCAGTGTAAGCCAGTTATAAACTCATGTTATTATATAACTGAATCGTAATCTAACGGCACATGCTAAAAATAGTTGGTTTGTTTGCCAAGGTATTATATGCCCTTGACACTTTTTGGCATGAAAATTTAATACAGATGGCATATCTTAAATTTAAGAACATAAATTTGATTTCTATAAATTCTCTAATGCATGTCATTTGGTCCTATAAATTAAAGATGAACTGTTGTAATTCATGTTGATATAACTAGTATCAGAACTAAAACTTGGTAGTCTAAGTGAAGGAAATACTTCCTAGTAAACAACAGGATTCATTTTTAGTGAAATTTGCCAACTAAATATTTTTTTGTAATAGGTTTGCCTGTCATGCAGTTCACACTCCTCCCCAGTTTTTTAAAGAGGAGTAGAGGTTTATCCCTTGTTTCCTGTTTAGAAATCAGATTTCAGTTCCTTCTAAAGTTTTTTCATTCTCTATCACTCCCAGTAGTCTTTTGCATCTTAGTGGCATTATCACCTTGCTTGGAGTGAATTGGTTTTAAAAAAATAAAGTAAAATAATATGTAATAAATTGTAGTAAAAACAACTATAATTAAGCTGAAAGAAATAAAATTCCAAAAATCAATAAAATTTATCATGTCATATTAAATATAATTTTCTGGTCTATATGTAAATTGAAATTTTGAAAAATCTTACAAACATTTAATGCAGATATCTTACCACCATTATTTCAAATTGTGATGAAAATTATGTTTTTTAATGTTTTTGTTTTGGAGGGTTTCGTTGGGACTACGATAGCCAGGACGCAAAGAGAAAATAATAAAAAAAATAAATAAACGAGTATCCCAGGGTTCAATGTAAGATTGATGAAAAGAACAATGGGAGGGGAATTCTCCGATGTCGGTGAACGCAGTGAGAAAACGAACAATATGCAGACACAGAACAACAGAAGATGACATGAGAACATATAATAAAAATACTTTATTTATAAAATATACAGTGTATTCAAGAAAAGAAAACTAAATAGTAAAAGGGATGAGGGGACAGTTGGTTGGTCAAACATATATCAATGCGACGAAATACAGACAAAAATAATGATAGCAGATTATAGAATAAATATATATATATATATATATATATATATATATAAACAATGTAAAGACTTACAAATTGTAGGGATCGACGTTGATCGATTGTTATCAGAAATAAAATTCGAAAGAAAAGATGTCCATTCAATTATCCAAGCGAAAAAGGTGGAGTTGCTAATGTCCTGATATAAGTCCTTGATTAACACTGTTCAATCCTTGCTGGTGGCAAGTAATATACGCAGATAAACCACAGAAGTATAGATGACTTGTGTTTCAGAATACCATTCAGGATTCTTTCGTCAGTCATTCAATTCTTGGTGACATCTGATTCCTCTGAAAGCTAAGTCCAATTTTGGTGACGTCCGATTCCTCTGAAAGTAAGCAGTTAAGTGAAGTTGATATATCCCAACATGCGCAAAAAACAAAACCGCTAGGGGTTAAGTCATGTGTTGGCATATGAAAATGAGTGGGTGTTATCCATTGAACACTATTAAGGTCACTTGTACTTATCAGACAAGCAGCGTTCGTCGGGTCTGCGATCAGAGACCAGACAGGAGGTGGGTGAAAGGAAGGTTCTCTTCCAAGAACTGGCTTTAGTTTAACCAGGTACAAAAAAAAAAATATTCCATAATCTTCATATATTCAAAGAAATAAAGAGATGACTATTATTCTCATATCTTGTCGCAGGTATTAAAAATATACTTGTAAAATCTAAGGTGGGAGTACAATTATTGGTCTAACGTAACAAGGGTCATAATGCTTAAAAATCACAAAAATGAAAGTCAGGTTTCAGAGTTTGTCAACTAATTTTAAGAGATCTTTTGGTTTCTGTACATAAATAAAAATTATAACTTAAATTTTCTTGCAAAAAAAACAATGAAATTTATGTTTTTATTTTATACTAAATGTTTAAGTTTAAAATGTAAAAAAAAAAAAACATAATATTCTATAAAACTCACCTAAGTAAATATATAGTATATTTATTTAAGTAAATGCTCTGTTTATAACAAACAGTATTAACAACATTTACTGGCCTGAACGTGTGAAAAATTTTCATAGAAGGTATGTGCCCTCCGACAGGAATCAAACCTGTATCCTACATGGAACTGTCATGTAGCCCGACATGCTATACCAGTTTAGCTACAGAGGAGCAACTGGTAAACACGGTCAATTTTTATTGCTTTTAAACTACAATCTGCCATGATTTCCTTTGAACAATCATATCTGCTCAAAGTGTATCTAAAACATAAACAAATGTCACACACTACGAAATGGACAAAGTTTGACAATTATTTTTAATATTTTTTATTGTTATATGTTATTTATATAGACACAAATATTTAAGTAAATGCTCTGTTTATAATAAACAGTATTATAAATGTTCAGGCTGGTGAATGTTGTTAATACTGTTTATTATAAACAGAGCATTTACTTAAATATTTATGTCTATATGAATAACATATAACAGTAAAACATATTAAAAATAATTATTGGACTTTGTCCATTTCATTATATATATATATATATATTTATATATTAGATTTATATATTAGATTTATATATTAGATTTATATTTTATATATATATTTATATAATATATATATATATATATTATATATCTCTTAACCTAACCCAAAATTAAGAGCGGCAAAAAAAAATACTCTTTCTTGAGGTGGAAAAATAAATGAACAGTTAACTACTGATAAACAAGAGTGTAGAATGAGATGGGTAGGCAAATTAACTTTTGATTTAATGACTGTTTAAAATATTTTATATAGCTATGGTTACTTTTTTTTTCTCTATGGTTTTACATTTTTGTGCTGAATAGATAAAATTAAGTTTTTTCACATGAAATATCAATACTAAAAACATGCAAACACAAATTATCCCCTGTTTATAATCTTGAAAATTTATTTAACTAGAGGGGAATTAAAACTATTGAAACCAATGACTGCTGCTTTTGCCTTTCTTTATTTAAAATTCTATTATTACAAATAAACCTTTATTTGTTTAGAACATTATCAATTGTTATTACTGCAAGCAATCAGGCATTTAATAATTCACAATCCTCTATATGAGCTTGAATGAACAGGGTTACACTTGTACTGTTGAAGATACCTTGGAGGTTTAGACATGAAAAGTTGACCAAAATGAACACTTGTATAATAAACACCTAAAAATAGACTATTTCTATTGAAAGATGTTTTACCGAGTGTTTTCATTGACTGCTTTACTCAGTGTACTCATATTTACTTGTCATTAACTAATATCAATAAGCATCACAGCAGCTTTACTAAATATGAATGTTGTAGCAAAAAATGCAAATCAAATACCTTGATAATTTTAACATTACAGCAAAATAAACATTTCCACAATAGAATTCACTCTTCAGTTATTTTGGCTGATTTTTGCCTATATAAACACTGCACTTTACATGATTAGCCATTTTGTTTTATTGATATATAAAATAAATACTTAATGGAAGCTAAAGGTTTATTTGTTGAATAATGACAATAGCTGTTTAATATAGAATCAGTTGGTTTTGCACAGATGTAAACAAATGGTAGATATTTGTATGTAATATATTAAATTTCAATGTCTTAAGTGAATAGATACATTGTGAGTTTGAAGCTTTAAAATAGGTCATAAGACTTATTTGATAGATTATGGCAAAGGTTTAATAACTTCAGAAATTGCAAAATGCCAATGATGAAAATTATAAAGATTGTTGACAAGTACCACCAAACTATTAAGAAGTTATTTTAAAATACTGAACAATTCCAATGCAGATTTGATAAGGGAAAATTTATGACTTCATCTTGTCAATCGGTTTGCCATATCAAGAGAGGCTACAAAATCTTTTTCTTTCTTTTTTTTTTTTTTTTTTTTTTTTGTCAAGCTATGAAATCTTTGTGGCAACAAGAAAGTCTCAAGAAATACAATATATCTGTCTTAAATCAAGTGGTAAAAGATCAATCACTAGGCTATTAAGAGATATTCATAAGGAAAATCGAATGAAATGGGTAAGAGAATAAATGAATAAAAAATTTTCAACTTTTTTTTTTTTATCCCAAACATGCTGTTGTACTATCCTCAATGTATGCAACAGATAAAACAAAGACTATATGTGGTTACTAATGGAAACTTCCTCTGCAAGTTGAGACCTCAACAAGTCAAGTAGTATGATATTTTTGAGTTGGAATTATAGGTGTGCCTTGGTGGACATGATATTAAAATGGAAATTTAGCATGCATTTACTTTATTTGATAGGCATGTGATGCATGGAGAAATACTTCAAGAACCAAACACTTAGAAAGCTTTGCACCATTACATTTGGTGAACATCTGAATAAAAATGGGTTTCAATGACAATTGCTTGAAGTGGCTGGCTTTTCTGCCTGACCATTACCCGATTGAAATGTTGTGGAGCATTTTCAAGAGGAATGTTTATATTATAAACATGTAAATATTTCTTGGAGTTTCAGTAACATGACTAATATAAAATTTGGAAAATTCAGTAAAATTCATAAAATCATTGCAATATCATGTGACATATAGTCTACTGCAATTTATACTTATGTGAAATATCCAGCACATTATTAGTACAAATTTTTCTGTGAATCTTTTTGTTTGTTTTATAAAAAATATTACACAGAATTATGCCCCTCCCTTTTTTTTTTTTTCTTAACTTCCTAATATAGCAGTTGACAGTTTGGGTGACTATTTTTGTCAATTTTTAGCTGATACAAAAAAACAGAAAGATTCTTTTTCTTCTCTCTGTCTCTTTCAATTATTTCTAATGGCTGCACAAAGGAAGAAGTGATGACTCAGTAAAAGGTGTAGCTTCAGTTTAAACATTCTGTGAAAATTGAGTACTTTTCATGCACTTGTTTATGGATATTGTTACTAGCATTTGTTTTATTCTTTCTACAACGGGGTGCTAAAAAGTTCTCAACCCTTTTTCTAAAATCTGACCAAACATTAAAATTTTCTCTGGTTGGGCCAAGGGTCTTTAAATACCCCCTCAGAAGAGTTTCTATATTGATTTTTGCTTTTCACAGTGAATATTTCATATTAAGATGCTTGAAAATAGAAATTTCAAAAAGATAATTACAAAATTAACTGAAAGATAAGTTAAAAATAAACTTTTCATCTACAATAAAAATGATTTTTTTTACAGTTATAATTATTAGTTAAATGAAAAATTGTTGGTTCATAAGTGAATACCTTATTAGTTTTTTTTTTTTTTTTTTTTTAATGATCTGTTTATTTTGAATAATTTTATTTTTTTTTAATGTCTTAATCCCTCTAGCCTACCCACGTGCAAAATATTTTATCTCGTTATGGCTTTTTATTTACAGGTGGACGAGGGAAATGCATCAAAAGTGCAAATGCCTGGTACACACCCAATGAATTTGAGGCCTTCAGTGGTCGTGCAAGTAGCAAGGATTGGAAACGGAGCATTCGATATGGTGGGCGTACTCTTCAGTGCTTGATTGAAGATGGCTTGCTACGACCACATGCAACATCTTGTACCTGTGCCGCATGTTGTGATGATGAGTCTGTTGTATGTATTAGTATTTTCTAATCATGAATAGTCAATTTTTAAGCTAAAAAACTATCAGTCAAAACACACTCCTGGGTAAAAAAAAATTTTTGTGCAATTGCACTTTTGTTTTATTGAATGAAAGCAAAATATGTAATTATATGCAACAAATATGCTATGTTTAGGTGTAAGCATATTTGAAATTATTGATAGTGTTTTTTTTTTGCGTGTGTGCACGTTTTTCTCTTAACTTTTAAAGTTAGTTGAGCATGATTTCAAAAAGATTTTAAAATGAATTAAAAAGTGAATGTTTGATTTTTTTTTTTTTTTTTTTTTTTTTTTTTTTTTTTTTTTTTCCTCCAAAACATCTAAATATTATACAACTATTAAAGTTAAAAGCTATGTTGCTGGTCTTTGCCAAGCAACAAAATTTTATCCAGATAGTCAGGCCCTTTTTAAAGTCAGAAATATCCAGATTCCATTGCTTACATTCAGTGAATTTGTAAAAAAAAAATTACAAATGGCATGTTCTTGGGTAGAGAAAACAGTTTCTTGAAAAACCAAAGTGACAACAAGTCAGCATGATAAAAGACTGTTTTAGAGTGTAGTTGAAACACTCCAAAACAATATTTTATCATTATGTCAAAAAATGGCACAAGTATTCAGAAAATCATTGTATTTCAAGAAGGATTGAAGTGGTGTAAAAAGAATCAGACTGACTCAAATTTTTATCACTTTATGGTTATCACTATACTCAGTGGTTTGAGTATGTGCTCTGGAGAGATAAGATATATTTGAGTTGTCTATCCATGCTTTAAAACACCATTTTCCAAGGTGAGATAAAAAAATGAAACTCTAAATACAAATCTACCACAATGGAGCATTGAGGAGGAGGAATTATGCCATGTGGTGTGTGGGGTCTGCAGCTGTCATTGGCAAACTGACACAATCATAAAAGCTGATTACTCTGAAGTGGTACTAAAATGTATTACAAAAATGGCTTCTGAGCCTAAACAAGGAGTGTGATGGAAACAAAAAGAGGCCATTTTTCATTAAAAGAATGCTCCAACACACAGTAAAAACAGCAAAATTACAGTTTAAGTAGCAGTTATTACTTGTGTAATTTTAGCCTTGTCAGTCGTCAGATTTTAACTCTGTAAAAAACATATAGGTGTCTATTAAAGCCAAAAAGATTGAGAGGAAATTTGGAAATACTGACTAGTTGTGAGTAGTAGCAATGAATGGTAAAATATTGATGTGACCAGCACACAATTTGCCTAAATTGCTCAGTTTTCTGAAGAAGAACAAAAGAAAAGCTGTTTCTTGTACACACATTGTCACATATTTCACTAGGTACCTCTACTAATTCGCTGAAAAAAAAAGGTGGGGTAGCTTAGACATTTCTGAATGAATCGAACACTGCATGATATCCATATAAAAGTCTAAATTTGACAAGTTTATTTAATTATATAACTAGTTCTTTGGTCAATATTTTGGTTTTATAGCATCTTATAGGGCTGAACAAAAATACCCTTCATGCAATCTATCTTGTATTCAAATTACTTATCGCGTCTATGTAAATTATATTATGACTATGTAATTTAGGGTATGCTCTCTATTAATCTCTTTATATTATCTTTTTTTTAAGGAAAAAAGTAATTATAAATCTTCATTATTATAAAGGTTTCCCCGTTTATTTTTCTTAAATATCTTCATATAAAATAAAATAAACAAGAACAGCTATCTGAAGGTTACTGGACATTATATTCAGTTGCTGAATGCTGGAAAACTGACAAGACTATTATGCAGTTTGATTAAATCAGTAAGTCATAAAAATATGTGGATTGCTTATAAACAGTTTAAATCAATTGATAAAGACTGCATTATGATACTATGATTTACTTGCAGAATTGAACTTAAATAGTTAATATTTTATGCATACATGTGTATTAAAAATTATTAAAAATTAATAAAAAAATTTTAAAAAAATCATTAAACTTTGTTCATTAATAGAACAGGAAAAAATGAAGCTTATTTTCAAATTGTTCCTCTTTTGAAATTGTAATTTTTAGAATAACAAATTCATAAAACTGCCATTTTTTTTTTTTTTTTTTTTTTTTCTACACCTTTGTCTTCTATAAACAGACTGGACCCATTCGATTATTTGTACCTTACAAACGTAGGAAAAGAGATAGTGAAAGTGGTCCACCTTCCCCAACTTTGAAAAAACAGCGGCCTGGCTGTCCAAAATCTCCAACAGTAGTGCCTTCCGGAATGCCAAAAGAAGGTGAGTATCAACTTTTTTTCTTTTCTTTTTTCTCTCTCTTTGTTTTCCCATTTTTTATAGAGAAAAAAATTTTTTTTTTTTTTTTTTTTTTTTTTTTAATGTACCACAAAATTATCTCCTTAGCACAAATTCTAGTAACCTTGATAAAACTTAAATTAAAAAATAATTGACGTGATATCTGCACTCAAATCTTGCAAGTTTAGGGATATAAATATGTCTATCCAATGTTATTAAAAACTTTGATAGAATCTCAAAGGTTGATGAATTTGTAGTGAAAATTTCCTTCTAAAGAGTAAAGCAAGGTTAGCTTTTTAATATATTAAGAATAAGTTAATTTATTGTCTAATTTTCAGTGGTTATGTTAGATTATTTACATAAATTAAATATTTAAAAAATATAGATTGCTAAATGGCCAGGTGTCACATTAGTTCAGTAATCTTTTATTTGCAAGGGAAGAAAAGAAAGCTTAAATTTAACATTAGTGGATATATCTGTTACTGTGGTATTGCATATTTTGCAATTTCACAACTGTTCTAAGAACAGTTGATAAGAATACCCACTATTAGGATTGAACTTTATACTGAATAATTTGTTAAAGAAGCAAAATCATTGCAAGTAACTGTTTAAGTATTTGTAGGATGTGGGTAATGTTGGTCATGACTTCAATATTTGATTTAGATAATCACCTTTTTCTGGTAGAATTTACTGGATCCCCTCTTAAAAGAATCCTTATTTAGTCAAAACACAGTATATGCAAATTTCATCTAACCATGCTTGTTTTTTATTTATTTATTTTTTTTAACCTCCTACTTAACAAGAATTACTATATGGAAATAATATTTTAAGCCAAATTCTTTTATATTTAGATAAGAATAGATTTTTTTGATTTTTTTATACAAAATTTATTTCAGCTTAAATATTAAGGTCATATGCAAATACAAAATACATGCAAATTCTGGCCAATCATACTTCATTTTATTATATAAGAGATAAGCAAATAGAATAAATGCCCCTTTTTTCTTTAAAATAAATCATTTCAGTCAGTTTTACTTTGAAGTACACAATTGAACTAAAATGATTGGTCTTGGGGAGGTTTCTTTAGAAGATAAAAGTAATTAATATACTTTTAAAAAAAAAATTAAAACTATTTTATAACTTGTTTACTGCTTCCACTTTTTCTGTTCTATTATTTTTCTAATATTATATGGCCTGTGAGCATTAAGTGTTTCATGAAACAGTTATTTCTTTTTAAAATCAAAACAAATTTACTAGGTTAACAGCCAATAACTTTTTATTTAAAAACATTTCTATAATATATGACTTTTTCTTTTTCTTTCTTTTTTTTTTTTTTTTTTTTAGAATGACTTATCAAAATTATATTAAACTAGAAATATTCATTATTCTTCCAAAAGTATACTGTTAGTGTAAATTAACATTTTAAAAGCTGAACTTTTTCCTTTTTATGAGAGCTCTGTTATTAAAACATATTTTTGAATGAATGCTAGGTATTATTTTACTCTAATGGATATAAGTGCAATTATAATTGCTGATGAAGGCCTTTCTTTTTTCTCTCTCTCTAGTGGTTGTAACTTTACCAAGTGGCCAGGCACTTAGCCGACCACTTAGTGTTAATAATGCAGAAAATGGTGAAACTGTGCATATTGTAACAACGGATGCACAAGGAAACTTTGTAGCTGGAGGTGAGTGGAGTGACTTTATATATTCCTGCAGTTTCTTTCTAGACTACCTGATGGTTACTATACAAAAACATCTTTTAAAATGCATTGTTAGGAGGTTTCAATATATCAGCATTTTTCCCCATTTCAAATATGGAAAAATGGTTAACTTTTTCTTCTTCCATCTCATTAAATTTAATGCTTCTATCATGCTCAAATAATTTTAGAAACTTTATTTTTCATTTTGATGCTATTAAAAATTTCTTTTGAGTGACATTCTCTCTCACAATAAAAATAAATGCTTGTGGAAATTGCATTTGATATTTTAAGTAGCATTATAAAATCTTGTGACCAATTTTGTTTTTTCTTCCCATTGTTGGAATATTTTATTCCCCCTATTTCCTCACACTATTACATAAAAGGCATATCATGACATTGAATTTATCTTTTTCTTTAACCTCTTGCTGTTGTGTATCTGCAATGAAATTCCATAATTAGTACTGTGTATTTATACCTAGGAACTTTAAATCCCCCCCAAAAAACTGAAATAAATGTTCTTAAATTTTTTTCTGTGTTTTGTATTTTAAGTTAATTAACAAATCTTTATATTCTATTCCTTCATGGTAAAAGTGATAGAAACGTCTTACTGAATTTTGTACAGGGAGAAATAAGTTTGTATTCTAGTGTGCATAAAATCCACTTGCTATTGTATAAATAAATATAAAATATTTTGTAAGTCGATAACCTGTAGAAATTTCTGTATGAAGTGTTTGTATCCTTGAGGAAATCTTAATGTCTTCTCTTAATGGTATGTTACCACTTTGTGTAGGTACTGTCTTTTTGTACTTGAGTGAAATATTTCATAAAAATTCATTGTAATTTCTTACAAAATTCAAGTTGTTTTGGCTTTTGTTCTAGTCTTTCATTCAAATTAATTGGAAATTCTTGTTTTACTTGAATTTTAGTCTGAAAATGATGCCTATAGGTACATATATTTTTTTAAAAAATATTTTTTAATTTTCTTTGCTACATGAGTAACTTTTTTCAGCCCATATTATGGAAAAGTAGTTGTTTTTTTAGGGTGGAGGCGTCGTGCATATTAATCCTGATGTCTATATTAACAAAAGTGCAATTTTTCACCTGTAAAAAGGTTTATCACTTAAGACAATAACTATTAAACATAGAAAATTTTTGTGAGAACTGTGTGTTTTACAAATATTTAACATAAATACTGTCCTACCACACTTATGTAGAATATTCCTTTTAAATTCAAGAGATTGTGACAACTTTGACAAAATATAATTTGTCAGTTAATTTTATTTTGAAACAGTGCATTTTTTTTTTTTTTTTTTTTTTTTTTTTTACATTTAAAAACTTCATTAAAGCTTTAAAATCTCTTAGCAGTGGAATCTATAAATTTGTTTCTTAATAAAAAATTGTGACATTTTCCTTTTATAGATGCTGTTGTCATGACATCTCTGGCTAATGCCTCTAAAACTTCTGTAACCAATGTATTAACAATGGATGTATCTGAACAGAAATATTGGTGGCAACTTGAAGAGGTAAGTTTCTTGTTTTATTTATATATTCATAAATAAACTTGTTCTGTAAAATGTTTTTAACTACTTAAATTTGATTTCTTTTCTCTTAAAGTACTTGATAGTTGTTTATTTCTTAAATGAGGAGTAAATGACATAAGCACAGGAAAAAAGTTTAAAAAAAAAAAAAAAAATACACATCTGGGGTAGCAATGTGTAATAAAATTTGAGTATTTAAATATTTAAGTTGAGTGATAGCGCTGTTTTATTTCCAGATGGCCAATACCTTAGTACAGCAATCGCAGCAATTAAAAAGCATGATTGAGCAAGCAAAACATCAAAGCCTTGTTGCCAAGGAGACAGCGCTGCAACAGCTGAAGATTCAGATGGAAAAAGAAAAGCACGAAGTGAGTAGTTACTGCTTTTTTTAACAATAGGATTAAAATTATCAAGCCTATTTTTGAAACTAAAACAATTACTTAAACTTTCACTTTTATTTCTTTTCTTTTTTCCCCCCTCCTCCTCCTAGAAATAGCAATAAAGGGTGTTTTTGGGGGTGTGGTTGAATCAAATTTAAGCTTGGGTGGGGGGGGTTGGCTTATAGAAATCATTTGGGCATGATAATTCTTTTTGAAATATTAACAAAATATTCCTAGTGTTTTTTTTTTTTTTTTTTTTTTTGGAGGGGGGGTCAAAAAATTCTATTGAGGGAAATAAAGGCGTGTTTTTTTTTTTTTTTTTTTTTTTTTACTTAAAAGAAAAAAGTGTAGGGAAATTTCTCAGAGTTCATTGCAATTTCCAACTTTCCAACTAGATTGTAACCTTGTTTTCTAGTAAATCACCTTAAAATACCCAGCATGTTTTCTCTTTGAATCTATTGAAAGTACTCTTGAATTTAATTTGGGTTTTAGTAGCATACATAAATATACAAGCCTCCTCTCCTGTAAACTCCACTGAGGAATATGACTTAATTTTAGTAATCAAATGTGAAGTTGTATTTTAGTGTGATTTGAGTAATTTTAATGTAAGCACAAGCCATGAATTATATGTACATAATTTACTAAAGCTGCTATTAAATATTCATTAAATGCTTCACTCTTATAGTGAATAAGAAAAAAAATCATTATCCAGTCTTATTAAACAGTAGGGTCTATCCTGGTAGATTTCATGTTAGTGCTGAGAACCTCATTTCATTCAAATAATGTAATAACCTTATCAGTCTATAAGAGATTTCGCGTGTTAAATCTCTGGAATCCTGACAGAATTATCTCAAAAACCATTGAAAATTGAAACTGACACTTTCATTTTATATGAAGGTTAATTGATTTCTCTTTCAAATGTTATCAAATTTAGCTTACATGGTATTACTGGTTATGAGAGAACTTCGTAAAAGTTGGAGATTTCTGGAACCTTTAGTTAATCATGTGATGAATGTTAATGCTGTGTATTGAAATTAGGTGCTACCTGATTGTGGGTGCTTTCAGGCATTCCCAGATTATAAGCGTGTGAAACTTGTGTGCGTATTAGGGAACTTCAGATCCTAAAGGGTTAAAGCTACTTAGTAATATTTTAAATACTTTTAAGACTGAATTATAACATTATAACTTTGTAAAGTTATTTAGTATTAGGCATTTGTATAATTTATGTAATTTGTGCCCTACCTTATTCATACACATTTCTATTGAAATTAGTTCTTTTTATCTGTGTTCTATACTAGTTTACCAATGCTGCCAAAAATGGCTGTATATTTGAAGTCCTTATGACTTCTGTGTTAGTTACCAGTGCAAGGGAGATAACGTGATAAAAATGTGAGACATTACAAACATTTTTCTATTAGATAGGTTGTTCATTTAAACTAACACTACCTGTTTTTATTTATTTATATATATCACAGCTGTTTGAGGTTTCCTATAGCCGCACTGAACTTAAATAAAGTCAATTCAGGTTTCCTATGGTAAAAATTTTCTTTCCCCAAGTGAAAATCATCACAAAAATGGCAAAAGTCATTTTGTCACAGCTTATTTTCTCTCAAAAAATGGATTTTCATTCTTTTATAGGGGTAAAATATTGAAAAATGACTGTTTTATCATTGCCTAAACTAATATCAAGGAAACTTTTGATCTGAACCCCATGAAACTAGGTAATTTCTGAAAGCAAAAGATATATTCTTTCATTTAAAAGTAAAATTAGCTGGTGTAAATGACTCAAAATTTTTTTTCAGTAGGTAAAATGTGAAAAAATAATGAAAATTCTCCATTTTTTTCTTGTTCTAAACAAATATTTCCCCCATTAATGGGAAATTGACCTTTTTTTTTTTTTCTTTTTTTTTTTAATCAGAAAGCCTAAATCATAATCAAACTATTTCAGGCATAAAATTGAGTTTTGAAGGAAATCAACATTCCTAGGGGTTCAAAATGCGACAGAATCCATTGATAATTTTCAATTATATGACTGCCAAGGGTTAAAAAAAAATGACACCCGACCATGGAAATCTTTAATAAAAGGCAAAAGATTTATCTGCAATTCCTAACCACCAGAAACCAAAAGTTTTTTTGTTTTTTCTAAAAAATAGCAGCGATAAGGAAAATTAAACCTAATTGACTTTGACATCTAGGTCAAAATTCAGCCAGCAATAAACGGTAAACCTTAGAACAAGTTGTAATAAAACACACCACTCCCAGATAAAAGCAAAGAGTGAAAAAAAAGTGTTCAACATTACTAGGGCTTGATATAACCTATGTTTGAACAATGGCTTGATGAGTTTTGTTTTGTTTTTAACACCCCGTGACCCGGGTGATGACAACAACACTTAGCAGACGACATTGATTTTTTTTCGTCGCATATCTTTCGTATTTCCCATCGCTGGGCCATTTAGCCGTTCCTTTTATTCAATGTTTTTCTCAGAAAATTGGGCATAATTTCTTAATGCTAACCGCCGAGTGACATTTTCCACAGCCAAATCGAAAATTAATTACCTGTGAATAATTCCATGTGCAAACAATGGCCGCTGGATCCTATAACGTCACCCTAAAAGGTCCAGAAGTTTACTAATTGATCGAAAACCTGTTGCGCATAATTGTACTTTTCACGGTCAGTTTCCATTATTTCATCTTGATATTATCATTTTCAGACAGCCAAGTCATCAAGGACTCAGGAAAACAGTTTGGCATGGGTTTTCTTTAAGAACTTTACATTCTATGAGGTGTTTAAAATGTTACTGACGAATAAGATTTTTTGCCAAATATTTCGTTTACGCGTCATGTTGGATTTTCCTATATGACAAAAACAAGGCTTTTAAACAGCCGTGATATATATATATATATATATATATAAAATGTCAGTGATAATACATTTGATAGTTTATAAGAACCCATTGCCATTTTTCTCTCATGTGGGGGGGAAGATTCCTAGTTCTTAAATGCTGGAATATCTGCTGTTTACCAGACTTGATAGGCTATTAATAAATGTACTGAAGGCTATTACTGTCAAATTAAGTGTAAATAGAGGATATCATATGCCATCAAATACAAAAATCTTTCCTTCTTTCTCCCTTAAGAACTTGGTTTAGCATTTGTCATGGACTTATTTCTTTCTTTTTGTAGGCATTGAATACTGCGAGAATAGAAAATCATATGAGTCTTCAGCGTACTCTGATGGAAGAACGAGCTCAAAAGGATATTGCTGTACAAAGTGCTCTGGCCCAAGCTCGTGCTGAGATGCAGGACAACAGTGTGACCCTTGTTTCCAGCGATAAAGTAACTTATGCAGTTGCTTGGACTCATCAGAACACACAGGGTCACATTGATAGTATCATAGATGGTGATGTGGAAGAGGAGCTAGATAAAGACAAAGACTGAAGACATTAATAGAGGATTCATTTCTTTTGTTGATTTCAAGCTGCCTGAAGAACTTTAAATCTATTTAATCTGACAGACAGCCCGGTTACTTTCTCCATTTTTGTTAATTTGGAAACTGAATACTGATGACCATAAAGAAGTTGCTCAATGAAACACACTGCCACTAGCTCCAGTTTTTGGTTTAATAAATGGATATAGAAACACACAAATACATACATATAGTGTCCCAAGCTGAATTAGATTTATATATATATATATATATATATGAATCTGACAGGATGATAAAATAAAGAACAAATTGAGAACATATCGATCTAATGTTTCATTTTTATTAAAGCTTCATCAAAGATCTATGGAACATGTTAGACTGATATACATTTCCAATTTGTTTATTTTATCATATATATATATATATTAGGTTGGTGCAAAAATAATGACGTAATAATGTCGTTTTTTGCCGTATTTTTTAACGTCAAAACATTATTACGTCATTATTTTTGCACCAACCTAATATATACACACACACACACACACACACACACACACACACACACACACACATCCTTACCTAAAGTCTGTTAAACCTTTAAATTTTAATTTATTCATAATTCTTCCAATCTTCATATTTTTGTTGGAAAACATTTACAGATTTATCACCTGTTTGTTTTTTTTTAAAGAATTTTAGGTTTATGCTTTATTTTAAAAATTTTTTATACTCTTAGCAAAAAATCAATTGGTATCTAAATCATTGGATGATTGCTTATTTTTGGTTGTTCTTCCAATTAATGATAATTGTTTAACATTTGCCAATCAAACAATTGTCATTGCTCTCAAGATGAGGCACTGCTGATGAATCCATTACAATACCCAGTCAGTTTTGTGACTTTCTGCTGTTCTCTGGAAGATGTTGAAAATTAAGCCAGTCCATTTATTAGTGGATGCTTCAATATCTTCTCCACCTTTCTAGAGCTTCTGGCTCTGGGCATGTTGTTAACATGTGCTTTGTATGAATATGTGAAAATATCAACTTTATCCTGATTGAGTACACATCCTGGTTTCAATGTTATGATCTTTGTTGACTTTCCCATTCTGTAAGAAGAGAAATGTTAAGAGGTTAAACTTAAGCCCATGTCATTCATTCTTTTAGTTAAATGGCGATAAGAATGTTCCTGTTTTTTTTTTTTTTTTCTCTTTTTTTTTTTTTTTTTTTTTTTTCTTTTTTTAAATAAATTTAATTTAATCTACATCTGCTATTAGAGTTCTTTACCTCAAAATATTTTGTTTATACATACACATGTGCACACATAATGAAGAACATAGCATATATTGTAGCATATTTGGTATCCATTTAAATTTAATATTACAGTATTATATGCCATTAGATACAGTAATTCATCAAATGTTATCTTGCCATAAATATACAGAAATTTTTCTACTTTTTTTTTCTTTCAACAGTTTGTCAATGTTAGCTCTATATATTTCCAAGAGACTTATATTTTTCAAATGAAAGCCTTTCAGAAAATTTTTTACTTTCTATAATTTTCATAATTCTAATTTACATATATGAAAAAGGGAGTCTGTATTATTATGAGCCAATTTCTCTGATACAATATAAATTGAAGTAACAAAAATCTTAACAAGTTACCTAATATATAGTACCTCCTATCATCAGAATAACATCAGCTGCACATTGCATTGTCTTGCTGAAACTCAAAATGTCAGCATTCCACACTACTTTAGACAAAAAGTTAGGGAGAAAACCCTATCAATACTGGAAAGAATAATAATGGCTGACTTGAAACCTATTATCCTGAAAAGTTGTTTTAAGAGAAAGATTTTATAAATTTCATCCAACAGTAGCACTGGCTTTTCAGTCAATGCTAAATGTTTCCATTTAAGATGGCTAATACTGTTACCATTACACTCTAACCTATTACAGAGTTTGTACAACACACTCAATGCAATAACTCGACCATCTGCTTAAAAGTGTCGGAAATTAAACATTTGGCTATTCTTAGATACTAAAAATAAGGATCAAGTGAACAGCTCTGGTCACACCTGTTATAAAGACTTTTTTTTTTTTTTTTTCTTTGGTGGGGTGTATCATTTAATATATATATATATATATATATATATATATGCGCATTCATTCTATGGTTACTCTTGCCTAAGAAAATCCTGAAGCAGCACCCCAGTCCATCTTTCTTTCCTTAGCAATTATTCTGCAACCAAATCCTGTCTGCATCCCATGACTTCCACAACTAAACATGAATCAAGTAACATGTTATTGGTCTTCCATTGTTCAAAAGCAATGCTCTTTGATCCTTGTAAAGTTTTGTAACTGATACTGTGGCATCAGTAATTGTAGCTCCATTGATTGATAACTTAAAAACCATATGGAATTTAATGTTGTACAAGGTGTTGATTATTGTGCTGAGCACAAGTGTTGAATGAGTTTACATCTTTCTCAGTTGCCAACAATTATGTACTTACATCACTTGCTGTGACTGAGTAGAATAACTTATCAGCATGGCAACTGGCAAGTAGTGGTTCAAATCCCCACCTATTTATTCCTTTGGCCCAATCCCTTGGAAATGTCAGGAATCCATCTCTTCTGCACCCCTTAGCTATGGATTAAAATTAAATGGTAGCTTAAACTAAGCTCTCTGACCTCAAATGGTGACAAGTTCAGGAGGAAAACTACCCCAAATACAAGACCATGGGAAAACCATTCCTTTATTTCTCAAGAAGACTTGGCTATTCTTAGATACTAAAAATAAGGATCAAGTGAACAGCTCTGGTCACACCTGTTATAAAGAGACCTTTTTCTTCTTCTTTTTTTTTTTTTTTGGTGGGGTGTATCGTTTAATTTATATAATAATATATATATATATATATATATATATATATATATATATATATATATATGCATTCATTCTATGGTTACTCTTGCCTAAGAAAATCCTGAAGCAGCACCCCAGTCCATCTTTCTTGCTTTAGCAATTATTCTGCATCCCATAACTACCACAACTACAATAGCCCTTTACTTATGACACAAACATCACTTAATTAATTCAATTTTTAGTTTACTCTTAAAAATTTATCTGAGCTTTTCTTCTGTAAAGAATTGAATACTGTCACTGAGGGGCAAGGAAGGTAAACCTCACAAATTTGAAGGGGACAACAAAATCTGCTCTAGTCATAAACTAAAATAGCCTTTTTAACATTTTTCCTACCCTTTTTAATTGCTGAATATTGCTTAGAATAATATTTAAAAAAATAAAAAATTATGCCTGTATTTTTTTCAAATACCATTGTATAGTGTTTTTTTTTTTTTTTTTTTTTTTTTTTACATCAAGCAAAGTATAAACCCATACGATCCAAAAGGTTACTAAGAATGAAAGACAATAGCGTGAAGGGAAAGGACAATAAAAAAAAAAGTGGGTGTGGCAATTGATATTGTATTTAGATTTTTGTAGTTAACTGGAAGAGTTTCACAGGTGAGAAGAAACTATTAGAACAACTAATAGTTACATTTAGCAATTTCAGCAGTTAAATGATTCGACCTAGCTGCCAATCTAGTACTGCACTTAACTTAAGACAAGTCAAGGTAACAAAAATGAAAACTCATCAGAACAATTACCATGAAAATATTTGTAGAAAAAGGCACAGCACAGCAAAGCTATGTTACAGCAGGGGAAGTGATTGAAGCTGAGATGCCAGATGAGGCCTGATAATATTGCCGATTCTCTAGATTTTCTCCAAAATTTAAAATAAACACCAGACCAGAAGTGGTAACAATATTCAATGAATGGTAGACCTTTTAGAGTTGTAAGACAGATTCAGGTGAAAAAAAAATTATCTAAAATAACTAAACTAGCTTTCTTAGCAGCAGATTTAGCAATTCTCTTGATGGTTTGCATCAGCCATTCTGATTGCTAAAATGTAAAACCTTGTCTACCATTATTGAATTAGAATTCATTTGATGTTATATTTGAAACTTTCTACAAGAAAAATTCTATCAGAACTAATCTGATTTCAAGTCTTACAATCATTTTATTTTCCATTAGCATTAAAATATTGTAGCATGCAAGTAGAATACATACCATATTTTTCTTGTGCATAATGAGATTTTAAATGAAAACTAAAAGCAAGAAAGGGGAGGGGGTTATGCATACATTTTCAGAAATTTTTACTCCACTTAAAAAAAAAAAAAACTTATTTGAAATGGCAAGATTGCAAATACACCCCACACAATAGATAAAATAGGTCAGTGTTGACAATTGTTTACAAAAGGTATTTAATGTCAGCAATAATTGTTTCTTCATTCTTAATGAAAGAATTTTTTTTTTTTTTTTTTTTTTTCAGTTTATTATTATATAAAATAGCTTTTTAAAAAAAACATTGCTGAGGGACTTTTTATTTTAATCATTTCACCCCAAGCAAGGCAATAAAAGCCACTAGGATGTAAGGGATTATTGAAAGTCAAAGAAACAGGACAACAAAAGAACCGGATTCAAGGAGAGAGAAGATGACAATTGAGATAGCATTTAAATTTTTAAAGATTATAGTTGGCTGGAATCCAAAAGAGTTTGAAAGTGAGAAATGTGAGAGAAGAAATTTATTTCAAAAGTGAAATTAGGAAACCTAGCTGCCAATCTGGCACTGCTTAAAATTTGTGAAATCAAGAATATCAAAGAGGAAAGCTATTTAGAACAGTTACTGTGGAAATATTTATGGAAAAGGCAGAGGAAAGCTACATTGCATCATAGGAAAGTGATTGAAGCTTAGATGCCAGATTCTTTGGATTTTGTCAAGAATCTCTAGACATATAGCAGAAGCGTCAGACCAGATATGGCAGAAATATTCAAAACAAATGAATGGAAAACAAGTGCAAAATAGATTGTACAGAAATATTAGTGTCAAAAGAAAAACGATCTTTTTGAGACATCATTTTTTTGTGGGTACATTTAAACTTTGGTGCAGAGATTTACATAAAAAAAAACAAACATTTGTATTTTGAACATTTTCTACATTTCATCAAGAAGTAGACTGAACTAGAAGATTCAGGAGTTCATAACATGTCTTAGCTTAAACATCATCATATGTTCAGCTCTGTATCTCCCATTGTATTGTGTGAATGAGACACCTTGCACTACAAACCTCAAGAACAGATGATGCTACTGAAAGTATTTTGTCAAATATTTACAGCAATTTTAATTGTGTTTGTTTTAGCTTGATTTCTTATCTCTTTTGCTTCCCAATGTATATTAAATAAGTTTTTAGGTAATTAAGCATTTGGAAATGAGTGATTTAGATATTACACCTACCTATTTCAACTGTAAAATGATAGGACCTTGACCCCAATCTCATACTGCACTCAAATTCACAAAGTCTAGGTACCATAGAGGAAAGTTCATCAGAACAATTATCATGAAAATATTTATAGAAGAGGCACATGGAAGCTACTTTACGACAGTGGGAAAGTGACTGAAGCCAAGATGTTATGTCAGGACCATTAACATTGCAGATTCTTCTTTGGATTTTATCAAGAATCTCTAAATATATAGCAAGAGCACCAGACCATATGTGGCAGCAATATTCAAGCATGGATGAATGATAAACTTATAAATATGTAAGGTAGATTCTGGAGAGGACAATTATCTAGCACAACACAGTGAACAAATTTTTCTAGCAACAGACAAAGCAATTAATTCAATATAATCTCTTCACTTCATGTCAGCAGAAAATGTTAGTCCTGGAAAGGCACAAGTCACTCTCTTAGAGGTTAGCATCAGCCATTCTGATAGAAACCAGAAGTGATTTCTTGAATGATTGATAGAGTGCAGTTTCGTTTTTGGAAGCATTAAAATTAACAAGCCATCTCATGCTCCAGTTAACAGCAAATTGTAGGTCATTTTTTTATTTTTTATTTATTTTTTTTTTTTTTAAGATTAGCTGCCAATTTAACCTTATCAAACTGATCAGATTTGCTATTAAGGCAGGAGTAAATAGTTGTATTATCAGGAAGGTCATTGATGAAAATTAGGAACAATGTAGTTCCAAGGATAGAGACTTTGGGGACGGCTATTAATACAGAAAGATCTCTTTCATTTCACATTTTGATAAGAAAACTGAATCAGTTCAAAAATTCATCCAGAAATACCATAAACTTTCAACTTGTGAAGAAGACCAGTATGCCAAACCCTATGAAATGCTTTCAAGATCTCCAAAACAACAGCCTGAATTTCACCATTCTTATCTAAAGCTTGATAGACTCTTTCAGTAATAATCATTAATACATCAATGTTTGACCTGGAAGCCATATTGCTTATCTGAAAGAAGACCCTGCAATGTGAGATGGTTGACCAATTCAGAGTTGATTAGGGCCTCTAGTACTTTGCCAATCAGCAGTTAACCTGGATTAGAAACTGTCAGAATAGTAAATATATATGACAATTTGGTAAAACTTCTACTTTGACATGTTTTGCTGATGAACAGGAATGACCAGAAAAAAAAAGTTTTGTTTCACAAGAAGCAAATCTAGATTAAGACAAAATGGGATACATGTTAAGAATCTAAGTTTAACTAGTTTTCATCTGTTTTTATTTTTTCTTAAGGGCTTACATAGCTAATATTGTATTAGCACTAATTTAGTAAGAACAGATGGTAAACTGAAATACCCTGATTATATATTAATCATAGGAGACTGTTGTTTTAATAAAAATGATTATAATTCGAGGATGCATTGAAAGTGCTATGATCTAAGAATGCTCTACAATTAATATAAGTCAGGGTTATTTCAGTTTGTTCTTATTAAATTAATACTAAAACAATAAAAATAAAATCAGCTTAAATGAGTTAAAATCTAATCTAAATTCTAGAATTATATTTTTTAAAGTGAAAAAAAACAAGTGTTCGGCTTAATGGGAATTATGTTTTGTCTTGAATGGTGATTTTTGTAGATTTATGAAATAAAATTATTTTTTCCGATGATGCTGGTTCATTGCAGTAATAGTTTCTGTGGCAGTTTATATACTTGTTAATTCTGGAATCATTTTTTTTATTCTCATGCAACTATTTGTTAAACTACAGGGTGAAGCTGAAATACTTCCACATATATCTCACAGAAATACCTCCCACATAATGGTAAGACATTAGCTAGATGAAGACACCATTGCCACTATGTGGTAGGTATTTCTGTTACAAGCTATATTAACCCTAATCCCTGACAAAAGTATGAATCCATCTCTTCTTTCCCTGGATATGGGTTAAATAATAGTGGACTGGGTTCTCCATCCTTGGTTGGTAACTAGTCTAGAAGAACAACAACTTTAATTCAAAACCAGTTGAAAAAGTTGGAGTCCCTTCGTCAGAAATATCTTGGCCGCTCTTGTGACACTACTGTAACCATATGTATCAACACTTTCCATTGGATTATTTTGGTTTTTCTCCAATCCTTTTCTTACTAAACAAAGAAATAGGAGCTGGCGAATCTTATACATTTATATATAAAAAAAATAGCTATCAAGTTCTTATCTACTATAGATGCTCCCTGTATATAATTTGGGTTTTATCCCAAAGGAGGTTATATGATCTCTACTCTCTCTAGATAGGATCTGTTATACCATACTTATTTTACTTTTTATCTATGGCTTAACCTATGTAAATCCCTCATTATTCTACATTTAATCTAGTCAATACACCATAATACCTCTCCTTCTCAATGACTAGTGTTGATGACCATGAAAGGGAGGAAGATTTTACATGAGCTATACCATTGCTGTTAAATGGTTGTTCTGCTGTACATTTTAGATTTTAGAAATCAGCTGCTTTCTTACCATCTTACATATTTTGGAAGTTGTCACCAGTGTTACACCAGAAATTTGAGAGTTTATTTACCTTAATTGATGTACTACAAAAATAGCAATAAGGAGGTTCAGATAAAAAAAAATTGTGTGAGGTTGTAATTCTAAGGGTCAAAAATCAGTCTTGGAAGTCTAACATCATACCATACTGGGGGCCATAAATCAAAAGAGTAAAAATTTCGCATCACGATTCGCAATGCACAATCACTTCATTAATGAAGAACTAAAAAAACGGAAATGTCATTTGGTCCAAAATAGAGGTTTTTATTGGAGTAAGAAAGTGATTGGTCAAGACTGGTTGGAAAGCACACACAATTAGCATATTTTGAGGTCTGCTAAAATCAACCCGATCTTGATTCGGATTTTCTTTTTCAACAGATAGCTCAAAGAACACAAATTCTTTTCCAAGGTAAAACTTGGTTTTCTCTTTTATTGCTACAGAAATTTAAAAGTTGGTATGGGTCAATGACTTCCAGATAACCTATTCTGATAGTGAGAAGAGATAAATGCTGTGAAGATAGAACACTTGTCGTGTGGAAGATGAGGGTCTTTTTTATCCAGCAAAATTGTGTAGAATAAATATAACTAACAGAAATTTCACTGTTTTTTTTTTTAATTTTTTTCCCATTAATGTTTTATACAACAATGACCTTACAGTGCACATACAAGTTCATCTTTGTTTTTTTGTTTTTGTTCTTTTTCTTCTTCTTAGGTTAAAACCATGGTGGTTTTTATTAAAGACCTTGTTATAGTGTAACTCTCACCCAAAACAGGAGACCTATCTCAAATTTCATACTTCCACTGGGAGCAAAGATTTTTAGTTTTGGTTTGAGTTTGTGTAGTTCACTGCTGTAACTGGCTTAAGAAATTTTTGCATTTTACATTTGGAATGACTTTAGCTTATTTAATTGAAGTATTAGGTTGGTGCAAAAGTAATGACGTAATAATGTCATTTTTTAACGTTAAAAAATACATCAAAAAATGACATTATTACGTCATTATTTTCGCACCAACCTAATAAATATAAAATTTATTTAATTTCCTTTGGACTTGCTAAATTATTTTATGTTTTCATTATGAAAACAAACATTTTTTATGTGTGAAATTTACTAAAAAATGTATTTTAGGAAACTTGGTCTTGTTACTTGGAAGTTAATTTAACATTTTTCACTTTAAGTTGATTTAATATTTTTTGTTATGAAATTTTTATTCATAAGAGCAAATACACTAATGATCATTTTTTTTGCATAATCTGTATATTTGCTTTGAACAAATGAAAAAAGTATGTTGAATTTTTACCATGATTTTTATACTGTAATGTAAAAAAAATAAAATAGGAACAAACATGATATTATATACTACAAAAATAATGAAAAATGATCTATTAAGAATGTTATATAAAGTTAATACAGGGTGGCCACTGAAACACTGGATGATATAAAACAAAAATAACTTGTATAAACACGAGTATCTTGGGCTAGTAAAATTTAGACCATTTGAATCTTGTATATAAATATTTTTAAATCCAGTTTAAGAATCTTCTGAAGTGATGTTCTGATGATGCCTAATTGAACAGTGTAATGATGGGTAGAAGTCAATGGATCCTCAAGGACACTCTGCTGTACAGCTTCCACCGTTGTGTCAGTGCACTTACCGAACTTCTGGGAAGAAGTCCTGACTGATACAATTTTTTCAAACCAGGCAATTAGGTTTTGAATCATGTTATCACTAGAAGATACTCTGACATTAAAATGTTGCCAGTGTTTTCTCTGAGTTTGAATAATTAATCTTTCATTAAAATACAAAAAGTCAATGAGTTTTACTTGTTGCTGGACATCATACACAACTATTTTAATCTCCAAAGGATGCTCTATAACCTATAAAAAAAAAATTGAAAATAAGAGTTATGACTTTTTTTAAACCCTTCAGTTTTTCATGGCTATCCTATATTATAATTAAATTCATTAAATTTAATGAGATATATTTAGATATTTTAAACAATGTGTACTAAATGTTAACCCCACCCTGCTGTTAAACTATGCATTTTTGCCAGTCAATTTTTTTCCTGGGTACTTCTTTAATCATGTAAAACTATATTTATGCCAAAAATAAGAGAGAGCTATGGAAGAAAGATTTATTCTCCTATTTTTATTTCCCCCATTATGGGCATGATTATATGCATGATATAATAACACCATATTTCACAGATGGAACAGAATAATTGAAAGAAAAAGTAATAACAACATACTTTGTTCTCAGAAAGACTTTTATACTACTAAGACATACACAAAACTATATATACATATATAGATGTGTCCCACATGGAGAACAATATATCTACATGGTAAATCAGAGTGCAAGGAGAAACAAAAAGGAAAGGTCTTACATATAATATGGAGATGCTTCTGTGTCTGGAGAAGCTATGTTTAGGACTCCAAATTCAAATGGACTGGATTCATCTACTATGTCCCATATTCCACAAATGGCGAGTCTTGGGTTTTCCCAAATTGAGTACTGTGAGACAAAGTTTCTTTCTATATCTGGGAAAGATGTATTCCCAAAAGGAAATGGTACCATTAACTTTCAAGCTGCTGGGGAGATCGATTTAGCTTCAGCCAGGCTTGTTTGGCTGCTGTAAGCAAACTGAAATTGACTGCCACTTTTATCAGTGTATGGAGCGATGTCACTAAGTGGCCATCACCAAAGGGAGATAATCGCCTTTTTGTATCCATTACTTTATTTCAAACAATAAAATAAAAAAGTTACTTTCATTTTTATTAAAAAACTCTGACATATTTTTTTCCATTCAAACAGTTTTAATGTTGATAATTATTAAAAATAACATTTCATACACCCTTATTAATGGGCTTCAAAATGATGGATCTGAAACTTGACCAAATTATATATTAATTCTAAGAAGACGTTAGTAAAGAAAAAAATATACCAAGGTAAAGGGAATTCACTTTTTGAGACAAATTAATTATGCTCCTAATCTCTACTTTTTTTCTTTGAATTTCTTAAGCCAACTACAGTAGTGAACTACTGCAGACCTCAACTGAAATTAAAAATCTTTGCTTCCACAGGAACAATGAGATTTGAAATAAGTTTTCAATACTTTCTATCATCTACACACTATATATCTAAAAATTATGTTTACCTTGAAGGTATAAAATTATGTACAAAATATCTGTAGCTGAAGCCGTTAGATTTCATACCAAATATTCAGATTTCAGCATTAAATAACCCATAGAATTTGATATGCCGCTAAAGAAAATCATTCAACCAATCAGCAAACACTTAACCAATGCTTTTGCCGTTTTGACCATTATAGAACACTAACATGGTGAAATTTTGAAACCTTAAGTCATTTCTGATCAAAGAGTTTTACTAAATAAAAAAAAAATTGAAAAACTTTTAATAAAAGATTTTAAAAATTGTTAAAATTTGTCAAATGTTCTTTTATTAAAATAATTATACTAATTGTTCGTTCAATGAATGCCAAATGTTTCCTGTATGGAAACTGTAACAGAGAATCAGGTCAACCCGATAAGAGACTCCAAATTGGTTACATGTAGTGCTGTAAGCACCAGGAGTTACGTCCCCTTCCACAATGGGCTGTTGAGAGAAAACCTGCTACTTAGAGTAGGTGGTGCTGACTATTTGCATATGAACAATGTGTGGACGTGCAAAAATCTGACAAGATGAATACAGTAACAGCTACATATAACCATTACCATATGCTGTTCAATTCTGTGCTTGGCTTACTGAGAGGGTTATCAGAGACTAGCATGTATGCTGATCTTTCATTCATTTTATTTTCAAAGATACTTTATAAATGACCTTTTTCTATTTATTCTCATCATATAAATTCTAACTTTTCACTTAAGGTAATAATTTCAATAACAATGGATAACTTTGTTTCCTTTGCCAAAAATTATTCAGTAAAAATTGTTATATTTATTTTCTCTACCAAAAATTTCTTAATATTATCTACTAATCATCAGCCAGTCATGATATTTATTTTCATTTGGTGAAAACCATGTGATTCTACATAAACATTTCGACACATATATTTGCTTATATATGTAGGACCTATTTTACAATATATACAGGACTCAAATTTTTCATTTTATTCTTATAAACTCAAGTAAACTAAGGAAAATTATTTAAATAAAAACATATTTTATATTATCCAAATTCAAATTTACTGTTTTCGTTTAATTTTCCCTGTAGGTTCATCTTTCACATTTTCAAATTTAATTTTGAAAAGATTTAAATGTTAGGTTTCTGCTCTAAACCAAATAATTTGTATAAATGTTCAAATAATACCATTCTTTAAGTACAACGTTTTATAATATTAAATACAATATTTCTGACATAGTGTAAAAATATGAGCACCAACGAATGTATATTAAAAAGTCTTATATGTAACTTGAGATATCTATTTTGCTGATATACAGGTCAAATTTGAAGTTCTAGAGGTAATAATGGGAGTTACCCCCCTTGGATAAACTATGGTTACATGAAATAATTTAAAATCATCAATATGATGTTGGATGTTGGGAGTTATTCCCCTTGAAATGAATCCAATGAAATTCATTCACGGGATATAAAATGAAAGAAATTAAAATTTTTATTACTTTCTTACTTCAGAAATTAGTCATCCAACTTGAATTGAATTTTAAAGCACCTTTAGATAGAGTAGGGAAAAGAAGCTTTTATGTTGGATAATTGTTGTTGTCATGTGTAGATTATCGGTGGAGAAAGTGAAATCAGCAAGCCGAGTTCAAATTCCAACTGAGCCTGTTACACTCACTTTCACATAAATGCTTTGCAAAAAAGTGTGTCTTCATGTCTTCTCTCAGCTATGAATTAAACAACGGTATTTGAGCTATCTAGCTTTAAGTGACAACTAGCCACGAGAAAAATAACTCTGGACTCAAAACCATTGAGAAATGACTCCACTTTCCCAAGAAGCCATAATAGTTCACAGATAATAAAGAAAAGGAATTTATGGAGAGCTATGATCACCTACATCCTGATCAAACATAGAATTTTTTTTTATAATTTAATATCTATATATAAACTATAAAACTGGTTGGACAATGTCAAACAATGGATAAGTATGACTATACCAGAATTACTGATGGCTGCCGTTGATAGACTGTTGTGGAGGAGATTCAGCGTGGCTTCTGCATTTGGATCCCCCTCCCCTATAATTACAAAAGTCAAGGGCATGATGATGATGATGATAAACTATAAGATTAAAAGAAAAAGTTATACCTTTATAGTAGAAGTTGAGGGAAATCTGTTTCATACACCTTATATAAATACTTTTATTTGTGTGTGTATGTATATATATATGTGTGTGTGTGTGTATATATATATATATATATATATATATATATATATATATATATATATATATATAAAAGTGAACATAGAAGTCAACACTTAGAGGCGACAGTCTGTTTCATGCTATATGCAATCGTCAGGCCTGACGATTGCATATAGCATGAAACAGACTGTCGCCTCTAAGTGTTGACTTCTATGTTCACTTTTATATTTACACACGCTCTATCTCTGATATTGAGCACTTTATTCCATAAATATAGCACACCTTAAGACTATATTTCTTTATATATATATATATATATATATGAATGAGAAAACATGTAATCTAAAACATTAGAAGATGCGACTCATGGTTTCAAATTCTGGTTACCTCTTGCTTGGATTACTTCATTCTACTGCTCTTAGAACATGAATCAGTTTCTGTCTGAATTTCTCAAATGAAAACTGTTGTGTTATTTTATATGTGAGTAATATATATTTTATATGTGAGTAATAAACTACAGGAGTATATAGCAAAATTAAGGAGGTTTATTTATGAGCACATACATACATTAATACCATCATCTGTTAACTGTTCTCTTTCTCTTTCCAATGCCCCCTCCTTGCCCTGTTTTAAATTCAGAGTTTTCTTTCTCCTAGAGTGGTTGCCACCTTAAGATAAAAGAACCCACTCAGCTCCACTATTCAACTTATAGCTTGTGGGAGAAGAGATAGAATCATACTTTTTGCAAGAACAAAAGTGAATGCAATCAATGTGGCTTGGATTCAAACATGACTTGCCAATTTCTCTGTGGCGATTACCACACTTTGTTTTCCAGGATGCCTGCTAGGATTTTATTGCATCCAGGACTCTAAAAACAAGGGACATAAGTAATATTCCTACTCATTTTGCTCCGGGTTGCAGTCATGTCTAGACATGTCCAATAGTTCCTGTTGGGGAGTGGATTTCTTTCTCCGTACAAATCAACTACTTAATTTCAAACAAACCACATGGACAGTACACAACACTGCTAATCCCATAAATCTTTTTTCCTTCCTTTATTGTAAATATTATTTTCTCTCTCTCTTCTTTTGTGAGATATATTGTTTTTATAAATTTTCTTTTAATCATTTCACCCTAAGTAAGGTGATAAAGCCTCTAAAATGCAAGGGGTTACAGAGAGTGAAAGAAACTGAGAAAATCTAAAAAAATCAGGAGTCAAGGCAGTAGAACATGATAATTGATGTTGTATTTAAATTTTTGAAGATCCTAGTTCAAAGGAAAGCAAAAATTCATAAGAGAATTTCACAAGCAAGAAAAGTAGGAGAAGAAACCATTAGCCTAGAAATTATAGTTACGCTTAGCAATTTCCCCAGTAAATTGGTGGAATATTGCTGAGTTTATTTTTATTTAAATATTCATATGTATTTTGAGTTTATAATTATGTCCACACATTAGAATTATTTCAAATAAAAAGACAATATATCAAGCAGTCGTTCAAAGTTCAAGAAGTCAACATAATACAAGCAGCAGACGGATGTAAAAGTCTGGGGAGAAGCCATCCTGTGTCTCGTCTATTCCATGTCATATATCAATATTCATTTAAAAAAAAAAAAAAAAAACAGGACAAAAAAAACAATTTTTGTAAATCACCTCAACAATTTTTGGAATTTAAAAATTTTGGATTTACACTTTATCTGCTTTATTTTCCTTTCTTTGTGGATGAATTGAATATTTTTACAAGGCCAAGTTTTCACCCATTCAACCTTCTACAGCTTTATTGTCATTATCCTTAAAAGTTTCTGTATTTATCATGGGAATTACTGATTTTGATTCTCTCTGAGGTTCTTGCAGGGCTATGCTCTATTTAAAAACTGTTTATTCTCCAATCTCTTTAGTACAGTTACTTGTATTTGTATAAAAAAAAACTAAATGATCTGCATGCAAGAGATCCGTGGAGTTTAGCAGAAATTAAAATCTGCATGTCACATTTATTTTCATGGCCAAAAATCAATATTACATAGGCTAGTGCAGAACCAATGAGAATCACTTCTGTGAGCATAAAGAAGGGTGCAGCAATATATATATATATATATATATATATATATATATATATATATATATATATTTCAATTGAGCACTCTTGAAAAACAGCCTAATTCTCCAAACAGCAGCCGCCTACACTAAAGTGCAATGCGCTTTGGTAAAATGAATTACCAGCACTCTGGCTGACTGCTGTTTGTTTACATTTATAAAAACAATATGATAGAATTAGCAGTTTCTCTCTGCCGAGTGTTGATGGTTTAGCGGTAGAAACTCTGACTGACACCAAATCAGTTGTGTTTCAATCTGGGCTTGAAGCCTTTGGACATCTAGTTGCACTGGGGAGCTGTGATACAGCAAAACAGTAATGTCTGTGAATCACACACACACACACACATATATATATATATATATATATATATATATATAATCCTTTCATCTCAAGCAAAGTGATAAAGTCATTAAGATACATTGGGTTACTTGAGAGTGAAGGAAACTGCAACAAATGTTCCTGAGTAGAAAGGACAATAAAAAGAACAGGATTCAAAGAGGCATAAGATGATGATGATTGATGTTGTATTTAAATTTTTGAAGATTGTAGTTTATAGGAAAGCAAGAAAAGAGTTCCACAAGTGAGAAGTGCAGGAGAAGGAACTATTGGAATAGAACTTACAGTTACATTTAGCTGCGAATCTAGTACTATCATAAAGTCAGGCCACCAAAGAAAAAAGCTCATTAGAACAATTACCATGAAAATATTTGTTGAAAAGGCACCTACATTATGATGATGGGAAAGTGATTGAAGCCAAGATGCCAGGTCAGGACCAATAATATTGTAGATTCTTCTTAGGATTTTATCAACAATCTCTAGATACTTAGCAGAAGCACCAGGCCAGATGTAGCAACAATATTTAATGATCATATGAATGGCAGACTTGCAGAAGTTGCAAGTGATATCAAAGAAGAGTATATATTAGATAAGAAAACTTAACAGAATAATGATCTTGAGGTAGATATAAGTTTTATAATTTTTATTAGACAAAATTGCATGAAAAATTGCAGCAATGGTCTTTCAATGACAATTATATGGATTTTTCCATATAGAATTGAAAAAAGCCACATAACTTAATAAATATTATATACATTATTAATCACAAAAAGTAATGAAAAATTTGAGGGAACTATTTAATTGAAAGAAAATATAAACATTTAATATTCTTCAAAGTATACATATTTTTAATTTTTTTTTTTTTTTTTAAGCATTTCACCCCAAGCAAGGCAGGAGTGCTACTAGCATGCAAGGGGTTACAAAGAGCAAGAGTAAAAGTAAAGAAGGGTGTTTGAGGAAAGGATAAAGAGAAGGATGGTGATCAAGGTCAAGTCATCAGAAGATGTTGATTGACATTACATTTAAATTTTTGAAGTTTATAGTTATCAGGGAAGCAAGTAAGAGGAAGGGAGTTCCACTGTCAGAAAGTGTGAGAGAAGAAGCTGTTGGAGTAGAAGAGGTGGTTACATTTAACTGTTTCGACAGTAAAAGGGTGGGGTCAAAATGCCAACCTAGTAGCACACTTAAATTCACGCAGTTGGGGCACCAGTGAAAATAGCTCGTCAGAGGAGTTGGCATGAAAATATTTGTAGAAAAGACAGAAGGAAGCTACATCACATCTGTGAGAAAGTGACTGGAGCCGAGATGCCAGGTCAGGACCTATCACATTGCATATCCATCTTTGGATTTTGTCAAGAACCTCAAGATGAACAGTGGGGGAACCAGACCATATATGGCAACTGTATTCAATTCAAGGACGAAAGGTAGATTTAAAAGATGGACCCAGACGAGAAAAACCTTCTGGCGCAACACAGAGAACAAACTTTCCTTGCGGTAGATGAATTTACCTATAGATACTGCTAATCATGAGTCAGTTTCTTTGAATTTCTTTTCAAAATTCTCACCAGTTTTTGACATACATGGTCATCCACAACATCCTTCATCTTTAACATTTTCTTGACTTTCATAAACTCACTTGTGCCACTCAAATACACATGCATGTGATATTCATTCTTCACTATAAACTTCCGTTAGCACACATAAAAATTTAGTAGCCACTTTGTTCAATTTCTTCAAGAATTTAAAATTGATTTTTGAAATGACCATTTCTATGGGGCAACAGAAAAACACGTCTATTTCAGTCAATGTAGATATAAGTAGATTGAAACTTAACAGGAGTTGCTTATACTTGCTCGTTGGTTAATGTATACCACATGGTTCCTACATGTATGCTGCATTTTAATTTAAACTGTCTTATTATTTATTAGTCACAGCTTGTATATACTTCTTTGACTACTGGGAATTTTTTTTATTTTTTCCTTTCATATAATAAAGAATCGTTGTGCAGACAGAGTGTTGAAAGACAAAGCATCGAATGACAAAATGACAAATAGACAAAATGTTGAACAAACAAAGTGTCGAATGGACTAAGTAACAAATGAACAAAGTGCTGAATGGAAAAAGTCGAACTGACTAAATGATGAAAGACTATAAATTTGCCTACAATGTCCTATGCAATGCATCTTGTTGGCAAATAATTATTTTAAAATTTTAAACTAATATAAAAGACCCCATTAATTTACTGAAACATCCCTGGAAGCAACAAATGGAATTATTACATTTAAAACTTGAAGGAATAATTGAATTTAGTAAATAAACTGAATTGTGAGGTAGGCGCTTATTTATAGTCTCTAATGAATATATATATGAGAAAACTCTCAATTCAGTTTGGTAAAAAATAGAGCATAATAAGCGACCCCCCTCCCAACAATCTGACTGCTAACTGATCATTATGAAGAATTAATCACTTATAAAGCTATTATTTATTAAATGATACCAAAGCTAAAGAATGAAAAGTTTAGAATAGCTTAATTGATTATTTGAACTAAGTTTTTAAAATCATGACGATGTATTTGTTTTTACTTTGTTCGAATTTTGTCCTTTTGAAATGTTGTCTTTTTGACATTATGTACATTTGTCAGTTTGTCAGTTCAACTCTTTTTCCATTCAGCAGCTTGCCTATTCTACACTTTTTTCATTTGATACTTGGTTTGTTTGACATTTTGTCCATTTGACATTTTGTCCATTCAACACATTGTCCTTCAACACTCTGACCTACTACCAATTAATCTGTACACCTGTTTTTCATTCATTAAAAAAAAAATTTCTGAACTTCTAATTTTGTGTGAAGATTTCAATTTCAGTGGTCTGAAATCACTGAGAAGAAAGTGTTTTTTATCTCAGCTACAGGCATAATCACAGGAGAGCTTAAATAAGCAAGAGTATTGTCACTGTGAAAGAAGAAATATGATACTCAAAGATTTGATACATTTCTGCTGACATCCTCCTTGATCTCTTAGCTATTACCAGTTTAGTATTCTGAGTCTTAATCTTTACTCAGCATTATCTTGTACTCAATAAAAAGGTGTGATTGTGAGCGTCTTTCTATATTTGATTATCCATAACGTCTGTTTTCAGGAAAACTTGAGCTGCTGCTTCTGCATAAATATCCTCGTGGTTTCTGGATTGCAACCGTAAAAACACACCTGACCTAAATTGATTCATTTTTCAACTCTGTAGTAGTAAGCAAAGTTTAGTAAATAAAATAAAATAGATGGAATATTGCAAGCCCCTTGTTACTTGATTGTGATTTCCATGGCAAATGTTCTGATAAACTATATTCCTAAGTTCTACTAGCCCTGACCTTCACAAATAAGATTCACCATGCCATGTACACTGGAATTAATCATCCCCATTCCCTACATATTCCGTTAGAAGGAAGTTCCATTCAGACAGCTTCTTCCCAAGAACTGTTGTTTTTAATAACAAACTCCTGAGAGGATGCTTCCCCAATTACTATGATCTCAACCACTTTAAATCTAGGGTAAGCCATTATCTTCCCTACATATCCTCTTAAACTGAGCTTTTTACCTTCTCTTTTATGTGCATCTACTTCAATCAATAACCTATCAATCAATAACAATCTACTTTGAGTGGCTCACGGGCTTTTTATTGGATGCACAATTAGTAAAAATAAATTTTAGTTTGTATATTTAAGATTTCAAAATGTCCCTCTCGCATGCCTAATATTGCAAAAACATAGCAGATGAGAATATGTTACTATTAAATTGTTCAGTTTCCTCCCTAGAATAGGAAGGCCATAGGTTCTTTGGTATGATAACCTTTTTCAATATTGAAAAAACAAATCAACTCATAAAATAACAAAAGTAACAAGGAGTGGCAACTAAGTTTGATCTGGGAAGTGGGTAAATTGTGAAAAAATATCTAAAACAGCACTACTCTCTCCACAATTAATTTTATTATTCGTGGGGGTTGTTGATATGCATTACAGAGAAAACTTTTTGCAATTTATCAGATGTAGCAGTGGCTAAAAGTTTGAAAACCTGGCCAGTTAAAATGTTGTATCAAGATAATAAAACTAAGGATATATGTTTAAATAAATTCACTAAGCGTTCAGCTTTTCACATCTCTCTCTCTCTCTCTCACACACACACATAGACACACACACACACAGACACACACAAATATACACAAAAACTTTTATAAAAACAGTTTATATTATAAAATCTATACTTATTTCTTCATTTTTCATGTTAGAAAACAAAATTTGATAAGGATTTACTTTCATTTTACTGCTAACATTCAACTAAAGAACCATTTAACTATAAATTTATTTCTGAGACAGTTTAAGTCTATTCTATAATATAAAACACACTTTATATATTTACCACTCACACAGCCTGATCCACCCTATTTATTAATGAGACATTTTGTTATAGTAACAGGAAGCAAAAAGTGAACAGGCAAAATGAACATGCAACAGCTAAAAGTGAACAAACATTGTGTTATGAAAAAAATTGATATTCTTTTGTTTTTAATCATTTCACTGCATAAAAGGCAATAGAGCCACTAAGATGCAAGGCATTACTGAGTGAGAGAGTACATGAAAAAGAAAACATTATTAAGGAGAGAGAACAATAAAAGAACAGGAATTAACAAAACAGAAGATAACAACTGATATCTCAGGTTGTTAATATATTGCTTTGTATTTCTTTTGCTACCTGTTAGCTTTTTTGGGAATATTTGTACTTTGAATATTTTTAAAAGCAGAGTAGAGCAGAAATCTTAGATTATTAATACAGAAAATATAATACATTTAAAACTGCAAAATATTAACTTCATTTATTGATAGTAGGGATGCAAATGACGATTATCTCCTTTTGGTTAAGATGAAGTCATGAGGGTCATATGACAGCTGGTGAGTGTTGTGAGTTTGTGGGATGACAAAACCTCATTTGCTATTTAGACATCATCTCAACCCCACAATAGAAAGCTCATACAGTACTTCAAAATTTGTAGAATATACCACTGGACTTTTTTCCTTTGGGAAATATTACAAGTAAGACTCTCTTGCTTCTTACCTTTCCACTCTGCTTGTTTTGTTCATATGTTACAATTTCTATGTGTGGGACAAATTTTGACAAGTATTTATATATTTGTATGGGAAAATGATGTATAAATTTTTATATATCAAGCACAATTTTAGGGAAATCTATGACAAACTGCAAAAAGTTTTTGTGTGATGTGTTTCACCCTTTAGAACTTCATCAAACTAAAATGATGTTTAAATAAATTCATCGCTTTAATGAATTCCCAAAGAACAAAATCCGTCACATGAAAAATCTTCTACTTTGCCATAGATTTTCCTAAAATATATTTGTATATAATTTTTTGTATGACATAGTGGTATATAAAAATCTCTTCAAGATTAATGCATGTTTGTCATTCCTTTTTTCAGCTATTTAGATCTTTAGTTTACATTTTCCTATTCTAGGAATTATTATTGCCGAGACACCTTACTACACAGATAGATCAGAAGAGCTGAAAAAAGGAATGATAAACATGCATTAATCTTAAAGAGATTTTTATATACCACTATGTCATACAAGAAATTATATACAAATATATTTTAGGAAAGAATATTTCCAGTTTACATTTTCTTATTCTAGTCATATCCGTGATATAGTAACACCTTAATATACAGACAGATCAGAATAGCTGAAAAAAGGAATGACAAACATGTATTTAATTTTGAAATTAGGGTTTGCTTTTCACAAATAATATTATAAGCAAGTTCTTTCTACTGAGATATTGTCCTCCAGGTTGAAATTATGGTTTGCTTTCTATAATACAATAAAGTTTTGGCAAACTTGGTCCTTCATGTCTGCAAAAAAAAAAAAGACAGCATGCCAAAAGGATGGTTTTTACCTTGACACTGCTATTATTTTAACTACTTTCACTCCTTGACAATGTTTATTGTTTTAAAATATCTTTTATTTTGTTTCTTATCCCAAATATTAAAAAGCACATACAATAACAAAGAAAACTCAAAACTATTACTATCTGAAAATTTATAAAAATTTTATTTTTTATAAGTTAGTCTTTAATGTAGTAAATAAATGTTATCCAGGTTATTTTTTTACATGTACCTTTGAGAAAAGTGTATTTTTAAGTCAGACAGTTTGTAAAATAAATTGTTAAAGTTGTGTGAAAATCTATTTTTAGAATTATTGATTAAAGAACTGACAAAATTATTTCTTTGTGAATTGATGTGTATTCATTTTTTGAATTTATGAAAAAATATGTTTTCTTTTTTTCAAAGTTACAATTATTTATTAAATAGACATGAAATAAAATAAAATACAATTTTTACAAAAAACTTGCACAAAAATTTCCTTTTGTGCACCTTATTATTAACACTATTTATTATATTGTTTATTGGAATGTTTGGCAAAACATTGGCTAATTGCCAATTGATTCAACCTTTAAAATAGTAAACAATAAGGATTTCCTTATATTTGGTTCACATATTTTTATAATTCAGTAAATGTTTATAAATTTACAAATAAAAAATTGTTTTCATATACATTTATGATCCAGAATGATGATGATATTTCATCATTCTAAAAATAATCTTGTCATCAGTGATGATAAAAAAGAAGAATATTTCATTATCCTAACCCTCATCATTATAAAAGTCACCTTTCCACCACAAGAGAGACACTAGAGTAGAGGACAGTAAAGTAGACTAGTGTACCCATAGCAGTAGCAGTAATCAGTAGTAGAGAGACAAGTAGCACTAGCAGTAGCAGTACAGAAACACATGTCTTAGTGCTCTGTGCAGATTGAAAACAGACAACATCAAACATCATCCTCACAAACTAAATTTTCAGAACCAAACCAAGCAAGCACTGACTTTTGAACAAAAGAGACACTGAGGACATTTTTGCACACACCATACCAATATTCTGTAATTCATATCACAAAAAGAAAACACAAATTCTTGTTATTTATGTCAGCACGTGTCTCAAGTTTTTATTGTTGTTATTGTTGTACATTTTATGCATTTTAATTTCTGTCATTTATAACCGAACCTGTTACATATATTTCTTTATAAAGTGGTAAATGATAAATATTGCAAAGCATTAATATTAATTGTATTAGTTTTTAGAATGTTGTAAATATAAAATTATTCTTGTAAATAAACAGTCTAATAAATAAATGTATGGGGTCAGTCTACCTTGATTTTAGGTGGAAAAATAAAATCCAAGTATTGTACCCACAAATACAACACAAAATTATAAACAATGTGAAGAAATGATCTTCACAAAAAAATAAGAATAAGCTAAATATAACAATAACATTTATACAGGCAACTACATATATTTACATATTAAAAATCAATGTTCTTTGTTGCAGCCATGAAGAAACCAATAGCTTGATTGTTCAAATGATTTGTCACATGTGAGTCTGCAAAGTTCAAAATGATTTTGTTGCAATTGAAGAAAACAAGTGATATGTGTGTAAATATGCATGTGTGTGTGTGAGTGTGTGTGTGTGTGTGAAGCACGTGCTAATAAAACATGTGTGACTGCTGATGGTTTATGTGTGATAGCAGTAATTTTAATCATGGTGAAACAAAGAGAGAGGAGACAGAACTTACTTTTGTCATGGCTTTGTATGGTTTTCAGTGTAGAAAAATCATTGCTGACTGTTGTGATGTCATAGTAACATGTGCTGAGGCAGGGCATTGTTTGCTGACTGTTCATTTGTCTGTTGCTAGCAAACCATTTTTATTGCTATGGCTAATCAGTGCTCGGATCAGAATCACTATCTGGGTTTTGCACAGGAATGTATGCAGTAACCTGAGTGCCAGACCTTTTCCAGGTCATTTGGAGTTCAGCTGTGTGGATGTAGGAGAAAGCACATCATGTGACTTGTCCTATCTAATCAGGTCCCAGAAACCACTTATTTAATTTGGTGCTCTGTTTGTACAGAATTGTAAAAAAGTTTTTGTATGTACTGAATTTAGTAAGATTTTATGTAGGCATCTCTTACTTGTTTGTGCTTCACTTATTGGCTATAAAATATAGGAGTTTATACATTTAAGTGTTTATTATTTTTGTTGTCAATTCTCGAGAAGAAAATGTATAAATTCACTTTCATCACATTTTTATGTTTTATTACAATTCTAATCATTGCTTTTTAAAACAATAGACATTTCCAAGTAGTGAAGGTAGGAAAAATAATAGTGGCGTCAAGGAAAAAATCGTCATTTTGACACTCCGGCTTTTTGTGGTCATGAAGATCCAAGATTGCCAAAGTTTTTTTATTTACTCATTCCTAACCTAAGTTTATTTTTGTATGAAGATTACCTGTTGATTATTTTCTGAGTATGAACATTCAACTTTACATTTTAAATATTCAGATTAATTATAAATTAAAGGATAAATAAGATTTTATGTTACAATATCAACAAAAGAATTTAACCAAGAAAATGAAAAGTCATGCCATTAAGTATTCTTATTATTTACATTATTTACACTTGGAATATTGTCCTCATCTTTGTTGTTATTATCACAACATTTCTTCTGTTGTGCCTTGCAGTCTTCATTAGGTACTTGTCAATCAGAGTCACCTTCAGAGAATTTCAAAAGGAACACTTTATTTAATCTACAGGGTAGATTGTTCTCATTCCACTCACCATGTTTATATATAGGGATATCTTGTTTAGTTCTTATTTTTGCTAATACTCAGATAAATAAGAACAAGATATGTTTATATATAGACATGGGCAGTGGAACCAGAAAAATCTATCCCTATAGATTAAATAAAGGTTTCAGTTTGAAATTCCCTGTAGGTTACCAAGTGTGACACACACTTGATGAAGGCCAGAGGGCACAATGGTTGAAATATTGTCATAAAAACAAAGAGGAAGACAATAGTCCACATGAAAATGTTGTTCTTATTTAGTACTGCTCAGTTATTATTTGCCCTGTTTCCACTGAATCTAAGTCTCCACTAGTTATCCCAGGGATCAAACTCATAATTATTTCTTTAGTACTGTTCAGTTATTGTTTGCCCTGTTTCTACTGAATCTAAGTTTGCACTACCCAGCCCAGAAATTGTTTGTATTTTCTGCATAATTTGTTGTTATAATGGGCCTTGTTTGGCTTTTGATTTTGGTCAGTAAAATATAACATCTATATATCATAACAACAAAGTGAGACATGTATGCATATATAGGAGGATTTATTATCAGAAGGATTTAGTTGTACTAGTTCGATAGGTGTATGATAGTTCTTGTAATGTGGTAGTTAACAGTGGCAGACTGGCCCATCGGGGTATAAGGAAATTTCATGGTGGGCCTCAAAGTGATGGTCCATCACTTTAGAAATAATCAAAAAAAAAAAAAAAAAAAAAATATTGCGTAGATGCTGGGGAAGATTTAAATAAGACTTCTTTGATGCTATAACTTATTTCAGGAGATAATAGGATATTCTCAGTTCTTTGTATGATGAAGTGTTTTGAGATTAAGTGGGTCTTTTTGACCGGACCCTTTTACAAGTTTTCCCAGTAAAAATTTTAAACCCAGTCTGCCACTGCTTGTTAGTAAATGTTTCTGCTTTATGTTTTTGTCTTGGTGAATGAGTAAGTTATTCACAAGTGATAAGTTGTAGAGGACTGTGTCAGCGATGTTGAGAATAAGTAGATGAACACATGTGGGTTAAGATTTTCCTGTTAGCCGGTCCAACTACATGAGAAAATTGGACTTTAATTAAGTCCAAAGAAAACAAGGAAAAACAAACACAAGACCGATAAATATATGTAAACAAATATATGTATTAATAACAAGAAAGGTTACAAGGACAGAGTGTGTGTGGTGAATATTATATGTGTGTGTTGTGTTGTGGTGAGTGTTCATACGTACGTGTATTGTTCTTAGCGTGTTCCCAGCATTTGGGAAACGCTGTATATGTGAGTGTTCACATCTGCAAAGTGGTAAGGCTGAAAGCCTGAGGCAAAAAGATTTACCTCAAGGTGGCAGCCCAAAGGCCTGAGGGAAAAAGAGATCGAGACGAAGGGTCAGTGAGTATTTATAGACAGGGAAGCGAGAGACCCCTGGTGAAAGGGTTAAGGAGCTAAGGAGGAGCTAACTCCGACAAAGTCATTAAAAGGTAATATTAAGTCATTAAAAGGTAATATTAAGTCATTAAAAGGTAATATTAAACATGAGAAGGTGATATTTGTGCAAAACTTATCTGTGTTCTCCATTTCTGGAGCAGCTCAAATCCACGTGCTCTTTTTGTGAGAGGCCCAATGAAAAAGATAAAGTCTCTAAATTTCCCACCAGTACGGCAGTTTCCTTTTTTCTATGGAATCATGGGGCTTGATTTTTTTTTTATTTCTCATGATCACAAAATTACTACATTGTAAAAGGTGGTGTCTTTTCAGGCAAGTTAGTAACTTGTGGTAGTTTTTGTATTACTGGGAGAGTGCAAATTTACTTTGTTACATTAGTGTATAACTACAGGTATGTGAAGTTAATATATTTGCATGAATAGGAAAGGTCATAGTAGGAGTAACATATAAAACTATCTCAGTAAAGTTTAACAAATGTATCTGCAGAAAAACAGTGCATGAAAAGGACAATTTTCCTCTTGCTATCTCTATTACTGTGTACTTCCTCAGAAATTTTGATTGTTTTAAAAAGCTATTTTTACAATTTTAATAACACTCAAACATGAAATTGGATTTATGCATTGTTTCTCAGCTCTCAGCATATTTTAGGGAATTTATAAGGCAAAAACAAATCAAAGAAATGCCTTTTTCTAAATTTATACTTAGAGTTACTATGGGAAAATTAACGAGTCCCCATATGAGTCATAACAGAACAAATGACAAGACAAATGAACAGTTTAAAATGTATTCTTTCATATAAGTAATACATTACACAGAGAAAATGAAGAGAGAATTGCTAACCATATTACTTTAGCTGTTATTGTCATGGCATCGAGGACAAAGTCCAAATATATGTATCTGCTTGAAATTGATTGAAACACTTATCTGATGTTGATATATATTCTTCTTCTGATGTCTGCATGTCGATGCATTATTCAGGTTTGGGTCTCACCCATTATTATCATATAAATAGATTCATCTTCTCTCTCGGAGGTGGGGGGCGGGGTCTTATCAACCATCTGATAATCTGTATTTTTCATATTACTCATCGTTGTGCATTTATTTAAATTTTCTGGTTGTCACAGACATTTTAAGAATTTATAAATAAATTTTTTTTTTGTAGTTATTTCTGTATAATATGGTTAATAATAAATATTGCATTTTATTTGGTTCACATTTTTTTTATAATCTTTAAAATCAAATTTATTCTTATAAAAAATATAATAAATAAATAGTGTTTAATATCTTTGTTGTCAATTCTTGAGAAAAAATAAAATATATAAATCCAGTTTCATATATATTTTTTTAAAAAAAGCATATTTTTAGGGGGAGGGTGGGAGTGAGAGTGTCTCTGTTATTCTGAATATTGATTAAGGCACATATGGAAACAAACAAGACTTGAAACTCTGATGAGAAATTTGAAAGAAACAAGTATTTTATTATATTGTCATAAAAAAGTAATGAAAAATACAAGTTTTACAAAAAAGCTTGCACATGTATTATTAAAGGCAAGGTAACCAGTTCAAAATATAGAATTATTTGCTCATAAATAAAAGATGAACATGATTCAATAAACTTTCAATAATTGAAAACATCTTGAGAAGGTACAATACAAATTTCTCTTTAAAAAAATGTTCAAAACACACAAACTTTTAACACTTGAAAGATCTTTTAAAAAAGGTTAGAAATACACACTCCTTCAAAAAGGATGTACTTCATTGAAAGACAAAACAGACAAGGCTTTGTCAGGGTTCTCTAGCATCATTAGGACTTTTAATAATTTTGTCCTTTTCTAGAACATAGTTCAACTTCACTGGTTTCACTTTAGTTGAGCTTCTTTTTCTGTTTCTGCCTGCTTCTTACTTTTGTAAGAAACAGTCTAGATCATCCACTAGTCACAGCTGAAATACCTTTTCGTTCTGGATCCTTATAACTTGTTCTAACCTTCTGGTACCTTCTGAAAAATTCTATGCCTTGTGTACCTACTGAAATTTTTCCACCTTCTGGTTGAAATTTTTATGCCATCTGGCTGAAATTTTTATACCTGCTTTCTTCAAATTCTTTATGCTTCCTGGTTTCTTCCAAAAGTTTAAATGTCTTCTATACCTTCCCAAATTTTTATGCTTTTTAATTTCTTCAAAATTTTGTCAACTTCTTGTAAAAATTTTTATACCTTCAGAAATATTCTGCTAACTCATATAGCTTTCAAATAGGCTCAAGACAGTTCTCAACTTTGAAATTTACATTAATGGAATTCAATCTTTTGATTGGTTAATAAATACAAAGTTTTATGTCTTCTGTACCTTCCAAAATTTTTATGCCTTTTGATTTCTTCAAAATGTTGTTAAATTCTTGTAAAAAATTTTCATACCTTCTAAAATATTCTGCTAGCTCATATAGCTTTCAATAGGCTCAAGACAGTTCTCAACATTTAAATTTACATGAATGTAATTCAATCTTCTGATTGGTTAATAAATACAAAGTTTTATGTCTTCTGTACCTTCCAAAATTTTTATGCATTTTGATTTCTTCAAAGTTTTGTTAACTTCTTGTAAAGATTTTTCTACCTTCTGAAATATTCTGCTAACTCATGTAGCTTTCAAATAGGCTCAAGACAGTTCACAACTTTTAAATTTACATGAATGGAATTCAATCTTCTGATTGGTTAATAAATACAAAGTTTTATGTCTTCTGTAACTTCCAAAATTTTTATGCTTTTGATTTCTTCAAGCTTTTGTCAACTTGTAAAAATTTTTATACCTTCTGAAATATTCTGCTAACTCATATAGCTTTCAAATAGGCTCAAGACAGTTCTGAACTTTTAAATTTACATGAATGGAATTCAATCTTCTGATTGGTTAATAAATACAAAGTTTTATGTCTTCTGTACCTTCCCAAATTTCTATGCTTTGTGATTTCTTCAAAATTTTGTTAACTTCTTGTAAAGATTTTTCTTCCTTCTGAAATATTCTGCTAACTCATATAGCTTTCAAATAGTTTTAAACAGTTCTGAACTTTTAAATTTACATGAATGAAATTCAATCTTATGATTGGTTAATAAATGCAAAGATGTATATTTTTTCCAAATTTGAAAAGTAAAACACAAACCATCCACCCTTGACCAAATTATTTTGGTGGGTTTTTTCATAAGCCATTCTATTTTCAGAAAATTTACGATACAAATGTTTCATATCAAATTGCAAGTGATAAGTCTATCATTTAAAGGTAATATTAAACATGTGAAGGTGATATTTGTGTAAATTTTTTCAGTGGTCTTCATTCCTGGACTAGTTCAAATGCACATATTCTCTTTGTGAAAGTTTGATGAAAAGTGAAAGTCTTTAAATTGCATAGTAGGACAGTTTCCTTTTTTCTATGGAATCATAGGAATTAGATTTTGTTTTTTTTTTATTTCTCATGATTGCAAATTGTTAAAACAATTCAATCAACAAGTTTTATTGTTGTCAGAAGACACCAGAGAAAAATGTAAAAATATTTGAGACAGTATTTTCTATATCAATGGAAAGAGTTAAGATATATATTATAAAAAATATCTGTGTTGTAAAAAGGATTACAGAAAAGTCCTTTTGAAGTGTTGTTTGAAAGATTTTATTTATTTATAAGTGTTAATGAAAATTTTCTTTCTTGGTTTTGAGTATGGTATAAGAGTGGCTTTGATTTTTGTCAAAAACTTGAAAATGTTGAAGATAAATCTTTACAGATGTTGGGTGTAGATGTCATTTATCTCCATGTTGGTAGGACCAATTCACAAGTATCACATGACAGCTGGTGAGTGACATCTGTCTGGGAGTGATGACTGCTTGTGAGGTAACAAACACCTTTTGCTGTATAGATAATGCAAAAGTAGACATGATAGTGAACAGAAGTAAAGAGAATGAATGTAGTCCAAACAAGGAACATTTCGCCATCACAAAATTCTAAGTCAAATTTTTTTGTTATGCTAAGGACATAGCCAAAAGATTTTTCAAGATTTTTCTGATGGGTAGGGTGCACATAACAGTGTAGAAGTTTTCTTGTGTGCCATTTCCATAGTTGTAATGAAATCTTGGAGTCTAGTTTGGCTTAATGTGCCTTTATTGAACGTAACTGAAGAGTGTTGCCATTTTGGCTAAGACGGTGTGAAATTTATAAAAATCATAAGACAGGGAAGGTAATCAGGTTATCGTACTACATTCTCCTCAGCTTTGTTTTCTCCTAGTTTAACACAAAATCATTGAGGTGACTGGGTCTCTTGACATTTCTTTGGGATCATCTCAGTGGCAGCTGATCTGGGTTTTCAAGTGTTATGTGAAGAGTTTTGGTCAGAATTTTGTCTCATTGTTTTTGTCTCTTTCTTGAAGTGGGACACTCTGATTCTGAAAGCTGATTATCAGGGTCCGTGGGAGTATGCTCTCGTGTATGATTTTAAATCTGTCTCTTTTTGTAATATCAGCACTAATAAAACTCTCTGAGCTTCCTGCGTCAACTAGAGCATTCATTTCTAGTGTGTTTATTTTTACCATTAATATAGTTTTTGAAAGATATTTACGGGTTGCAGTCGATATGATACTAGTCACAAAAAGGAGCAGTTGAACCAAGTAACCAGCTTGAGTGATAAACATTAGAAAAATGTCCATTCTTCCCACACTTGTGGCATTTAGTTTCCCTGGCTGGGCAACATAACCTGGGGTGTAGTTTGAGGCCACAAAAATAACATTTTCATCTGGCTGCAGCACCAGCAGTGTATGCAGTGTCTTCTGGAGAGAGAATATTTTGAACTGGCAGAGAGTGGGGGCAGAAGCAAGGAAGTCTCTCATAGAGGACTGTCTTCTTTTCCCCTGTTTGGGTCATTTGAACTGGTGGACTAGTAGTAGTGTGAGTACTTAGTGCAGCCTCTTCAACACTTGTTTATAGGTATGAACAAGATTTCTTTTCTGCCATCTCCAAGGTAAGTGCCTGATCGTGGGCAGTAGCTAAATCTAGTTGTTTATTTTCCAGCAATCTTTGATGGATATAGTTCGATTCTAATCCATTTATAAAGGAGTCTCTGATAAATTCATCCTTTGTCTGATCTGCTGTTATCACTTGAAAATTACAGTCTCAACTTAAGATTTTTAATGCTGAAGATACTGTTCTAACCCCTCTTCAGGGGATTGGTGGGTAGTTGCTAATACATGCCGGGCAAAGATTATCTTTTGTCTCTTCACAAAAATTCCATCCAAAATGTCCATGGCACTCTGGTAAGTTTTGTATTGATAAATATTTGTATATATGGTTATGGAAATGTGGTGCATTAATAGGTTTAGTCTCTCTGTATCAGTAATAGAAGTGGATAAACTGTTTTCCAGTGCAAGCAAGAATCCTTCAAATAATCATTTCCAATATTGACAGGCATCAGTAGAAGATGGGTCTACAGAGTTCAAGTAGAGACATTTTGGTTTAAGCTATTAATATTTGTCCGTAATTACATTCAATAAATTGTAATGAAAACTCGGAGTCTAGTTTGGCTTAATGTTCCTTTATTGAACATAACTGAAGAGTGTTGCCATTTTGGCTAAGACAGCATGACTTATTTATACAAATCATAAGACAAGGGAGGTAATCGGGTAGTCTTACCCCAATAGTGAAAGCATATATTGGCATGATTGTTAAGATGGAATTTAAGGTTGCTACAGTAGGCACTCAAAAGCCACTTGTTAGTTGCAGAAAAATATTACAGTTAAACAGTTACAAATAAAATCTTGAAAATGACACTTCAATGCAAAATGTTCATATATGCAAATCAGTAACATTTATTTCACATATGTACAAAGATGCTGTAATTTCAGCGCGGATATCTATATGCAATCAACTTTTAACTTCTTTTCAACATAAAGCAGCCAACTTATATAACAAGGAGATTAATCCCAACTGACCAACCACGCATTAGCTACCAGTACCTTTAAACTAGACAAACTTCAAATAGGCTATTATTAAGGGGACAACTCACACTCACACTCACACAAGTCACAGATAAATGAATATATATCTACAGAAACTACAGTAAAATTTTGTATGCCCATGTTTGTGAGAACATTTACTTCTACATGTGTGAACAGATAGTGGATTGAACAATGTATCCAAAAGTGTGTTAAATGCAGTACTAGATTGGTGGCAAGGTCTAAATTCACATTTATGTAACCATAAATTCAATGCAGTTTCTTTTCTCACACTTCTTGCTTGTGGAACTCTCTTTCAGCTCCATGCTTTCCAGCCAACTTTGATCTTCATAAATTTAAATCCAATGTCAGTTGTTATCTACTGTCTTCTTGATTACTCTTCTTCTATTGTTCTCACTTCTTAATAATGTTTCTCCATTTTCTTATTTTTTCACACTCAGTAACCCCTTGTGCCTAAGTGGCTTTTGGCAGGTTTTGTATTTAATCTTAGTGGGTGTCTAGCCATGTTTCTCACCAGAAAAAGATGGATGATGAGTTACTGAACAGAAAATGGTGTGTGATTGGAAATTCTGATGGGTGATATAAGATTTTGTGTATTAAAAAGATATTTGATTATATGGTACCCAAAAAAGAATAGTCAAAGGTGATATGCAAAGAACCTGTATGAAAAAAAAACAGGTGATTAAATTGGAATAACTGAGTCACATTCCTAGATAAGATATAAATATTCCCACAAACAACAAATATTTTGGTATTTTCCATAGTTTTAGTATTTTTCTATCAGATTTATATCTTGAAGATTCATTAACATTCACATAGTTCTTCAGATGAAATAATATTCTTTTTGGATATAAATGGATAAGGTAAGACAGAGAACAATAAAAAATATTCTTTGAATTTTTATTAGTTACTAGTAGTGTATGTTCTTTTTAATTTTATAATTATGAACAAAAATTGTTTAATTTTTTGTCAACACTTGCAACGTTAACCCTAACCCTAAAAGTAACCTTGATTATAAAACTAAATTATGTTATAGTTTTTATTGGTCAAGTTTGCTTTTGTTTGTTCTTTAATATGGCAGCAGAAGCAACAGTCAGTGTTATTTGTTACCTCCCTTTGGTATTTTTTATTACATCATAAAGTCAGTTTATTAATCAGCAACAAACACTATAAAGCAATTTTAGTATGCTTTTGAATATTTACAATACAGGTAGGTGGTGAAATTTTTTTTAATTTGAAAGTGGGTGATGATGCAGAAAAGGTTGGGAACCCCTGTTATAGAATGATGATATAAACATATAATATATACTCAGTTATTAATATCAGCTTCGGCTTTTTGTTACGTTGCATTGTTGATTAGTGATACATTGTTAATAACCATATATTATTATTTCTAATAAAAACATATACAATAAAAGAGTAAATCAGAGAAATGTGGCTCTAGGAAATCATCATCATCATCAGAGCTGCTTTGACTTGATGTTGCAAATCAAAGTGATTTCTAATCTTCAGCAACTTTATAAATAACTCTTATCAACCCTCTCCAAACCTGCCCATCCTGTGCTAACTCACAAAAATGTTTCAGGTCTTCTAAACTCTTTCAAGTTTTTATGGCAAATGATGGAATTTTTTATGGATAGTTCTTTTAATGTCGTTGTTCAGTGTATATATTTGGTACCACTAAAATGGATATGTTTTTTTTCTGAAATGAAAGTAAAACATCATTACTCTCATTTTAAAAAAACTGTCAAAGATTATCTGAATCAAATGAAATTTTCGATACTTATTCATTAATGAATGAATATTGAATAAGTTATTTTATTAGAAAACATTTTGGAAATATTTTTTTGGTGGTAGTGGTGGCGGTGTCAGTGCCTTCTAAATATCTTGTTTTTTTAATTTGAGAGGTGTTTGTGAAAGTTTATTTTTTTTTTTACAGTTATATAAAGAAAAATCCCTAAAGATGTGATTTCAGTAAAAAATTTAGGCAATACCAAGTGTGAACATACTGAAAATTTGTCCTGAACCTTACCAAAAATAACTGAATAAAACTAAAAAAATAAATTTTTCTGATTGTTGATGCTTGCATAATTTAATAAAACATTATTTTCTTTCAGATTGGATAGACATAAAGATCTACACTTAATATTCATAAAAAAAATACTTGTAATTTTTCAGTGTGATTTTGAAATTCATCCCATTGCTTTTCGGAATGATATGTAGCAGACCTACAAAATGATTGGTTGGAAAATATGTTTTTTTCCTCCATTCATTTTCCTTGCCATGAGCATTTATCTCAAGTAAGTGTGAATTTTACCTTACAACTATGTCCACACCCTACGTCATCAACAGCCGTAATAAACATATAAATAGCACAGAGATTTTCAGTTCAGGAGGGAGAAATCTGCCAGCTACTGAACTTTATGCTGGCAGATGGAAGGAAAGCAGTCACTCATCGCTTTTTCCATTCTTTCAACGACTATGGCCAAAGAACAAACTCACTGATTCACAACATCACCATGGTAAATAGGTCAAGAAGTGGGGACAACCTATATTAGCAACACCAATTAAGTACTGTTTCACTGAAAAGACATTTCAAACTCTTCACTATGTGCACAACTATGAAAACCACTTTTACTTATATACTCAAACATTAATACTGTACACAACTGAATCATACACAGTCAATATATACTGTTGCCTTTGAATAAATGTTATTTTAGATTTGGGTAAACTGAGTTTTGTCTTTGTTTCAAATTGTTGTTTGTAAATGATAAATTTTGTATGTTTGTGGCTTTAGTACTGACCAGGCATTGCAAGCCCTCAACAAGCTGGTGTTCTGACCTTAAAACAAGCAATATATATTGAAACAAAACAATTTCACATCTGAAATTCTATTTAAAATGACTACACTGACCTCACAAAACACCAAAACTCCTACTATATAACCTTTACATAGCTGTGCACAAAAATCATTACATCCTTCATCTTTCCTAACTGGCTTGCTGGCCAACACAGTCAACCACTCCTTTTTCTGTTACTCACAATTTGTCATTACTTCCTTTTCACAGATACAAACAAAATGGCTCAAACATTAAGAACTGGTTTACTCAATTACAAGCCCTATTCTCTGTCAGGTAAATTACATCATAGAAAAACAAGTTCGCTAATGTGGTGGAAGTGTTGCCATCTGAAGTCAAAGACAAAGTAACTGACTTGTTGGACGTGGTACCAGAAATAAACCCATATGACACCCTCAAAGATGACATCATCAAGAGAATGGGATTGTTCTGAAGAGGCCATGCTACAAGACCTGTTCAATAACCTCAGTCTTGGTGATAGTACTCCTTTGCAACTGCTGTGATATATGCGAGTACAACTCAGACAAAATACCATATTTAAGAAATTGCTACGGTGGTTGTGGCTAGACAAACTCCCACATACCACAACATAAATACCAGCGCTGATGGTAGACACCACCCCTATTGACAAACTGGTGTCAGGGTGGTGTTGGGATTACACTTATCTTGGCTCTGGTATCCACAAAAAACGTGTGTCTGTTGTTCTGGTCTTCTACATAGAACAAGCGACATTTTCTTCTTCCTTCAGCTGCAGTTGTTGCTATTACTGGCTGGAATGGTTGTTTCCCTGTTGCTTGAAGTTATAGAGGTTGTTGCATTTTCTGGCATCGCTGCCAAAATGGAAGTGATAGCATTTCAAACTACATTGGAATTGTCTATGTAGTTGCCTCTCTCTGATCCTGCTTTTATGGTTCCTGCCTCAGGGCTGTGAACAGCTTCTTAGTTATCTACCTTGAGTTTGGAGAGCTTTCAGCTCACTTCATCCTTTAATTTCTGCAGCTCGTTGTGCTGACTGTTTGGGGGTAGCGAGTGTGCTGATACTTTGTGAACTACTGCTAGACTCATGGTATCCTATCAGACAAGTGCATATTTGGAATCAAGCATTTGCAGTTTTTGGGACACCAAATTGATGGAGATAGAATCTCACCCCTACCTGAAAAGGAGCAAGTGATATAGCAATTCCGACCGCCAACATCACTTTGCCAGCTGCGACGATTCATAGTGAATTATTATTGTCTATCATCCTTGATTGTTTGAAAATACTTTCACCACTGACAAACATTTTGCAGAACAAAGGAAAAAAATTAAAAACAAAAACTTGCACTCCATACGGAAGCACTTCACACTTTCAACTGTGTCAAATCTGCATTGTCAAATTTCACTGAACTAACATACCTCACCAACAGTGTTGAGGCTAAACTGACTTTGACCACTGACACAAGTACATCAATTGTAGGTGCAGTTTTACACCAAGAGATTAATACCACCAAAGTACCCATATCTTTCTTCTCATCTAAACTCAGTCCAACAGCCAAAATACAGCACTTTTTCGGACACATACTGGAAAGCAGAACATTCACAATCTACACAGATCACAAGCCCTAACATATGCAGTCGTCACTTCTTGACAATTACTCACCCAGAGACACTCACCACCTACACTATATATCACAGTTCTCCACTGAAATAAAGTATATCAAAGGTGACTGAAACGTAGTCACTGATGCACTTTCCAGACCAAGCACAAGCTCAATAACTGAAGACATTATTAGTCATTACTTACTCACTCAAGAGCAAGAATTAGACTCAACTCTGCAACAGATGCTCCAAAACACTCAAACTAGAGCCAACCCCATTTAATAATAAACATTTATACTGTGAAACCGCAACCTACCCCTAACCCCTATGTCCCACCTTCACTGTAACATCGCATATTTGAACCTCTTCATTCATTCTCCCATCCAAGCAAGAAAGTCACTTTGAAACTGATCAGTGAAAGATTTGTTTGGCCTGAAATGAACAAAGATGTCAGACTTTGGATCGGTAACTGCATAGACTGCCAGTGTTGCAAAATCCACATACACACAAAGTTATCCATTGGAACTTTTAGCAAACCTGACGCTAGATTCTCACATCTACACATAGACATCGTTGGACCCTTACCATTCTGTTAAACCTACTACTATATGCTGACAGTTGTCGATCGATTTTCTTGTTGACCTAGTGCCTTTCCGTTAAGGGACATATCAGCAGACACAGCAGCAAAAACCATCCTCAAAGACTGGATAGCAATTCACGGCGTACCTACAGTCATCACAACTGACAGAGGCACACAGTTCCAGTTGAAGCTTTTCAACGAGTTCAAACTGTTAAGCACTCAACACATTCGGACAACAGTATACCACCCATGGGCTAACAGCCTAGTAGAACGATTCCACAGACAGTTAAAAACATCACTCACAATGAGACCTAATGCAATTAACTGGGTGGATAATTTATCACTCGTACTACTATCCATCAAGAACATTTTCAAAGAAGTTTTGGGATACTTCAACAACAAAAACGACATACACCTTCAACTACCTTTGTGCAGGATCTAAAACATGGATGTCCAAATTACAATTCACTCCCACGTGACTAACATCGAGACAAGTCAACATACCCAAAACAAATTTTGATAGCGAATATATATTTGTTCGCGATGATGTAATCAGGAAGTCTTTACGCCCATGCTACCAAGATCCATACAAAGTAATCAGAAGGGCAGAAAAACTTTTCACAATCATGAAAAATGGCAAAAATGACAGTTTCCATTGACAGCCTCAATTGAAAACCTTTATTTTATTTTTTTTTATTTTATTAAAGACATATTTGAAGAATATAAAGTTTAATGCCATTTATTTATGAGTGTGAACCTTTTTTAAAAGAATTTTTTTCCATTTTAGCAACTGTTAGATAATTTTTGTATTAGCGTATATAATTCGGAATTACCACCTTTGACAAACTACGCTTCCCTATCAAAAGAAAGAGTAATATGATATTATATCATTATTCTAAATTTAAGAATAATTAAAAAAGACCCACTGGGTGCAATTAAATATTTTTGACATCAAACAGGAAAGAAAATAATAAAAAATAAAAGCAATATCTACCGTGCGTAAATAAACGTTATTTTCATCATTGTTTGAAACAAAAAGTAAGCATTTTTTTTTAAATTTACAAAATCTAGTTCTGTTAATTAATCCCTAACTTTACTAAATGACTTTGAAACACACCTAAATATTAGATTTTTAAATAAATCCGTTGTTTACATTTTTCGTCTAATGGTTCGATGAGTGACAAGTACCGTAAATCCCCATGTATAATACGCATATTTTTCTAAAAAATAATAAGCAAAATTAGGGATGCGTATCATTCCAGTTAAAAAAAAAGAAAAAAAAATATAAAAAAATTGCCGTTTCATAGGTTGATTTCAGTTGCGAAATAACTACACGACAGTTTGACACTAACATTTGGCAATTGTGACCCGATAAGGATGTCATATACAATCACATGTACCTCAATAATACTTACAAATGTAAAATAAATTATAAGAATTATCATAAAACTAAATTAGAATACAATAATATTATTCTATGTTTAAAATAAGAGTAGAATACATTACGTACGCCGTAATGAAATTAGAGAGGTATAGGGTTTGATTACCAAACAGGGGGTGCGTAGAAGCATTTTTTCACACTTTCAGCACAATTTTAGGGGTGCTTTATGGATGAAGGCGTATTATATATAGGTAAGTACGGTAAATATTTAAATAATAAATATTTAAAAAATAATTAAAAAAACATTATCTATTTTACATCATAAATTTATTTTTCTTTTATAGTACGGATTAGCTTCTGTTTCCTAAAAATTTGTGCTAACTCCGATATTATAAATTCTTTTTATTATTTTGCTTTTTTGGAAACAACATATTATTGAATTATCAACGTCCCGAGTTAATAATTCCTGCTTTTTTTTCACAAGTCCTCAAACTTTAATTCCCGATGGGAATTATTTTTATTCGATTGGATCGGTTGGAAGGAAGCATTTAAAGTTATTAGACAACGGTTTACCGTTTAACTTTTTAACTATTTGAATTTTGAAGTCATTATGATTAATTATTAATAATAATCATAATGACTTCAAAATATTAACCATAATGATTAATAATATCAATATTAATCATCTTAATGATTAATATTGATGGAAATTCAACAGTTAAAAAGTAAAAACATTTTCATTTTAGGTCATTACAATGACATCCATATTTTACTGGAGAACAAAATCGAAATTAGATTTCTTGTCTTCAAAAAAATTGATTATGATTACTATCAGTGTCATTCTTTAAAAAAAATCATAAGTGATGAACTATAAATAATATAATGAATAATTGGCGTTTGTATTGAAAGAGTAAAAATAAAAATCCTATAACAAGTTACACTTTAATTTACTAATTAGAAATTTAAAGTTGGTTTCTTTTCTATGGATCAATTATTGTTTTATTAAAAAAAGAAAAGAAATTGTATTTTGTTTGAATTTTGTTCTCCAGTAAAATTTGGATGTCATGTGATCAAAAATGAAAACGCTTGAACTATTTTTGAATTTCCCTCAAGAATCAAGATCATTGAGAGCCAAGTTTTTTTTCGATTCGCTTGTAACATAAGATTTTTTTATTTTATATATTTTCATTAGAAATAATAATATATGAAAACTTGACTTTTAAAAATTCGATTTCCCACTACCGCATTGCGAAATCGTTATTTTAAAAAAGAAGTGAAATTTTTCTGGTAAGTGAGTTTTTAACTTTTTTTTTTTTTAAATTAGAAAAAAAAAATAATATAAAAAGAGTGAAACATGTTTTAATAATTTCTGATTGTTCTGTAAACTTTGGTTTATGTTGAATTATGAATTTTTCTGAATAATTCAAGCGTCGAAGTTTTCTTGGTAAAATTCTACAGAAAAGTGGAGAGGAATGTTGACTTTGAAAAGTTTTTTTTTTTTTTTGATTTTCACCATTTTTGAACCCCTGTTTAAATGTTTCTAAATAGCGTTAATTTTTGTTTCAAATCTGCATTTTTATTTTAGACTTGTTTATACAAAATCTTTTGATAAAATGTAAAAAAGGAAAAATCAAATATGATGTAATTTCAGAAAAATTAAACCACTTATTTTCAAAGACTGGTTATTGATTATAACGAATGTCGGCTTCACTTTTTTGACAGCTGGAAGTTTAGATTTTAGAGAAAAGCAATTTATTTATCTATCGATACAGACCATAAGAAATAAAAGATGATTTTTTTTTTCTTTTTAGTTGAAGAATTTTAAATGTTACTGTATACTAATTATTAGACACCATGAATTAATTTACTAAATTTTACTTCGTTATGAAATTCCTCTTGTAAAGAAAGACCATTTTTATCGGCTGCAACAATGAAACAATGGAAAGTAAAAAAACGTTTCAATTCTTGTAACACTTTTTTGAGTTTTGAATTAACAATAACATCAAATTTCGTGGCGAAATGAGTTGTTTTCTAGGTTTATTTTACGTTTATTAAACGGTTTATACTTTATAAGCAATTTGAAATTTCCGTTACTACATATTGAAAATTAAGATTTTTTTTTTAAGCTTTTTAATTTTTATGAGTCAATTTTGCACGCTATTTTAAAATAGAAATTTGAATAAGTAATTCTAATAAAATTTTAAAGCTTTCAATATTTAAAAAATATATCTTGTAAATTACATCAATAGCTTTAACAAATTTGTTTTGCATGTTAGCTAAAAAAAGAAAAAAAAAGTGATATCTTTTGACTTTGAGTTTTGACTTTTGAGTTTGACTTTTTCTGAATCTTTGACTAGTTTTTTTATTTCTAGATTTAAAATTGAAGCATACTTTAAATTAGGGAATTAAAGAAATTGTAAAGTTTACTAAGAAATCTCACACCAATAAATTTTAGGAAGATAAGATTATCTCTTTTTTAGTCTTACTAAGTTACTTATTCTTCCATTTCAACGTGTTGTTAGTTGAACTAAAACATTTGAAAGTAACGACCAAAAAAAAAAAAAAATAATTATACTAATCTTTTTTGTTAAAAATTGACCACAAAGTAATTTTGTTTCTGATCTTAAAAAGTTTCAACAACATTTATTTTTAATTAAATAAATGTTGAAAAAAAATATAAATAGATAAATTTTATTTATTTTTCCCACAAGTTTTAAATTTTTGAATTAGGATTTTTGCATCATTTAAATTTAAAAAAAATAAAGAATTTGTGGAATAAAAATAAAATGAGCATCACAAAAAATATAGGCTTAGAGAGGGAGTTTCACGTTGAAACACCGGTTCCTGATGATCACCGAAGTTAAGCAACGTCGAGCCTGGTCAGTAGATGGGTGACCGCGAGGTGCTGTAAAGCTTGAACGTGTGGGCGGTGTAATTCATAATGGTTTTGACTTGTTTGAAAATATTCTTGGGAAAGGTATGAAAACACCTATTCCCCCTAGCTATGGGTTAATTTAAAGACTTGTATCAGTAAATCATAGCTACCTCCATGCGATCATAGCATGATAAAAAAGACGCCAAACTTGACGAAAACAAAATTTTATCATTTAAATGTTTGTTATTAGGAAAGATCAAATGTATATTTTACATTTTTTAATCATTCCTAGCACGTCAGAAATTTTCATTAAAAATCTTGTTTTTTTTTTTTTTGAGTCGGCAAAATTGACAGATAATCAATCATGTCAGACATTTTTTTCCATTTTATAAAAAAAAGAAAATGAAAATCTCAGTTTGAAATTCTTTTAAAACTAAATTATCATTTTTTCAAAACTTATTTTAAGAAAATCGGAAATTATAACGTTTATTTAAAATATTTTGAAACCAGCATTATTTAGATTCTGCGCCAAAAAAGTGTAGTTTGAAAATTAAACATTGACAGGTGATGAATGACATATTGATGGATTATGTGAGGATAATTTGTTCTACAGAAGGAGAGAAGTGAAATTATTTACCTCGTTATTTTTAAGGAAAACTTTCAGTGCTCTAATTTTATTTTTTTGTACTTAGCTTTCACGTTTACGATGCTTTATGGAAAATATATTATAAAGAAATTAAAATAAGACTGTTAAGAGTGAGATTAAATTTCATAAGAAAGGTATCTAATTAATTTATAGGTACCTTTCTTATGAAATTTTATCAGAAGTGTACATAAAATACTATAATTTTATGTACATTTATTACATTTGACTGTGTTATTTGTATTTCCATTCATTTTATTATTAATTTTGATATTTCATTTATGGAAAAATCTCATAACTGAGATTAATATAAAAATAAGATCATATAAATTTCATAAGATGATACTATACTTGTAGGTACCCTTCTCAGTTGAAACTGAAAAATCAAATTAACTTCTCCACAAAAAGTAAAGGCCTTAACAGTGGAGAACAATGCTTAACGCAACTTAATTGTATTCTGGTTGGTCTTCTGTACTTTATAATTATAGCCCGATTATAAACATAAAATGACATTTCTTAATTACTGCGGGTCTTCTGATTAGTCAAAATGATACAATTTACAATGTGGTAAAAAAAGATTTATCTCATAAGGACATTTACGAAAGTGGATGTGGCTTTTAACTAATTTTATAATATTTAAACAACTTAAATGCAAAAATCTATTATAATTAAAGAAATAAATAATTGTATTAAAAATTCATTTTTCATCGAAAAAAATTTTTTGCTTTCAGAAAATATTGCCCATATTCATAAAAACAACTAAAGCTATTAAAAGCATTTGAAATTAAATAATATCTTTGTTTTATTGAGTTTTGTATGTTACAATTCAGAACTGGTTTTCAGGTGTGTGTCTGTGTGGGTGGGGTTCCAATTAAAAAAAAACATGATTTGCATTCCTCAAAGCCTTATAATCACTAAACTGTATTCAATTGAATTTCTAGAGTTTTCATAAAATTAGTTTGTGGGTGAGTAATAAATATAAAAAAAATTTCTGCCATGATGTTAATAAAAAAACAAACATATCTTACTTATCATAAAACGCAGATTGTGTGTGTGTGTGTCTGTACGTTTATATATGGGATCATATTTCCAACATTTTTCAACCGATTTCAATAAAACTTCACAGGACTATGTAAAATTACCCGGTGGTGGTTCTGACAGCACCAAAAATTAGAAAAACAAATTGTTTTTGCACAAAATCAATTTGAAAGCATGGTTATGGGTATCGCACCTAGTCGGAAGTTACTGCTGGCTACTCAAATGTCCGAATGCTGTTAACTTCCGGTGACTCAGCGTTTTTTTTTTTTTTTTTTTTTTTTTTTTTTTTCAGAGAACGATGCACAAAAAGTAAACAAATGAAACCTAAACATACACAAGTCCTCCTAACTAAAAATGATAACTTGAAACTACTTTAAATACACATGGTGTCCAAATGAAACCCATGTGTACAGTCAAAATGTGGAAGTTAATTTTTAGTCATCAACCAAAAGATATTGCCAACCAGCTACGATGCTAACAGCAGCTGACATAAACACAGCCAATTTCTTCCCCACATTAATCCGACCTTGTGTCACATCTCATTCTTGTGGGGGAATGAGTAAACACTGTGATGTGCTCCCCCTCTCACCTTCACCTGGCCGACCCTCGTGGAAAATAAACCTTCACATCTCAAGTGTTAATAAAAGCAAAGCATGTCAGATTTATAAAGATTTCCTATTTGTGTCTTATCCTATTATTCTCTTGCATTCCTATCTATATTTGATCTTAATTCATATATATATATATATATATATATATATATATATATATATAAACAGATGCAAACTATGCCTGGAAGAAAAATTAAAATAATTAAGTACAAAAATACAAGCCAGTTATTGAACCAGAATTTATACTTAAATGTCATCATAAAAATAAGTTTATATAGTCTTAAAAATAGACATTTATTTTGCATCAAACACTGAAAAATATATATTAGGTTTGTAACTATGCAAGTTTATATATGTATGTATATATATCTGTCTATTACTTTTATTACTATTATTATTACTTTAAATATATTATATATATATTTTTTTATTACTATTAAATGATGATGATGTTTAAATGAATAACAACATAGATTGCATTTCTGTGATTTTTATTACTGGTTGCGCAGTTAAAGTTTTATCCATAAAATTTTCCCCTACCTTCCCTTACTGCAATATTCTCAAAAAAATCTAAAGTAGGATCTGTAATGTAATCGGTACTGAATTAGCTTCTTGACTTCAGCCGCTTTCTCACAGACATGATGTGGCTTCCCTCTGTCTTTTCTACAAATATTTTCATGGCTACTGCACTAATGAGCATTTTTTCCTGGTGTCCTGACTACATGAATTTAAGTGTACTACTAGACTGGCATCTAGGTCCCAACTTTTTACTGTTGAAATAGTTAAATGTAACCGCCCTTCTAACAGTTTCTTTCCTTGCACTTCTCTCATTTTCACTCTCCATAACCCCCTGTGTCATAATGGCACTTCTGACTTGCTTGGGGTGAAATGCTTAACCCCCCGCCCCCAAAACATTGAATATAAAATAATTAGGGTACTAACAAAAGTAAAGCTCTCCCTTCCTACAACTAAAATAATAAAAAAGTGCTCAATACAATATATATATATATTTTTGACGGATTTGCACCAAAATTTACATGCACATGCTCCAAGTTAGCGGGAAGGCCAAGACGGACTTTGCATTTCCCAACTCTCATCGATAGTGGAAATAATTGATTTTTTTTCATGCTTCTACGGCAGTTTTCATGTAGTTTGCGGCCATTTTCTACTGGCCAGAGTGAGAACCTATAGCTGGCTGCAACGAATAGGCAGGAAGATTCTATTGGCCAGCATGAGAGTCAACAGCTGACTGACACAAATATTAACTAGCATACTAGCTGCATTCGTCACAAGTGTGAAAAATTTAAATCTGCATGGCACTTTACTCCAATTGGCTCATTCGCTTGCTTAAACTCAACGTTGATTCTGATTCTGCAGAACTGGGTTGGGTGTGAAAAAGTATTTGTTGTTAACATTCTTTTTTCATTCGGTTCTTCCAGTTACGAGTCCTTTTTTTAAAGCTGATCGTTTTGTGTTCATTTTGTTTAGTTCTTTTTTCGTAACAGATTTAATGTTTAGTATAGAGCTTAGAAAAAATTTGCGTGAGATAGGCAAGAAGTAAGGCATGTAGCAACATTAGCATGACAAAGGGCACTCCTTTAAAGGCAATGCAGGACAAAAATATTTTAAGTCAAGTGATAGCGATTGCTGTATGAGTTGTACGATTTTTGAAAAAGAGCACGGGCAACGCTGGGCCAATGATTTACATTTTTTATTCTTTTTTGTGTTCTTATGAGATTGGTATACTAAACAATATATTTATGAGAATTGTTTAATTAACTTAATCCAACTTTTGGAATCTGAAAAATGTAATATATAGAAATTCAAATTATGCAATTACTTTGTCATCCCAAAACTAGAGTGCATCTTTTACTTTCATACTGATACATGCCAGAAGTCTAAAGTGTTATTATTTGAATGTAATAAGGAAAAAGTGTTATAAAAATGACAACCAATTTTTCAAGCCTTTTCATATTTATTAAATTTTATTCCTCTTTAATATTATGATGAATGGAAATTACACTGCAGTTAAAAAAGACAATACAACAATGTAATGATAGTATAGTAACATATATTTAGTTAGAAAACTGAGACTTGTTTTCATAATTAAACATGATTTTTTACAAATATTGAAATATTGTGTAATATAAATTAACATTTATTTTATATTCCTTGGTTTTGCAAGTACATATTCGTTTTCTTTTCAGATTAAAATGCTAAAAGTTGTTTGAAGTGAAAACTGTTCCTAGAATGTCTAATTGTCAGTCTGATTCTCCAGAGAAAGAAATGATAGATACAGTGTTTCTTAACTGTGACCAAGACAGTAACGGCAGAGTGTCCATAGCCAAGTTGCTAAATTACCTTAAGCAGCTGATTGGCAATAATGTTGAAGTGAGTATGTTTCCTTGACAATCCCCATTTCTTTAACTTTTTAGAATTTACATTAGATTATAATTGTAATTTTATGCAAATACTATTTTTCTGATATACATTTTTTTAAAACTTGGGATCTGTTTTAAATTTTTGACATAAATACAGAAATATAAAATGAAAGAAGTGGTTCAGAAAAATCTCAATTTCTAACATTTTAGAAGATAGTTTAGTATTATTCTTTTATATGCCATGTCCTGAAAGGACATGGATGATCATGGCTCTCCATAACTTGCTCTTTTTTTGTTGCTCTGAGTACACTTTGACCCTTTACCATCTATCTTTGGCCTTGTTCTGCCATTTGTTTGTTTCCTCCTGTTTCTCTTGCCTTCAAAATGTTTAGTGAGTGTTAAATTCTCCACACTCTTTTTCTATGTGTCCGAGAAATGTCACTTGTGTCTTTCTGATTGTAATTATCAGTTTCCTTTTTATTCTCTTTAAAAGTTCCTCATTGAACACATGTTATCTCCATGGTATTCTCAACATTTGTTGGTAGAACTACATCTCTGTTGCTTTAAGTCTCTTTTTCATTTATGAGATTTTCTAGCATTCACTACCACATAGGAGATTATTTTTAATAATTTTAGTATTAAACTCATTAAAATCTAAAAACTTATAAATGATAGAGAATGATTCTTTGTAATTTCATTCATCTTGAAATATGCATAAACCTAAATTATATCATCTTTCTTAGATGTATAATATAATCATTAGATTATAATTATCAGACGCATTTTTACTCATCCTTTAATACATGTTCAAGTATTATTTTATGGAGGATATAGAAAGATTCGGTGATATGATATTTCTTAAGTTGTGAATTGCATCGAACAAGCTTTGGACATTTTTATGGCTTAAGTAGTATTTGTTTTTTTTTTTTTTTTTTTAAGCGTTTCACCCCAAGCAAGGCGGGAAGTCAATAGGATGCAAGGGGTTACAGAAAATTTGGAGCAAGATCAGATAGGAGTGATAGAAGAAAGGATGAGGAGAAAGGCAACTGGAGATGTTGATTGACATTACATTTGAATAGCTGGAGATTATAGCTCTCAGGGAAACTGGAATAGGGAAGGGAGTTCCACAGGCGAGAGGTGCGAGACATGAAGCTATTGGAGTAGAAGAGATGGCTACATTTAGGAGTTTCGACAGTGAAGGGGTGAGAGCGGGATGCCAGCCTCGTAGGGCACTTGAACTCATGAAGTCTGGGAACCAGCTCCTCGGAGCAATTGCCATGAAAGTATTTGTAAAACAGACATAGAGAGTTAACGGCGCATCTGTGAGAAAGTGACTAGACGAGATGCCAGATCAGGGCCAATTATATTGCATATATGCCTCAGGAGCCTATCAAGAACCCCGAGGCAAACAGAAGGGGCTCCAGACCATATATGGCAGTAATACTCCATGCAAGGGCGAATTGTTGATTTGTAGATCTGGAGGATCGATTCCGGGGAGAAAAATTTCCTGGCGTGGCACAGGGAGCTAACTTTCCTTGCGGTGGACGAAGTAGTTGACTCAATGTATTTGTTCCATCTCAGGTCAGCCGTCAACGTGAGACCGAGCAGCCACAGAGTTGCTTTCGAGAAGTTGAGCGTCAGACTTTCTAATAGAGGGCAGGGAAGGATCTCTGTGGTGATTAATAGAGAGCAGTTTTTGAAGCATTAAAGTTGAAGCATTATAGTATATAGAAATAATTTAAGAAAAGTATTATCTCAAGAGAACTTAGGTTTAATATATGATAACAAAGGCTAAAGTTAAAAAGAATATGTCACAATTGATACTTATATTTCTGTTAAATAAGCAAAAGCTAAAAAATAATTTTCAATGTAACTTACAAAACATTGATAGTTTTATTGTTTCCATAGCTGCAATTTGGTTAGTGGAACATTATACATATCATTTGTATAGAAATGAATACATTGTGGTCAAGATAAATTTTTAATCTGAAAGGTTCTCTTGTATATAAAAAATAATTATTTGAGTGAAATACTGGAGATCATAAGATGGTATTTTAAACTCAAAACATAAGAATAAAAAATACCCCAAATGGCAAATTTGAACTTAAATATTATAGATTTTAGAAGAAAGAAAAGTGAGTTGACAAAACTGGTAAGGTACATGATTGAATTAGAGACTATATCAGTTCTGAAGAAAAACAAAATAATGCTATGTATTCCAAGGACTATAGTTTGATTTGGGGGAGGCATTTTGCTAGTAAATTTACCTTTTAGTATTAAATTTAAAAAAATTATGACTTTCCTTTTATCATTTATGTTCAGATCCTTTTCAATTTTTCAGAAAGCCCTACAAACTTTGTTAGCTACTTCATGGTCTAGACATCAACAACATCAGCAAAACTAGGAACACTCTACCTCAATGCAATTGCATGGAATTAAGTATTATAGTAAAAATACAGGTAGAGAATAGCATTAGACAGTGATGTAGTTGTTAGTGGAAGTTATCAAATGATTGATTATTAGCTCAATTAGTTTGGAATGAGATTTTATGATTTTATTAGATCTTTTAATAGCTGTATTTTGAACTTAAATGTTCAGTGTATAATGTTTTATTTATGTAATTAGTATTGTATTCACTATTGAAATAAGTGCATTGTCAAGGAAACTAATTTTGTTAAAATGTAAGTATTTGTCTTGTAAAGTTTTTTTTCCATTAGATTATGGACTTATAATGGTTTCTATTTGTGTAGGTATAAATATTGTAAAAGATTTTAGTAAAAGTCACTATTGTTTTATAGAGACAACATGAATTGGATGAGTTATCTTCATTATTTACCTCTCTTGGCACTGAGCAAACTATTGATATAAAAGCCTACAGACAAGCCATGGATGAATGGATGGCAGCTTTACATCAACCAAGGTATACATATGAAGTATTCTTATGATTTTGGCTGCAACCTTTTTTTTAATTTTCCTGTTTATAGTGAAGTACTTGGTTCTATAAAAACTTTATTGAATATTTGACTGTAAAAACTGAAGTTAATTAAGTAATCTTAAAACTCTTAAATGGTATTTGATAATTTATCTCTTTGTCACTGAGTGCAATTAACAGAAGTGTCTTTGAACTTCCCATTGAAGCATGATAACCCAATGTAAACAAAATGTTTCAACTTTTATTATTAATAGATTAAATTAAGCACTTTAGACAAGATTCTTGGGTCCATGAAAAATATTCTTCAGTATATCTTTAGTTGAAATTCTATAAAGAATTATTAAGATTTAAAAATATCTCTCAATTTCTTCAATGAGGTTACAATATTTAAATATTAATCTGTTTTAATTTAGACATAAGGATTTTATAAATATAAACTTTTAATTTTTATTTATTAAAAATATTATCATGCAAAGATAAAACATTTAGGTCATATTTCATGACATTTAAAAAAATTTAAAATTGCTTTTTTACATTGTGAATATCATAACTTCTTGTTAACAATTTAATCTAGCAACAGACACATTAGTAATATTGTTATTTTTATGCTAATAGTGTTTTCCAATTATTTTTCCTTTCTGGTAATTTAGAGAGAATTGTTGTGAACTATTAACACAAATTGAAGGCTTACATAATCATAACAACCAGCTGAGTGATGACATCTTAAGATACCGGCAACAATGGGAAACTGCTGAAGAAGCACTAGCTACTGCCTTACAAGAAAATATTGAACTTATTAAAAAAATTAAGTGGTAAGTTTAAAAAAAATGTTATTCTGCTTAACTTCAAACAAAGAAGCTTTTGTTCTTATTTTAAAATACCCTTTTACCTATTTTACATTAAAAGTTTTAAAAATCTTAAAATGTATTAATTTTCAATTCATTTTTTTCGGAAAATTCTGTTAATTTGACATTAATTTATCCTTCCCATACATATATATATATATATATATGTAATTATTTATTTTTAAAGAAAAAAAATTTATAACATAAATATGTTATAAAATCACTACAAAAATAGCCATTTTGTTTCAACACCCTCTGTGTCTTATCAAGTGATGATGTTGAATGTAAAATAAATGGTTTTAAAAGTTTCAAATTAATTAATATTCTACGCAAGGGGAAAACGTTGTTACAAAGGCTAGATGGACCAATCAGAACACAAGTACAGGAAAATTCAAAAAGCTCGATAATGAAGTCATGTTATAATATCTATTCAGATGTTTAGTATTAAAAAATAATTTATTCCAACGAATAATTACTAAATTATATGATAAAATTTAATATTAAAATTTAAAACTGCTAATTACAAAATCAAAATTTAACATTTATTCGCTATCAAGTTTACAACTATAAAATTACTGAGGAGAAAAGAAGAAATATATATGTTATTCAATTTATTTTTTCATTGAAGTTACTTTAGCTATATTTAATATCCGGTCTTTTTACAATGTATACATTTTAATCCTCATGGTGTGTAAATGGGGTCCTAAACTCACGCGTAAAACAAACGCAGTCAGATTCTAATACATAAGCACCAAGACATATACACACACAAAAAAGGGACAAGACAGAGAACATCTCCACAGTCTGTCATAAAAAAAAAAGGGGGGGGGGAAAATGGGAGAAGGGAAACCAACACACACGTACATACATACATAATTAAAAGTGGATGCACTTTCCATACACATAGATACATATAAATACATGCACACACATCCACAGACATTGACCCAGACAGTTGGATACCCCAAGCGATAAATATTTAAGACAGAAAATGTCATTGCATGAATGTTAACAACCTATTGAAATCTAACTTAAGCGAGTAAATATACAAAGATAAAAATGATTAAAATTAATATTATTTAATATATTAAAATAGCGTATGTAAAAAAAAAAACAAAAAAAAAAACCCCAAAAAAAAACGGACATTAAAGTCAACACCCATCGGTAACTACGATGTCCACCTCATATACATATAAGTATATACACACACACACACATGTCCACCTCATATACATATAAGTATATACACACACACACACACACACATACGCATACAAACATATATATATATATATATATATATACACATATATACATACATATACACACATATATACATATACACATACATATACATATATACATACACATACACACATACACACACATATACATAAATATACATACATACATACATACACACCGAAATATCTACACATACATACATAAACATATACATACGTATACATTTCCATGGTATCAAGTACACATACATATACATATATGTACCCACAAATATACACACAAATATGTGTACACATACTTACAAATAAATACATATATACACAGCAATACACAAAAATAAACATATATACACACATATATACTAACTCATGTGGCCGTAATGACATACCCAAGTTTCCCTACCTACACGTACACATAAACAATTTCATATATAGTAGGTGTCAACATACATATATACAACTGCAAACCTACATAAGTAAACACACACACACATATATACATATATATACATACACATACATACAAACATATACACACACACATATATATACATACACATACATACAAACATATACACACACACATATATACATATATATATATATATATATACATACATGCATACACACATACAGAAATATACATACACATGAATATCTACATAAAAATACTTATCTATCCTAATAAATACACATATATACGTACATACACATAAATGCAACGACATTTGACCAAAAACATATATAAATATACAGACATACATACACATACATAGGCATAGACATACTTCGATATACATGCAAACACAAAAATACACGTATCCTAACATACATATATATATAAAAAAAAAACAAAAAAAAAAACATCCATACCAACATAAACATACGTAAATAAAATTAGGTACA
>OZ010581.1:28958931-29358931 GCA_963932145.1 Acanthosepion lycidas
GACGATACTATCCAGCTTCCTTAGTTTGTAGTTTGCCGACCCGATCACTGATCAATAATTTATCAGTAATTGATTTACTGATACTGTTAATGCTATCTATTTGGTTGAAGTTATTTGTATCAATTTTTTTGTAGTTTCTGGTTAGACTATCCCTAACTAATGTATCATAGTCCTTAGGAGATAACATATAAAAATTATCCGTTTTATCGGATTTTACATATATATCACCAGATTTATTAATGTCTTTGACGATACTATCCAGAACAACAATTTTGACATTTCGATGGGTTCTCTGGATTCTGCTGAAGCTTCTGACCTGGTTGGATTATTTCTGTTGTATAATTTAAGTGCATTTGACTGTCTGGATTCCGATAGTATAGGATTGTATAGGGATGATGGTTTATTAGTTGTTAAAAACTCCACTAAAACTAAGGTAGACCGTATTAGGAAAATGATTCATAGGGTATTTAAGGATTTAGGTCTTAGGACAATAGTCACTACTAATGTTAAACAAGTAGATTTTCTAGACGTCACCCTAAACCTTGCTAACAACTCTTTCCAACCATATGTGAAGGTTAATTCCAATCCGATTTACGTTCATCCAAATTCCAACCATCCCCCTTCAGTTATCAAACATATACCCTCTTCCATTGGATTTAGAATTAGCACTAACTCTTCTAACAAAGATGTTTTTAATAAACATAGTGACTTTTATAATTCTGCACTTAAAAATAGTGGATACAAAGATATCAATATTCAGTATAAAAACCCTGTTAACTACAACCATAATAAGAATAGATCTAGAAAGATCATCTGGTTCACTCGCCCTTTCAATTTAATGATTAAATCTAAATTAGGACGTATGTTTCTAAACCTCATCAAGAAACATTTCCCTAACACTGAAACTAACCCACTTAGTAAAATATTTAATCCTAATACCCTTAAATTAAGCTATAGTTGTGCAGATAACCTAGAGAAAATCATTAAAAAACATAACAACATAGTCTTTAACAAGTATAGGGATTCAAAAAGCTCGATTACTCAAAAGGTTACTGACAGTAATACTAAATATAATGACACAAATAATAATTCATGTAATTGTAGGTATCCTAGTAATTGTCCACTACAAAATAACTGTGGAATACGTTCTGTAGTCTATCTCAACTATTGAGAATCCAAATATAAAGAAGTTTTACATTGGTAGCACAATGAATACATTCAAAGAACGCTGGCGGGGGCATATGCAATCTTTCAATAACTGTGACTATAGGTACATGACTTCATTGTCCAAGTACTTTTGGAACCTAAAAGAAAAGAACAAAACACCTACGGTTAATTGGACATTGATTAAGAAATCCCAGACATGTAAATCCCTATATTCCCCGTGTTACCTGTGTCTTAACGAAAAGTTTGAAATTATTAGATTTAAAAACAAGGCTGATCTCTTAAATCAGAGATATGAACTAACGGTTAATTGTAAACACCGTTATAAATTTAACTTATTATAGGGGTCGTATACTTTAAATGATAATGATACGTAGCTGTAAGTTGAATAGATTATAACTTTTATTACCTGATGGTCAATCTGACGATATGAATGTGTATGGTATAACTACATAATGTTACTCATTTTTCTGTATGTGTATGTATATATATGTATATATTTATGTGTAGTTATGTGTGTTTGTACTGCGAAATGTGTATGTTTGTATTTTAATGTATTAATATGTTGCTAAGTTTTGTATATATATATATATATATATATGTATATATGTATGTGTGTGTATTTGTTTGTGTGTTTATAGATATATGTGTGTATGTGCGTGTATGTATGTATATATATATATATGTGTGTATGTGTATATATATATATATATATATATATATATATATAAAGTAAGAAGGTGAAAAGGAGGATAAGAAGAAAAGAGGTTAAAAATATTGGTGTGTATGAGTATGTATATGTATTTGTGGATGTGGGTATGTGTGTGTATATATATGTGAGTATGTATCCTTATATGCATGTATATATATTTCTTTATGTGTGTATATATGTAAGTGTCTGCATGTTTATGTAGTTGTGTATATATATGTATGTGTGTATGTGTATATATATATATATGTGTGTGTAGGTGTATGTGTATGTATGTGGATGTGTGTATATATATATATATATATATATGTATGTATGTGTGCATGTATGTGTATGTGTGCATGTATGTGTGGGTATATATATGTATGTGTATGTATGTATATGTATATATATATGTATATATGTACGTATATGTATATATGTATATATGTGAATGTATGTATGTATGTCTGTATATTTATATATGTTTTTGGTCAAATGTCGTTGCATTTATGTGTATGTACGTATATATGTGTATTTATTACTATAGATAAGTATTTTTATGTAGATATTCATGTGTATGTATATTTCTGTATGTGTGTATGCATGTATGTATGTGTATGTATGTGTATATATATATATATGTATATATATGTGTGTGTGTATATGTTTGTATGTATGTATATATGTGTATATATGTGTGTGTGTGTTTACTTATGTAGGTTTGCAGTTGTATATAAGTATGTTGACACCTACTATATATGAAATTGTTTATGTGTACGTGTAGGTAGGGTAACTTGGGTATGTCATTACGGCCACATGAGTTAGGATATATGTGTGTATATATGTTTATTTTTGTGTATTGCTGTGTATATATATATTTATTTGTAAATATGTGTACACATATTTGTGTGTATATTTGTGGGTACATATAGGTATATGTGTATGTATGTGTATGTGTACTTGATACCATGGAAATGTATACGTATGTATATGTTTATGTATGTATGTGTAGATGTTTCGGTGTGTATGTATGTATGTATATTTATGTATATGTGTGAGTATGTGTGTATGTATATATGTATATGTATGTGTATATGTATGTGTATATGTATATATATGTATATATGTGTGTATATGTATATATGTGTGTATATATATATATGTTTGTATGTGTGTATATGTATATATGTGTGTATATATATATATGTTTGTATGCGTATATATGTGTGTGTATGTGTGTGTGTGTGTGTATATACTTATATGTATATGAGGTGGACATCGTAGCTACCGATGGGTGTTGAATTTAATGTCCGGTTTTGTTTTGTTTTTACATACACTATATTTTAATATATTAAATAATATTAATTTTGATCATTTTTATCTTTGTATATTTACTCGCTTAAATTAGATTTCAATAGGTTGTTAACATTCATGCAATGACATTTTCTGTCTTAAATATTTATCGGTTGGGGTATGCAACTGTCTGGGTCAATGTCTGTGGATGTGTGTGCATGTATTTATATGTATCTATGTGTATGGAAAGTGCATCCACTTTTAATTATGTATGTATGTACGTGTGTGTTGGTTTCCCTTCTCCCATTTTCCCCCCCTTTTTTTTTTTTTTTTTTTCATGACAGACGGTGGAGATGTTCTCTGTCTTGTCCCCTTTTTTGTGTGTGTATATGTCTTGGTGCTTATGTATTAGAATCTGACTGCGTTTGTTTTACGCGTGAGTTTGGGACCCCATTGACACATCATGAGGATTAAAATGTATACATTGTAAAAAGACCGGATATTAAATATAGCTAAAGTAACTTCAATGAAAAAATAAATTGTATAACATATATATTTCTTCTTTTCTCCTCAGTAATTTTATAGTTGTAAACTTGATAGCGAATAAATGTTAAATTTTGGTTTTGTAATTAGCAGTTTTAAATTTTAATATTAAATTTTATCATATAATTTAGTAATTATTCGTTGGAATAAATTATTTTTTAATACTAAACATCTGAATAGATATTATAACATGACTTCGTTATCGAGCTTTTTGAATTTTCCTGTAATTGTGTTCTGATTGGTCTACCTAGCCTCTTTAACAACGTTTTCCCCTTACGTAGAATATTAATTAATTTGAAACTTTTAAAACCATTTATTTTACATTCAACGTCATCACTTGATAAGACACCGTAGGTGTTGAAACAAAATGGCTATTTTTGTAGTGATTTTATAACATATTTATGTTATAAATTTTTTTTTTTTTTTCTTTAAAAATAAATAATTATATATATATATATATATATATATATATACATACACATACACCTACACACACATATATATATACACATACACACATACATATATATACACAACTACATAAACATGCAGACACTTACATATATACACACATAAAAAAATATATATACATGCAAATAAGGATACATACTCACATATATATACACACACATACCCACATCTACAAATACATATACATACTCATATACACCAATATTTTTAACCTCTTTTCTTCTTCTCCTCCTTTTCACCTTCTTACTTTATATATATATATATATATATATATATATACATACACGCACATACACACATATATCTATAAACACACAAACAAATACACACACATACATATATACATATATATATATATACAAAACTTAGCAACATATTAATACATTAAAATACAAACATACACATTTCGCAGTACAAACACACATAACTACACATAAAAAAATGAATAACATTATGTAGTTATACCATACACATTCATATCGTCAGATTGACCATCAGGTAATAAAAATTATAAACTATTCAACTTACAGCTACGTATCATTATCATTTAAAGTATACAACCCCTATAATAAGTTAAATTTATAACGGTGTTTACAATTAACCGCTAGTTCATATCTCTGATTTAAGAGATCAGCCTTGTTTTTAAATCTAATAATTTCAAACTTTTCGTTAAGACACAGGTAACACGGGGAATATAGGGATTTACATATATATGTATATTTGTGCATATATGTAAACATATAAATGCAGACATATGCACATAAATTCTAACAATAATAGATTTAATTATAAATCTAACCTCCTAAAATTTAATACTTATGATACCAACAAGACAAATTAAAAATGAAATAATAGCCCAGTGAAGATATATAAATATGTGTATGTATGGATGTATATATATAATTATTTACTATTTAATCATTAATATCATTACCATCATCAATATTTATCATTTAAGCATTAATATCAATTATTTATGTAAAACATGAAATACAACTTCCCCTTCCCCCAAAAATAGAATGCCCCAAAATAAAAATCAGTTACATGTCTAGAGTCAAAACAAATCCCAACGAAATCATCAACAGTTGGAACAAAAAGAGAGAAGGCTAAATGAGTGAGTGTAAATTGAAAAAAAACAACAAAGAAAAGGACAAATGATCATGACACCCTTACATGTATGCACATCTGCAGAGATTGGCACATGGCTGCATGTGTAAAAATGCACACATGAACACAAAAGATACAGAAAAATGTTAAATGTATGTAAAAAGGAAAAGATTGAAAAATATAAGCAGTAAATTGCTGATATATATATATATATATATATATATACACACACACACTCTATTTGAAAAGTTATTTACTTTTTCATGTAGTTCATTTTTAGATAAAGTTAACATTGGAATTTATGAAAAAAGATCAATGCTCAATACATTTTATTACTTAAAAATAATTAATAATTTTGAATCTCATGTGGTTAAGAGTTTTAATTCTTACTTAACTTTAATTTATTTTGAATGTTTTGTGATAAAATATAAATGCAGGCTCCAAAGGATTGCTGATAAAAAAGAATGTGTTCAAAGGGAAAATGAAGAATTGAAAGCTTCTATGAGTCAAGCACTAGAAAGACATGCAGATGAGAAACGGCATTATACAAAACAGTATAATATTATACTAAAGAAAAATGTAGACTTAGAAAATAAGGTGAGTTTTTAGACATCACTTGTTCCTTAGAACATAATTGTGTATATTAATTTTAGAGTTAAAATGTAATTTACATATTAATATCAAGCAAGTTGAAACTTTAGATATATTATGTGTTAACACTATAGATAAGAAAATATAATTGTTACTTTAAGCATTATTGATTTTACATAAACTTTTGCTTTTAACTCAATTGAAAACAATTTTCTAAACTGAGAGTTCATGTTTCAAATTCTTATTCTAATAAGTTTACCTTTGACCCAGTGTGTTAAATCTGATTAAGATCTCTCAAACAATTATATTCATCTTGCAGATACATGTGTAGATGTCAAGTAATATCCTGTTTTTACTGGGTTTCAATAATGCACATTTAGCAAATTACCAATGATTTCAAATTGTTTCACTCTAAAAATTATTCTAGTATATTTCAAAGGAAGCAGTGAATGATAAATTTTGCAATAATTTACAGGTTAAAAATGATAAAAACTTGAATTTTTTTATTCTTATTACAGATGGAGCAGAATATATTAGATTATCAACAATGTGAAATGAAAATACAAGATCTAAAAGTGGAACATTCAAGAATTTGGGAGGTGAGTTGGGTAGGCTTACCATATGTCACAGGTTGACCGAAACTGTTGTGAGTGTGTGTATGTGTGGGGGTTGATGGTGGTGGTTGGGTATGTCCTGATCTCTCTGCTGGAGGTATAAGCTATCAGTATTCTTTATCATTTAATTTAAATCTTTTATACTTTTGAAATGTTTGCAGTTGTGATTTTCATTAACATGATTTTTCATTTTTTTCATGTAACTAATATTATATATTAATTATATTCAAGAAAAAAAAGACAGAAATAGAAGAACTAACTGATAAGTATGAACAAGAGATAATGAAAGTAAGTATATTTTGTTTCTTTGTACTCATTGGTTGAATTTTCAGATTGATTCATAATATACTAACAATATAATTTGTTATTTTCATATGTATCAGAACAAGATTTATTTATCCAGTTAAGCAATGAGCAAATGTTCATATCTTATGTTTTTGTATTAAAGCTAAAAACAGAGCTGAAAAAGTGTAAAGAGCAAATGATTTCCTTGGAACTAAATAACAAGGTAATATGCTTTTCATTCACTATCTTCATTATTTTCTTTCATTATATTTTATTGAATTACATAAGTTATTTGCTAGGAAAATCAGTAATTGTATTAAGAAAAGAATATCTATAATTTATTTTTTTTTAATAAGATTATAACATTTGTTTTTCCCCAGATGTCCATATTAAAGTATTGACATGTATGTGACAAATTAGATCTCAGTAAGAGAATCTGTCTATATTTCTGAGATGAGATGTTATGTACACTGTTTATATTATTCGGGCTATTGTCCTCATCTTTGTTGCCATATTTATCACAACGTTTCAGACATTGTATGCTCCGACCTTCTTTAGATGGTTGGAATGTCGAACTGAACCCTTTATTTTGCTCGCTGGGGTAAACTGTTCTAGTTCCACATGCCATGTCTGATGGATGTCAGTTATCAGTTATCTCCTGTTAATTCCCCTCTCCAAGTTCTCCACTGCCTTAACCAGGTATTGAGCTCTCACTCTTTTTTATCCACTGTGCCATGTGTCCTCAAGGACACATGGCACAGTGGATAAAAAAGAGTTAGATCCAGTGACAGGACCCAAAGAGTGTGAGTTCAATACCTAGTTAAGGCAGGAGAGGGGAACAGGAGATAACTGATAACTGACATCCATTAGACATGGCACGTAGAACTAGAACAGTCTACCCCAGCGAGTGAAATAAAGGGTTCAGTTCAACATTCCAAACCACCTGAAGAAGGCCAGTAAGAGAAGTATATAAAAAAATTGACATCGGTCAAGCTTTTCATTTAAATAAGACAGTAGGAATTTGTAAGGCAGTTACTGTTTTTTTATCTTAGAAGTTTTCAAATTTTTATAATTTTTGATTTATTATAAGCTTTTTCAAGGTTTTTAAAAATTCTTTATTTCACTTTTTAAATAATCCAGTTATCTTGCACTGATGAACAATTGTTTAAAAACATAGCAAATTATGGAAAACTGATTTTTTTTTTATTTAATTACAGCCAAAGCAAAACACATTTTATAGTAATAGAAGTAACTTATTTCGCTGATATTGTATTAAAAACATTAAAATAATATTGGTTATTTATTTTTTAAAAGGAAGTATGTAAATTTTCCAATATTCATTTAGAAAGTGCTTGCTTTTATTCCAATGAATCCAAACTAGTCTGTTAAATCAGTGAAACAATTCTCTATAAGCAAATATTGTTCAGTTTACTACACTTAGACAACCTGATTTCACCATTATTAGTCTGAAGGAACCAAAAGTGAATTTTAAAGTTTTGACTCTTACTGTAAGGATTTCAACGGTTTTTATTATTTTGGGATTGTTATTCTCTTAGTCATAACTTATCAAAATGACTTGTAAGATTTTCTTGTTTTTGTATTTGTGATACAATTTTATTCTATGATTTATATTCTTTGAGGAAAGTATTAATTTAAAATAAAATTAAAATCAATTAAATACATTTTCTTATATAACCATTGGTACATTTTCTTTCAGGAATTGAAAAGGGAGAAGCAGGATGTTGTGGCCCAGCTGATGCAATTACAAGATGAACAAAAAATGTTAGTAATCTTTAATTAAGTTTTTGTACTTTTTCCCCTTGTGAAAACTACTTTTACTATAAAAAAGGAAACAAAGAATTTAAAATTCTTTAAACTAAATTCTAAAATTATATTACTCTATTAACCAAAATCTTATTTTAAATTTTACACATTTTGAAGTTTATGATTTTTGAGAAAATAACTATACCAGTTATAAGGGAGATACTAAAAAGTTCTCAGCCCAATTCACTTAACAAAATTAGTATTCTGATCATTGAAATATTGATTTTGGGAAGTGAGTCAGGTTGAGAATTTTTCAGCATATTTTCAGTTTAACCAAACTTTCATAATATTTTTTTTTTTTATAGAAAACATTGTAAAAATTGATATAAATTATAGCAACTATCACCATGTACATTACATTTATATCAAAACAAAAATGCTTATGTGCATGTTTTTTTTGCCCAGTCTGCTATACATTGTATAATTTTGAAATAACATTGATGTATGTATGAAGAATTGTATATATATATATATATATATATATATATATATATATATATATATATATATATATATATATATATTTGAAAGATAAATTTCAACTGATCTAAAAAAGAAAAATCATAAATTGTTGGAACTTGTTGAAAAGGAAATTTGTAGATCAATTATCTGTCAAAATATTCTGCTTATTTATATCTGTATTCAAGTAATAACATAAAGAAAAGAATAATTTGCTAGTTTGTATGTACATGTTACACTTGGTAACTGAGAATCTGTTTTGATTCAGACCTTTGGTCGGCATGACAGTAACATAACCATTTGGCCAGGATTAACACTGAATAAACACTGAATTGAAATTGTAGAATTAATTTTTTTTATATTTGTAATAAGAAATTCAAAGAAAGCCTTCAAGTTTGTTTTTGTTATTTTAAATGAGTTTAATGCATATACAAAAATATAAGTGACAAATGAAAGTAATTACACATCATTAAAAAAAAAATTTTTTTTTTTTCTTTTTTTTTTTTAATGATGTGTAATTACTTTCATTTGTCACTTAAATTAGTTGGTATTTCTGACTTAATTTCATCATATATTGATGCAATTAAATGATGGCCTAATGGATATATCATTTGTCTATCCATGCTGAAGCCATAGTTTTGAATAGCACATAATTTTTATGGGCTTAATGAATTGTTTCATTTTTGTTTTCCTTCAGCACATCCAGCAAGAAAATGTCCTATTCAAACTTACCCAATGCAATTGAAGAAGATTATGATAAAAGCCTCCTTGGCAGCACAAACAAACTTGAAGAAATATCAGATAAGGTTATTTGTAACATGGCTGTCAAAGCTCTTAGCCAGGAATTGGAAGGAATGGTATGTATTTGTAAGATTTAATTAATGTTTTATGAGTACTGACTTAACTACTCAGGAATTTGTTTAAACTATCAATTTTTTTATTATTTCTTAAAATTCTATCTATATTTTCTAATCACCCTGATAAAACTTTAAATATATAGATAAGTGTAAATAATTTTTACCAGTTTGGTCATATTTCAAATGAAAGAATTAATTTGGGAAATAATTTAATGTAATTGCAAATAACTAGCCTTTGCTCTTGAGCACAGAATACAATTAACTTTTAAAGAAATGAATCCTTCGACGCTTTAATTTGTTCACTTTCTTCAAGTATTTGAAAGTAAAGTATCAAATCAAATTACTGAATTACAGTCATAGTCCTTCACATAAAATTAGTTAGCTATTAATTAAACTGAAAATTAGTTAGCTATTAATTTAATGGAAATATATACCTACTATATAATTCAAATAGTGAGATATTTAGTACAATCATTCTCACTATTTAAATGTATATATAAAGGCATTGTAAATTGTCAGAAAATTTCAAAAGAAAACACGAAAAACATTTTTTTTCTGAATTTTCATATTTTGACACAATGTATGTTTATTTTTGTAGATTATAATGGGATTATGTGCTTTTAAATTTATGGTCAGTTTGTGTGTAATTATAATCCAGTTGCTATTATTTTTTAATTTCTTTTTTACCTTAATTGTATGTTACTTTTTTGTGATTGATTTTAATTTTGTACAGTGATTTCATTTTGCACTTTTAAGAAAATTGGAGAAGTTTTATATTTATAATTATTATCCTTATTTAAGTGCTTTATGCACTGCCATCTGTTTTCCTTGTACTATATTAAGAAATTCGCCAGCATTGTTACAGTCATATTATTCACAGATCTTCAATTTTTATATTTTGAAACTTATCAGTTTTATTTTTCCAAGTGCCATTTGTTATACATGCATTTTGATATGCTGTCAAATATGCATATTGTACTTGATGATATATCAAAATTACTTGTCTTCTTCAGGTTAACATTATTTTTATAGACACACACACACACACACATATATATATATATAGTAAATTAACAAAAATACTAAAATTAATTCAATACAATTTTTAAATAATACCATTATAAAAATTGATTTATAAAAAATGTGTTATAAAAATTATTTACCTGAATAAAGACAATTATTATATAATTGCAGGTTGATGGTAGTCTACCATCTCCTATTTGTGAAAGAGAGCATTTAATGGTTGACGTGGCTACAATGTTCTCAACAGACACAGAAGAATCTCTATATTCTTCTCTTAAAAGTTTTACAGATATTTTAATATCAACTGTAGCAACTGTAAGTATAACATTGACATATTGAGAATGAAAATCAATTCACTTACTTTTAAAAAAAAAACTTGATTTTTCCTAGCATATCTAGTAAAAACACAAGACTGTCCATAGTTTATGTTTAAAATAAGGATGTTGTAGTGATATGTAAATGAGGTACTGTATAAAAGGTAGTATTGTTATACCTATCATAGCAATATGGCATTGCCAATCAGTTATTAACTATAATGGAGGATCCTGAATATATTGAAACCAGGGCATAGTGCAGGAGAAAATGAAGTTAGGGATTTGTTTTTGGCCTCAGTGGGGCCATAAAAAATCTTCATCATAGTCGATCCCAAAGTGTTGGAAGATTTAGCCTATGAAGAAATTGCTGCCATTATGAAAGCAAATATATGACCCAAAAAAGATTGGTCATAGCAGAAAGAACTAAATTTCTCAAAAGTAGACAGAATGGATGAAACTATTATTCAATATATACAGCAATTGAAAGAAGCATCGAGACAATTGTGAGTTTGAAAGAATGGGTTCAGAACAAATGTCTGTCGAAGACTGATTAAGGGAATTTTTGACATTTTGTACAAGTGTAAAATTCTAGAGGAGCTTCAAGTTCATAATATGAATCTGGAAGCATATGTGGTGTTTTTCGACAATTGGAATTGATTAAAAAATTTAATGCTTTTGATGGCAATATGGAGACTTAAAAGTTTACTTGTATGCATATAGTGCAATAAGAAACATGAAAAAAGCAATAATAAATGTTCAGCTTTTGGGAAATAGTGTTTTAAGTGTAAAAAGAGAAATCATTTTATGCACATATGAAAAGCGAATGGCAATCTAGATCCTTTGATTGAAAATACGGAAGTATTTGAGATAAAAGCACAGGGTAAAAGTAGGGAAATAGTGAAATTGAACAGAGTAACTTTACTCATGCAGGTGGATACTGGAAGTGATGTTATGTTGCTACCGAGGAATGTTTAAGAAAGAATAGGTAAATCAAGGTTAAAGAAAAGTAATCTTCAGTTGAAACAGTTCAATAGGTCAATCATCAAATTTTTAGGATGCTTTGAAGGCATGTTTGAGACAAAAAACAGATTTGCGATAATACCCATTATAGTGGTGGAAAACATCAAAAGCACAGTCTTTTAGGAATTGACGTGTTAAGAGTGGATACATCAAAGCTAATTGTGGTAAAAAGATGAAAGAAAGGAAGTGAAAATTTACTGGCGCCAGAAGCAAAAAGCTAGAAAATTGGAAGTAACACTAATATAGGAAAGGGCCAATGCATTATGGGTGAATGGTGGTTGTATAAAAGCTGGAAAGAATGATGGGCGATAAACTTTTTTCTTTGCAAACAGATGTCGACGAGTGAATGAACAGGAAAGGAAAGGAAGAAGAGGAAAGAAAGGAAAAGAGTTTTTTTTTTATTGTCTCTGTATATCGGCAAGACCACAAACTATTTCAACATTTCACCATGGAAGGAGAGGGGGAGAATATGTGTGGCAAGTGACACGATCAGACCCTTTGATGGACAAGGAAATACAGTGGCATGGCTCGCAAAAAGTGAAATTGGTTGCTAGGTTGCAACATATCACTGACCTGGTCTGATCCCACTGTACCTTGAGGGGGATGCATTGGCTATCTATATGGAGATGAATGAGATTGATATGACGGATGCTGAGATGATTGAGTCAATGCTACTCAAGGAATTTATGGATGGACCTTTCGTAGCATATGGAAAATTGATAAAATCCAAATGGACTGGCGAATCCGTTGATGTTTATGCTAACAACATGAGGTGATTGGCAGGATTAGCGAGATAAATAGGAAGGAGTGTGGAGAGGATGGTAAAGCTGGCATTTGTGCATGGATTCCCAGGCCAAATATCGATTACACTTCAGCAGCTGCCCCAGGTAGAAACTAAAGAGATGAGCAAGCTGACAACTGCTCCTGGGGTGCTAACCGTGAATAGAACAGGAGAATGCCTTGGAATAGGAGCTGTAGCACAAAGCCCAACCGCTAAAGAACCAGGAACAGAACGGACAAGATGGTTTAGCAGACAATGTTTTCAGTGTCGTAGGCTACACATGATAAAAGATTGTAAGGAATGACTGAAGCCTGCTGTGATGTGCCATGGATGTGGAGAGAAGGGTCACATTGTCAGATTTTGTCCCCAGGGAAATGGTCAAGTGGGAGTTTCTGTGCCAGTAGCACCAAACCTTACAAATTGTTATGGTTGTAGTAGAGGGAAGGAAACCAAGAGCACTAGTTGGTGAGAAGTTTGAGTGGAGGAACATTTATAAAAGCAGTTGATGGGAGAGAGGTATGCAAGGGCTCTAGCAATGTGACATTATTGGTAGAAGAAATGCAGTTCAAGATAAGGGTGCTTGTTTTGGAGCAAATTGTTGACAGCATTGACATCACCACAATGAACACTCCTATTGGATTAATAAGATGGACTTGTCTGCTGTTTGGAATAAAAATGTCAAGTCACATTTTCCAAAAAGCCATTGAAAAATTTTTAGAGGGGATAAAAAATCTAATTGAATATCAGGATGACATTGGCATTGGTGTGTGCAGTAATGAAGAGCTCAAAAGTAAAACAGTAAGTTTTGAGTAAATTAAATAGTGCGAATATGACAATCATGATAAATGCAAGTTTAATTGGGAAAATATTTCATACTTAGGATGTCAAATATCCAAAGATGATATATTGTTGGATGATAAACTCATTAACCTTTACCACACTGCAGGCAACAAGTCACTATAGAATTCTTTCTCTTACTATTATTGGTGACTTCTGTCGCTTGAGACTGTTGCTATAAATAAACACTTGTCAACTGTTATTTCCAGTATTTTTAAGCTGAAACTGCTTTGGAACAAGGCTAAACTTCCGTTTTCAAATGCCATTTTGAATTCTTCTAGACTCTACATGAGGTGTAACATCGATTAAATCCATGTTAATTTTTTTGCGATTTTTTTTTTTTTTTTTTTTTTTTTTTTTTTGTAAACAAAAATGGCTGCGTCAGTATCCAACAAACTTTATTCAGAAGTTTTTTTTGATTAACACTCCGATGATGATTATGAAGGCTTTACTTGAGTGGATATTGACCGTGAAGTGGTTGGAGATGGTAACCACGCTAGTGCCGTGGAGGACGACCACTAGCAGCTACTATCATCCATGCCTGAGTAATTTTATGGAAGCTACTGGTGTCTATCGATATATATGTTAGCCTTTCTGAAGGTAAATTATTTTGTCTATTTATAAATGATGAAATAATAACTTTATTCGTCAATGAGACAGATAATTATGAGTCAGGGGAAAGAAAGAGCAAACAAATGCTAGTCTCTTCTTGTATGTAAACTTTGCTTCTTATTGCACCCCCCAAAAAAAAACTCCACAAGGAGTAATAAGTTAAAGTACATTGAATTATTTATGTATTTTTTACTGTATTTGTTTTTCATTTTGCATTTTTTATTTTGTGTTTCAATTTTTTCGTTTGCGACATCAAAACATGCATGCAAAACATAATGCATCACATCAAAATATTACTCATTCATTCTTTTATTAGTGTACAAAATCTATACACACAATACAAAGAAAGTTATAACAATTTTAAAACAGTAAGTGTTCATGTTTTTGCACCCTCAAAAAAATGCAGTGACAGGGGAACAATTCTAGAAAGAAATTAGCATGGTAAAAGTTAATAAGGTATCAGAGATAGCTGCACTCAGAAATAAAAATCTTTTTTTAGGATTAATCCATTTCTATAACAGATATCTTCCATGATATAGTGACCTTGTGGAACCATTTAATGAAATACAGAGTTTAAATGGACAAAAAGACAGGAGGTTGCTTTCAACAAGTTAAAAAAGGCACTCATAAACAAACCTGTTGTTAAAATTTTTGACCCAGCTAAAGAATTGACATTAACTACTGATGCCAGCAACTGCTATAGCTACATTATTGTTGCAGGAGGCTCACCCTGTTATGTACTTATCCAGAAAACTAACATCAGTAAAGGCAAATTATTTGAATATTGAGAAGGAGGCATTGGTGATTCTATGGAACACAAAGAGGTAGAAATTTCTTGCCGGGAGGGAAATTTCTATTAAAATCTGATCATAAGCCTTTGGAATTTATATTTGGAGTTGCCAAATGTCACATCTGGCAGGATATTAAGATGGGCAATTAAGCTTTTGGCGTTCAACTTTGACATCATATATATTAAAGGAAATACTATTCCACATGTGGATGTATTATCTCAGTTTTGAGGGCAAAAATGTTGAAGCAAGTGAAAATTGTGAGGAAAGGATTTTGCATTGTATAAAAATGGATCTATTACCCTTAAACCGGCTTAGGTTGGGAAATAGACAGGATCCAGTATTGAATAGAATTATGGATAGAACAAAGGAAAATACATGGCGTGATTGCTCTATGGCTGAGAGGCTGTATAAAGACTCAAGACACAAATTAACAATTAGAAAAGGAATTATATGTAATAGAAATATAGTAATACCTCCACAGTCTCTGAGAAAAGAATAATTAAAGCTGTGCACAATGATATACATGGAGATATATTGGCTATGCAAATGAGGTTAAAGTTGCAAGCATGTTAGCCTGGCTATTGGAGAGTGTGTGCAGAAATAAAGAAATTTAGGCAAACTAAAATTCACTCATGGCCAAAGGAAATGGAGTTGTGGACATGAGTACATATGGATCATACCTATATTCAAGGTATAGGACTATTTCTGATATTAGTCAACTTGTATACAGGTTGGCTTGAAGTTATTAAAGTCATGGATAGAAAAGCCACTCTGGTGAAGTAGGTGTTGAGGATAGTGTTTTCGAGAAATGGAGTTCCAAAAACCTTGTTCTCTGACAATGCACCTGATGTTTGTGAAGAAAGTTTATGTGCATGGTATTCCATACAAAACACCACCTTACCACCCAATCAAAAGGAATTGCGGAGAGAATGGTTCAAATAGTAAAAATAGGGTTTAAAGCATTCCTCTCCACTGGACAGAGTTATTTACCCAGACTACTTCTAAGTTATAGAGCTATTTCACATGCAGGCAGAAAACAAAGCCCATCTACACTGATGGCAAAACATACAAGAGCTCTGATTACCATGTCATTTGCATCAAATGAAAGTGTGGTACAGAAAGGACAAGGATTCAAGTCCTGAAAAGATGAATTTTGTGGTGCAAAAGGGATTTAATACTGTGTTAACAAAGAAGGGCCAGGTCATACTGGCTCATGACAACCAATTTAGAACCACAAGAGAGCATGAAGTTATGGAAAAGGAAGAGGAAGCAAAAGAACAGGTGACACAAGAAAGGATGAATGAATCCAGTATTGAGAGTGATCAAGAAGACAAACCAGAGATATGAAAATGAAGAACAGGAGAGGGAGGAGAGAATGAATGCATTCAGTAGTAATGAGGAACAATCTGGAGATGAGAGTGACCAGAGATATCAGGATGATTCAAATGAGGAGAATCAATTAAGACCTAGATCTTCAATAAAAAGAAATAAACTGACTCACTCTGAGAGATGGATTATGTCTCCCAGGGTTATTTGTAGAAGTCAAAGACCAACAAAAAGTATAAAGCCTTTTAGGTTCAGGGTGGTGTAGTGATATGTAAATGAGGTAATCTATAAAAGGCAATATTGTTGTACCTACGGGAGAGTTATCTTCGCTTGATGAGATAACATCCATCAGAATACCTTAACAGATGTAATATTTAAATCTAACTGATATAATTTTTAAACTTTTTCTCTTAATTTGAAATATTAACACAAAATATAGTATTTTTTGCATACATAGATCACTTATTCTTGTATGGATATATATTGAAGGTATATTCTTTTTTATATATAAACATATCTTTGTTTATATCCTATTACAATATGTCAATTTTTTTTCTATGATCAAATAATCAGTTTAATTTTTTTTTTTTTTTCAGGCAGTTGAAATAAAGAATCAGCTCTCAGAATTTAACATTTCTGATTTTAAGAACAGTAATATGTCCAGTTGTAATTGTTGTACTGACTTCAGAATGAAAGTAGCAACTGAACTGTCTCAGTATCAAGACTGGTTGAGTTTGTTGCTAAACAAAAAAACTCAAGTGGATGTTTGGTCAGTTTTTATATATTATCCAACTGTTGTTGTTTTTAATATTTTTCAGTAGTTCTTTAATTTAGTTTTGTCTTACTATTTTGAATATTTTAAATATTTATATCAAATTATACTAATTGTAAATTCTATCAATTTTATTGATAATTGCAGTTTATTCCCATCTGATAATTTTAATTTTAAGTATTAGTCTTAATTTGTTTTGGTTGTTTTTTTTTGTTCAGTTTTCTTTGACCTTCTGATACATTTTTAGTATATACCTGCACTGTTCAACAACATACACACACACACACACACACACACATATAACCATAGCTAAACTAAAGTTTTATTTGTAAAGACTATAATTGTAGGAGTTTTTTCTGTTTTCTTGTTATATTAAACTGGAGATTAAATAAAATTCTTCAAAATTTGTTTAAATAAAAGGTTAAATTACTACATTATTTAAATTTTAGATAATATACCAATATCATTTTAATTGACACTTTCTTTATTACAGGCTAAATTACTACATTTAAAGAAAATAAAATGCTGAAGACTCAAATTAGCACAAAAATATTTTTAAAGTATTTTTATTACAGTTCTACACAAAAATCTTCCTTTTTGGTTTTCCTGTTGAAAAGGGTCAAATTATTGCTAATTCTTAACACACAGGTTCTATGTCGAATTCTGAGATGAACAATTATCATTATTACATGTTGTTCTATTTGGACAGGTAAACTCACCTTGGTTGATATATTCAACATTTTGGCCATTGTATCCTCTATCCTTCAGGTGTCTATCATACTTGGTAACCTCAAAATTTTGAACCAAAACCTTTATTCAATCCACAATGATAGATTGTTCGCATTCTGTTTTCCATTTATTTTTTTCTAGTATATTCACCATTGTGTTTGTTCATTTGTTCCATAGAAGTGTGCAAACAGTTTTGGGAAGAGCAGAACACATCCTGGTTAAGGAATGAATCCACCATAACTACTATATAAAACATCAGTTACAAAAGGAACTCTCTAATCAGATGGATCTGTTCATAGACTGAATAACATTGGAAATAGAATTCAGCATTACCTAGACAAGTTGTACAAATAGGAATTTGTAAGTTTAGACATACTAAATATAGATCATTGTATGAGACTGTAATTAGCCCATGAAAGTAGAAGTCAAAGTTCACAAATACCAGTTAAGTACTGAGGAAACAGTGTTGAAAAAAGATCTAAAATTTGCAATAATTGGCAAGCAAATCCTATATTTAGATGTCATAGCCCCAACTGAGACAGTATCTTTGATGATCTTTAAAGCTCAGGTTTAATTAAGATGGAAAGTTAGATGCACTGGAGAAAGTCAAGCCTCCCAAATCGAACACCACAAGAGGGAAGAGCAGTTATCAAAATCGTACAGATTAACAAAGTCATCATACTACCAGATAACAAGGGTAATGAAATAATGAACAAGTTGGAATACACAGAAAAAGTGGGTAGGGTAGTTGGGATTTGATATCTATAGCAAGCCCAAAAATGGCTCTGGCAGTTTGAAAGAAGATGCCATCAGAAATCCTGACCAAATATTATTTCTTGGTGAATGAATACAAGCAGCTGATCCAATGTTACGGTAAACTACCATATATGTATGGTGTTTCCAAAATTCACAAAGATTGTATTCTACTGAAGCCAATGGTAAGTTTTCAACCTGTCACCCATTTAGCAGGATTCTTGTAAGTATACTCAACTTACTAACAGGTAAGTCTCTATGTAATGACTCTCTTTGTGATGACTATCAGTTGTTTCATAATAACTGGATGTTGAGCTTGGACATTGTAAGCTTATTCACTATGTTTTCCACAATTGAGATTTTGCTAGTGATTAAAATTATACCCCTTTCTAGGAAAGCATATGTATCCTAATAGATAATTTGATGATGACTTTCTGTGTGTAAACCACTTACTTCCAATTGGGTTCCAACATATACGAACAAAAAAAAACTTAGTTATATGATTACTATTGTGGTGTGGAGTTTAGGGGTCAAAATGAGCAGTTTATACATCCATGCCTAGAAGATTAATGAAGGATGATATTGACTAGGAAACACATTATATTTAACAAAACAAGATAAGGAATTTACTCACAAATTTACACACTTGAAGCATTGTCAGTAGCTTGTTTTAGGAAAATAAATCTGTTGTGAAGTTCAAGTTAGCACTAGTCAGCTGCTAAGCTCTTACTGCTGGTGGTTATTCTCAGTGACCACTTATAAGAATGTTCACTTCTGCCTATGCAAATTATGCATACTAATTTGCTAGTATCACTACATCTCCCTAAACCTTAAGGGCTTTATCCCTCTTGTAGCTCTTGTACTCCTTCTGATATTTTCCTCACCCTGCTCTATTTCTCTCTTTCCCGTATCTCTTTCCCTGGGAGACCTTGATCTGTCCCGGTCTAGGCTGTAGTCACATGTGTTTTCTTGCATACTCTGGTCTTCATCTGAACTTTCAGAGTCCTTCTGTCCCTCTTCCTCCTGCATTGTTTCCTCTGACGTTTCCTTCTGTAATGGTTGTTCTACCAACTCATTATCAGATGAAATTGACATCTCTTTGTCATTTCGTTCTTCCTCTTCACCTTGGGTCCTTATTTGGTCAGCATGGGCCAACACACTATCGCCATTCTCTCTATTTATTATGGCTGTATGATGGCCTTTTTGCATTATAAACTCGGCTCCTACTGCATCTGCATCCTTTATACCACATCTTTTCACTTGTAGAGTATGACATAGCGGAGCTCTAATCTGTCTCCCCATTAAAGCTGATGGGTTTTCGAGTCTTCCCGTGTGTGGTATGGTCCGATAACTTAAAAGCATCCTCGGTAGAAAAACTTCTACTTTTTCTTTTTGCCTGAGAGCATGCTTTCAGCTCCTTTTTTACAGTCTGAACCACCCTTTCTGCAATTCCATTTGATTGAGGGTGATATGGAGGAGTTTTATATGGTTTACACCCTATTTTCTCTAACCATACGTTAAGTTCTTCCTCGCAAAATTCTGGTGCATTATCCGATACCAAGGTTTTTGGTACACCATTTCTAGAGAATACGACTCTTAGAATTTGCTTTATAGTGGAACTTTTCTTGTTTGCAACCCTTATTATTTCAGGCCAACCTGAAAAAGAGTCCACTAATATTAATAAGAGTCCCACTCCATTTACGTAGGCATGATCCATATGGACCCTACTCCATGGCTCCACTTCTTTGGGCCATGAATGTAACTTGGTTTGTGTAAAGTTTCTTAACTCTTTATATTTCTTACACCTCTTTACATAATCCTCAACATCTCTTGAATAACCCGGCCACCAAGCTTCTAGTTTTATCCTTTATTGTGTGGTTGCTACTCCACAGTGTATATCATTATGTACACTTTCTATTATCGGCTTTCTTTGTGTTTCTGGGGAAACTACCAGGTCCCCATTGCATATCACTCCATGTTCTATTGTTAATTTGTGCCTCATTTCTTTATAAGGTCTTTCCGCCCTAGAACAATTTCCCCACAAATCTTTTCTTATTCTCGATACTATCCTACTTAGCACTGGATCATGTCTTGTTTCCGCAGCCATTCTGTCTAAAGACAAAACATCAGTCTCTATCAAGTGTAGGAATGAATCTTCAAATTCTTCTGTTTTGTCTTTTGACTCCTTGTAAAACCTCAATCTTGATAGTGCGTCCACATGTGGAATTGAATTTCCTTTGACATACTCTATATCAAAGTCAAATGCCATCAATCTTATCGCCCATCGTAGAATCCTTGATGTCGTGACTTTGGGTAATTCTTTCCTTGGGTTAATTATAAACTCCTGTGGTCTATGATCACTTCTTAATAGAAATTTTTTTCCAATTAAAAATTGTCGGGCGCTGGTAGTTGTCCACACAATAGCCAATGCTTCTTTCTCTATGTTCAAGTAATTAAATTCAGTGTTCGTTAACCTTCTCAACAAATACATTATTGGATGTCCTTCTTGTGATAATATTCCCGATATTGAATGTTCACTTGCATCTGTAGTGAGTGTTATGTCCTATTTTGGATCGAAAATTTTCACTACAGGTTTCTTTGACATTATTTCTTTTAATGTTTCAAAAGCTTTCTGCTGTTCGCCTGACCAGATAAATTCTACATTCTTTTTTCTTAAATTTGCAAACGGTTCCGTCAAGTCCGTGTATTTTGGTAAGTATCGGCTGTAAAAATTTACCAATCCCAAAAAAGACTCCAATTCTTTTTTATTTGTAGGTGTAGCTACTTTTAGAATTTTTTCTATCAAGGCTTGGTCTGGTGATATACCTTCTTTTGAAATGGAATAACCTAAAAAAGAAATTTTCTTGGAGTTGCTTATGCATTTTTTTTCGTTTATCGTCATTCCCGCATTTCTTAATCTATTCAAGACTAATTCAGTTTTCTCTTTTAATTCCTCTTCATTAGTAGCTCCTTTGCATATGTCGTCTTGGTAACAAACCATATTTCGTACATTTCCTAAAACTTGTTCAATGGCCCTTTGAAATATGGCGCTTGCTGTTTTTACTCCATATGGTATTCTCTTCCATCTTAGTAACCCTATTGGCGTATTTATCGTGGTTACTTCTTTAAAGTTTTCGTCTATTGGTATTTGGTGGTATGCCGTTTTTAAATCTATTTTTGAAAAAACGGACATCCCTGCCAGTGCATGTAATGCAAGTTCAACATTGGGTATGGGATATGAAATTATATATATCTTGTGATTTACTCCTATTTTATAATCTCCACAAATACGTAAATCACCATCTGTTTTCTTCAAAACCACAATCGGTGATGCCCACTTGCTACCTCCAGGCGGAACATGTTCTAGAAGGTCTTGTTCTACTAGTTTACGTAGTTTTGTCACTACTAACGGCAATAAATGTACTGGTAATTTTCGTGCCTCATAATAAGAGGGGGAAACATTTTCTTTTACTTTTAAACTTGCTTCATAGTTCTTTAATTTTCCAGTTTTTTCCATTTTTATTTCATTAATTAACTTAGTAGAATTCATATTAAGCACGTCATTTCCAATAAGGCCATGGTTTTTCTTGCAACTTGTAACAATTATAGGAATTACTTCAAATTTTTCTTTTAACTCCAATGAACCTTCGAAGTATCCTAATATTTTTATAACGGACCCATCAAACTGGCGGAGTTGTAAATTGCTTTTTCGTAAAGGTGGCTTACCGATGTGTTCCCCAAAATTTTTTGGCATCAGTGTTACTTCACTTCCAGTATCCATTTGCATATCTAAATTGCAGTTATTAATTTTAACCTTTACTATAATGTCTTTTTTCTTCTGTTCAAAAGTCTTATTTTTCACAGTAAAAACTTCCCTGTCGTTGTTGTTTTCTTCAACTCTTTCAACATTTTTCTTTTTTAACTTACACACTGCTTGAAAGTGGTTCTTTTTTAAACAATTATTACAAGTTTTCCCAAATGCTGGACACTTTTTCCTTTTTTATTTTGTGTTCACGTCCACAATACAAACACTTTTTTATCTTGTTTAACGCATACGTATCAGCGAATCTTTGTTCGCTGGGTTGATTTTTATAATGGTGGTATGTCTGTATTAGCTCTTGTTGCTGCATAAATTCAATACAAGCATTTAAAGACATATTTCCTATTTGTAACTGTTCCAATATTTTATAACGGTGTGACGCATTGGGCATACCTTCAATTAGTCTTAATTGAATCAAGTCCTCTTCAATGGTCTGTTCGTCTTGTCCCAGTTTCTCAAATTCACAATATCTACTTGCATTTCGTAGACGGTGTAAATATTTTATAATTGGTTCGTCAGTTTCTTGTTTCATTGACATGAATTTTGTTCTTTTTGCCACTACCAGCCTTTTCTTGGGTCTCATATTTTTTTTTATGATCTGACTTATTTTTTCGAAAGTCAGGTCTTCCAAATTTAAGGGATATGCCATGGTGGAGACTTTCATTACTGCCTCACATCCAGTTGTAGCCAAAAATAAATCCGTGATTTCATTTTCGCCTCCCTTTTCCTTGTTGTCTTTCAACTTTTTTGTTCTCGCAGTGGCAGAGAAGCAACGAATCCAAGTATCCACAAATTCTGGATCTTCCAGACACAATTGATATCCTATCGGCGATGCCATTGTTGTGAAGTTCAAGTTAGCACTAGTCAGCTGCTAAGCTCTTACTGCTGGTGGTTATTCTCAGTGACCACTTATAAGAATGTTCACTTCTGCCTATGCAAATTATGCATACTAATTTGCTAATATCACTACAAAATCGATTCTTAAAGTCCATAGTTCTAACATATTGTCATGAAGAGGAAAATGTTCATTCAACAGATTAAATGATCTGACACAAAATAATATTAAAAAATGTTTAAAACAAAGGTAAGTGAGTTCGTTGCTCACAGAAGGGATATATTGTTTGTATATATTCAAGACGATTTGAGATACTTAGTTTTCTTGGATTGTTGAGAGAAAATTCTTTGAAGTGTTGTGTGTTGGTTAGAGGCTGATAATGTAATTGGTGAGTAATTTTACATTGAGTACTTCAATTCTGGTTGTGAGGAACTGAAGCAAAACCTTTCACATGACTTCTCTCATTAATTTAATTTTTCTCTTCATTTTATATCAAAAAGAATTTCACATAAGTTTACTATTTACTTTCTTTCTTTTTGGCTTATGGGGCAATTTCTGTGAAGGCAAGGTCTTCTTTGGTCCAAAAACAATTTCACATAGGTTCGCAAATTTATTTCCTCCTTCTTCTTCAGATCACTGGTTAATTTCTATGAAAGGCAAAAATCTCACATACGCTCATGAATTTCTTTCTTCTTCCTCAGTCCACTGAATTTGTAGGGAATGGGTGAAGGGAGTTATTATTATTTAGCACTCACTTCATTACAATTATCCCCATTAATGGCAAACATAAAGGAAATTACTATAAAAAAACATTCTTACTAAAGCTAACCACACTTCATACTCTTATCTTCTCTAAGAAGATGTGCAAGCACTGCTGAACCATGTGTACATGAATAAGAACATCCATATAGTTTAAAATAAAAAAAAAAGGAAGCCTTCCTGGATTTGCTATTAATTTGGATAAAATGTGGGTTTAAGACATCCGTGTATCATAAGCCAACATTCAACAGACAATCAATTTCTACCATCCATACAGCACCAAGAAAGGGTTTGCCTGCTGCCTACAACATCAAGCCAAACCCAGACACATACTAATGGAAGATTATCAGCATTAGAACCCCCTTCAAAGTAACAACTTCCACAAGCAAGGACAGATTGTGATGACTTACCTCGGAGCTCGAAACGTGTGCAAATGTGTCTTGCTTGCATGATAAATCCAAGAGAAAACATGGGTGCTGTCGAAGACGCTATTTATACATGCCGGTCTTGTCCAAAACGAGATTGTACCAGTACACATGCAAATTTCAGCAGTGTTGGACTAGCATAAAAAGGCAAGGCGCCAGTGAAACAGTCGGATGTGCGAATAGACTGGCAGACCAAGAGGCAGTTGAAGTAGGTGCTTCTGATTTGGGTGTGTTTCATGACTGCCCGATGTAAAGCCAAGAAAAGGAGTTTCGCAATTCATTTCTTTGAAGCGACTGACGGTGAAGAAGAACAGCTGGTTTGCCGGCTAACCCTCTCGTCACTTTTTTGTTTTTCTCTCTTCTTTTTTCTACACAGATGTATTAAAGACAACAATAAAAAATCTGCCATAGTTTTTCATATATATGTGTTACATCAGAAAAGATTCAGGGTATCTGCAATCCATGTAACATGAGAGTAATCAAAAGCAGTTCAACCCTTTGCAGATATCTCTCCTGAACCAAGCTCCTCTCAAAGAAAAACAGGGCCCAGAACTGCATGTATTCTATTCCATTCCATGCAGTTGTGGTAAAGTATACAAGTGTAAGACACCAGTAATTACGGAAGAATATTGAAAGGTGTAGTCTGAAGAAAGGAAACATTGAAATCAGGCTTAGCTAATCATGTATGGAGAGGAAGGTGTGGTCATCAACTCCTATAAAATCAAGGTCAGATGATAGAACAGTGGCGGATAAGAAAACTGAAAGAATCAGTGCCTGTGTTAGGCTCTAACAACCTCCTTGGTAAACCTAACATAGATGAATACTATCTGGAAATCTGATTAATCCCTTATGGATGGAAGTGTCTAAATGCACCTGCAAGTTTCATATGCTTATGTTTCAGGAGTGCCTGAATGTGTTGGTAATTGGGTAACACTGTATTTCAATACTCAGTATTTGGAAATCAACTACTTTTACAAAGTATCTCATTTGAAAAGGAAACCAATTTGTCTTCATATAAAATCAACTTGTAAAACTTGATTTTCAACAGTTTTTGAGATATATCAGTTTAAATGCACTAACCTCACACTTAGATTTTTTAACAATTGAAATCTTTTAAGGGCTCATAAGGTTAAGAAAGAAAGGTCTTTTAAAATTCCACTACCTAAATACAAACATTAGGTTTTTATACCACTGGATTGTCCAAGAGACACATGCCCTAGTTGAGTATACTAGTCCAAACTGAAAAACATATAATAGTGAAGGTTATTTTTAACTGATTTCTCAATGTATACTAATATACTTGTAATATTTTTTAATGATTTTCAAATCCTTGATAAATGTAATCTATTGTTCTTTATAGAAGCTTTTTAATATTCAGGAATTTAACTTAATAATAAAACCATAAACACTTTGCTTATTTATTAGACTTAATTATAAACAAATTTATAAGAAAACACTGATACTTTTATTCTGACTTATAGAATGTGACTTAGATCTTTTTCTTTAGTTATATAATGCATTTTCTTGACATTTTATCAATATTTACTTTCAGGTTTTCACAACTTATTAAACATATAAAGGGTAAGGAATTTTTTTTTTTTTTTTTTTTTGATATCTGAATTTTTTTGCTATTAAAACATCCCACCTCCTATTTATCTTCATATGGGTTTATGAGAGTCTTGCTATAACTGAAAACCTTATAATAAAATAAATATAATTTGGTAAATGAAACATAGTTTTAGATAATTTGTTCAAAGAGATTAAAAATAATTCAAATAAACAATTGTAAGTAATCAGTATTTAATTAGCAAATAATAAAAATGTATTAATGTATAAAGGTATAATATTATCATTTTGATTCTCATTAGCATCAAAATGTATATTTGCTAATCAAATATTGATTACCTAAAACTACATTATTTTGATGCTACTTTTATTCTCAGTTTTAAAACTATAATATGTGCATTTTAGTATTCATTATATAATAAGTTGCAATCTTTAAATATTTGATAAATCATTAGCATCTAAAGAGTTATTTTACAAATAATAGTTAACTTTTTATATTCATTGATATATTTAATAGATTTATCTTTAGTATTTTCTGATTAAGGTTTGCTTTTATTACAACTGGGATAAAGTATATAATCTGAATTGAACATAGCTTTACCTCCATCCTAGATACTGACTTAAAATGATGTTAAGCATTTATATTTGACTTGACCTATCAATGGAAATAGGAATCTTGTACTATGTTAGCTGAGTTTAGTTCCCATGATGGATGTAATTAATATTTTCAAGTGTTCAAAAGAGTTTCTTTGAAAAAAAAAAGTGTAAATAATGATAGTTGTGGTACAATAATATACCAGTGTTTTTATAGTAACTGGTGAAGAGGTGGTTTTCTATCAAAATAGTGTCTAAGAATTGCTATGAAAATATTGCTCATAGTCCATAGAATGTGAACAGATTTTCTTAAAAAGATAAATTGAATTTTAATTACCTACAAATACTTCATATTATGACAAAATAATTGTCTTAACAGGTAATCTTTTTTTTTTTTTTTTTTTTTTAAGCTGTGTATATCCTATTTAGCTATGTTCTTTAATTCAGTTGACAATTCATCAAAGAAATGTACGCAAAATAATGAAGATTTGAAAATTGTGCATGACTTTGCCAATGACAATATAGGCTTGCTGGCAGTGGAGTTGAAGGAATTTGAGACTTTATGTGACACTCTTTCGACCAAGGTAATATATTGTTTTTTTTTGTTTTCACTAGTGTGATTTTAGGAAAACCTCATAAAATAAGGTTTAAGTTTTAACTTAATAGGAATAAACTATTATCAAAGATGTATTATATTATTTTTTAAGTAAATATCTTTAATTTTCATGTTAAAATTAAGTATTCTATATACTAACTATAAAATTAGAAATAAAATGAAAGAATCAACTTAAATTTTTCTTTGATTCTTGATGACATGTTCACACCTTTTCTCATTTTATAAACATTTATATTTCACAGGAATTTGTTAATACCATAGTATTTTCTGATATGTCTCATGACTAATATAGTTGTATATTTTTTACCTGCCATAGAGGTTGGTGTTTAGGTCGAGATAAAAGTTATGATTCTGAATATTGATTTTCAGTGTAGTCAAGTAGACTCTCTACCAAGAAGATTGGTGAAACACAATCTTTCTTTTCCTTTCAACAGGCCTTGTATCATACTAAGCAATGCTTACTGAATATAAATATCTTAATACCTTATTGTTTTAATAACCTGTGCAAATACTTAAGTTTTTCCTTTCTTTAAGAAAGAATATATAATTGCTTCTGATTATCAAATTTTGTACATTAGTGGACACTATGCAAAAAAAAATGATAAATAAAGCTTATTACATTTTTGAATTGTCTTTGTTTCTTGAAAATTTTCTTTATCCAGTTAAACATTCAGAACTAGTTATGTTTAGGATATCTTACTCAGAGTAAAAGTACTTTTTATTAAGTAATATTTATTCTTATTAGAATGATTTTAATTTTTAGCTTTGGCTTGTAATATATATATATATATATATATATATACATATATATGCAGATGCATGCCAGTAATCCTCAATGGATATTTTTTTTTTAAATTGGTACCTTTAAACATTTACAAATGCATATTGATACACTTTTTTTATAAATTTTTTACTCTATCTCTTGAGTCTTTAGTCATGGTTGGTACTGTTTTATACTTAATGCAAACTGAAAAATACTAAGAAAACACCATGGAGAAGACAATACTACATTACCTTAAGTTTTATTCTCTAATTTGTGGTTTATTTTTAATTCAGCTTCAACAACTGAATGCAACCAATATTAAACATCATGAAAATCTGGAAGAAACAGTTTGGAAAATTTTAAGAAAATATTTTCTTCTTGAATCTGGTGACAGCCAACAAATTAATCTTACCAGGTAAAATTTTGTATTCATTTTTTAAAAGCTCTCTTGTAGATGAAATAAGCTAATATAAAATTTTAGCTTTGTTTTTTTTTCTTTATCTTTAAAAGAAATAATCATACAGTAGCAAAGTTTTTTTAACTTGACTTATTAATTGCTCATATCACATAAATCTTTTTTTTATCTCTTGTAAACTATGTAACTTGTAATAAATTAATTTTTGTTAAAACTTTAAAAAGTTAGCAAACTGTCTTAAATTTATGTTTAGTAAACTTTATTCTTTCTTCAATTGTTGATATTTTCATTAAGATATCTAGAGAAATAATAATGCATCTTCAGTACTATCTTAATATTTTTTCTTGACATGAAATTTCTCTACTTGAAATATTTAAGAATGTTAATTATATTTTATAATGAATATTTATTTTGTTTACATTCTACTTTATCCAGTAATATTTTTGTAGAAGTGTTTTTATTTTGAAATATTTTTATATTAGCACATTTGATAGTTTCAAATATATGAACAACAATCACATTGCTTTTTGATATTGCTTTACACTATTGATAAACCACTTTGTAATCAAATGTTTTAACTTTTCATTTTGCTGCAATTTGTCAATAGAGATTTAGAATCACTAACCTTTAAAAAATACTTTTAGTTTGACCAATTTTATTTTTGTAGACTACTGTAAAATTAATTTGTTCATTAGTTTTTATATAAATAAAAAATTTTACATTCTTTTCCAAGTGCATTAATCTAGAATCAGTTAAATTTGGTATGGAAGAAGACTAAAATTTAAAATACATTACCATAACCTCAGCTTTTCTTTATCATTGACTGGTAGAGTATGGAGTTTAAAGGTTGTGGAACAGAAATTTGTTGCATTAATTCAGGAATTAGTTAATAAATTGTTTTTTTAAATTTCTTTTCTGTCATTATTTTGGTACTTGATAAAAATAATGTACCTTATACATTCATGTATATTGTGACTTTTGAAAACCTAATTTTCAAGCTAATTGTAAGGGGTTCACATCATACATGAGATATAAAATTAGTGTATGTACTGCTGGCCCTGGCTATTCCATTGATCAAACTATATATCCATTTACTGTATTTAAAATAAACATCACATGTTAAGGGTGTATATAGTAACTAAGAACAAGGTTGTTGACGCTGGTATTACAATTCAAATAGGCAATGACATGGAACTGGGAAGAAACATGGTTGTTTGTCCACTTTTATTTGCAGAGTAAGGTAGAAACAGTTAGAATTGAAACTTCATTTTTTGATGTTCTATCCAATGAGCCTGTTTTACACATTCAAATAGACTAAGGTATATTTGAATGTGTAAAATATAGATATAATTATTTTTAGGAATCAGTGATTCAGGAATATTTTTTTTTTTTTTTTACTGCTGTTTTAAAACTGTTGTCTTTATTTAGATATTTTTAATCAAATTTAAATGGATTTTAAATATTTGCACTTAATTAAATATTTGTAGCTGTGTCATTTTTTTATACAAAAATTTTAATTTCTTTTGTAATACTTTTCTTAAGATTTCTAATATTAAACTAGCTATGATACCCAACCTTGTGCAGATGAAGCCCTCTTCTTTTGCGCTTCTGTATTATACAATAATTTCTTTGAGAGATTTGTGTATGCCATACAGTGCTATTAGAGATATCAAAATCAAAGCAGTTCTGTAGGTTTAAACGTTTTGATAATTGTTTATTTCTTATTGCAAATATTAAAATATTATATTTGTTAGATTATCAAATTATACTATACAGTGATCTAAATGCTAAGATGGTTACCAAATAGAGCAGAAAATTACTTCATTTGAATAACTTGGCAATTTAATTATAAAAGTAACCAGAAACATTGCTTATTTATAAAGATCAAAAAGACAATATTAGAAATTAATATATATTTAAAAAATATATAATACACATATGGTAGATGATATTTGATATCATGGGTTTAAGTAATATTTATACATACAAAGATGGACAGGCAATCAAGAATTAATTTTCAGGGTTTTGTGTGCACACCCACCCATATTGAGCCTTATATATTAAATGTTCAATGATTTTATGCTTGAAAGTAATTCATTTTTACTTTGTTCCTACTTACACTATCACCCTTTCTAAATAATACTAATAATGTGAAGTTTTTTCTGTTTTTTTTAATAAACATAAAATCTTTAAAAATTAATAAACTGCATTGCCTATTGGTTCAGACTCTGAATACATTGCCTATTGGTTCAGACTCTGAATACCTCTGATAGTAATAGTGAAAGTATGAAAAGGAAAACTTTACTACAACTGCTGTTTTCTCTCTTCACTTTTGATTATACAATAAAGCAAGCAGCCATTTATTCAATTTCATTAATAGAGCTTGTAGTTTGAAAAAAGAAAATGCCAGATAATCATAATTTTACTTCCAGTTTCCTTTTCCTTTATATTTTCTCCATTATGGCTATTGTTTATTAAATCTTTTCTGTCTGTCATGATACAAAACTGATTATTTGTCAGGAAAGATTGCTAGCATGCAACTACACTGTGTGGTATGGTTGCTCCTTACTGCTACTCTCAGAACTAGGAAGAATGGAGACATTATTTTCTTTTAAATTTGAAAGGGTTCTGTAATGTTACTCTCTAAGTGATGTATATGAAGATGAGAAATGTTTCTTGTCTTTTTATGTGTATTCTTCACTTGATAGAGAGTGATGAAAAGATATTGATTCAGTATTGATTAGTTGCTTTATAAAGTGTATGCATGCGCACACACATACACAAAGGCACATTCAACTTGGATTTGATTTTGTTACTTTACCGGTTTCTCTTCTGCATGTTGGATGTATATGGATGCAGACATTGTATAGTGGCATACGGATAGTTGTGGAGGCTTGAGATTTACGTCATCAGTTGTGTGGACTTGTTTTGCTGCTTGTATGATATACAGGTAGCTATCTTGGCTCAGTATTAGTGATTGTCACTGGTTGCAGAAATGCTACATAGTGCTCAAAAGAGAAACAGCAAGTGAAAGCTAAAAAAAATAATAATAATCTCTGTATGGATTTACCATGCAATTACCATTGCTTTTTTTGATTGAATATGAATTGTTTAATAACTATGAGCTTTGTCAGTAAGACTGATGAAACTTAGCAATATTCATAAAATGGAGGGAGTTTCCTTCAGCTGGCAAGTGACATGGCTGAAGTGTTAATCATTGAAGATGCTGTCAAGGTTGTTTGGCAAGAAATCAAAGACTAGGTCAGTTGCTTTTTGTTTCCAGTTTATATGATTTTGGTACAAATCAAGTGAAATGATAACCCATTGTAACATGTTACCCTAAGTCCTTCTTTCAAGTTCAAGGTTATTTTGCTTTCTCTCCCTTATTCATCTCCTGGTTCCTACCAATAATATTTATTGTTATCTATATATGTAACTAGTCCCAATAAACTAATGTAAACATTAATTAGCATATGCAAAATTATGCACTTCAGCAGTTTTCCATTGTTCCTATTGCCTGTTGCTTCAGTTTTCATAATGTTTCATTTGGTGCGTTTTGATTAACAAATGATGTGTGGAGAAATCACTTAGGTATTTAATTTTTTTTTTAGCCAATACACATCTAAACTATTAAAGTGATTTTCTAATTTTTATTAGCTGTTGATAATTAAAAAAAATACCATGGATAACTTAGTTTTATTAAAACAAGATACTAACTGAGGAAGTAATGATACTACTTTGTTTAAAATATTCTTCTAAGTTGAGTTTTTTACTTTTTAAATGTCAAAATGTTAAAAATTGTATGAACATTTTAGCTGGCTGCTCCAGCTTTATAGCTTTTAATGAAATTTATCACAGTATTTTCTCTGCCTTGAGTATTTTGTTATCAGTTATCAAGAATAATAAAGACACAGCCAAATTTTACTTTTTAAAAATACAAAAATTATTTTTATTTGAACTAAAATAAAATGTTACTTTTGCGTGATTCACAGGAACATACTATGTTGGTATAGTATATCAGTCTGATGAATTTGCTTTTTCATAAATAAAAACCTACTCATTTTGCTGATAAAGCTAGTAAAATACCCATTTCAAACCATTTATAGACACCTTTTCAGAAAAGTGTTTGAAATTAAGCAGGAATAAGAAAACCCCCAAAAGCTTGCTTTGAATGGTTTTCAGGCAATTGGAAATTCATTGCTGTAACTTGTTTATGAAAGTTTGTGTAAACCTTGAGCAACTTATTTTGTGATTCAGTATTAAAAGATTTTTTTTATGTTCACTACTTTAGAAATTATCAACTAAGACACCATTGTAACTATTTGTTTAAAGATCTAATTCTTATTTATATGAAGTAGTTTTATGTTAGAGGCATTTAAAATGGACATACTGTCATATTGTGAATTTAATGATTAAATTTTTTTTTTATATTATACCTGAATACTTCTTTTAAAGTAGAATTGCTAGAGAAAATATTAAAAAATATGTATGTTTTCAAAAAGTTGATCACAAATGTATTTTACAATTTAACTTCATACATGATGTGAATGCTCATGCTTTGTTTATTTAATGAAAAGGTATCTTGTATAAACACTATTTTATCTACATATTCTACAAGAATGAGTTTTATAAACTTTTATAAAGTATGTTTTCAGAAATATAAGTGCTTAGTGTTTATACCAAATAAATGAAAATACATTTACATTTTTTTAAATAATTAATGTCATTATATTTTTAAGTGTTTTGCATTTTAGTGTTTAGGTGGAATTGCTTTAGCTTAGTTCTTTAATAAAAAGAAAAAGTTCTGTTTGTAAAGCCTTAATTCATAAATGTTATTATATAAGGAAATGTCTATGACAATTTAAATTACTGTTGTTAGTTGATTGCTTTCAATTTTTATTATTTATACAAGTATCGTAAATATATAGAACACTTGAATTTTATGAATAAAGATAGTATTAAACACCTGAAATTTTCTTTTTGTTACATTAAAATATGATAGTAGGCATTCATATAACTTTATTAATATTTATTATTGTTTTAAATATCTTAGATTTCTATATATTATAAATATAATTTATAAATTCAGTGAATATTATGCAAGTCTAATATGCAAGCACTATTTGTACTTGCTAAAATTTCAAAATGGCATATACTATGTATTAAAAACCTGAAACTTTTAGAGAATATAGACTTTTAGTTTTTAATTGAAATGTTTCAAGGATTTTAATTGGTGGTTTAAGTTTCCCTTTGAATTTGGGCATGCATCAGAATTGTATGTGTTATATATTTTTTGCTAAGAGCAAGCATGTGGCTTTTTATAGAGAATGATAAAGAGCCCATTTTTAGTCAAATGAAAAAGCTTAAAAATTAAAATTTCCACATATCAAACTTTATTCAAAACTAGAGTTTGAAAAAGTTTGTTTAAAATCTTAAGTCATTTGAATTATTATACATGAAATATTTTTAGTATAAATCTTGAGGAGGATAGTAATTCTGGGTATTGTTGTAGAATAAGTTTGTATAGTGAAGTCCAGAGCATGATGTAGATAGCTTAGAATAAAACTAATTTGCTTAAACCAAATATAATGCCAAGTATGTACCTTAGTGTAACCCATTTAGTTTTTAGGCAAATGCTTTTTAATTCTTTAAGTCAGTATTTTGTATATGTATTCATTTTATGCAGTTTTTTGAATTCTTTATATCTTTTTAATTTGAGGTTAAACATTTAGTAACTGTATATAAATCTTCATTGATTTTATCCTGAACAGCAATAATTAAAGATTTAACAATAAAAAATTATTCTATCAATGAGATGCTTATCAAGAAAAAAATTAAGTAGTTGACTATTATTTTTCTATTTTAATGGGAAAATTTACAGAATATTTGTTTAACTAACTCTTTTCATTAATTGTGAGCTGTATTGCAAGTTTATTTTCAGTCAAGCTTTCATATCTTCCTTAAAAAATATTGGTAAGACCAGTCTTATTTCTATTTTAACAATAAATATAATACCATTTATTTAAGTATAAATAAAATGAATATTCTATTGTGCAGTTAATCTTTTGTTTAGAAAGAAAATGAGAAAGAAGTCCAAGCACTAATTTATTAAATTTTAATTTTTTTGGCTAAAATAGTATTTTTCTATAGGAATGAATGGGAAGAACATTTAAAACTGAATTATGGAAATGAGTGTAAAGGGAATAATAGGTATGAAGGTGATAATAAAGAGACTTGCACTGATTGAAAGATGAATGATTTAGTGAATATTAGGAAAAGTAAACAAGCATGTAATTTTGTTTACATTTTGTGTGGTGAACCAATGTCTGTGCTGCTTTCTTTTTCCTTAAAGTCGATGGTCTAAATCATTTTGACAAATATTTTGAAAAGAAATCTTACATTATTTACTCATATTAGAAAAATGTTTTTTGTGTGTGCTATTAATCTCAGTACCATCTTCAGAAAGGTGATAAAGGACTAAAGAAGGAAGGAAATGTGATCTCTCTGTCTCTTCTCTCTCTCTTCTCTCTTTTCAATTCTTCGGCATGCTCATGTGAGTATGCTAGAATGTATTTTTAAATAATCAGTTCATGAAATTCATTGGAAATGATAAGAAACTGACTGAGATGCATGTTGATCATTCAGTAAGACTATGATTATTAGAATTATATATTTTTATTTTCAAGTAATTTATGCCACCCCACTCCTTTTCCAAATTGAAAATCTGGGACTAACATGATAAATAATTACAGACAAAAAAAATCTATAAAATATTGTGAATTTTGATCAAATTTATTCTGTGGTAAGGTTTTGCATACTGAAAAGTTTTATTTTTGTAAGGGCTTGTACAGGCTAAAAACTTTTTGGCACTCCCTCATATAAGCAAAATATTCTCTTGCCTTGTACTATTATAAATACTAGTTATTGATTGATAATATTCTTGTAATTAGATATTGATTAAAAAAACTGCTTATTTAAGTTGAAACTTATCCAATTTAATAATTATTTCATATTTTTTGTTTTTAATGGGTAAAGTTCAAATGTCAAATAAATTGGTTTGTTTTTAGAATTATGAATAATGTTGATATGAATTGATCTGATAAGCACACAATGGTGCTGCTGCCAACTGATCTGTGTGAATTGAAAATACTGGTAATTATATGTAATATGAATTTGTTTACAAAAGTTTATAGACTATGTCAGTTGATTAAGAAATAAATTTGTTCAAATAATATAACTAAAATTTTTAATAAAAATGCTTTTAGATACTTGGAAACCCTGTTTTTGATTACTCTTCTTCCACCCCCACAAATTATCTTTGTAAAAATGCACAACAATTCTGTCGTTATATTCTTTATTGATTTGCAATATTTCTTAAATTCATTACATACATATATAAAGCCAATAGGTTCATGAAATGGAAAATTGTATTTATAATATAATTAAAGTTCTTAAGTATTACTGACAAGTCTTTTATATTTTTTATTTTATCCAACTACATAACGCAAAGCTGTACGAACTTGAAAGTCTTCTCATGAGCAAACTATATAACAGTAGAAATGAAATTCATAACTTTTAAAAATATATCATTATCATGAAAAATGATTTGATATAAAATACAAAAATACTATATTACATATATTTTAATATTAGTTTTTCCAAATTTTTTTCCCTTTTTTACTACTTTTTATTAGCTTCTGTCATTAACTTGTGAGAATTGAAAATAAATGTTGCTTCCTCAGAGCTATATAATTTTCATACCTTGAAATGTCGTTATTCATAGTTTAAGATTAAACTTTATACTGCGAAAGTTGTTACCATAAGGCAGGATTCTCATTCCTAATCTTTCTACTATTGTTTTTTTTTCTTACTTTCTTTATTCTATGCAATATTAATGACTTATCTAGTAGTAGTTGTAATAGTTGTCTTAAGTTGTTATAAGATTATGTGATGAAATATTTTATTACATATATTATAAGCTTTGATTAGATTTTATATTGCTTTTTGTTACTTTTATAACACCATTTTTAGATTTTTCTTTTTCAGATATTGAAATGTAATAAAAAGCAACTAATCATTAATAAAAATAAATATGTAAAATCAATTTAAGCATATTAAAAATATTTTATTCATGAGAAGTATCTTACCAAGATAGGCTTGTAGAAATGAGAATAGTTATTAATTGTAACTGATTAAATGCAATCAAGTTTCTTTAAATGCCTTGCAACACTATCTGATGAACTTCTTGAGCACATATAGTAGTGAAATAGGAATATTTATTTGACAGATAATATTATTAAATAATACATTTACCAATTTCCCTTATGTGAATATTATTCATATATAATTAAAAGCCCATGAGGGAAAATAAAGAACCAGATAAACCAACAATCAATAAATGATTTAGAAATACAGTTCTACACTTTAAAACATATCCAAGTGCTGCAATCATATTCAAACTAAGGATAAAATAATGGAAACTGAAAAATAAAAGCAATGTTGAAACTACAGTACAACAGATTGCAGTATAATTCATTTTGTACCTAAACATATGCTGACGTAGTAAAGGATAAATATAAATCATAGAGGTTGGTAACTCAAAGTAGAACACCTTAAGGGATGTACTGGTGCCATTGGCAAAAGAGGTCATCCCATGTATAGAGATAAAAAATATGAAATGGATTAGAGATTAAATTTACAAATTAATGAAAGAGAGAACTGGTAAAGCCAAGCAATGGCAGAGACTAGAGGTTGTTAAGCAAAAACACTGGAAATAGATGCATGCAAAAAAAAGATGGATAATTCAACAAATGTGCAGAGATAGAAAAACTAGTGAACATAGATGACATTTTAGATAAAATAAATAGCAGGAGTGAAAATGTGCTCTTTGATAAGATACATAAAGTTTGAAATGAGAACATTTATAAGAGATAAAAAAAAATACTACATAGAGTAACTGCATAGGAGAAATCTTCCATGATAATATAGGAGAGAAACGTACAATACATAAAAACATTAAAGGATCAGCAGAAGTATTAAAATCTGAGGTAATATTGGTATTGGTCAAGATGAACAGGAACAAAGCAGCAGGACCAGAAGGGATTGTAATAGAGTTGATATTAGCCATATATAGTTTGGGGATCAATAAGATTACTGAATTAGTAAATGAAATATATAACAGTAGTGAAATACTGGAAGAAATCAAAAAATCTATTTTCATAGCAAGGTCAAAGAAGGTAGGTTCAAATGAATAAGTTAGCTTAATGAGCCATGTAATTAAATTGATTGTTAGGATTCTAATGAATAGAGCTTGTAGTAGATTTAGACCAGAAATAGAGTAAGAATAATGTGGCTTTGTTCCAGACACCAGAACAAGAAATTGTATGTTTATGATCAAATTGCTGTCAGTGAGCAATACAAATGCAGAAAGAGCTTTGTTTTATAGCATTTGATAAGGCATGACAGAAAGATCTACTTGAAATACCAGAAAAACTTGATTTATATGGGAAAGATATTTGAGTAATCTATAATCCCTATTGGGAAGAAAAAAGCATGCTTGCAGATAAAGAACAAAGTCAGTGAATACAAAAAACAGAGGAGTAAGACAAGGATTCATTTTCTCACCAGATTTATTCAACTTATATAACAATACAATACAAAGAGAACTAGAAAACCTACCAGGATTTTTTATCTGCGGGCACACTCTTAATAGCATACTCAGATGACACTGCATTGATGGCAAACTCAGAATGAAAACTGAAGGGAATATTTGACAAAGTGGTAATGGAAAGAAAGAAGAAAAGACTAACTATTGACTGTAAGAATATAGAACACATGGTCCTCAGCAAAAGAGCAGTCCTAAGATATGAGCTACCTCTGGGAGACATCCAAATCAAGCAGGTACAGAAAATCAGTTATCTTGGTAGTATAATAGCAGACAATGGATAATGTGACACAGAAATACAAAAGTGCATGAGGATAGCAAAAGACATCTTCCAGAAACTAAGCAAAGTGTTAAGACAGGAAAATGCTGTTAGAAACAAAGAGTGCTGAACTGTCATGTAATATCTAATCTCTTATATGGCAGTGAATGCTGGAAAATTTCCTGACATATTAAGAGAAATGAAGTGACATTATTATGATTCTACTGACAAATTCTAAGAATAGCATGGACAAAACATGTGAGAAACAAGGAAGTTTTGAAGACTATGGGAATTAAAAAGAGACTTTCAATCTTAAAATCAGAAAGAGACAATTGACATTTCTGGGACACAGAGAGCCTACTCACACAATGTACTGAAGACGAGAATTAGAGGGAAACTGAGTAACCTACTGAACAAGTTTATATGTAGGAGTAGAAGAACAAGGACAAAGAGGGATGGTAAAGGGTAGAAAATTACTTAGAGCAACAAAAGTAATCAATGATTGCCTATACACTAAAAGAAGATATACAACATTTACAAGTTTCTGAAATAATGCAACCTATATTGTATAAATGGATATCTTTCATTCTTTGCAGTAAAGAGTATTTTTACTTTGTTAATTTTCAACTTTTTTCTGACTTTTTATAAAGAAATTATTTAGAAACTTTTTTTACTTCAAAAGTAGTTAAAATTAGAGTTAATAAAATTTTTAAAAATATACAAGTTTAAATGTATAAGTGCATAAAATAGTTTAAAGACCCTTCCTGACTTGTTACAGAAAAATAGAATAAAAAAAATCGTAAAATTGAAGGGAGAAAGAAATTTATAATATAAAATTATCAAAACAGTCCTTCATATGACATGAAAAATGGTATGGAAAGAAAGACTATAACCTAATGTCAGTTGAGTAAAAATTCTATTCTGTGCATATATATGTTGTCAGCTTTATAACATTTTATAGTTTTTGTCTATCTTCAGTTTTTATCACTTTCACTTATTTGTACCATTTTTTTATCCCTTTCATTTCCAGGAAAGTTGGTATACATAATGCTCTAGGTAATACTAGAATGTGCAAGTGATGAAATGGATATCAGCTTGGAATGAGAAATTGGGGAACCAAGTTCAAATTCCAGCTGAGTTTGTTACATTCACTTATGCCCAAATACCCTTGGGAAAGATAAATCCATCTCCCCCAAACTGCTATGTAGGACTTGTATTTGGCAAAGTCATTGTTTCTTGGAAAATTCTTAATACAATATTTACTTGCAAAAAAAGAATTATTCTTACAACCCAAAATATGTTTCTGCTTTAAGTAACCCACAAATCAGTTAGATAGGTAATTCTAATTTTGAGTCTTTCATTATTATGGACTTCTAACAACAGAAACTAACCATTTCCCCATGATATTTCTTTGTTATTTTTATACTAACTAGTCCAACCAGTTTTTTTTGTTTTTTTTAACTATTAAATATTGTCCTTCACCACTAGAATTTCTGCAGCATATTAGAAATAATGCGCATGCAAAAAACAAAAACTACTAACAACAATGCATCCTTATGTGGCAGAAACACAGAACATGCTGTACTTACTGGTCAGTAGCAAGTGTCCATGTATCTGGCATATTATTGAAAAGAAACTTGGATATCTAGAGTGGAATCCTCATAGATAAAAGCAGATATATTTTGTTGGGTAAGTAATTTGTACATTGCTATGGCCATTTTGATATTGTGTAATGGTTAGCAACCCTGTCATGCTAGATCAGTTATGAATAAGTAGTAGGTTTGATCTTCACTGGATGCTCTATACTTGTGTCCTTGTGCCACATCTAAGCTACACTTTTTAAGGGCACTTTGACATGATGTAATTTTTAGCAAGCTGATTTCTTTAGATCAATTACAACTGAGTAATGAGTTTGATCTTCACTGGGTATTTCATACTCTTGACCTGTAGTAAACAAAAAGAAGAAAGTGATGAGAGGGGGGTCAGAAAGTGCAGTGCGCCGTTCGCCAGCAGACCAGCTGTTCTTCCTTTGTCGCCGGTTGCCTCAAGGAAATGGATTGTGGGACTCTCTTTCTCGGCCGTTATGTAGTGGTTTCACAGTGGAGGCTTGTATTTGTACTAAGTCGGTCCTAAAATAGGTTCGATGTACAAAACGTTAGGAACTTGATATAATAGGTAATGATGCAACAATGTAATTGTGGTTGCTGATACTTTAATATCCGACTAACGGTTGTCCGACATCGACTGATTGACCAACTCTTCCGCTTTGAGTTTCTTAAGGATGGAGTCACAGTTTCTGTAGGTTCTTCTTGTGGTTCTATTTGTTCAGCCTCTAGCTTTACTTTTGTTGATCTTGTGCTTAATGTTTTCTGTGGTGACTTCAGTTGACTTAAATCATTTAATAATACTGCATGTCCTTGGTTGCGGGTAACTCGCTCCCCAGTTTTTCTCAGTGTCGGCTTCATCTTTACTTTCTGGAGCTTGTTTTTCACATATATCGTCGATGTTGCCCATTCAACTTTTTTAAATACACCGGTTTTCTCTAATCTGTCCAGTTCTTTATCTATCTGTTAAATTGAAGCAAACAGCACATTCCTTTTCTTTTTGAATACCGCCTGAGCGTTTTCTTTTGGCTGGAATTTTGCCTCTATCTTGGTACACGTTCCCAAACCTGGAGAAAAAACAGTAGGAAAAGTTCTCTTAAGTTTCTTTACTAATTTTGGGGCTTCATAGTTTAAAAAATCTACCTTGTAACAGAAAGAATTTAACAGCCCTTGAACAAATACTAAGCACTTAAAGTTGTCAGTGCTTAACTCTGCCAGCTTGAATTCTTCACAATGCTTATTCACATTGGCTGCATACGTTATATAGTCTTGTTCTTCATCTTTCATCAGATTCAAACATTTCCACCTCTTGTGAAACAAAGATGTCTTTTTACTAAATAATTCACTTAATATATTTACCGCCTCGGTAAATGTCAACTTGCTAGTTTTTTTTTCGGTAAAATGTAGTTTACCAATTTGTTATGCTCAGTAGTTCCTAACTTGCTTAAAAGAAGTCTAACCTTCTTTCCTTCAGACCACGAGTGACAGTCCTCGTTATACACGTCCGTATATTTTTTATAATACTGCTCAAAAGTTATCTCTTCATCCAGACTGTATATGAATATTTCAGTTGAATTCCATATTGTATTCTCTGGGAAGGAATCATTTTGTAGATTTTTCTCTTTCCTCTTCTCAGTTATTTCCAGAATTTTTTTTGAAACTCCATATGCATCTGTTCCATTTCTTGTTGAAAATGTATCTGTCTATTAAAAGTTTCCTCCTGTAGTTGCATCTGGAATGTTTTCTGTTGCTCTAATATTGTCATCTGTTGTCCTAAACGAATTTGCTATTCATGACCTATTTGAGCAAACTGTCTTATTGAGAAAAAAAAATTCTTTTCTCAGTTGAGAATACAACTGATTTTTTTGTTACTAAGTTGATGTCTTGTCTTTCGAAAAATTTTGCCAACTTTTTTTTTCTCTTGTCTTTCAAAAAACTTTGCCAAGTTTGTTTTTTTTTAATGTGAATCCAAGATGTTGTCACCGAAAATTTGACGAGCAAGTTTTTTTTTTCTTTTTCCTCCATAGTACGAATTTCGTCACCAAATAATGTGGCAAGCGAATTTTTTTTTTATTTCCACCATATGAATCCGAATCTTTTTGCCGAATAATACTGTGGCGAATGCAATTTTTTTTTTCTGTATGAGTTTGAATACTCATACTTTCTTTTTTTTTTGTTATGGCGGGTGAAATTTTTTTTTTTTTTTTTCTTCCACCATATGAATTTCGAATCCTCGTGGGCAAGTGTGTTATGGAGTACGAATGTTTTTCTTCCTTCATATGAATCTGAATACTGTCGCCAAGTGTTGTATGGCGTACAAAAAGTTTTTCTTCCTCCGTATGAGTTTGAATCCCTCGTCGTCAAGTTGTTATGTAGTACGAAAAGGTTTTTCTTCCTCCGTATGAATCCAAATCCCTTGTCGCCAAATTGTTATGTAGTAGTTTCATAGTGAAGGCTTGTATTGGTAATAAGTCGGTCCTAAAATAGGTTCGACGTACAAAACGTTAGGAACTTGATATAATAGGTAATGACGCAGCAATGTGTGGTCGCTGATACTTTAATATCCGACTAACGGTCGTCCGACATCGACTGACTGACCAACTCTCTGTCGACTCAGTGACTGCTGCTACTACTCCTACTTATGAGATGGGAGAGTCTATTAACTATAGAATAGGTGTGTTCCACTATAACACCGTTACACTGGGCAGTTGTGAAACAGACACCAACTCAGCCGCGCCTACTTCGATTTCCTCTTTGTCCATCAGTCAATTCATACGTCCAACTCTATTGCATGAAGTCCGCCGAATGACCCGAACCTTCTGCGTCGTGCTGCTGGCATCTCGCTTTTTATGCCTGTCTGATATGACAAATTTGCATATGTGTGAATATCGTCTCGTTTTGGATGAGATCGGCATGCATAAATTGTGTCTTCGATAGCAGCCATATTTCTTTTCTGTGTTACTTTGCAGGCAAGACACGTTCGCACTCATTTTGAACTTCAAGGTAAGTCATGTCTTTCGTCACATGACCTTGTGTCACATTTAAACTATGTTTAGTAAATTACTATATGTAGACTGGTAACAACAGTGGTTGTCCTGGATGTGGGCTAATGACAAGCATCCTTGTTGAAGAAAAGTAAATAAAAGGAAAATTGGTGGGAGAGCTGAGAGAAAAGGAAATCAAGTTTGTATCATCCAATTGTTAATTTTGCAGATGTTTTCTTTTTCTTTTTAACAGTGTGACTTGCAAGTCAAAGTATCATACCACTGAGACTATTACTCTTTATCAAACTGTTAAGTAAAAGATAAAATTTATAAAGAGATTGTTGTTCATTAATATGTATGTATCACCAGACTGTACACTGATAAACGTCATTTCATATGACTAGATAAATATAATGGTACCTGGTGCCATGGAAATACCTAAACCTCTATCAATTGTGCTCCAACATGTTGAGTTAGTGTGGACACCATCTATGCTGCTCATGTTAAGGAGATGTGACTTACTGGATGATATATGCCAAATTGATGGGACATTCAATTTCTTAAATAGTGGAGACATTTGACCTCCCTCCGTCATGTGTACTAGGTTTACCTAAGATGTTATCACCTACCATGGACAGTGCAGTGTTTGACCACAGATCTTTAATGATCATCACCAAGAATATTATGAGCTATTTTTAGGAGTTTATGAAAAATGGTGAATAACAAGTTTGACTTAAAATTGATATTAGAATTTGATGGATCAAATGCAAACCAGTCAGTCATAGAATGGATAGAAAACAAATATTGAAACAAGTGTCTACCTATATTTCTGAGATGAGGTGTTGTAATTATTTACATTATTTACATGTTCCATCATCTGAAGAAGGCTGGAGCATACAACAGCTGAAATGTAAATATGACAATAAAAATAAGGACAACAGTCCGAACAATGTAAATACTTGAATGAGTGCTTCTGCTTAGCTATGAGATAGCACATTTGTTGTTTAACAGTAACTGAGCAAAAGAGGAAAAAGATGTTGATTACATGAAGAATGTTTTGTATACAGTGTTCACGATTGATTCAATTGTGATGTATGAACAGTTTGATTGAGTTGAACATATCTTTAGTAGAATTGCACAAATGGGCTGTCTGAACATGGATTGGTATGCTCATTCATGACAAGACTACGAGATCATATAAAATAGTTTCTTGCATGTTCTTGGATGCTATGAATGTGGCCCAGCTTTTATGTTGGATTAGAGCAGTTTTAAAGATTATACAAGAACAATGGGACTAGTTATGGCAGCTGCACAATCCATGCGAAATGTGACAGAGCACCCAAGAAAATGTTCATTTGTGATAGACACCATAGACTAAATCATGTTACAAGGAATTGCTTGCATTGATGAGCATGAATAAATTATACTATTATTGATGCCATGATATAGGCTACATTTATTTTCTTCCCTAGACAAAATATAGACATGGTGCAAGATCCAGATTCATGAAAAACTGGGCACAGTTCTGATTGACTCTGGATCTTTCCAGTCAATTATAAACAAAGTTATTGAATAAGAAGGATGTATGTGTGGTGATCATCAATAGTGAGACTCATACATGTTGTGGAGTTAGGATCATGACAATAGGTACATGTAATACAAAATCAGTTAAGGTTGATGCCATGCAGGAAAAGCCAATGGTTTTCAACCTATTGGTTGGAATAAATGCCATCAGGGTATTAGGTGATATTCAGATTATACAGTCAGGTATAGGAATTTTTGTGGTAATGTACCACTTAAGTTTATGACTAATAAAATCTATGAATGCAAATTCACTGCAGTTTGATCACAAACAGCTTTGTTCTCTCCTGTTCACTCATTATAAACCACAGGAATCACTTCTGGCTATACCAGAACAACAGGTCCAATTGTAACAGACATTTTTCTTTATCATGACTCATAATGAGTGCAAGCATGTCCTCAAAAAAGCATAATCACTATTTGCTAATAGAATGAGACACCTTATAGCCTCTCACAAGTTAGGTTTTAGAGATTACTAGTGACTCCACACAAGTACAATGGTCATTTAAGAAGTTCTAGTGTTGGAGAAACAAGACAGTTTTTCACTGTTTTCAATATACTCCCCCTTGACATCAATGCACTTGGCCCAATGATGCTTAAGCATTGCAATCCTTTCATGGAAAAAGGTGGCGTCCTGGTCCTCCAAAAACTCTTCCACAGCATATGATCTCATCATTGTTTCCAAAGTGGCAACCATGGGATTTGAGTTTAAAAAACAGGAAAGTCAGATGGAATTAAGTCTCTTGAGTAAGGGGGATTGAGTAGCAATTCAAAACCACAGTTGGCTGCTTCAGTTACTGCAACCTGAACAGTATGAATGTGCGTGTTATCCTGGAGCAAGAGCACACCTGCCCTCAGATTCGCTCTGCATTTTGACTTGATTGTTTCCTTCAGTTGTCTTAATTCTGGTGCATAGTACTGTCAATAGTTTTTTCTTTTTCCAGGTAGTCAATCATGATTATGCCTTCAGAATCCAAAAAACAGAAGCCATTACCTTGCCAAGAGACACTGCCTACTCAGACTTCTTCAGGGGTGTAGAACCAGTGTGTTTCCATTGTTTGCTTTGAATCTTTGATTCAGATTTGAAGTAGTGAACCCGGGTTTCATCTTGAGTTACTAATCTGTGGTGGAAATTCTCAGGGTCAGCCTGGAAGCGAGTCAGAAATATCCTGGAAATGTCAATTGTTTTCAGCTTCTACTCTGGTATCAGCATTCTTGGGACCCATCTTTCAAATATCTTGCTCATCCCCAAGATTTCAGTTAAAACCATATGGACCAAATCAGAACTAATGCCTATGGATTTAGCTATCTGCTGTACAGTAAGATGTCAGCCATCCCAAACCATACAGTGAATGGCATTAACTTGTTCATCAGTGGTTGAGGTTTTTGGATGACCTGATTGAGGGTCACATTCTGTGCTGTCCTTGCCCCACTTGAATTCTGCAGTCCACCTCTTCACAATTGCATAGGAAGGGGAGTCCTCAGCAAGTGTCTTTCTCATATCCTCATGTATTTCCTTGGGTGTCATACCGTTTTTGCAGATACTTTATAACTGCTCAGGCTTTTGTTTTGTCTATTTTTAGATTTGTTGCACACCTCTTACCTTTTGTATAGGCCTCACCTACACAGAAATTAAGACAGAAATCTGAATTAGTTTTATAAGAAGTGGTAGTGTCTTGCCACAACACAAATATTCAGCTATGCCTCTTCTTTCTGGGTGAGGTGTAGAACTTTTTGAATGACCCTGGTGTGCTGAACAAAAGCAAATCCTCAGTCTCCCCTGTTTTCAATCAATTTGAAGTATTGACATCTACTGCAGATAAAGCAAAGTGTCTTGCTCAGAAATTCACTTCCAACTCCACTCTCAACTCATCTATAATTCTGCAGATTTGACAGTGTTCCTGCAGTCAAGAAATGTGCTCTTGAACTAGCTCCTTTTCTCTCTAAACTTTACAAGAAATGCCTGCTGCTTTTTTACTATAGTTCCTGTTTTTAAGAGGAAAAACCTCTAGTTCCTGTTTGTAAGAGGTTTTCTCTGTTAAGGCAGTGGTCAGGGAATGTGTAGAATGCCAATCAAGAGATCTGACAAAGCATTCATGGTTGAATATTTTTTTATTTTATATTTCATTTTGGTATCTGTCTATATTTCTGAGAGGTAGGTAAGTGTCAAGCTTTTCATTATTTCCTTAAATTATTTGATTTTGCTCTGCCTGAAACTGTATAAGTGAATTCTTTTGTTATTAATCTTGCATTCTATTGGTCTGAGTATCTCTTCCAACCCACTTTTTAATTTTTCCCTTAAGTGTCACAACTTACCAAAAGATGAGACATTCAACCAAATAAAACAGCCTTGTATGTATTTATGTATATATCTTTTTTGCTTTTTGTTTTTTTTAATTGCTGATGACAAGGAAGTTTGTTTCCCTTTATTTTTACTTTGTTAGGCGGTAAAAAAAACCCGTCAAAACTTATATACCCACAGTTACCTAATTATTAACTTTAACTAGAATTATGCACTTGAAGAAACTTATGGGAACAACTATAATATTAAATTCCTCCTGCTTATCCTGAGAGGTATTATTAATCCTACCTTAGCCTGGAAGATGTGTTTGACTTGTTTGGCTACCTCCTAAGAATGGTATCTCAATAAAAGTGCCCAGCCTCTTGTGCTGTAAACAGGCTAATAGGAGTAGATAGGTTCATCTGTAACCAAGCTCATATTTCTTCCACATCTATTAAACAGGAGTAGAGGTTTATCCATATTTCTTGTTTTATATGTGGTTTCTGGTAAAGTAACTGTTTTAACTTTTTGCTTCTATGACTAACTTATCAGTGGCTGTGACTCTTTCTTTTGAGGGTACTATGAATTTGTTAAGCATTTCACCTTACAGAGTTTTATTTTAGACAATATAGCCTTCATTTTTGTCAGCCACTGTGTTGAGTGTTATTACTGAAAAAGATTTAGATAGGAATGGTGAAACTGGCTTTATATATCTCAAAGGTGTTAGACAGGGTTTGGCATACAGGTCTTTTCCACAAGTTATGATGTTTTTGACTGATTTTTTTTTTTTTTTTTTATTTGATTCAATCTTTCTTATCAAATCATGTAATGGAAGTTGTCTTGAATGTCCACTCTTCTAGATCTCTATTAATGGCTTTCCTGACAACTACAATCTTCAAAAATTAAGGGCAATGTCAATCATCATCTATCTCCTTTATTCCTGTTCTTTTATTGTCATCTTTGTTTCTTTCACTCTCACTAACCTCTTTCATTTTAGTAGCTTTTATCACTTTGTCAGGGGTGAAATGATAAAAAAAAAGTAATAGCGATGTTCATTTATAATTTTTGGTGCATCTACAGCCCATTAGGAAATGGAATTGTAGAAAGGTGTCACAGGAGCATGAAGAGAATTGCTGCAAATAAGAAGTGCTCCATTTGTTGTACAATTTATTAGTACAATGTAATACTTAAGGATAACGCATTAAATTTGAATGCACAAACACAATCTACTTCTATATTTGACAAAAGGACATCAACACATTGCTTTGTGTGGTCTTGTGATAAAGCATGAGGTATGCAATGTATAAAACATATTGTGAGACACAGAGTGATTGGGCTTGTGCCAAAACAGATGGGATAGCTGAATGTAAAGGTAATAGTATGTGGCACCACCATAATGTGACATCATGGGAGTGTCCAGACCTATCGCAAGTCAGCATAAATATTGGCTTGACTGCTCATGTCAAGGCAGTATGAATAATTGGAGTTCAATGGACCATGATAGTGCATGCCAGACAGATGGGTCTTTCCATTTCTGAAATATAGTTTGGACTGTGGAAAACTGGTAATGTGTAGTGTGGTCAGACAAGTCACAGTTCCACTTGTTTAGACTCTATGAGGCCATGAACCTCAGTTGTTAATAAGACACCATGCAAACTGTTGGTGGTTTTCACAATGGTCTGGCGTGTATTCACATGGTATGGATTGGATCTGTTGCTCTGTCTAAACATGTCATTGGTGACTGCTTTGTTACTATTTTCACTCCATGTATTCTAACAACAACAAAGACATTAATTTTTTTAAGATAAAGAAGCAAAGGGCTAAAATACTGAAGTTCTGTAAAAAACAATTATTAGATAAAATATGAAAGATAGTAAATTTTTTTTATGTCATACCAGATAATCAACAGACCTTGTGAATTTCATTAGAGTAAGGAAATATTTTGTCTGGTTATTTTAATATATTCTTTTGAAATTTAGTATTTTCCAAAATAATCTCTCATTTTCTACAAAAATGCATCAAATCAAAATAGACTGAATTACAGAAATGGATTTTCTTATAACATAAAATATTTTGTTAAATAAATTTATAACACTTAAATAAAATAAGTTTACATAAAAAAAATTGGAGGAATGTGTTTTTAGATTTAAAGTTTATTTTAATATTTTTGCTCTTTTGTTCAAAGCTTGTTTTCAAATTTTTTAGAATAAGAATTTTAAGTTAATTTTTCATGATTTTGTCTTTAGTTGTAATATTTTATTTTATTTTTATTTTTTTTTTTTGCCTTATTTTGTACTTTTTTAAATTTTTTGTTACAGGGCAAACTTGGCAATTTCAGAAAAATATCAAAAGGCTGAATGTAAGTTTTCTTTCTTGTGTGTGTGATTTATTATTATTCTTTTATATTTTGTAATTTTTTCTTAGGTTTTCTGGGTAAAAATCTGAATCCTTGCAAAGGATATTTGAGTATATTTTTAATGTCAAGAAATCAATTATATGTAAAGTTTTGAACAGTTGGTACTGTAGGTGATTATTTTTAGGCAATTTTAAAACTGATAATTTTAGATTTGACTTTTCTGAAAATGTTTTGATAACATTTGAACCTATATATGTTTTAATTGATAAGTTATCAACGTGTGTGTCTACATATTTCCAGAATGCCCGCTATAGAGTAATGGTTAGCAAGTTTGTCTTGCTGACTGTTTTCCTAGAGTAGTGTGTTTGATTATCACTCTATGCTGCCACTATGTATGACACTATATCAGACTAAGCTAAATTCAGTGAATATCTATAGCATGCACTTTCATGCATGCACACACATATGCACCTCTAATTATTTTGTCACTTATTTTTCCAATTGAGTTTATATTAACCCCACACTGAATTAAAATTAGCGAATTCTAAGTTTATCAGCCCCATTCTTTAGTTCCACCACTTCAGGCCATCACAACTGGGACCCACCTTGCCATGTACACAGTCTGCTCATCCTCATTCCCTTCATATTCATTTGGTAAGGAGGATGATCTATTTAGACAACTTCATCCTCAGTACTGTCACTCTGTAGAACAAACTCCCAAGAGGATGCTTCCCTCGATCACTACACTCTTAACTTATTCAAGTCCAGGATCAACCATTATCTATCATTCCTTATCCTCATTATATGCACTTCTTGCTTCATTCTTTTACATCCTTACAGCAACCTAATTCAGTAATCCTCTACCTTGAATATTTCTAGTCTAAACAGTAGATTAAAAAAGAAAAAATATATAAAGACATCAAAAGATTTTTGTCAATGAATATTTAAATTTTTATTTTAACCATAAAAATCAATAAAATATTTTGGTGTAATAAAAAATAAGTTTAGAGTTTAGAATTTGAAATTATAATTTAGGTAATATTGTTAAAATATAAGGTTGTTTATTCATTTTATTTGACTTTTATTTATTCTTTAAGCATTTGAAACTTTTTGAAAGTGTAAATTCATTGCCTTAATAAGCATGCATGTAAGATAATACTTTTTTAAAGGCACATTAATTGAATAAAATAAAATAAGTTTATACATCATTACATCCTATATAAATAGTACTTTTATTATATAATATGTTAAATTTATATATCACTAGAATAAAAAGTTAGCAAATTATAAAGAGTAAGTATTTAAATTAAAAAATTAGTTTTTTATTGCCGAATGAATAAATTAGTTTTTTAATCTTTACAAATCATTGGTTTTGTTTTAATTTAAAAACTGTTTTCATATTTAAACTTTTCTTACTTAGTAAAGTGTATTTCTGTTTCTAGTACAATGTTTTAGAAATAGTAACAATGTTATCTGATGTTTCTGACTATAAATTCAAAGATCATCGTATACTGGGTGTAGCAGCAAAATTGTCCAATTGTTAGTTTAAGCTCTGAACTGTTCTATCTTAGAAATGATTAAAGATATCTTATTGGAATTCTCCAAGGTTTTTATAACGCTATTGAGTAATAAGAATGTATAATTACTCTCTAGGCTGAACAGAAGTATTGTAATTAAATTGATCATAAATGAAAATGACATGTTCATCATTAATTAATCATAGGTAAGAATCAGGAATCTCATGAAGGATTGAAATAAAGTTCATATATCTTTATCTATAAAAGGCAGGATGTGTGTGTGTGTGTGTAACAAATGCATGGCCGCAATTTTCGACGGATTTGCACCAAAATTTACATGCACATGCTCCAAGTTAGCGGGAAGGCCAAGACCGACTTTGCATTTCCCAACTCCTATTGATAGTGGAAATAATCGATTTTTTTCATGTTTCTATGGCAGTTTTCATGTAGTTTGCGGACATTTTGTATTGGCCAGAGTGAGAGCCTATAGCTGGCTGCCACGAATAGGCAGGAAGATTCTATTGGCCAGCGTGAGAGCCAACAGCTGACTGACAGGAATGTTAACTAGCATGCAAAAAAATTGATAGCTGTATTCGTCACAAGTGGGAAAAATTTAAATCTGCATGGCACTTTACTCCAATTAGCTCATTCGCTTGCTTAAACTCAACATTGATTCTGATTCCGCAGAACTGGGTTGGGTGTGAAAAAGTATTTGTTGTTGTTAAGTTGGTGCAAAAATAACATTTTTTTTTCATTCGGTTTTTCCGAGAAGTTCTCAGTTTTGAGTTCTTTTTTAAAGTTGATCATTTTGTGATCATTTTGTTTAGTTCTTTTTTCATAACAGATTTAATGTTTAGTATAGAGCTTAGAAAAAATTTGCAGTGTGAGATAGGCAAGAAGTAAGGCATGTAGCAACATCAGCACGGCAAAGGGCACTCCTTTAAAGGCAAGGAAGGGCAAAAATATTTTAAGTCAAGTGATAGCGATTGCTGTATGAGTCATACGATTTTTGAGTCAAGCACGGGCAACAACGGCCCATGCTGCTAATATATATATATATATATATATATATATATATATATTATTCCAGGATCATTTTCAAACTTATTCAAGATAATCTACACTTTGTCTAACCTTCTAACTTTCTGCCCTAGAGTAACAAAGTGACTCACAGGTTTCACATACGATTTCATTTTTGTGTCTTTTTTTTGCTCTTTGGACTGTCATAGCCGGAACTCCTCTCTCATGTGCCAAACATCTTATGAATTGAGTTGGATCTTTTCTAATTGATCTCTTTAGCTCAAAGTTGAAATGATTATTTCTCTTCCTGTTGTGACCTCCTGATTCAGTTTTCCGCTTTACTGTTCCCTCTCTTTTAAACTTATTCATTCTCTTGATGGTTCTTGAGTTGAATTTGAAGATGGAAGCCAGCGTATGAATGTTAATACCATTACTGAAGGCCTGAATGATCTTTTTCCTCATGATTGCTCAGTTGGGAAGATAGTGAGACTGACACAAAATGATTTTAACCTGCTCTCTTTTTAGCTGAATAACAAAGGGTTTTTCACTGATTCTTACGAAAAATGGTGTCAAGATGGCTAAATGTCTTATCTGAAAACCTGGAAAAAGAAACTCAATTAGTTAAGTGTTTTTTTTTTTTTTTAGATATTAAATATTTTATGGGACGGATAATTATGCTGTTACACGATATGGATAATTTTGCTGTTACACTCAGTATAATAATGAACAGTGACTTTCTCTGTATCTTAGTTATATAAAAGCAAGCATACATAGAATTAACAAGTGAATCCTGCCCTGATTCAAACCTGATTGGAAGTAAGCAAGTCAGTGACATATCCAATTCACCAGAGTTCTGCTGCTTGAACAGCACTGACTTGAGGTAGAAGTCCAGGGCATGTGACTTTGATCCTTGGCAGATGTGTACAAATACTATAATCCTCGGTAGAAGTGCCACTCCATACATAAACAATTACGTTATTTTTATAGATAGTATGTGAGTTATGAATATTTTCCAATCAAAGTTCACATTTAAAATCACAATTTTTTTTTTTTTTTAAAACCAAGAATATAAAAACTTCAATATAATAACACTAGAAAAGAGGAAGCTGCATAAAACTGCAGTACAAATCATTTTGCATAGCTTACTGAACTGTGATCACAATTTTATACCTGCTTGTTTTCTTTCTGTAGAATTTTTTTAAGGTATTAAAATTTCATGGAAAATGACTTTGCAGTTGATATGACCCTTCTTTTACTATATTTATGCAGAATAGTGAGAGTTCTTTTATTTAATAAATTGTTTAATCTAAAAAGGTATAAAATGAAGATGGATTTTACTTCAAATATATTTAAACATTTTTGTATGCAGTTAGAAACTTAAAATAAAAAAGGCAAATTAAAAAAATCTTTGTTATATTAGTATTTATATATTAGTAGAAGAAACATTTTTCTAACAGTTGTTGCCTCTATTTCACATATTTTATTTTTTCAGCATTTTTGCTGTTGCTTATCACATGCTGATCTGATCTTTGACCATTACAATGAGAATTGTCAAGCATCATTCATGATTGGCAATTTGTGTTATGCAATTTGATGTTATACAAGTTTTATTATGAATTTCTGCAATATAATGATTAAAGAATAGAAAAATGTTATAAAACAAAACAAGAAGTTTAAGAAACTAGTCAAAACTAATAATAAATAATAAAATGTGGATAAATAAAAAAGTCCATAACCTAACACAAAGTTGTTAACTGAATTTTAATCTGCAATTTTCTTTGTATAATTCTCAATTTGTGTGATTAATATTCACCACTTCACAAAGAATGAAATTGTATTGAAAAATAGGTATTTGCTATATAAAATACTTTGTTTAGGCTGTGAAATCTATGCTTGTGAATCTCAAAATAATTTCTACCTCTACTGTTGAAACAAAACAAGTTGAATATTGCTGTTTCTATTTTCATATATACAAATTAATTTTTTGCTAATTGTAAATGCCATGAAAAACAATGGTAATAGCTCTTCTAGTTTCTTCTATATTCTATGAAGATAACAAGATTTGCCAAGTTACACACAACCTTTTTACTTTGAGATACCTAATATAAATTTTTTTATTTAAATGGTGAAAACAGTTTAAAAAAGAAAGTACCATAACAAAAAACATCTATATAACTGACATCTTCTGTTTTTTGTTTTTATCAAATTTTGTGAATTTAGTATAAACATTTTTCTTTCAGGCAGCTATACCTTAATGAAGAATTTGACATTTTTAGTTTTTCTGAAAAACAAATATTTGGTGTACCTTCAAAGAAGTCTTTTTAAAAATTTTATTTTTATTTACTTTTTTCCAGTGAAATCTCAGGATCATCATCATAGAAATTCCAAATCACTTAATGAATACACTTCTAAGGGTAAACACGAAGCTTCTGAATTAGAGGTAAGTTTTTTTTCTACCTTCATCATTTAGTGTTTACATGAATATGTCATAAAAAGAGAATTAATTTCTCTTTGTAACTAAGAACATGAAAAAATAAAATTGTCATACAAGCAAATTATATTACATTGTATGTCATCTTCTGTTTAGATTAATTCTAATGAAAATCACTGATAGGAATCAATTGGATAGTTTTACTGAATACAGTTTTAGTTTCTCCTCTTTTACAGATCCTTTTTAAGGAATAAACTGTTCATTGGCTCAGCACAGTAAACTGTGTAAGTCAGATAAAATCTGGGGGCAGTAGATGAAGTGGATATACAGTTCATTACTTGTTAAGACAATGTGAAAGATGAGGTTTTAGTTGAAGATGTAGAACTTTTAAATATAAAATTGCAATAAGGGAGATGAGTGCAAGCAATATAAGCTTGGATCAATAATAACTTTTATAAGTAGTTACAATACAAGAGTAGACAAATCAAGATATTACCACAATTAAAGGCTTGTCTAAGTTTAGCTAAAAGTTAAATAGTATGAGTAGTCAGTGTGTAGTGGATCATAGCAAAATGTGAGGTGACAATTGCTACTAGCAAGTAAGGAGCTGAGGATAAGAAAATGAAGGAAAGAGTAAGTGAGGGGAAAGTAAAGCTAATTCCATGAATCAAATGGAAATGTAATTGTGATAATATGAAATGTGATATTAAATCCCAAGGAGAGATTGATTAGAAATACCTAAGATGAGAATCAATCACGCTATGGAAAAGTGAATTGGCATGGATTATGAATTATGAAACAAATAAAGGATAAGGATAAGAACTGAAAAGTATTTAATAACAATAACATGATTTAGCACCTGGAATTATCTGGATTTTAACTGTAAGGTAACCAAAAAAGTCCTTCCCTTATCTTGTGTACGAAGAAGTGATCACTGATATGCAAATCAGTGCATCACATGCTAGGAAAGGGATGGGGTCATTACTCTTGAGCAGCAGCAAGGAAACTTGATAGTGTCGAAGCAACTCATTTGGAGTTGTCTACTTTATGACTTTAAACTGGACTTGTCTGAAGCCGCATCAAGTCACCAAATATGACAAGTCTTCGAGGATAATGCATTGAGTAAACACACCACCAGGCATTGATTCCAGAAGTTCAGGTTGGGAGATCTGTCCCTTTGTGATGAACTTTGCAGTGGCTGTCCATAGGTCTTGAATGATGAGGCTCTGAAGGTGGCCATAGAGGAGGACAACAGTCAAACCTGATACTCCTCTAGCAAGTGCTGAATTTTGTATTACCTCCTATAGGAGTGACAAATTAGAGCACTGAGTGGGTTGGCTACCAGCAGTTCCACCTCACTTACCAGAGAGTTGTATTTGTACTGACGGATGTGTCTTTTTGACAAAACAGGGCCTGTTAGTGAAAGCCCCAATGGGTCCCAGCAGAGCTTCATTTCAGGAATTTAAAAAGTCCACAATAGAGTTCTGATAGCATACACTACCTCAGATTGTAGGTTTTTCCAGTGTATAAGATGGTGTTTGTTGTTTGTAGCCACTAATTGTTTAGTCTTCCATAAAATCCCATTATAATATTCACATAGACCATTTACCTTGGGGATTATATGGTGTGGTTTGACTCACCATCACATTCCTTTCAATAAGGAATTTCTTCAACAGTTCTGACATAAAGGCTGTTCCCTGTTCGGTGTGGATGTATGCTGGTACTCTGAAAAGCAAAGACATTGTATGGCAGTTTTAGCTGAAACATCAGGGCAAGAAAAAGCAAACTGGAATTGAGAGTAATCGTTAATCACTTTTAGAAAATATCTATTTCCAATTTTACTTGGTAGTGGCTCCTGAAATCTGTCAAGCATTTCGAAGTGTTGTGTGGTTTTAATGAGAATTCATGGTTTGTTTGTAGAACTGGGGTTTGGTCATGGAGCACATCTAACAGTTTGTAATCCTCTTGACATGATGGAGAATGGTAGATTTTGACTACAGACAACATATAGCATTCTAGCGATACAGCTTCTTATTTAGGCTCAGATCTTCAGTGCCCTTTACTGTCCTATACACCCTTGGGAGGGCATCAGCCACTGCATCTTCCTTGCCAAGATGATAGCCAATGTCAAATGAAAAACAAGAAAGCTCATTCTTCATCTGGTTATTTTCTCGTTTTTTATTCAGCTAGTTGTCCTAGGGCTGTACATGAATGTTGCAGACTTTTGGTCAGTGAATAGTCTAAAGTGACAGCAGATCAAGTAATATTATTTCTTTAGGGCCTCCACAATTGCAAAAAAACTTCTTTTTCTATTGCTGTATATTGTTTTTATGACTGTGAAAGTGTTCTGGAAAAGAATGCTATGGTGCGGCCAGAGTGTCTGTTTCTATTGCTAGAGGAATAGTGGGATTTATTGTTGTGATAGTAGAATTGGTGATATCCCTTTTTAAACCTTTGATAGCAGGAGGAGTTAGAGGGAAACTGGTAATTTGTGTTAATGGGTGTATTTTCTCAGAAAACAAGTCTACACGGGAAATAATGTGTGAACTGCTTGAGATTGTGATCATGGTCAGTTTTGTCAGGGCTGCATACTGTTATGTTGTCTGCATAAGTGCTTTTCAGTTTTTCCTCATTTATCTTATCAATGACACTTTGAAAGCTGGCTACACCATCTGTGATTCCAAACAGAACTCGTTGAAATTGGCACAGTTGTCTGCATGCTTCAAAAAGCTGTGTAAGTTTTGTTTTTTTGGGGTTTATTTCTATAAACAATAAAATTAAATAATGGCGCAAGCAGCAAGACCTTAGAGAAGTTGATATAAAATTTTATGTAACAACAAATAAGTTAACTGCTAAGAGGACAAAAGAATGACGATGAAAATATATACAGTAATCAAGGATTGATAGAGTTCAAAACCTTAAAAATGAATGGGGGTGAATCAATGAAGTTCTCTTTCCTTTGTGGAATAGTGTATGCAAACTTTGGTGGGGGTTATGGAGTGTTTATCATTGAGGTCAAGGGTGAAGCAAATGATATTTATCTTGATTCTTCATATTATTATTGGAATCTCTCCTTTTTTTTTTTTTTTTTTTTTTTTTAAATTTCTTCAGTTGTTTTCAATATTGATTTTATTCAATTTTTATATTCTCCTCTCATTTTGCGATCAGTTTCTCTGTCTCCTTGATTTTTCCTTGTTTGTATTTCCACTGCGTACTTCTTGGCGTGTTATTGCATAATCCAAGCAAACATACAATTCAAATCTCCATTAGGTTAATTTCTTATAATTGTCTTCGCCAAGACATGTTATCATGATGAGGGCTTTTTATTAAATTGGCCAGGCGGTTTAATTCTTCCCCCATTTCATCCAATGTCTAGGACATAGCATTTCGTTATTTGCAATCAACAGGCGCCGACTCTCTTTTCGCCACACATGTTCCTTTTTTCCCCACTTGCTGTTTAAATGTCTTGTGACTTCTGCTATTCTCTCTACTTTTCATCATTGCAGGTATTTTATTTAGGTTCCATCTCAGCACTGATTAGAGCCAGCTGAGAAAGGGGAATGTAGAATTGTTTGCCATGGGCCTGTGTTAGCTGGCCTGGACTGTGTACATAATTAGCTTCGCTTTGCCCTCTTCTCTTCCTAACATCACAGTATCCAACTGTGTAAATCGGTTTATAGTTTACATGAAGTCTATAACCATTCACATTTTGTTATTTGCAGAGGATGTTATCAAGACTTGTGCACTTGGGAGATTTACTTTCTTTGATTATTCTTTTTCTTAGAATTCTGGATATTTCTGATTGAATAAATCTTTTGTCTTCAGAAGAATATCTAGATTTGATGGCTACTGGTTTACAGTCTAGCTAAATTATTATAGAGTGAGGGGTATTGTACATCTATAGCAGCCAGACTGCAGATATCTAACACTGGATTTGAGGCCCCCAATAGGGAATTTAACACTGGAGTACTAGCTGAAGACATCATGATCCAGTATGGCATTCTGCATTACTAGGAGTTTAATACTATCAACAGTACTCTGTTTTACCAAGCAATAAGCCATAATTTGTGAAGATAGTTTTGCCATAATTATTTTACTATAACAATGTGTAATCCTCCACCAGATTGCTTTTGTAATGCTAGCATTTACAAAACTTTGTGAGCTTCCTGTATCAATTAAAGCATTGATAGTTACTCTGTTAAATTTAACCTTCAAGATAGCCTTTGTAAGGTATTTTAGAGACGTAGTTGATACTATATTGGATGCTAGCCTTGTCTGCACTACTGAACTGGGAGAAGAAACGTACTGGCAAACCTATGAAAAATTGCCTTTTCTTTTTTCTTTTTTTTAAGACTTGTGACATATCAACTTTCACTCAGGACATGGTGAACAAGCATGAGAATTTGAGTTCACAAAAATAACATTTATGCCAAGCAGAAGCAACAGGTTGTTCAAAAGACTCAGAGAAGGGTTTTGGAATTGTATGAACAAAAGGAGTTTTGAGCATAAGTTGGGACAGAAATGAAAGGTTTTGAAGAGGGAGACAAAGTATTCTGGGCAAATGAAAAATTATCAATCTGACAGCTTAAATTTCATTGTTTTCTGTCACAATAGAAAATTGAAAAGGACATTTTTATTTCTCATATGATGATCACATTCGTAAAATCCTAATTTATTTTTAAGGAATAAAAGGTCAAATTGTTTGAGAAACATTTCTATAATCTGTACAGAAAAGTTTATACAAGCAGAACTAATATTTGGATATTTTTTTATTTAAATTACTTATTTTTTCTCATAAGATTCTTATGCATTTTATAATTATCTAACAAATTTGAATATATTATTGAATATTTATTAGATAAATTTATTTATTTTGAAATAAATCCACTATATTGCATTTGTAAATGTTTACTTAATTTTGTATTATGGATTCACAGTCTAGTTTATGTCCATGGAATTTTTCATTCTACTTGTCAGAATTGTAAAAATGAATATCAGAATAATGAGTATTGGCATATTTAGTATTTTTATTTTTGCATCAAAAATACTAAACACAGTGTGTGGTGGAAATACCTCCCACAGATACCACAAAATTAGCTAGATGAAGACACCATTGCAATTAATGTCTTATCATTATGTGGGAGATATTTCTGCTGCATCTTGTATATAACACTTATATATAGGGTGCAGCAGTAAGTTTGTACCATAACAAAAAAAAAACATTTTAGACAATATTTTTAATATAATCCCCTTTCTTGTAAATGCACTTAATTAAGTGGTGAATATTAATCTCAAAGGTTGAACATTATACAGTGAAAAGTTTAGATCAAAATTAAGCTTATAAGTGGGTTAAGTTAATACGTATTGATTCACCCTTTTTATATATATATATATATATATATATATATATGGGGAAAATGTGAAAAAGTTTTTTGAGTGATGTGTTTCGTCCTTTAGGACTTCATTAGACTAAATTTATTATGTTGGTGTGACTAGCCAATAATAAAAGTGATTGAAACAGAAAGAAAAAGAATTTAAATGAAATCTGCTAGATTATATAAAAAATAAATCAAAATTAAAAATTGCCAGCATCCTTTGTTTGTGTACATGTATAGTTGCATCAACAGGACAAATTTAGTCCAGTGAAGTCCTAAAGGACGAAACACATCATACAAATTTTTTTTTTTCCACTTTGTCATACATTTTTACCCCAATATTGTTTTTGATGTATAAAAATTTATATATTTATGAAAGTTGACAAGTGAGAATCTAGGAAAAAATAGTTTATATCTTAGGTGTCCAAGTTCAGTCTGTTAGATAAAGGTTTAAATGAATCTAATTTGCCATCAGATAACTTATTTCATTATAGGATAACTTGGTTAACATGGTACAAGGCTTTTTAAATGGTAATATGCCAGAAATATAGTAAGTTTACAATAGTGTCTTTAGTTTAAGTGTACAATGTCTTCCTTTTTTCTTGTAAATAGATTTTAAAAATATTCAATATTTACACTTAGAAAGTCATAACTGTATATTTATTTTATTTTACTGTAATACTGGTAAATAGAAAAAGGGGTAAATTAAAATATAACTTGGAACAGACAAAAATGGTTAAAGATACGTAATGACAAAAACTGAAAGGAGGAAACAAAGACAACTTGAAGAAAATAGCTTTAATGTTCTGAAGAAGATATTGCCGAAAAGGCCATCTGGAAAATTTAAACTCATAAAGAGTGGGGAGAGATAGTGGGAGGGCATTCTGAGTCATCGGAGAGTTTTGCTAAACAAGGCAGAAATAAGAGAAATTAATTTCTGGGCACTTACTAAAGTACAGGTTACAAAACCGTCACCTGATGACTAGACAGGAAAGGAAGTCACTTGAGAGATAATATTTGGTAAATTTTGAAGCCAAAGGCTAGGTTAGGAAACTGATTTATTCCACCTGTCGAAAAGTGGAAATGGTAAACAGTCCAAAGAAAAAAAAATTTCTTTAGATAAGAACCAAAACCAAGGGTCATAAGTATGAGCAGGCAAACAAGATATGCAAACCAATACTTGCTAATAGCTGTTGAAGGAAACAGCTGTTAAATTTCTGATTATGAAACCAAGACCTTAGGCTGGGAAAATTTGCTGATGAAAATTAAAATGATATTTATAATTAATAACTAAAAGTTAGGCCATGCTATTTTGCTTACACAGTTTAAAAATCAGATTTGTCAAAATGGCACCCAAGGTGAAGGGCTGAGATGAGATACCAAGAGGGATGGAGGAATTGTCTGCGCCTATTGGGAAGTAATGGTGTGAGGCATAAATAAGAGAAGGTATGAGTCATACAAGTAGGCCAGTACCTGCAACCACTACTTGTAGGAAGAAGGGATCTTCCAAATTTGGAGAGATAGTTAATTTTACAAACCAGACAACAAAGAACTCATGTTGGAAGACAAGGGAAACCCCGAATCCCCCAAACACTGTCAGCCTCCATGCTGGTCTTGAGTAGGAATCCATATAAGCAGAGTGCTGGAGTGGTCAAGACTGTTACAGTTAGAGTTGCAGCAGGAAGTTCAGCCAGAGATAGCGAGAGATGCAGATGAAACCAGGAACTTCTGAAACCTGCATGACCTACTGCCAACAGAATTTCCAACTTTGGAGGCTGTTCCAAAAAATTGGCACTGCTAAACAAGTGTCACTGAAGAGACCTTAGTGGGAAGGGTTAATTTTTGTACACCAAAAATCATCACTTTTGCAAAAAGACTTTTTTTTTTTTTTTTTTTTTTTTACAACATAGCCAGTTCATCAAGGTTTGACAATGCATCGATCACTGCCAATAATTGATTCCACCAACCCTGTTATCAAGAACACAATGTAGGCAGGGTGAGAGGGACTGAAGAGGACAGCAACCAACACCAGTTGAACCTCGATGATGATTGTATGGCGTGGGATTGACTGAGAATTCACCTCAGGACAATGGATTTATATGACAATAATTGTATAATTTCACAAAATATTTCCAAATTAGATACATCTATAACAAAAGGTATTCATATTATAGAGAGAACTATTTTCTTGAATTCTTAATCCCAAAATTCATAAAAGGTTTCAGGCATATACCTCCAGTGAATACTTTTTTTATGGCAAATTCAGGATGGTATGCTTTTGACCTGTTCTTGTCCTACTGTCAAATTGCATTCTTGGCTTTTTTTACATGGTTTAAATATTAATTTTTTTTTATTGATGTACTACTGAAAAAATATTATCCTCCTCTCTGTTGTGTTATGAATCGAGCAAGAAGTTGCAAGGCATTAACTGTTGGAATTAAACTTATATGAGCAGTCTGAATTGCCCTTCTGTGCCAATTTCTAACTATTTCGTCTTTGAGAATGCAATTTTACCCAATGTTTAGGCTGGCTGTATCTAATAATCATTGATTCCAATCTTTCTTTTACTGATATATCATAACATTTATAATGATTTTTCATGTTTGAAGCCTGTATCTTCTGTTATACATTGTTAAAATTGGCTTCTGGCCTAATAGCACGAGACAGAAAATTTGCATAGTCATAACTTGGTTGCTCATTGAGCTACCAAGATAAATTTGGTACCATTTATGTCTATGTCTGTAAAGTTTTTCAATAAATTTTAGATACTTAAAAAAAAATGTTATATTTGACGATCCTCATGTGAAGTTTTGAATAGTGTCATCTCTAGTTCCTTGCATTCTTTTTGGTTAGAGTATGATGTTATTTGAGCTGATAAATGGTTTGATAAATTTCTTTATCAGATATCTGTGATTCCGGAGCAAAACAAAATAACTTGTATAACTTTTGACATTGATTTTTTTTTTTTTAATTTTTTTTTTTTTAAACATTAAAAAGTATAATATTATTTACTTGGGTCAATATGTTCTGTATGGAATAGTAATCAAATAGATGTTACATTCATGGTATTATTAATGACATTTTGTTAAAATTCAGATCTTGGATAATATTCTAAATTATATTCAACCTGAGCCTAAGTGAGAATTATACAATATTTTTTTAAAAATACAAATTAAATATTGAAGGCAAAACTGTTAAATTTGTATTAAGTATGCTGTGTAAAAATAAATCTTGGCAATATCAACTTTTAATTTTTATCACTAAATTGGGAAAGTAATTACAAGAAAGTATATTTGTGGATAATCCATCTTTCATTGCCAATTAATAAAAAGTGTTTGGTTTAGTTAGGATTTTGGTGCTTATTAACATCACTTTCAAAACAAATTAACCACATTTTCTTGTTAATTAGAAATTGATTGCTACAAGGATGTTTATTGAAGTTACTTCCATCTTATCAGCCATTGTGTGTCCACTTCTTTCAACTCCATAACTCTGCAATATCTTATCAGCAAACCTACCTTCCTTATCTCTTCATCTTCTATCTGGTCTTCTTACAGTATCTATTCAGTAACAATCAAACAACCGTTTGCTTCATCTGTTATCGTTCCTTCTATGGATCCTGTCCACTTTCATTTTTGTTACTTGATCACCTCTATAATATCTCTGATCCCTTGATAATTGAACCATTGATTTTTGTGCATTTCTAAGTTTGTTTTTGTTGTGGATTCCGAGATGAAATTTGGTCTCCAATGAATGACAAACGCAGGAATGACATATAACAAATGTATTTACACAATAATACAATGGGTAATACTGTTAGTAAATCCAGAAACGCAGTTAGTGGCAATAATATATATATATATATATATATATATATATATATATACACACACAGTCTCGAAGTAGGACTTCCTTAGAGTCTACGTGCTTGTAACTGTGACTTCTACAAGCGGTTACCTCACACTATTACTCTACCTCCAACTCAATCACAATCTCTGCTCACTTTCTCTCTATATTATGACTGACTCTGGGTATTTAACGGCAGCAGTCCAAGTCACACTCTGGTTGAGTCCACTTGTATCAAAAAGGGGTGGACCCCATAACACCCCCTCCTTAGATCCCTTTTTGTGGGGAGTTTGTATTTTTGTCTCTTATGGTTGATAATCAGAGGTTCGACAAATTTTCTCTTCCTGTTTGACCTTCTCATTTCTGTGTCTTCCTGCCATTTTCATTTATTATCTGACCTAAATATTTAATTTCATTTAGGAAAGAATCACACTTTTCTCCTTTTACTTTGAACCCAAAGTCCTGAAGTCTTCTGAAAACTTCCTTTATGTATGATGTGTGCTCTTCAACATTGTCGCTCTTAATTAGAATATCATCCAGATAAGTGGTCGTGAAATTCTGGCCCGTGAGCATTGTGTCCATCGTTTGCTGAAAAATTGCAGGTGCAACTTTTACTCTGAATGGTAGTCTGTTGAATTTGTACAACCCCTTGTGCGTATTAATGCAAAGGATTTTCGTACTCTCTTCTTGTACTGGGATTTGTAGATAAGCCTCACTTAGATCTATTTTTGAAAATATCTTACCGCTGTTGAGCTTTGTAAATATTTCTTCTGGGCTCGGTAGTGGGTAATGGTGGTCTTTTATAGCCTTGCTAAGCCCTGTCGAAAAATCTGCGCATACGCGGATTTCTCCTGACTTCTTTTTTACATAAACCACCATCGCTGCCCACTCACTAAACTCTGTTTTTGATAGAATCCCAGTTTGTTCAAGTTTCTCCAATTCTTTGTCTATTTTTTCTGTAGTAGCAAATGGTACATTTCGCTTCTTTTTAAAAATTGGTTGGACGTTTTCTTTTAATTCTATTTTGGCCTTAAATTTGTTGCATTGTCCCAAACCGCTTGAAAATACCTTAGGAAATTGATTATATAATTCTTCCTTCAATTTTATAGTATCTGATGGTTCAACCTCTAACTTTTTGCAAAAAGAGTTGGTAGGTAGGTCCCAAACATTGAACTTCTGCATCCAGTCGATACCTACTAGATTTTCAGTATCTTTCATGACGTATATCTTAAGTTTTTTTGTTTTGTCGTGAAATTTAACATACACGATTATTTCTCCCTCAAATTTTATTCATTTGCCTGTAACCGACTTGGCAATTTTTTGAGTGTGTAATATGGTAGGTCTGTTGAGCTTTCTCCATGTCTGTAAGTTGATAATTGTGAGGTTGGAACCTGAATCCAGTTGTAATTTAACTTTTTTATTTAAAATTTCCAGTTCCACATATTTCCTTCTGTTGGTGTTGTCATCGTTATTCATCCTTGTAGCTCTTATTCTATTAGTATCTTTTCTATTTCTACATTGGGATGCCTTGTGGCCCTTTTTCCCCACATTCAAGACAGTTTTTATATCTAAAGCGGTAATCCTTGTTCCAATGTAGTCCTCCAGATTGATAACATGCTGATGGGGGGGACTTATATTTGTTCCAATATTCGTCATAATTTGTCCTGTATGTTGTGCTTTTCCTCTGGCAATCTTCCAATAATTGCTGTAATGTTAGACCTGGTTCATTTTGTAATTTTGCAAGCATTCTTCTGCGCATTTCGCTATCTTTTGTAGAAACTAACCCTTGAACAAAGATGAGACATTTGAAATTGTCCAGGGTTAATTCTGCTAGTTTACAGTCGTCAAAATGTTTATTTACGATTGTGGCAAATGTGGAATAATCCTCATAATCGCCCTTTACCAGGTTAAGGCATTTCTACCTCCTGTGGAAGAGTGATGTTTTTGGGCTGAAGAGTTCTTTAAGACATGTCACTGCTTCGTCAAATGTTAATTCATTTGTCTTTTTTGGCAAGATATGATCCACAAACTTTGTATATTCTTCAGTTCCTAATTTTCTAAGCAATAGATGTAGCTTTTTTGCTTCTGTCCAATTTTGACAGTCTATGTTAAAGATGTCTTCATGTCTTCTGAAGTAATCTCCAAAATTTTTGTCCTCATCTAGAGAATATTTGAAAATCTCTATAGTATTCCACACTGTGTCTTGCGAAAATGTTGCTTCTTTTTCAATATGTAATTGCTTGTTGCCCGCTACTTTCAATATTAGTTCCTGGAGCTCTATTTGCCTTTCTTGATTTTCTTTTTGTGTTTGTATTAATTGCTTTTGCCAATTTTCTTCCATTCGTTCTTGTAGTTGTAATTGTTGATCATTTTGGTATTTTATCAGTTCTACCAAAATATTTTAAAAATCTTCCATGATAACTCAATTTTATGTATTTTTACTCCTCATGACTGTTTGTCGCTAATTTGTTGTGGACGAGGGACGGATTTTTCTATTTCTTGTGTGAGTTCGAATCGCTCAGCACGATTTTGTTGTTTTTTCTTCCCGTGTGTGTGCCAATTTGCTTGTTGGACGACTAGGGAAGATTTTTCTTTTATTGATCTTTTCTTTTCTGCGTGAGTATCTTTTCTTTTCAGCATGGGTTCGAATCTTCGTCGCCAATTTGTTGTGGATTCCGAGATGAAATTTGGTCTCCATTGAATGACAAACGCTGGAATGAAATATAACAAATAAATGTATTTACACATTAATACAATGGGTAATACTGTTAGTAAATCCAGAAACATGGTTAGTGGCAATAATAATATATATATATATATATATATATATATATATACACACACACACAGTCTTGAAGTAGGACTTCCTTAGAGTCTACATGCTTGTAACTGTGACTTCTACAAGCGGTTACCTCACACTATTACTCTACCTCCAACTCAATCACAATCTCTGCTCACTCTCTCTCTATATTCTGACTGACTCTGGGTATTTAATGGCAGCAGTCCAAGTAACACTCTGGTCGAGTCCACTTGTATCAAAAAGGGGTGGACCCCATAACAGTTTTAAAGTGACTTTGTTAATTTCAATATTTCACACCCATATGCCATATATAACCATTATATACTTTGTGCTAAGCATCTTAGCATGTTGCTCTTCATATTATTACTTTTATTAAATGCTTTTCAGCCAGTCATTTTACACTTATTGTATTTTTATGGCTTGTCTTAAGTAGATATATTCTAGGACTTCTTTCTGTTCTTTATCCTCTGTTCTCTTTTATTTTTTTAACATTACTTTTTGTTTCTGTTCTTTTTTAAACCAACATTCAAACTTACCCCATTCAGCATTTCTTGTAATTTAACTAATGATTCTCATATTAATAAAATTTTATCAGCATATCATAAATGGTTATAATATTTTTCATTTATGTTTACTTCAATTTTTTACAATTCATTTTCTGGAAGATATTTTTAAAGCATATGATAAATAACTGAGGTGAAATTGTATTCCACTGTTTCATGTTACACACACAAAAAGTATGTGAAGGAGTTCTGAACATTTTTTGGTCAGACCGTGATGTCTAGTCATATTTTGGAAAGAGAAATTTTCAGCACTCATATATAGATACATATTGCATTTTATATGCAGATAAATTAACATTGCATTTTATATAGGTGGATTATTTTTTTACCAAAATGTGAACTTTTGAGTTTAAAAATGTAAATAGTTTAAATGTGTCAAAATAGAAAATGATTATAGAAACATTAAGAAGAATTTTACTTTCATAAATTCTTCATAGTATGATCTTTATTTTTTTATTTTTTTTGTCAAACTCAGAAAGTAGAGAGTCCTAACTCAAGTTCTACAGAACTGTGGAAAGATGAAATCAGTAAAGAGATTGAAGATCTTAAGCAACAATTACACAAAAAGCAGGCAGTATTTGCTGCTTTGGTAAGTTTTTGCTTCTTGTTTCCCATTAAAGTAACTGTGTTCTTGCCTATTTCTTGAACTGATTTATGTTTTCCAAAGAAAATCTCATTAAAATTTATTTTGAAAATATATTTTTTTTCATTTAATTTTATAAAATCTTTTAATCTTATAATTTTTCTATTTTGATATACTCATAAGTATATAAAGAATTACATTCAATTCCGTGTACAATCAGCATTTTTATTATTTTTCTTGAAACATAGTATTTAATTAAAATTGCTGAAAAACATTTGCATTTGGTAATATAATTCTCTTCAGTAAATATTACCATCCATTCTTGATATGTACTGATTGAATTTACAATTGCATTTTTTGATATTTAATTAAATCTAGGTTAAGTTTATTTACTATTTTGCTATTGTATATTTTCATCACTTGGGAAGAAAGTATAACAATATTTTGATAACATAGCTTACTTTTTTAAAATATTACTCATTTGTGTTTATATAAAAGTAAAACAGTTTTAAATATAGAGGACTATCATGTTTTATCAGAAACTTTTATCTTTTTTTATTTGAAAAACTTTTCATAAGTATCACTTCATATAAACAATTTTTCTGCAGTTTTGTAAAATTTTTAAACCTAAAATTGATATTTTTTTTATCATGAAGTTAGCACAGAATGCTTTAATATTTTGTTTTTGCCCAAGCTGACAAGCTGAGCTACATTAACACATGGAACATATTACAAACCATGGAATGGATCGGACATAGATTTAAATATATATTTCTTTGTTTTTATAGCATAATTTTGGTAATTACTATGTAAGATACTTGTAGCACCTGTATTCATTTGATCTGCATCTTTGCTTATCAATAACATTTGTATTTTTATTATATAGGTGTATTTTTTCAAAATGTCTTCTCATTTCTCTTGTATTTGTATAACTAAGTTTTACTTGAATCCATTTAATCTGCCTCTGTGTATAAAAAAGAAAAGGATTTATGAAGGTGATGACTCTTGAAACACCAAAATTACATTTACTTCCGATTGAAACAGTTGTAGCACACAATTTTTATTTAATGCACAACCTTTTCAATGTAAAAATTTTGGACTGTAAATATTTATTTTGCATTAACAAATGTAACTTTTTTATCTTTGCTCTAAAAACAAATATTATTTCTGTCATATTAATGCAAATATTCAGGCAATTTCTTTGTTTCTGCAATTCTATTTAAAATATTTCTTTCCTTTTCTCAGATCTTATACTCTTGATTTTCTCAAAAATGCATCAAATAATAATTTATCATTAATCTCCATAAAAAAAAGTTATGTTTTAATCATGCTTGTATTATACACATAATTGAAAACATGAATTTTATGAGTTCATAATTTCTTTAAGTTAAATGCCTGTCATTATAATCTTTTAATATTGAGGTTGAAATTTATTAAGAAGCATGTAGCCAATTTTTGCATTTAGATAAATATAAATAAATACCTTGGTCACTACTTAGGGAATTAATCTAATCCAATCATTTTTAATCTGTCTGAAGATTAAATATAAAAAATGAAAGAAAATAACCCATACTTCACTTACATTTATCCTTTTTTCTGTTATATCTTATGCTTTGGTGAACTACATGTATTTTTAATACATCCTAAACTAAATTCTTATTCGTAATGTTAATTTAAAGTTATATCTAATAATACTTAAAACTTGAGCAAACATCAAAATATAACTTTGGAAATTGTTTTACTAAATTCATAAAAGATTAATCTTGCCTTATTTGTCTATAGTTTTGAGATTAAGCATCATTATAACTGTGTTATAAAGATTGTTATTTTCACGTTTTGTTATTTTGAACACGGTGTGTCAGGTGTTTCATCTAGTAACACTCAGGGAACTCTTAAACAGAAGTCTTTATTTCACTTCCGGATATATTCTGTTCTTAAACCTTGTTTATCACAACCAATGCTTTTTTCTAGAAACTGAATATATCACTCTTTGATAAAATTGAAAGGAGCAACATAATGATCTATTCAAATTGTGTAAGTGATTTGACAGGTGGAAAAAGAATGGGCAATGGAAACCTACCTTTTTGATTAAACTATTGTTTTGTACCATATATCAGTAGGTATTTACAGTCTGTGGTATTTGGAACCTTATTTTCATTTTTCAATTTTCCTGATTGGTATTAAATTTTATATTTGATATGTTAATTTAATTTTTTTATAATATTGTAATAAGATTGTGATAACCCCTCCCCACAGTTTGGTAAGATGTGGGAAATTGTTGGATTGGTGTGTTGTCTGATATTCAGTTGTAATTTGATAAGGAGTCAAGAGACTCTACTCCCATTGTGTTTTAATCCTTAAACAGTGGGAAAGGTAGAATAAAACTGGATTTCTTCAGAAATACTCCTCTATTTCTATTATACGACAAAACAGTAGTCTACCTTAGGTGCTTTTGATAATTCACACTGTCAAACTTCTTTGGGGATAAGCTACTCTTCAGTCATTCCTCATCCTATTACAAACTTCTTTTCTCTTTTTAAGATTTCTTGACTTCCTAAATTTTGCATTGTACTTTTGTAATTCTTAATTAAATTCTAAGGATGTGTAAGACTAGAAATAGAGTGGACAGTAAAAGTGTTAGAATCATAAAAATTATATTGTTCTTTTTGCTTATATAATAACTAATTCAAATTTAATCATTACTCTTATTTGGGAGCTAGCTCATTGAACTTTTGAAGTCATTTTTAGTGAATTGAATATTTTAAACATTTTATAAATTATCTTATTATACATTTATAATTAAATGCACATCTTTTGTTGATTTTTTTATAATAATAAAACCTTCATGTTTAAACTAATATTTTAACTGATAATGTTGGGCTATTAAATACTTTATGCAAAACAGCTAAATACTTATTTGAAATATGAATAGTGATTCTAAATATTTACTAACCTGAAGACAAAAACAAAATAAAAAAAGGTTTTTACATTCATGACTATTTCTGTGTGAATAACATGTTCCTGATGGTTCTAAAATAATATTTTTTAAACAATTCATCTTTGCATGTGTGGACAGTGTATTATTAATTAACTTTCTATTCACTTATCTTTTAATATATATCATTATTAACAATCTACTGTTTTTTTAATTGATTATGCTTGCTTCCATTTACTGGTAAACCATTTTTATTCTTATTGCTGAGTGAGAACCAGATAATCTACTTTTAAATCAGATTATAATTTATTCTTTCTTTAACATTTTCTCTTGCATGCAGTCCTCTTGGCAATGCCTAAAATCTTCAATAAAAATACTTTATTATTTATAACATTAAGTATCTTTTATAATTTATAATATTGTTTATGCAGCTATCTAGTTTTTATTGTTTCTTTGTTGCATGTTTTTATATTTCATGTTTCATAATGATTGAAGGTAAATAAATTTCATTGTGATATGTTAGCCAAAGAATCTATTAAATGAAATATGGAAGCAAAAGCAACAAAGGCAAACCTACTACTCTAAATAAAGCGATGATTATAGATATTTTTTCATTTGATCAAAAATAGTAAGTATATTTTATTATTTGTGTAAACAATTTGCAAAACTGGACTTCACTCAAATTTTATATTGCTTTCTGATAGAATTTTCTGTTGTATGATTTTTCTCTTAAAGGTTGTGGCTGCATATTTTTTCTTTTTTAAATGCAAAATTACTGTTTGTGTTTCTAGACTTCAGGTCGTTTATCTCATTCATGGCCACATCAAAGACCTTCTTGTTCCTGCCAAACTACACCGCCACCTACACCACTTGTTGGTAAGTATATTTTTCTCTTTTGTAAAGAATAAATGTAATAACAAAATTGATATTAATAGCAGTAGCAGAACATTTCTCTTCAGTTGCCCAAATTTTATCTTTAAAGACTAGTGCTCTGAAAGATAAAATTTGGGCACATGCAAGAGAAATGATTAAGCTACTGATACTTAATAGTCTTAATTTGTTATTAATTTAATTTTTACAAAGAGAACATTTGCTTACCACAAGTGGTGTAGGTGGCGGCTACTCTGTAGTTTAGCAGGATCATTTGTTTAACACTGTTTATGTTCTATGTTGTACTTTCATTGTGACATTCAGTGAAAGTAAATAATGGCCTGCTGAATGTTCTCATCATTGAGATTAACTCTCAGAATTTCCAAATTCTTATTCAAATATATAAATCCTAATAGGTAGAAACTTCAATCCAAATAGTCATTTTATTTATAGATATAAATGTACATCTTGAGGAAAAACTGATCATTTGAATTCTATTTCTTTGCCTTGCAACATAAGCAATAACATTTAATTTGCATGACAATTTTTAAAAGTATGTTTTAATAAATATTTCATTTGTGTTATTTATTTTTAATTTAAATTTTTAAAATTGCTTTAATATATATATATATATATATATATATATACATAAGCAATGTTTTTGTCAATAATGTTTTTTTTGTTAAACTTCATGTTTGTATAGAAAAATACACATGTATTGAATGAACTCTTCTCAAAATTATAGACAGTGTTGTTATTAAATATTATTTGAAAAAAAATGAAACCAACTCCATTTTAACAATATCAAAGATATAGAATTATAAGAATACATTAATTCATAAAAAGAGGCTCTAAACTTCTATCTACAAGAAGTGTATCTGGAAGTGTTTAGATTATTAATTTTCTTGAAGCATTAAAATTTGGAATTAATAAAATTTACAATTCTTTACATTTTTTTGTCAGATGCCTTGACTATTGAGCTTTTTGATTCTGGTTCATTGAGTCATAGAAACAACAAAACTATAGAAACTTTGCGTAATTTAACCAATTCTGAAACCTACAACCGGGACCATGCCATTTCATGTCCAGCACTTGATGAGAAATCCAATCTAGTTGCCAGTGCCACTCAGACTGATCGTTTAGGCTGCCATTTATCATATGGCCATCTGAATTCTTCAAACAGCTCCAGCACCAGTGGAGTTATTGATGTAGACTTATGTTCGAGTAGTTCTCGTAGCCAAGATGGCCGGAAGAAACGAAAGAACTTCATTCGCAGTTCACACAGATTTGAAAGCGATAGCCAGACATCCCAAAGCATGGAAAGCAACCCTGAGACCAACATTTCTCTGCCACGACAGAGAAGCCCAAGCTTTAGAGCAGCTATTGAGAGTCATTCCAACAACTGTTTACAAGCAGGAAGTGAAGATGCACAACTAATTAGAAGAAACCCTAGTTTTATGGCTGCTGTTGGCAGTCATGGTGCTGCTAACCAACAACACAATGAAACTGTGCACCTTACACGTAACCGCAGTCTAAGTTTTCAGGCAGCAATTGAAGATGGGCAGCAGAGTCCAAGAGCTGAAAATAATGACACTGACTTCATCTCAACTAGTGCTGACACGACGCCGGAAAACCAAAATGTTCCGGAAGGTTTTACTCTAGACACTCATGGACGAGTAGTCTTGCCCTCTGGTAGGCAGGATTCACGCTCTGTAAACTTTCAGTTGAGCCACGTTAATTCTTACAGTGGTGTAGACCTTCAAGCTGTTGGTAACCTTCAACAGTCTTCAAAAGCAGCTGAGGATTCTAAGAATTCTCATTCCTCACATAACTCTCAAAAGAAATCTGAAGAATGGAAAAAGTCTACTCGAACTGTCCCTAATCCTGAAGTTGAAGTAACTTATGCTTCACCAACTGCATCTATTGAAAGCAGGTAAGATGCTATCTTTAACATATGGTTGAAAATGTCTACGTGCTATATGTTTATGCTTGTAATTGGTCATATCAACCCAATCGTTTTTTTTTTTCACTTAAGGGAAAATATTGGTTTTTATTAAATAAAATAAAAGATTTTTAATGAGAAAAAACACTAATCACTTTCCCATGTTTTTAGTTTATACCTATAGAGATTTTCATACATTTTTCTTATAATTATCTGTATCTAGATATATGCAAGCTTTATGTAGAAATATATATAATTTACTTACTTAAAATACTATTACAAACTATTACTACAATTTTTGATCAAAACTCTAACTGCTAATTTTTGTAAAATAATCTTAATATTTTATCATAAAGTTTGACTTTTTTTTTAGTATTTTTTTAATATATACTGTTTCTGGGGATATGTCTGTATTTTAAGCATGAACAAAAGAAAATTAAAACTGTTTTAATGGCTCCTCTATAGTATCATTAAATCAGCCAACAAATGTCATATATATTTTTTTCTTTTTTTAAACTGGTGACAGTTGCTCATAACATTTCTCATTGTATTGAACAAATTAAACAAAAGTACTATAATATGTACAACTGGAGTTGGACTTATGGGAGTTATTTTCATTGAGCATATAGCTATGTAAAGCTATTTGTTCTTTAATGCATTCTCACTCAAATCTATAAGCAAGTATCTAAATTGGATCTTTCTCATTCTACACTAATCACAGGATATTTATATAAAATATATATATCTATATATACACTGTCAATTTTTTGATGTAAGTCAATGTTTTCACAATAAAATTGTTATTAACCAGTGTTTGTAAAACTTTTGGGATATATCTGTATGTGAAATATATCCTGTGAGTTTATAATAACTGTCTTTAATAAAAAATATTGATAATAACTAGTTTTGTGATTATCATCTTTTATTATGCGAACTAAGTACAATGTAATTATTTACATTGTTTGGACTGTTGTCCTCATCTTTATTGCAATATTCACAATGTTTTGGCCGTTGTATGCTCCAGCCTTTTCATGTACTTCTTTATCAAACAATTTAGACATTCTTTTTGTGATGCTTATTTAAAGGTGGTAGTTTGGTTACTTTAATGCATTTAGCCAATATTATCTTTTCTTTCTATTTACAATACCAGCTTCTTAAAATATTTTTTTACAGGTCAGTCCACTTTTTTATTTTACCAATTTTTTTTTGCAATATTACATAAGCTAGTTTTTCTTGTTCTTATTTACCAGTGTTTTTGAATTTTGTTTTTGGTTGTTTTTTGATCTTCCTTAGACTTTTTCACATTTTCCATCACTCAATATCTTATATTGATATATCATATCAATATATCAATATTCAATATCTTGTTTCTCATATGAAGTCCTCTTTCTTTTGAACAGTAGCAATTTTTATAGATTTTAACTTAAATATCAGTAAGTATATTTACATATATTTAATTACAATATTGTAAATAATCCTGAAGTTATATCATAAAATCTCATACCACCAAACAAGTTATTGTAAACATTTCTAATAAACACATATATTATGAACTGAATAAACTTGCATAATAAATTCTAAAAACATTGACTTGCATGATAAAATCTAACATAGAAAAGGATATATGTAAACATGAATAATGCTCCCTCTCCTTTGCAGTGCAAGAAAATAAGAGGTGGATACTAGTGTATATTTTGATTATGCAATAAACTGCATGTTGGTTTGGTGTGACCAATGAAGTCTCTTGTGGGGGCAATATGTTTATTTTTGTTATATTTTTTAAATGTAATGATTTATCTCCTATCAAAAATCATGTAGGCAAATATTTAACTTCTAAAGTAGACCTTAAGAGATGAGCTAAAGCAGTGAATTCTCGGTATAACAGAAATTAACTTCTGAGGCATTTTTGTAGAATTACCATAGTCTCATGTCAGGCTTGGATAAACCAAGAAAAAATATTGATAATATGACTTATTTTTACACTTTATGAGCAAATATGGAAAAACTAAAGATACATTTTGTATTGTTGGGATTAAAATTAGTCACTTATTTGTCAGCTAGATCTGAAAGAAAAATTGAACTTAGTTGAGTACAGATAACTAATAATCTGTTTGTGTGTACTTTTATGCTTAGTAACAGATTTTCTAGATACCATAATATTTTTATGAATATTAATTCTATTTTCCATTTCTCTGTAGGTATAATTTTCTTATGGGATATGTTTCCACCTTCTCTCAATCAACAGATATCAAATATTTTTATCTCCTGAATCAGTAACACTGACAATTGATATACACACCGACTGCTTTACAACTTTTAGTCACACTAAAGCAGGTATAAAGTGCAGATATGAATATCCATTAGTCAAAATAAGTTTAAGGATATTGGATTATTATGAACATTCTTTTGTTGTTTATTTTTTAGCATATTTCAAAAAAAATTTAGTAAGTGTAAGCTACTTTATACTCTTTAACATTTGCAGTATATTCCACTCCTCAACTAGGAATCATAATGGTTGACATTGCCTTAACTGGTACCAAAAGTATTCTATTGGGTTATTCCATGTATGGAAAACCAGCTTCATGTGTATCAATGATGTGGATCATGAGGAGTTGTTTATCACCCATGAAGATAAAGTTTGGACTATAGTAGTACCACTAAAGAATGATAATTTGATCAGTAAGATCCCATGGGTCAGGTTAGCTAGGGAGTGTTCCATCAACAATGACCATGTTTGTTTTCTTGTTGTTAGGTACCTTCTCCCAGGAATATTATGCTGCCACCCTCAGATCATTAATTTGGGACTATGTTACCTGCAATATAACACTCACCTCTATGTTTTCATACCCTCCTACCTGTTGACAATGATTATTTTAGTGCACAATGATTTGACACTTATCAGTAAACAAAACTGTTGACTGTAATGAGTTGATCGGTCAACTTGAAAACCCCAAAGCAAGTGGAGTTGGGCAGGCGCGGGAACTGTGATTGGTAGCTGGCTTGTTGGTGTTTTGCATAGGTGAGTTACCAAGCTCTATGTAAAGGGCTGGAATGAGAAGGAAGGCAGTTTTCAGTCTCAGAAGTGGAGACTGTGTCTGTCGCTACGACAGCAGGAGAGAAAGAGACAAAATCATTTATTTTTTCGTGACACATTCCAACACAGTTATGTCCAACTCACATGAGATGGGCTCACTGCAAACACATTTGGCATTATTTGCATGTTATCAACATATATAATGGCCAGTTACAATGCAATCCACAATGGTGAAACTAATTGCATATTTTCTGCTGAGCTATTTTGTTTCCTTGATAGCTCAGATGTATTTGTGCCAGACTAAGCTAAACTTGGTAAATACTTATAAAACTTACATACTTTGGTATATGTATGATTCAGAAATGTTTTTGTGTTATTTGTGATTCATAAGACTGTTTAGGTTTACATTTGATAAATTATCATTTTGTGGAATTTTATGAATTTGATGATGCTGATTAGATTTGCAAATTTTTAAAATAAAGTTAAAGCTGTTTTCAGTTTTTGTTTGCTATTACAATCTATATTGAATGTTCATGTCATATGTAGAGTTAGACATGAAAATCAGCAAAAACATTGCAGTGTTTTATTATATGTGTGAATGTGGGGTGGATTTAACAAAATGTATTGTAGTAAATTTAAGAATATACTAACTTTATTCAAATTGTGTTTTTGTAAAAGAGGAATTGAAGAATCAAAACCAATTTAAAACAAGTCATGAGTTATATTTAATATTCTAGTTATTATGTAAAATTAACGTATTTATATTTTGAGATTGATTTTTCATTAATTTTACAAATAAAACATTCATGAAACAGATGTTTCTGTAGACAGCAGATAGAACTTTTTAGAAGCTTATTTGCTAATTGTGGAAAACTGCCAGAATCCCAACTTGTTCTAATTATTGGAAGCATAGTATTTTTATCAATATATTATGAAAAAATGTTTGTATTTCAGACAGATTGTTACAGTCATTTGTAATTAAGATAAAATACAAAAATAACATTTATTTGTAGCTAGTTCTTTTGACATAGATTGAAAAATCTTTTTTAATGTTATTGTCTACATATTAAAGTGCCAGCAAACTTGGTGGTTATAGACTTAAATCACATTATGAAACATAACCTAGAATCAGAGATATTAACATTTTGTTACTGGATGGAAAGTGAATTTCTTTAAATTTCAAAATAACTTTTTTCTTCCCGAGAATATTTTCTCTTAACTTTCTACTAGAAGGACTACTCTGAATTTAAACTCACAGAGAAAGCAATGGAAAACCAGTCCGATATCTTTCCTAACTAGACATAGTAATTAACAGATAATGTAGAAAATAAATCTTTAGGGAACCATGATTGCCTCCATTTAAATTAAAAAAAAAAAATGAAAACCCCAGCATTACTTCACCAAAAAAGATAATTTTTGCATTTTCCTGTCTATCCTTTTTAAAGTAATATAACTTTAAGAGGAAATTCTTCACTTTTTAATGCACTAAAATCCATTTTTTTAACACTGGATCAAGTCTTTTGTTGATTTTTTTTTTTTTTTTTTTGTCCATATCTACATTTTGTCATCACTCTGGAACTGCACTTAGCAAACTGTTGTTACCATCATTGTTACTGCTGACTTTTTTCATTAGTATGTCAAGAAAAATGTTTGGCCTTAAGTTAATAAGTTGAGTAGAAATTAAATGTTATAGTTTAAGTACTAATTGCTTTTGTATATTGCTTGTCTCAAACTCTGGAAAAATAAATGTGGTATTAAAACAAATATTTTTATGATGTGGATACAATTAGCCTTGATGATTTTATCAAATAAAAATTTACATATAACTTTAATGCAGCATATAATTATTAACATGCAGAAAGAAAGTCAATATACTTCATTGTTTAGGATAAGGTAATGTTAAAGATAAAAGTTTTTTTTAAAAAAATGAAAAATTTCAGCATGTAAGAATGATAACAATTGAGAGAACTTTCATTTACTTTTAATAAAAAAAACTTTGATCTTAGCTAACTTAAAAAAAGTAATTATCAGCATTTTGTTACATACTTTTTCTTTTTTTCCTCCAAAACACCAGATCTAAGGTATTTTAATGATTAAAGAAATTTTAATATAATTGCTAATTTTTTGTGGGAAAAGTTTGCACAATATAAATACAAATCTTTTGGATAAACTTGATTATAAAAATCTGTTTAATAGTATAAAAGTCTTGTATGTGAGATATTGCTTTATTGCTGCTTCATATTAACATGAATTATTATTAACAACAGTTTTTGCTCTCTTTCTGACTTTTTTCTTGTGAGTGCCAAAAAAATAGATGCAGTTACCTAATAATATGTAGCTATTCCCTTCATGCATAGCCAGCGTTAATCATGGAGTCTATGAGGTGCTGGAGTCATTATTTCATCTCTTTTCCTATCCAGACCCATTTCAGAGCTATTCATACCTGATTTGGGATTATGAATGTGGCTGAAAGGAATTTAGTGGGGTCTGTAGCATGTTCCACACATGTTCAGTGGAGTTTAAATCTGGCAAGCACAGAGGCCAGTGGCATACCTAGAAACCAGCCTTTTGTTCCTGGAACCAGTTTTGTGTCATTCATACACAATGAGATATTACATTATCTTGCTGGAATAAACCATCAATACCAGGAAATATGATAATCATAAACTAGTGTAAATGGTCTATAACGAGATCCATGTATATTACAGCTGTCAAGATTCAACTTAAATTTCACTAGTAGACTTTTAAACCCCAACATAACATAAATCTATAATTACAGATCCACCTCCAGTTTTCATATTACTTTACTGAAGCTGGATCCATAGCCTCATGCAGTATCTTATAAATATGAACTTGACTGTGGAAATGTGGCTTGTTTGACCAAGTAACATAGTGCTAATCTTCTATAGTCCACTGATATTTTTTTCTGGCACAGTAATCAATGGTACTCTTGTTGGTTGTTGTCCTGGATGATAAACTACATCCAGCAGCAAGGCCTCTTTCTGGGAGGTTTTGAGGAGTGTAGAATGGCCTCTTAATTACTGTTATTCCTGGGTCCACCCTGACCCAGGGTGGTAGCACCCATTAGGGTCCCAGCTATGGGTAAATAGTTTTCCCCCTCCCTCGATTTGGAGAATGATCACTGGGTAAGTGTAAGAATGGTTTTTTTGTAACAATTATAATGCCAGCAATACCAATTGCAGTATTTAAAAACCATATTCTTAAAAAATGATGTACAAAAACTAAAATTCCCCTCAATGGGGCCACCTGTTTGCTGTAGGTGGTGACCCGTGATGCCTGGGGATGCAGTCCTGGTGACTGAGTGATTCCCGATCGGGTATAAGATGATCAGGAGTTTTCACAACATGTCTCTTTGGTCCCTACCAGAGATAGATGGGCGGATGGAATAGCCCAATCCATTCCAATCAGCTAGTCACGTAGTGGCAAGGGTTAGTTGGGATGAGGGATAACGGATCTGACATGGCTGTGGAGCCTATCATCATTCTATACTTGGGTAAATATGGTGGGGGAGTGCAGGTGCTCATATCCTCTCTCATCACTACTATACTGTCTGTGTAGCCCTGACGGATCAGGGTGAATGGGATGAGTCCCTCCTTGATAGCATCCCTTTAGAAGGAACTCCGAGGTGGGTGCAGAGCACAGACAGCGAATTAAAAATGCTAAAGTAGATGACTGCCTCTCACAAATGAACCAAGAGACAATATGAGTTCTCAGAAACAGAAAACAAAAATGAAATAACCATTTTCCAACATTTATCGTTATAGAAGCAGTAGAGGGTGATATAACAAAAGTATCTCCTTTTATGTTGCAAAAGGTGATTTCTGAAATGATAAATCCACAATCTGTTAATAAAATAAAGTAAAACAATATGCTATTAATACAAGTGAAAACTAAAAAAGATGCAGAAAGACTACTAAAAATCAAGCAGATTAACAACATAAATGTAAAAGCTTACCCCCATCAAAAAAAAAAAACAAGGAATAATAAATGCGAAAAGAATTCAAATGAAAAAAATGATTAAGTAATATATACGAATACATCCATTCTGACATTTAACAAACCGATTCTGCCAATAGAGATAAAGATAGGGTACTCAATAGCTAAGGTAGAGCCTTACATCCCAAATCCTTGTAGATGCCATAAATGTCAAAGATTTGGACATCTACAAGATAGTTGAACTAGAACAGCAGTCTGTAGAAGACCTCCTTCATGTCCAAACTGTAATGGAAAGTACACAGCAGACTCAAAAGAGTGTAATATTTGGAAAAAAGAAAAAGAAGTAATTAGAAGGAAATACACACAAAACATCACTTTTCAAGAAGCCAGGAAACAGCTAGAATCGAATTCACTCCAAGTGTCTTATGAAAATAACCAATCAACATCCCAGAAAACAATATATTAAGAAACCAAGATCTGCTAACTCTTATCAATGAACTAAAAAGTTTGATGGAACTTCTAAAAGGTAGTTTATCAGGCACAAAGTAGACAATCATAGACAAAACAAACCCTATACCGTCAACTGCAAACAAAAATGACTCTACATCTACAATACTATTAAACCTGAAAAATCCAAATGAAAAGAAAATCCAAGAAATAGAAACCTGGAAACATTCTCAAGAGAATGAAAATATACAAAAAAATAAAAATAAAAATTATGAAACAGTTATTGAAGAACCAAGGAAAATGGACATAGAGGAACAAAACTCAAGCTCATCACAAACAAGGGAAAGATCATCATCATCTAGACAAAGTTCATTAAAAGAATCGAATGGTAAAATTAACGGAGCAAAATCTAACAAGAAAGTAGAAGCAAAAGAAGTTCAAAGAACAAAACATAACAAGAAACAAAATGCTAATAGTCTGGAGAATATAGAAATTATTGACACTTCACCCATATAAAAAAAAAAATTGAACATGTAAAAATTCATAATTTGTAATACATAATCAAGATGAAAAACATTATTCACTGGAATTGTAAAGGATTGAATGCTAACATAAACATTTTACTCTTACTTATATTTAAAAAAAAAAAGAAAAATGATCACTAAATTCATTTACTTACCTGGGCTAGTAAACTAATTTGGAAGGAAAAGTATCTCCAACTACACATTTTTGGAGAAAATGATTATCAATAATACGTTTAGCGCTTGACAAAACCTCGCTTTATAAGACATGTCAACAAAAACTGATCTACAAAGTGTTTTCTTGTAAGGAAGACATACTCATACGAACCTATCAGGAAAAACTAGTAGGCATTAAATAACCTTTCAAGGTTGATATGCTGTTAAACCAAATTAAACCAAACCAAACACTCTTGTTGGTTGATTTATCTGTTGAATGGTATGAGTATTAAATTGGAATATGATTTGATGCAATGTTCCCTTTTGTTAGGTGGTTATTATTCTTGTCACCTGTAGGCAACCAGAGTTTTCCTGTGCTGCTGATATCTATCAGGAATTCATATATTCCTGATACACTTTGTTGCTGATATCATCTTGGTAATGAGCCACATCTTTCTGGCTCTTTCATTCTATGTTCAAATAGTGTTAAATTCTGTCTGTGCCCCATGGCTGTCACAGTTAAGTTACCACTTTACCTATTATGTCACGCATGTCATCCAGCTGGCTCCATTTCTACAATAAGGAGATGCCAAAAACCTTTCAGTTTTTCTAATTTCTTGGCACTTCAGTTTATTATTTGTGGTTGCTTCACTCTATATTGTATTAAGGAATTGCAGCTAGCATTTACACATTCAATTTTTCTATTAATAAAATGTATTAGTATCGAATTTTCTTGAGTACATATCCAACTTTAACCAGATAAATCTCCACTTTGTACTTTTACTGTTGTCATCACAACATTTCAACCAATCCATTCTTTAGCCCTCCTCAGGTGTAATCTGTGAGGAAAACACAGACTTGTAATATATTTATTTTTATATAGAATGCAAAAACTCTGACAGAAGGGGGGGTGTTCTTCACTATCCTATCATTAACTTAATTAGTTGCATTTACTTCATTGTCCCTTTTGCCATAATATTGCATTTATTTTTCTTACTATAATCACCAAATGATCAGGCTTCTTATAGGAACTAAATTTATTGTGAGTTGTGGAGTAAAATCATTGGAGAACATTTTGTTATCTAGAGAGAGCTCTGAAGAGAACTAAAAAATAAAAAATACTCATGAACATAGAGTTCAAGTTAGCCACCTCTCACAGTTGTGCAAAATGCATCCACTTTTCACCAAATTCTGTTGAGAATCTCTCTCTTTCAACATTGATCTTAAACTTTTGTGTTGCCAATACTAATATTTGTATCCTGCTCAGTAGACACAGAAATACATAATTGTTACCATAGAACTGGCTTCTAAGACAGAAAATCTGTCTTTAAAGCACAAAGAGGATATGGCTTTAAACAAGCTTGGGCAATGGCTATACAACTGCACAGTGAAAGTAGGCATGCTCAGTATACACCTCCATATCTCGGCAATGGATGCATTCTGAAGAATCAACCATCTTTACTGTGAAAAACTGCTTGCCAACCCAGAGTGTGTCTGGGATCATTTGCCACTTGATAGATGCCTTGTTTGTATTGAAACATCCCAACCTGAGTGCCCAAAGCCATAATGACTGATACTGATGCTTTGTCAGGCTGAGATTCTTGTTCAGATTGTTTTGTATGACCTTGCTTACTTGCACTTGATATAATGCTGCTTTTAATGAGAGCTGAAAGTCCAGTTTTCACCTGGGAGAAGACTTGGAGATGGTTGGCATTTGCAATAGAAGCACTCTCATCCAGGTGCACACTTCATTAAGCTAGAAAGACTTTTTTTGTATTTTCTTTCCAAACTCTCCCATTATCATCATCCCATGCAAGCCTATGAAATGTAACCATAAGATATATTAATGGATCTCAATATACAGCATCTCTACATTGTCTTTGGAACCAGATGCCAAGTATCTTGCACAGCTCATCCATTCAGCTGAAGGAACTGGAGAAAGAACAATCTTCTCACAAGCCTAACCAGAAGCCAATCAACTTAACCAAGGTTAATTTTGGCCCTGTCACTTTCATACAGTTTCTTAGCTGAACTCCCCAATCTCAGCATTGATTTTTACAAGTATAGACATTGTCAGAATAGGTAGATTACTTGGCCAAGGTAGTAGCATCAGGTAACATAATACTGTGCAGGACCAGATTCACCTCAAGATCATGCCAGATTCATGATACCTTGTATTGTTCTACTCTTTACAGCACAAGTTTTTTTCAGTGATATTAGACAACTTAGTATAGCTTGCAATGAGTTTGCTAAAATCTTGGTCAAAATATTTAACTCTGTATTCAACAATTAAGTGTTAATGATTATTCATCTCATCCTTCCCATATTCTTGTGTAGCAATTTCACTACATCCTTAATTGAAGTATTGGGGAACATTTCCTTGCTTCATTCATTTGTTTAAGATCAGTGCCAACAAGACAAACAATCTCAAGTACTACTGTACTATTTGTAAGAGAGGTCACCAGTTCCACAGATCTTGTTTGTTTCAACCTTTTTAGATGCTTTCCAAATCTCATCCTCTGAAATGAGATTGTCACACTTTGCTGCTGCAAAAATTGGCTAAATAGGCATTGAACTGAGAAAACAATAACTTGAATGAAATGATTTACTAAAAATGAAATTAATTAACATGCATACAATGCTGATAATTATGATGGCAAAGAATGAATTCAAGAAAAACTTAAGAATAACAACTAATAATTTAAAAAGATAACCTTACCTATTATTGTGCTAGATATGCCTTCAGTAAGCAGTTATAATCAAAATAATTAGAATTAACAGTAGATAAAGTAGTAAGAATATTTCAATTATGGTGATCAATTGTTTAATGAGGCCTGAGTTGTACTTGTCAAAATATTGTGATGGGTTTGCATCCCTATTTTAGTCAATTAGGCTTATTTCATTTAGTCAACTGCTTTAATCAACTCATTGTTTACATGTTTGTTCCCCAGTAAATGGTAGTCAAGCCCAAGGTTTTGCTTTTGAAGGAATGTTAGAATCTCAGTCTAAATCAGGATTATGTTTGGCATTCTAATCACCAGTTAAAAGTACCCATCCCAATGATGCCACGAAAGGATTGACTTGCCAAAAAGATTGACCCTCTCTCATTTGGTGTATTAACTCCTAAATTCAAATTTGGTGAATTGAGAGCTATAATCATTTCATTGAAATAAATATGTAGGGTTGGATGCAGAAACCTATGGCCTGTTAAATAGATTCTTGTCACATTTTCATTTGAATACAACCATCTTGGAACAAGCTGCTGATATCTCTTGGGTTAATTTTCTGCACTATAAAGGGAAGGGTGAATAAAAATTGGACACCTTCTGGAACAGACTTATTTTAATTTTTTAAGCTGCAAGTTATTGAAATAAGTCACTGGAAAAATGCTTTGTTTGCCATCTCAAGCATAAACCAAAGCTGTCATACACTTGGAATAGTCCATAGTGAACAGTCTCTGTATTTCAGAAAAATTTCATAAGTCCTACATTTCTCTTTCCAGGCTCCACCAGGTCAATATAGCATACATCTTCTGTTTTGTGTTTAGTTTTCTTTATTTTTGCTTGTGTAAGTACTTGAGAGGAACATCTATAATATTTTGATGTTTTAACTGATGGTGAAATTGTTTTTTATTATGTTGTCATAAAGGAAACATGTAACTCAAATAAAATAAAGGAAACTCCTAATTCAGGAACAAAGAATTCAACAGAACGTTGAATTCTATTCTCAGCAAAGTTTGTGTAGCAAAGTTCCTGATGTTGGTGCAGTCTGGTATTACCTGGATACTTGGTATCAATGTAAACATATACCAGTCTGGGAGATATATTAATGAGCAATTTCTTCACCAGTTGCTTTTTCTCACATGAATCGGTTGAAGAATACATCAGCTGAAGCATTGTAATGACAACCACAAAAAATAAAAAAACATTCAGTGTCCAGATAATGTTGGATATGTTAATGACACTTCTCTAAATTATAGACTGTTTTTATGTACATTTAAATATAAATTGCAATTGATTGTGAAAATATTTGTATGGAATAAACTTTCTATAGAAAGTATATAATTGAAAGTTGAGCCATTATATTTGCATCATATTGAATATATTCTTCATATTTTGAAATACAAAATGTTTCTGAAATTGTCAAATGCCAGAACTCATTGATAGGTTGAAAATACTAAAGAAATATCTTAAAATATTTTAAAGTTTATAATAAATGGAAAGAAACCTTAATGATATTTAATATTCTGTCATGTTTAGGATTGTTTTCAAGATTTTATTAATTACATGCTGCAAGATGAATTTCTTAGGTGGCATTAATCAAAATTTTGAATTAAAAAATTTCAATTTAAATGAAGATTTATTACAATTTTATTTATATAAATGAAACATTTTGCTTGTCTGTTCTTTTGAAATTTTATTTTACCCTATTGTTAGAATGATAATTAAAATACTTTCTTATAAATTGATGTTTTTCGTTTCATTTATGAGCTGAACTAGTTTGACTTTTTTAGCATTGTGTCTGTATCAATGACTGAGCAGTGTATTTGGGGCGGAAGGGACATAACTGCATTAAGAATTTATTCTAGATGAGCAAAAGTAACCAAATCTACATGATAATGTCATTTCATTTTTATCAATTTAAACAATAATTTGAAGTTACCACCACTTATTTCATCCAAGTATTTTATACTAGACTAAAGTGCTACAGTTTTCATTAATTTGAAACTGGATATTATCAAGTCATTTTTTTCTTCATGTTAGAGAAATTTAATTATGGAAGCAGGTGACTAAATTTGACCTAAATGGTGGTATTTTTTTAAAATTATGAAGACCCAGCAAATTTGAGATTTCTTTTGATTTTTATATTTCTTTTTTTACTCTTTTTTTTTTTTTTTTTTTTTTTTTTTTGACTCAAAGTGTAATGTTTTATGTTTGCTTCATTATATATTTCACTTAGTTTATAATTCTTTTAGATACACTTTCTATTTCTGCTTGCTGTTTTTGTTAGTTTTTTCTTTCTTCTCTTTCACAATATCTTTTTTATTCTAAAATGAAAATTTACATTTTAGTAATAATTTGACACATTTTAAATCAGTATATAGTTTCATAAAAATTATTTTATATCAGAATATGAATATTTTTAAATTAGTATATATCACCTGCATTGGATTACTGTCTTCAATTCATACTTAATGATATTTTGGGAATCAAAGTGACACTTCACTTTATATGACTTAGTTATTTTTGTTGCATCACTCAAAATAATTTCTAAAACAATATAAATTTAATATTGTTTTAGAAATTAAAAAATATTTATAATAAAAAGAAAAAGTAGATGATTTTAGTCAGTGTCAAATTTAAATTAAATAGTAAAATTTGATTTATAACTGAAGATTAATCTGGAATTTTTTTCTTTGGAAATTCCTTCATGTATTTATATTTTCAAGATGGACATGTACATTTATACAACATAAACTGTCAGCAAATGAAGTTAACTTGTACAAAAAATTTCAATAAATTGCATAATAAAAATTTATATGAAATATTTTTGTAAAGTACTATTTCTATATTTAAAACTAATTATAACTGATTTCTCTATGTCCTCATTATATTAAAATTACTTAAGTTATTGCAGTTATTTTACATTAAGTAATGGATAACATTTTTAAGCTTTATTCTTTTGAGTCTTTTTATTTGGAGGGAATTGATATAATAATATAATTTAATAATCAGCTGCAGATTATAATTGTGGTTAGTAATTTTTTTTTAAATTTAATAATTATATACAAAAGTATTGAGTTAATTAAAAAAACAACTACTTTGTAAGTGATAGTGACTACATTCAATGTGTATCTAAATTCTGTGGTAATGTTTTATATAAAAAAAGACTTTCTTAAATAGTGCTGTTAGGATTGCTTTTTAAAGTAGTGGTATAAAATTTAAAATCATTATAGTGTCCCAATACTTACTGATTTTCTTAACTTCATAAAGTTTTGGAGATCATGTGGTGGTGAATTTTTATAACTTTTAAAACCTATTATATGTCTTTCTCATCTTAGTGGTTATACTCACAACTTACTAGTTATTGTACTCTTCCCTGACTTTCAACTGTTGTACTCAGTAACCTTGGAATTTAGAACCAAACTCTTTAGTCAACCAACAGGAGGTTGTTGTCATGCTTAGGAGATATCCAGTATCACTTAATACTCTCCTGTCTTTTTTGCTTTGTATCACTTGTCTGTTTCTTCCAGTAAGCCAGAATATATGACTTTTCTGCACCACCTAACCCAGTGTTTGAACTTGCAATTGACAGGAAACCATTTGTTTTAGTGAAATTCCTATATCTCTTGGACAATCTTGTCCAATTTTTTTGAGTTTTAAACCTACTGTCTGTATTCAATTGGTGGATTTTTTTTGTTTGGCCTGCAGATGCTCTGAACTTTTTCTGATATACAATTTATGTACAATAGACAGATTATAACAGATTTTTTTATTGTTATCTTTGACTTTTCTGTCTCTGCATATGGAAACTGATGACATATTTGCAGAGTAATTGTTACCTTGAAGAGTGTTTCAGAGACTGAACATCAGGTTAGTATTTAAAGACAGTCCAATCCTTTGGATATATTGCTTCCACTCCATCTCCAAGAAAAGAGGACAAGACCAAGAACTGTATATTCAATCTCGTCCATTTGTGGCAAAGAATGCTACCCATGAAAGATAATGGTGGAGAGACATTGAAATCAGGCATGGCTTATCATTTGTGGCCGGAAAAGTGTGATCATCAATTCCCGTGGAACGAAATACAAGGAATAGAGAATAACATTGAAGAAAATAGGTAGATTAAGCTCATATGTTTGTCTTTGACAATTTCCTCAGTAGATCTAGCATAAAGCTGAATGCCATCTGGGAGCCTCTGATCAAAGACACTGAAAAGATTCCACTATCTGAATACAGGCATCAGATTTAAGGCTTCTAATCTATACCATTTGATTGTGTAGTGAATTAAAGCATTGGTTAAAACAATTGTAAGCTCAATCCCTTGGTTGGGTAGAGTAGAAATACTCTTGTTCTGTGGAAGAAACAGAAAAGTGACACAAGACAAAATAGAGTGGCAAATATTAACTGATTTGAGATATCCTCTAAGCATGGTAAGTGGAATAAGCACAGTCTAGCCCTGTGGATTGAATAAAGGGTGTACTTCAAAGTTCTGAGACAATTACCAAGTATGACAGATAACTGAAAAGGGCCAGAGGATATATTAGCCAAAAATTTGCGAGTATAACAACCAAGTTGAGTATACTAGTCCAAATGTAAAGGTATCCAATAATGATAATGTCTCATCTTGGAAATTCTAGCTTAAACTTTTCAAAACAAAAAAAAATGTTTATTATAGATATTTGCTTAGATTATAACAAGAATAATATTCATCATATAGCTAAAGATGTTTTTGTTCTTTCCAGATATTTTTGGTAATTAATGATACATTCTTAATATCAAGAATATGTTATTCAGCTGATAGATGATGAATATATGATATTTATTGGTACTCATTCAATTGAATATTTCATCAATTTGTTGGTGTATTGGAGAAAAAGCAAAGGAATCAAATATCTTATGACCCGTATAAAATATCTTGAAAATTCTTGAGTTTTCTTGTATTCCAAATATATAAATTCACTTTGTTGTAAAAACATTTACTGAAGCAAATGACACTTGTTGCTTAAATCGATTCTATAAAATTACTAACTTGAGAAGCCTTATATTCTTATTGTATATGAAATATGTAGTTATGTATTAATTGTTTTTGTTGCTATTATAAAGGGATCTTTGAATGGTGGTGAATGCATTCTGATGAAGTGAAAAAATATTTCAAAGGATTAGTGACTGCTTCTTGACAGGCATTTTGTCTGATAGAGTTGTCTTTGACTATGACAACACTATTATTATCTTTATAGTTACTGGGAGAGTAGGGTGTAGCAGGAGCCGGCCCCTTATCAAGTGGCAGTCAATACCTTTCATCCAAGCCTGTACCACATTGGCTGATGGTGTCATTCAGAATGTCTCTTTCAGTGTGTATCGATTTCGATGTAAGTAGACCATATACATGTTGCTGTAGCAAAAATATCAAAACAAGCTAACAAAATAATTTAAGTTTTCTATTAGTTTTATTCTTTGGCAATTTTAATGTATTTTTTTCTGTGGTTAATTCTATGCATTTCTGCTTTTAATGCAATGCTGCCTGTTGTTAGCACTCTTTATTTTATAATGAAGAGTTGATTTGTAATTGTTGTCTTGTGAGTGATGATAATGCAAAGAATATTGTTAAATGGACTTGTTCCTATATATTTTTTGCTAGTTAGCTTTTGGTTTGATTCATTTCATCTAAGTAGATAAAATATTTTGCCTTTCATAATTAAATTATTATTTTTGTAGTTATTTTGTTGCTCATATACTGATAGAAGTGGATTTCCTGCAATTTTAATGCCCTCTACAATATATAAGAGTTTTACTTTAATATATGCATTAACTTTAAAACTTAGTGTCATATTTGTTTAAAAGTTATATAAATCAGTCTACAGTCTATTAAAATATTTTGGTAAATTCTACATTCAAAGTGAGAATATACAAAAGTAAATTTATATATTGATACATAAAAATACAATAAATTCAATGAAAAGAATTTGTCATGGTAATATTTTCTTACAAAATAAATTAATAACTTTTTCATAAAATTTGAAAAAGTAATCTGGATATTTCGTTTATTGGCAGATGAGATTTTTCAAGCTATATAAACAAATTAAAGAGGCGATTTTATTTGAATCTTGATAATTTGTGAAGTTCATATGTTTAAAGCGAACTTAAATTTTTTAATTATTGGTTGAATTATTGTATTGCAGTCATTTTGTTAAGAAATTTCCAATATTTTAAATAAAATTTCTCATGAAAATTTTAATAAATTCTATAATTTTCTTCTGCTTTTGGCAAAAACTCTCTCTTCACTTCATTTTGCTGCACCAATAGCAAGATTGTTGTTTTTATATTCACTGCTAATTTTATTTAAATCTTTTTTTTTTTTCTACTAGTTTCAAATATGTAAAGTGTATTCTTCATATTTAATATGATTTCTTTGTGATTATATGCTTAGCATTTGTATCATGGCAAGGAATATTTATGTAATGTGGGATTTATGAGATTTTATTTATGCTGTACGCTTGAACTTGTGCTGTATGCTTGAACTTTAAAAATATTTCAATGATACCAAGTTTACAATTTTTTTTTTCATATCCATTTTTTTAACCCAGAGGTTTAATATAGTTTGCATAATGCTTTAGAATTTTTCCTAATCTTTTTAATTTTCTATAAGTTCTGCCTTGAGTGATTGACTGTAAAAGTAAGAAAAAAAAATTGTACAGTTTTATTTTATTTTTCTGTGTAGCTATTTACATGAATTTTTGTGGCATCGAAATTTTTTTAAGCTGTAATCAACAAAAAATTATCAGTCATTCTACAAAGCCTGTTTTCTTTGCTTTGAAACTATTCACATATGTGAAGGTCTAACTAATAAAAGTCAACCTATTTATTATTTCTTATAAATCATTTCTAATTATAAATTATATGTGGTACTCAATTTTAATTTTTTGCTTGAATTCATTTACAAGACTACATGCCTGTACTATGTGATTTTTGGCATTAAATTTTGAAAACTGTTTTTCAGAACTTTGTATGTGAAAATGCTCCTGTTTTATTTTATATTGGGATGATTTAAACTGAAAAGTTTTTTTTAAAGTTATAATATTGCAATTGTGCATATATGAAGGTAATTGTATTTTGTATAATGCTTTCATTATTTTTCAAGGACTGAGAATGTGTGTATTGATGAAACTGACCCTTTTTATTGGGTATGCAGGGTGTATGGGTAAATTGTTGCCATTTTATATTTTTAATTTCACACATGCACATTGTTTTTGATTTTGTCAAACAGTAGGGTCAGTTGGGTACCATCTGTGAGAAAGAGCACCATGATACAATTCACTCTGCCAGAAATTTAGAAGCATGCTGTACTGCTTGGCATCAGAAGCTCCAATACAAATATTTCAGTGTTTGAGTGTCAAACTGAGGACAGTGTAGATGATTCAGAAAGAGTTGGATGAGTCCAATGGTAATTACAAAGGTATGGCAACTTGGAAAATTCACTCTGATCACTCAAGAACTCCCATATTTGTTGGTGAGGGTCTCACTCGACATGGAGGCCTATATCAAGTGTCTCGAGAAGGTAGTACTACTCTGGGTTAAGAGGGCGGCTACTGGAAGATCCTATATCTGGCAACAAGACTCTGCACCATGCCACATAAGCAGGAGAACCTGGTTATGGCTGCTAGACAATTTCTGTGACCACATCACCCCTTATGTCTGGCCACCCAACTCCCCAGGCTGCAACCCCCTTGATTATTATGTGCAGGGCAAAGTTGAGTGAGAGACCAACAAAACTCCTTGTAACACCAAAGATGAACTAAAAAGGCAAGCATTATGGCAGCATTCACCAACTTAAACGAGGAGACCGTCCAGAAGAGTTGCTGGAGATTCTGAAGTTGTCTGGAAGTTGTGGTTGAAGCCAATATAGAATGAATTTACTCTTTAGTATTTCAAGATATCTTTGCGTAATTTTGGTAAATATATCTGTTAAAATGAAATGTCAGTGTTAATTTAATTTTTGTGTAATTTAGACAATTTATCCATTGCACCCTGTATGAGTCCAATGAACTTGTAATTTGGTTAGCTAAAAGAAACTGTTCTCAGATGAAAATCTGTTAATGTAGTACTGGTTCAGTATCACTAAACTATTTCAACTAGCATAATTTTGGATTTTCAAAGTCTCTCTACCAATTTGTCATAATTATTTTGTGGGTGCGAGTAACAATACTGTTTCTTGTGATGAACTCAAAAACATAAGTAAAACATTTCTATGCATTTTTCTATATTTATTATAGCTTGCTCTCATTTAGCCCCAGTCATAGCTCAAATGAATAAAGTTATTCTCATGGTGTAAAATAAAACGACTGCACATTGTTGATTGCAGACAAAGTGCAATTTTTGAAAAAAAAAAAATTGATAGCAGTGTGTTTGTGAGAAATTTATGTGAATAGTACAAAATGGCTCTTCAGTAGTGTATGACATCAATAGTTCCAATTTTTTAATGATAGAGAATGAAAGAAATGGTTGTATCGAAAATCATTGAAAGAGGGATAAAGTTTAGAACTACATTAGGATTGATTAATTACATTAAAATACATTAGGATGTGTGTGTGGCATAATGGCTATTGGTACAGAAAATGGAATTGGAAGGCCTAGTTCAAATTCTATCTGAAGCCATTGTGGTTCCCTTCAACACTCATGCTTATGGGAAATGACATGAATCCATTTCTTCTCCCTCCAGCTATAGGTAAAATATCAGAACAAACTTGTTTCTCTAGCTTTGATTGGCAACCAGTTTAGGTGAAAGACAACTCTGAATTAAAACCAATTAGGTGCAGTAGTGGATCGACTATGAAACTAATGAAGCTGAAGTTTCAGGCACCCTCGTCCCAGAAGGGATCCTGAAGCAATGTTTTTTAATGGGTGAATTTTTCAACAAAATTGTTGTTGTTGTTTTTTTTAAAGAGTTATAAAAATGAGGCCATTTTAGTGATAGAATCATAAGCCAATAGGTTGAAGTAGCTAATGTTAGCCTTAGAATAACTGCTGTAATACACATTTTGTATGACCTCAAAATTCTCTTGTAATTGGTCAAATTTTAAAATTTTCTTGTGGAGCTTGCAGTTGTATGGGCTTGTTAAGCTTGCTAGAATCTATTCATAGTCTTCATTTTGGGAGGTGGATTCTTGAATCTATTGTTGCTTGTTGTGAACGAGGCCCCCGTATCTATTCAAGCTTCAAGGCTTCAAAAATGTAAGTTACTACTGGTTAGGTATCAAACAAGCAAATCCACTCCATAAAACCAGTTTATTACTGATACTACATTACCTCACATGGTGTTGCTACTGCCCTATGCTCTATAAAGAGTCTATAAGGTGCAAGAAGGATAAGACTAAAAATGTAATTATAATTAATGATTAGTGATGCTTATCTAAATTAACCACCTGTGTCTATGTGTCTTGCTAGTTTATAGTCTATTACTACTATTAATGAGTTTGATCTTGCATGGGTACCTCATTCATATGGCTTTCTGTCAAACTGGGTTAACTTTGGTAAATATCTAAACATTGATCTGATCTTGTGCAAATTTCAGTAATGATATATTAGTGATGGCTAACCTGTGTATTTATCTGATTCGCAATATTAGTTTGTGCAATGGTTCAGTCCTGTACAACTTGTGACTGGATGAACATTCTTTTGCATAAACTTGCTGAATCAAACTGAGTGCTTTGGTTCAAATATAGCTACTTCATTTATAATGCTTGCCAGTTTTCTCTATTAGCAATAAAAGAGAAAATTGAATTAAATTTAGTAAGGCCATATATTTTTGTGCAAATGCGGTAGTTCTTCATTTTATATCGAACATCTGATTTTGTACATTTTATATAATTTCTATTATACTGAAGTTTGTGTGTGTATCTATTTGTATATTCAAACAGAAAGTCGCAGGAGTATATTTATTTTGGTAGATAATTGAAAAACTTCAAGTAATAATGTGCTGTATGAAGTTGGCCTTGGAAATCATTTGAGGTCACCAAAAAGCACAGTTTGCCATTTCTTGGCAAATGGAGTGAGATATTATTAAAGCTAGGAAGTACAAAAGTGTTTTTAACCTTGCAAATGGTACAAGGGTCAAGGTAAAATTAGCTTTAGAAATCATTGTAGGTATAATTTGTGGCATTTATGATTTGTATTTCAGTCAAACAATGACACTTTTGGAGGTAATTGGTATATAGGGTAACTTTGGCAGAAAAAAGAATAGCTTGTCAGAGGATGAAAGAAGGGAAATTTGGGATTAAAATATTAGGTTGGTGCAAAAATAATGTCGGTTTTTGAGGTTAAAAAATACGTCAAAAACCGACATTATTTTTGCACCAACCTAATAGCTTTTTCTTTATTTCTTTTACAGTCAAATGAAAGAAGAAAAAACTAAAAAATTTTTTTTTTTTTTTTTTTTTTTTTTTTTTTTTAAGTCAATAAAATGATTTCAGACAAGAATTCTAAAAATTAAACTTAATTTTTTTTAACTGTTTTAAATATAAAATATGGGTAAAAATTTCAGAAACTGCCAGTGGTTTTGTGAAATTTAGAAATTCTTGCTCCAAAGAATGATGCAATTGAAGAAAAATGTGTTCAACAGATTCCTGGAGAAGTTCAGTTGTACAAGTCAGTTGACAGTTCTGGGTACTTCAAAACCTATTCAGAATCCAATTGAGTTCCTCAACTCTCTTGAACTGCTTGGTGTTCCTCCTACCAGGCTTCAACTAAGTTAGGATGCCATTCATGTTTCTCAAACATTTTGATCCTTCAACTTCTCTGCACATGCCAAAGAGGTAACTATCATGATTGGAAAAGGCAAGAAGGTGGATATGTTCATTTTTAGTCACCCCATAATTCTAAAAGACATGTCCTTTAAATTCAAGTGACTTCAATTCCTAGTGAGGCTTAGTTTTGCCATAAAAGTATGAGGCCAATTTCTCAAGACAACTGGCCTCAATCTGCTTTCTCCATGCTTTTCCACATTGTCAGCTTTATATTGATTGTTTTAAGGTTGGATCCCCAAACAACCTTTTCCTACTGGCACCCAATGAAAGAAGCACCAATGTTGTGTATATAGAAGAAGCATGGTCAAAACTAATAGACTATATGTTTTGTTTTGTGTATTAGAATATTTTTTCAGTCAATGCTACTTTTTCATGTGTAAATAGTATAAATAATGTTTATTTTTTATTTGCCATGTTGTGTAAGAATAATCATGTTAAAAACATTTTTTCTTGTATATTTTTATTTTTTTCTAAGCAACATTGGGTATTTCTGCTAGTATAGATATATTTAACATTGCATTTATGAAAGTAGATCAATAAGTTTGTAGACATACATAGTTATTAAGTGAATTTTGTATAATGCTTGACCTATGATAAATGTTCACCACTGAATTAAATGCATTTGACAAGGATAGAAATTATAGAGAAAAATATTTTGTTTTATAAAATAAAAGATTTTTACAGCAGTGGGCTGCAGACTTACTGATGCATGTACTTATTGTTCTCAGATTGCTCTAGCTATATACACAAATATATCTTATATCTTCTAACATTTCCATCAATATTAAATGAGGCAAAGTCTTTGACAGCTTTCTCATTTATGTATACATCAAATTTAGATCATTCATAATGTGTTTTAGTTTTATATACAATTTTTCCAATATAAAATATTGTTAAAGATTTTAGATTATTTTAATAATGGATAAATTATCTATACATATATAAAGGGTAGTTGTCTCTCTCTCTCTCAAAATACATACATACATATATATATATATATATATATATATATATATATACACATACATACAATGTCACGAGTGGGGCGAAGCTTTGAAGTATATTTGGATTTTCTCTGATGAACCTGGCTACTGTGTCATAAAAAAAATTTATATTTACGTCAGATATTCTATACCCAGGTTGGCTCAGGGATGTGGTTCGGGTATAAACATGGGTTCAGACAAAATTTGGTTAAGAGAAAGAAAGCAGCAAAATAAAGGTAGTAACGATTTTTTCCAAATAAATGATGAAGATAAGACGATCGTAACAATAACAAAACAATTTAATTTATAACTTGAGGGAAATAGATTTAAGAGTGGAGATAGTTTTGAGGTGTGATGGAATAAAATAAAATGCTTTTAAATTCAATGTTCTAGTGAATTAATGGTCACATAAAGAAGAAAGTTATGGAGTGCGATATCTCGGACAGTTATTTTAATATCCAAGTGAATTTATGTTCACATAAGGAAGAAAGTTATAGAGAGCGATATCTCAGACATTTCAATGTAGAAGGCAATATTCTACAAAAGATTATATTTTTTTTTACTTAGCTTTCTGTCCGTTAGTGGCAATCCATCTTGTTTTGCCGAGTGTCTTCTAACTTTTTTTCAGCAGAGCATTTTTAAGACTCTTTTTCTTTGTTGCCATGGATATGAGCATTTTTAAGACTCTTTTTCTTGGTTGCCATGGATATTCTCGTCATATATATATATATATATAAATGTGTGCGTGTGTATCTGGCTAAAACTCAAAAAACTATAATCATTAATGACAAAATATATATATATATATATATATATATATATATATATATATATATATACATATATATATATATATATATATAATCAGTATCACCCAAAAATATTATCGTATGATTTGTATTTGCAAAAATATTTTAAAATTAAAAATATGTAATAATTGCATTAGAATTCATTTTCACCCATGTTTGTTTAGCATTTAGAAATTCTCAGAATTAAAAAGCAAAAACGAATGGGAATAATTATTATTCTCGTTCATTTTTACTTTTTAATTCTGCTGGTAATTTTGAAATGCTATATGTATTTTTAAATTTTCTATTCTCTTGAATTTATTTCCATATCTTTTTTTGTGTAATTATTTAAACTTTTTATTATTCATTCATTATTGCATATTTTAAAAACAAAACTTAATATTTATTTTTCTTTTTTACTTTACAAAAACAAATTTCACACAAAATATCTTTAATTTGCCCAGGTAGGGTTGGCACGAGGGTCTCCACCCTACCCAGAAACTATGATACGCCCCTCCCCCACATGTTAATTTTAGAGTTTCCCAACCAGGGGGCTACACTCCTTGAAGAAAAATAACATTTCAGTATTTATTCAATTTATTAATGACTTTTATAATGAATAGGTTCTTTTATTAAAACAATCTTTTTCTTTTTATAACCCCCCCCCCCTACACACACAAAAAGATTTGTATAACTAAATTTTAGTGGAAAATTTTTTTTTTTTGAGTCTCAGATTTTTACTTTTCCATAAAGATTAAACCCTTGAAGCATCTCCACTGAAAAAAAAAAATTTCATATCATTCTTGGCAACTGTTTCACAAATCTATGAAAATTTGTCTGCTGGAAAACTAACATAAAAAAGTAAATAATTTTAAATTAAGTTTTATTAAAGCAAAAACAAGACATTAATTGGATCTCTGAATAATAGTTTATTGACAATTTATTGATATTTTTTTACCATATTATAGAAAATAATTTTTATTCAATCTTTAAAAACAAACTTCATTGTTTTTTTGATTTGTTACTAAAATAAGAAAGTAAATAATTTTAAATTAAGCTTTATTAAAGTAAAAACTATACTATAGTGAGCCTTATTTTTCAAAAATTAATTTAAATAGTTAAATTCATAAAACAAATATTCAACACAAGTAATGTTGACTGTAACTCATGTCTGTCTCTCCTAATTTTTATTTAAGTTTTATTTTTATTTTCAAATACAAATATAGCTTGAATTTGGGTGAATACCAAGTGAAATGAGTGATAAAATCAAACGGTTCCTATTCTACAATTGAACCAAGTTTTCCTATATATTTTTAATAATTAAATAAAACAAAGAATAGTAAATAAACATGCAACTTTAAAAAATGAATATTAAAACAACAAAGTAAATTTAAAAGAAGTAGAATATTAAATACAATTATTTGAAAAAAGTTTAATATTTATTTATTCAAATATTCGAAACAAAAATTGGAAAAAAGTTTTAGAAAAATAAAAAACTATTACGAAAACAAAATATCTTGCATTAAATTTATTAAAGTTTAGTATTACTTACAAAAAAAATTAAACGAAGAAGAATATTAAATAAAATTATTTGAAGAAAATTTGCAATCAAATTTAACTGCCAACAAGACAATCAACATGTTGAATTTCAACATAGCAAAGAAATCTAAGATGAAGTTATTTCTTCTGAGCAGTGCCCGGTATCCCCACTAGTGAAATATAATACTTAATTTCATTTATTAAATATCTAAATCTAGTATTGTGTTATTTTGCTGGTACACTTAAGTGATCCAATTTCATGGGTCATCTGTTAAATTTCGTTAATCTACAAAGTTTGTACTTAGTTATGTAATGAAAACAGAAGTTACTATAAACTTCTGGGATTGAATACCTAAGTTGGTGTTGACATTTCAGTTTCCTCTTTTATATTTTGTACTGGAGGCCATTTATGAGATTACTTCTTACTAATAACTTCTTATGGTTTTTTTTTTTTTAATTTAAGAAAGGGAATCTGTACATTTTAAATAATAAATGAACATATTTCTTTTGTTTAGTGAATGATTAATTTTACTTTTAAGATATCTTCTCAAAAACTTTAACTCTATATTAAAAACATAACAATAAATCTATTTTTTAATTTTTGATTTGAATTGAATAAAATGTGTGAATTATAATCTTTTAAGCATCATATAAATTGTAATCATCAGCACATTTGTTTAATATTTTGAATAAGATCATTATATACAAAATAGTTATTTGTAAGAGACTGCTCTATAAAAAGCAACATTGACTATCAGACTTAAGTACTTGAAATTAGTAATAAAGAGTACTTTTTGTAAATCTTATTTACTTTTACTATATACATATATTCTCCGATTTTGTTTGTCAGATATTTTATAAAATCAGGATTTTATAGCATAGTATGCATTTGATTTTGATACTGCTGTTTTTTTCATATCCTTTAAATCACTCAATTTTTAATATTTAGAATCACTGCATAATATAGAAGTTTTATAAGATTTAATTTTATAAAGCTTGAGAGATGGTTGACAATCAGTTACTCATCCATAACTTTGCATTCAGTTGTTTGATCACTAAGCTGTTTCCATGTCATTTTATTGTCCATTCTGGAACATCACTTTTGCATTCTTTCCTCATTAGAGAGAATTCTACATTCTTCTTCTCATATATATAATTCCAGACTTATAGACTTCTTCACTTAGGATGAATTTAAGTTACAGTCTTTTTTATATTTATATTGAAAGGCCCCAATTAAGTCAAATTATATCCTATAAGCATTTACATTTCAGAATAATTTCACTTTTTTTTTCTTTTGGTTTAAACTAAAGAAGATACTAATATAAGTTTATGATGATGATATTATTTTGAAATTGGTAGCAGAGAAAAATTTTATTATTTAATTTAGATTAAAACCTTTATTCCATTTATTTATTTAGAAAAGATTTCTGTTGAATTTATTTTGTTTATGAATGATTCTTTAATAGAATTCCTTTATAAAAATGTATTTTGATGATGATTGTATAACAAGTTGGTATGTTCCTTTATAATTTTGATGTACTTTTAAAAATGGAGTGTTTGTGTACCTCCTTTTGACATGGTTTATTTATATTTTTCAATTTTGTTCATTTACTAGAACACTTTGAATAAAAATTTCAAAATGAATTTATTACTTTACATATTAAATCAGTTGAAATAAATTCATAAGCATTATACACTGCAAAAATTGATTTCAATTGTTATTTCAAGTATTACTTGGATTATAGTTTTATTTAATTTTCTAAGTTATACTTTTTACCCAGGAATAACTCAGTTATTTTTTTCAATTATTTAATTTTCTCTCAATTATTATTTATTCTTTATTTGTTGATATTATTTAATTTTTATGAAGATTGTTTAAGCTTCCAATCCATTTTCTGTATCTAGGCACTGTATTTATATATAGAAATTATTGGGATTTAATCTAATGTGACTTGTAAATTTAACAAGTGATCTTGTGATAGAAGAAAATTTCAACAAAAAAAAGTAGTAGATATGCTGGATGAAATATATATAAAAAGAATAGAAGAAAGTGATTTGATATGATTATCAATTTTTTTTCTGTTCTTTTTACTCTATTTTTTATTCTTCTGCTTTAGGTTAAAGTAAATATTAAAAATATGAATTAACACTATTTCCTAAAGAAGTATGTGTATTAACTGTTTTGCTGATTGAGTAAAAATTAAGAATAGATATTTATAATGTGTATATTTTATTTTCAATTATAAAATTTTATTTTCCAATAGGTGAAATTTTAACAAATACCTTAAATAATCTTATTCAAGGTGAACATAAGTTCTCATTTTAACTTGTTCTAAATCTTGTAATTACGAACAACAAACAAGAAATCTTATACACACACACATATATATATTGACCATTCAGTGTAATTAGGCAGTAATTTTTCATTTAAACATGTGCCTATTATTGAAAAGTATAGATATTTAGAGAAAAAAAGATGGTCAAAGTTAAATTTAATAGACATAAAATATCTATACTTTTTAATAAAACATTTAATTCATCATTCATTATAAGTTGATGATTGACTTACTTTAAATGCAGTAATAGTTCAAATTTAATCCTAGTTTATTCTCTTTAGTCAGTTTAGATGAATTGAAAAATTCCTCAAATATTTAAAATGAAAGCTTTGAGAAATATTATTACTTTAAAATCTATAATCTTTTTTAGTTACTTTTTTCTTTTTGACTTTGATTAATTATTGTTTAAAAACAAAAATGATAAAATTGTTCATAAGTCTAAATTTTTTCAGACAATATAATTGCAAATCAGAAGAAAAAGATGAATTATTATCAGTCTGTCAAAAACTGAACTGATATTGTTTCTTGCAATGCAAACTAGAATGGAAATTTCTATGTTGAATATGACAGTTTTGGAATCATTTACATTTTCATCCAGTTAACTGAGTTTTGAAGAGACTTTGCACTCTTCGTCATACTCAAATTTAGGTTGAAAATTTAGATGATTCTAAAACTTTAGTTGGTTTTTCCATTGTCCAGATTCAAGTACCACTTTATAAAATAATATATCATTGCTGTAAGAACAGAAAAAGTTTGTAATTAGGTCAAAGTTGACTCAAAAGAAAGACAAAAGAGTTTATTACAACAAAATGAAAATGAAGAATTGGGGAACATAGAATAAATGTTTGAGGTTTTGTATTTATTTACATGGAGTAGGAACTTATGGAAAGGAATTCTTTCATAACAGTATATGATGTACATATGAATTTTATTGTTACCTTCTATGTAGAATTATCTCATCATTATTTCTCAAAATAAAAACTGAAAATTTTTTGTATTTTTATACAGACAATAAATGTAATGGGTATATAGTATTGAAGAATTGAGAGACCTGTTGTGGAAATTGTGTAATCTGAAATACCTTGATAATAATCTGGTTAAGCAGAACCAATTTTATTCTTAATATTGTCATTTCATTATAAAATCTGTAAAAATTTGTTGTCTTTCAATGTTTTTTTGTCTTCAGATTTGCTTTTTCTTTAAACTTTTTTTCTCTGGAAAAAATTCGGAATTGCTGAATTTATTTTAAAATCTGATATGAAGGATTTTATTTGCTGTTTTCTGTTCATAATTGGCAATATATCTTCCTTAAACAGAACATATGACAACGAACAATCAAGAAGCCCCTTGATATGTACCTACTTTGCTGCTTGCTGGAGAAAGTCTGTTGCCTGCTGCCAAGGGAATAATAGGGTGTAAGACAAACCTGTTACTGAAGTGGCCATCATTCTTGTTCTCCTCTACCTGTTTACCTTATGATTAATTTCTGACTGATTAAGTCAAAATTAGTTTCTCTCTTATTTTTTTTTCTTTTTCAATGCTGTTTTGTCATCTATCACCCTGTGTTACTTGTTGCTGGCCACTCAGTGTTCAGCCTTCTCACCTCTTCATTCAGTCTGATATTAGATGGAGAATATTAGTTGGGATCATACAGTACATATTCATTTGCATTAGTTTTCATTTATGTTTTTGTACAGCCTTTTGTTGAAAGACAGTGTGTTATGATATGTAATTAAGTGTAGGTGTTCATGTGTCTGAAGTTAAAATGAAAAATGTTCTCTTTACTTTACCTTACAGTTTATGGAAACATGAAATTAATGATTTTACCTAATTAACTACTTTTAAAACTTATTTTTTTAACCTGTTTTAAGCTGTGATATTTATTTTATTATTAGTGAAAAATATTATTTAATGAAAAATGTACAAAGAAACAAATATGCTAGTTAATCATCTTTGATCACTAATAGCATTAGAATTTAATTTGAATACCACTACTACAATGTTTTGACTTTCACCTCTGCTTTTAAAACTGGCTTCCAAAGCCTTGATCCTTATCAGAGATAAGAATATATTTTCAGATGTACAAGAGAGCTGAAAAATATAAAAAGGAATTTGACCACCCTTGCCTTGACCATAGTGCCAGTAAGTTGGGGCGGGTAACGCTCCCAACTTGTCAGAACCTTGCTTCCAAAACCAGTTCCCAAACTTTTGATTCTTATCAGAGATAATATATTTTCTGATGAATGAGAGGGCCAGGAAAGTTTATAGCAATATTTCTGAGCCTTCTAATCTCGATATATGTGGAGAATTTGCATCTCTTTCGCAGTGTGTATTTGATATCATCTGTGATAACATCGGGTCGGTGACAGTAATACCAGTCATTTTCAGAAACTGTTTCTGGGCTCTAAAGACTGGACGGTGGCCCTCTACTAAAACCACTTGAGATCTGCTTCCTAGGACCTTGAAATTCCTTTCATCAACCTCTACTACGAACTTACTCAACTACAAACTATGGATCTTCTGATTGTTTTCCCCTCTGAAGAAATCTTATGTGAGTGTTAACCCCTTAAGAACAATTTACTTGCTTAAAGAATTTTTAGGTGCTCTGAGAAATATTTTGAGCAAGCTTTTATACAAACACTTTTTCTTCCTTTAAGTTAAAGGAATTTTCTTCTCCCTTTCTTTCTCATTTATGTATATCCCTTTACTGTTTTATTGTGTATGTAAATAAACATTTTCTTCTATTGTTACACCCCAAGCAGGAGTTTGAGCCTCTATTCTTCTGCCTAACAGAGAGAATTGTCCACTCTAAACTTTCAAGCCATTGTATCTTTTATTGATTCTGTCACCTCTAACTTTAACCCTTTCATGTAGAAAAACAAGGACAAATTTCCCACAATAGTAATATTAGTGGCCAAAGATGATTATCTATTTCTTTGTACATTTTTCATTTGTGTTAAATAAAACCAGAATATTTGATAAATTTTGAAAATTTTCACAATGTTAGTTAATAAATATTTGTATTTTTCTGGGGAATTTGGAATGTTTTTTAAACATTATTATTTTTTTTTTAAATCTAGTTTTGATTATCTCATTCATAATGTGTAATTTGCTCTCACAAAATTTTCACTGGCAAGATGGCTTTCTCTTATATCATCTAATGGTCATAAGTTTATGTTATGGATGTAAGACATCAGATGCGTGATTGCAATAAGCTGAAGGCTTTTTTTTTTTTTCACTAAGACTAGTAAATTAATGTACACACAAAAGACATGCATTTACATTTTGAACATCAAATCTTGATCAAATAGAGATGTAAAGAACATTATGCTAGCAAACAAAATTACCAAAAAACATTTGAGGAAATCTGTTTTGTTTTTTTAATCTTTGGGTGGATGTGCAGGTGGTGTAATAGTGGCTCAGAATGAGAAATCAGAGAGCTGAGTTTTTTACATTCAGTTACCCTTCAGAAAGGTATAAATCCATCTTTTCTCTCCCTAGGTATGGATTAAATAGTAGAGCAAACTGTGCTCTTCAGTCTTGATTGGCAACCAGTCTAGGAGAAGGCAACTCTGAATTGAAAAAAAATATATGTAGGCCTTTGTGAAGCATATACTGTGCAGCCAAAAAAAAAAGATTGTGGAGTTTACAATGACTTTATGATCCTGATGTAGTCAGCCTTTAATTAGTTTATCTTAGTGACTATGGGAGTCGGGTTTGTTGGGCTTAGCCCAAGTGAGCCAACATTCAAATATATCTATTTCAAAGCAACAAAAATCTTTTGTAGTGTGTCGTTTTCATTCTTGACTTTAGTTGGATACAAAATTAATTGTTTTAACTTTGTACCTCAAAATATTGACCAAAATGCATTTTGTTGATATTGTTCATAAAGAAAGAAAGAAAGAAAAAAAAAAAGGAAATGAACATGTTTGCTTTCAATTTCCTTTAGTTACTTGTCTTAACCACATCTAACAATTTATTTATTATATTTTTTGCTTATAAAATTTAACCAATACACTACAAATTATAAATTTTGCATCATTAGAATTGTTACTTTTAGATTTTAATCATGTGTACATATCAGACCATTTTAACAAGATATTACATAGAATTAATTGCATGCATTGAGAGTTATTTCCAATATGATTTTTACCAAGAGAACCTTTTTCATTTTAAACACTTTTTACTAGAACATGTCTGCATGTTTTTTGTGGGTTTGTAGAAATAGCTATTTGTATTTTTTTTTTACTAGCCTGATGTTTATTATGGTTGCTTTCCAGATGTGTGTGTGTGTGTGTGTGTGTGCATGTGTGCGTGTGTGATCCATTTTATTGGTCTGGCATCCAGTAATACATGGGTTGCCTTTGTACTTTACATTCTATTTTCATTCTTCCATTGCTTTTTGATTTAATGAACATACCTGATTATTGACTAGGTTTTGTTCCATTTTATCATTGTATCATTATCACTTTCTATCAACTTGTTGCTTTTGCATGATTCAAAGATTTTTCCTTCTATTCATCAGTTCCAGTTCATATTAGTTCTCTTTTTCCTTTATCCAAATACATTGCTAGGAAATAAAAACATTAGGATCTAAAGTAATATTCAAAATTTAATAATTGAAATAGCATGTAAAGATTTCAGGGGCATGTCATAAATTTCCACAAAAAGAAAATTAACAATAGGCTCCAGGAGAATATAACCAAAAATAAAATCTAAAATAAGATTTAAATTTTGCAGATGTTGTAGGAAATGGATCCTTAGGTATAAAAAGAGAATTTTCAACTGATTGCTTTTGGTTTGAGTAAATTGCATTTGTGTGCATTACTATGTAACATTTCATTGTCAGTCAACTGAAATATGCAAGCTCTTTTGCAAAAAAAAATGTTTCATCAACAAATTAAATTACATGGTAGCTTTAAGTCAGTCGACTTGTACTTATTTTTCTCCTAACTGAATAATGATGTTTACTAAAATCTATGAACTTTCTCTGTAGCAAACTCTTATGAACATTTCAAATAAGTCTGTTTACTATGGAAGGCTACACTTTCATAAAATCAACCAGGTTTTACATACAAAATTTTTTTTGTTAAAAAAAAATTGCAGTTTTAAATTTTACTATAGTTATTGGAAGTTTAATTACATTTGTGATGTTGACAGTCACAATTCTAACCTAGAAAGTGTTATTTTACTAAATGTAATATAATTTACTTAGAATTTCATTGAAAGTTTCATGATCTATGAATCCCTATGATTAATACATACTAGGCAATTTCAGTTTGTTTTTAACAAATCAATAAAGGATACTAAAACCTTAAAATAAATTAATATATAAATAAATAAAAATAAAAACTGCGTTGAATTTAGTTAAATCTAATTTCTAAAATGATAGTTAAATTAAAAAAAATACTCAAAACAAGCATTCATATGCTTCACATGAATCATATTTGTCATACTAATATAGATTTTATTGAAATACATCAAAATAGAAACTTTCCAAATTGTTTTATATATTTACAGTTGTGTTTGTAACTAATTATTCATGCCACTGGCACTGTCTAATAAGCCAGATGCAAATGAATGTGAACTCCATTGGGCAATCAGCCTAATGAGCCATATAACAAAACCTATCCAGATTCTGAACATGGCAATATTAGACCGGAAATAGGAGAATAACAGTGAATACATTAAAGACACTGGAATAAGGAATGCAATATTTATACTCAGAATGATATAAAAAAGAGCAATGCAAAAAGATATATACCTATGTTTTATAGATTATGCAAAAGTGTTTAATAAAGTACATTGCAAAGAACTGTTGGAACTGCTTTAGGAAGGCCATAACCTATACAGAGAGAAAATAGTCAGCATATGGATAGAAAATGAATTCAGTAAATTTACAAAAATAGAAAGGGATGTAAGACAAGGATTTGTCATTTCACCAAACTTATTCAACCTATACAGTGACACAATTCTGAGAGAATTAGATGTCTGACTAGGATTCATTATCAGTGGCCATAATCTTAACAATATAAGATATGTAGATCACACAGTGTTGATATTAGATGTAGAAAGGAAACTACAAGAACTAGAGAAGGTAATTAAGGAAACATCAATAGCAAAAAGACAGAAAAGGAACAGCCCAATATGCAAATTGGAGATACCAAAATCAAACAAGTACAATTTAAATATCTGGGAATATCTGGGTTTTAATGGAGGATGGAAAATGCAACACCAAAATCCAAAGACACATTGGGATAGCAAAAGATGCCTTCCAAAAGCTAAGAATTAAGTATTTTTCATTAGAAACAAAGAAAATTAACTGAATTGTTAAGTAATATCTTTCCTTCTATCTGGCAATGAAACCTGGACCATCTCCACACAGATGAAGAAAAAACTTGTGGCAATAGAAATAAAGTTCTACAGAAAGATGCTGAGAATACCATGAACTGGACTTGTGAGCAATGGCAAAGTTTTTGAGGAAATGGAAACAAAACGGACACATAATATCAGAAAAAGATAGGCAAAATTTCTAGGATACATAATGAGGAAAGTTTGCTTGGAAGACTTGACACTCACAGGACATTGAAGTAAAGAGGAAGAGGAAAAAAGCACATAACCTATCTAACAAACTTGTGTAAATGGATGGCAGAACAGGGTTTAGGAGAGATAACAAAATGACAGAGTTACAAAGACAGGAAATTGTGGAGAGTCATGATCACCAACATCCTGAAGGGACATGGTGCATAGAAGATAGATCTTCCAATTTATAAATACTCTTTGAATATTCTTTATCAATAAACTAAAAAAATTAATGACTTAGAAAATTATAATTACTCTTTTCTGTTCAAATACTTCATTTTTGATTAATTATAGAATTGATATTTTCTTCCAAACTCTGATGGCATTAAATTTTTAAATATACTTTTGTTTACAATTATCATTTAATTACAATAAAAAATGAAAACTCATGAGACAGTGAATAAAGAAAAATTTTTATGAAATAAAACTGCAACAATCATACATGATAAATTTTCATCTGAAATAATACTCATGGCATGAAAATTGTAATTCTTTCAATAAACAAGTGTTTATATATATTTTGTAAATCTTTGTAATCCTGAAAAAAATGAATTTCTTCTCCAGCCTATCCAAAATTAAATGACTTCACAAAATCATTTAAATCAGTAAATTACAATATGGAGAATACCATGAACTGAACATGTGAGAAATGGCAAAGTTTTAGAGAAATCTAGGTAAATAAATAAAAATATAAACACTTCATCAATGAGAATTAGCTGATTTAATTAATGGAAAACAGTGTAGGAAAGTGATTATTTTTGTAACTAAGAGCTCATTATTTAGATGTTTTTCTTTTGACTCACTTTTGACCGCTTAAATCATATTTCTATAAGCTTTGAAATATTATTAGGTTAGTGCAAAAATAATGACGTAATAATGTCATTTTTTTGACGTATTTTTTAATGGCAAAAACGACATTATTACGTCATTATTTTTGCACCAACCTAATAGCTTAACATTTTTACTGTATTCACCTTTAATTGATTTTTAAAAAGTATGTATGAAAATATTTTTGAAATATTTTTTCTTTAAATTTTAGTATTTGGGTTATCTTATTTTATGACACAAATAACATAAAATGAACATGGCTCATTAAATACAACTAAGTAATATATAATAAAATGATTTTAAAATAAAACAAGTTAGGATTCCTTCACAAGGAATGAGACTTAACAAACAGTATGTATTAGCAAACTGATGCTATATAGCAACATTAAAGAATTTTGTAGAGATGAGAAATATGTGAGGTGATAAGATATTGAAAAAATTAATAATGACCAACTAAAATATATGTTAAATATTGTTTAAAATTGTGATGTATTGTTATTTTTTGTGAATTATTCTGAACAGTATCTGCATCTTTATTATTTTGATCACAACATGATTGAAGAAGTAGATGAAAGAAAAGAATATTACTCCTACATAACTGCAGTTTTAATTTCATATTGGATGCATTTGATGCCAATCACTGTTTATATTAATTTTTCCTTAAGTAGAAAAGTAATAAAGGAAATAAACTTTATAACCCTCCCCCACCCATTTGATATCAAATTTATGATTATCATTCGGGGAATATTGGTTTTCATTGTTTAAATAAACTATTTAATTATTTTTTTAAAATGTTAAGCAGTTGTATTTTTGTACGTATTTCTGTGTTGAGTTCTTTTCAAATAATCTACTGATTTTGTTAGAGCAGTTAGTGTTTAAAAATTAATAACATTTTATGATGAATGTGTAATTACTTATATCATCAACTCCTATTGGCCACTTCATTATTTTCATCAGATGGACAAAGCAAATGTAACATTAAATTTAAATTTGATATGCAGAGATAGATGTTTGCAAATTGGTTGAGAAGATTGAATTTGAAAATAACAAAATACATTTTTGAGTCAAATAGAAATTTCTTCCTTGTATCTCTCCTATGCAACTTCACTTTTTATAACTACCATGCCATTTTACTATTAGACTGAGATTTTGACTGATTACTTTTTTCTTTAACTATCATAAAAAAATGTTCATTCAAAATCACCTGAGCTTTGAGATTTTTGAAGCTCAGAATAAGGAACAAGTTGAAAGAGCCAAAAACTTTTATCTATTTACATTTCTAATTAATTTCTACTTGTACAATCAGCATAGTAGCTGATTTATATTCTTAAACAATGATTTGGATGTGTGGTAAATAATTTGTACTTTTCTTTTTTCTTATTCTAAGAATGACATCTGCAAACATTTTTATGTTAACATTTTAGTAATAATTGTAAAAGTTATTTTATGGTATATTTAATCCACATTATTAAAAACAATGTTAATTTGAAACTGGCTAATGGATTTTTGTATTTTCTGTGTTTTTTTTTTTATGAAATATAAACTTAAACAATGATGCGTGTTATATATCCAAACAAGTTTGATTAAAAAGAATTGACAAGGTATGTTTGTTTTTCTATTATATTTTTCTAATTTTTGGATAAGGTGTTGAGTATTGTGCTTGAAATTGTAGATAAACTGTTGAAAGTTCATATTTTTTATTTTTGTTCAACTACTTTCAACTATTACAGTCATTATCAAGAACCTATTTTGTATCTGTGTGGTAGTTCGGATTCCTTTAATTCCATCCTGGTATTCTTTGGGGAGCTGAAAGTTTGAAATGGTCTAGGTGTGGCCATGTGCAATGGCTATTGGGAATGAAGCTTCACGAAACAAATGCGATTTATTTTCTTTTATTATTATAATTTACAAAAAATAATGCAAGACAGCTCAGAAACAGGATGAAAAAGCAATTAAAAATATAATTCACCAGTACATTCAACAATCTTAACAAACACCTAAGATTTATCATCTATTATAATAAGTTTAAGTCAAGTCAAGTCAAGATCTGGAGCTTTGATTATACTGCTGCAGGTTTCCCAATGACTAGAGTAGGCAGGAGTTGGCTAGCTCTCACTACTTCTTTCCAAGCATCCCTGTCAAGCAGGCTAATGTTGGCAAGGCTGCTCTCCTGCATATTCCTCCTGATGTGGTCCTTCCACATGTTCCTGCATCTATCTCTACTTCTGTGACTAGGAACCCTGAACTCTGAAACAGTCCTAATGTATGATGAAGCTTGTTGGACATGACCAAACCATCTAAGATGACAGGTGCACAGCACTGATGTTATATCCTGAATACCAAGCCTTGTTAACAACTCAGATTAGGGAGGTTTCATACTGAGACTTGGTGCGGCAGATCCAGTGAATCATTGAGTTGTCATTGTGGTGGAGCCGCCACAAGAGTGACACACTTGATGCCCAAAAAAGATCTAATTCAATTATTACCGACAATAGCAGGCCTCAAAAATCCCCCTATGTAAAAATAATGTTGTCTATAAATTCTCATGCCCACTGGGAGATTGCATTTCCAACATTAATAATCAGAAAACAACATTAAATACTTACATTGGGCACACATGCACCACACTCTGTTGCAGATTGACCTGTCATCTGCTGAAACTGTGCAATCCATGCACACATTGACCAACACATCATGAACAACTAAAATATAACTATTAACATAAGCTGGTTGTTGGTCACTGGCCACTTCGATCCACACCAACTCTGCCCATGTTATGTTCTTGATCTCAGAGCAGTGGAAGATCGAATGTCATAGTAATTGCAATTGTGGTGGGTGCTATATTAAGGAAGAAATATCTTCAAAACAAAAAAAATAAAATGAAAGATTCATGGGGTTAATCTTCAATTGGTTTATATAGTCTTGGTGCAACAAAAATTAACCCTCCTGCTTCAATCTTTGTAGTGATAATTGTGCCTTGTCTAATAATTTTGGTTCAAAGTTCTTCAGAATCAGGAAATTTGGTGGCAGCTGATGTGGATTCCAGAGGCATTCTATGCAGGTTCTCAGTCCAAGTCATTGGGCTCTCAAAGCTGTTTGCTTATATGCACTTCAGCCCAAAACTGGGTGGTGCTGAAGGGTTCTTGGGATTCGTTGTTTCTTCAATTTCCACATTAATTCTAATAAGGGTTCTTTATTTTCTATTTTTACTTTCTTAATCAATTTTCCAAATTTGGACAATTGTCCACCTCCTTGAGAGTAGTTACAGAGATTGCTCCTCCCCCCAACTCCAACCTGCTTCCCTTCACATCTCGCACCACAACTCCATACAAGCACCACCAAATCCTCCCTCTTCCTCCTTCCTTCTCAGCATTTCACCTCAGCCCATCTCTCAGGTCGGCACAACTGTCTTTGTGACAAATCTAATTTCCAGATTGTGTAGGTAATCATTAATTTTAATTCTGCCTCGAGCTAAAGATGAAATATATCTCTCCATTCTTGGACTTACCTATGTCCAGCAAAAACACAAACCAGATTACCCTCTTGGCAATTACAGGATCTATTTACATAACTTTGACCCTAAGAAAAAAGGGTTTGTTCTTGTTTTCATTTCCCAATTTTTTTTCATCAGCAAAAATATATTTGTTTGCCTAAATTCTCAAGGAAGAGATAAAATTGTTCTCCAAATCTGTTTTCGTCCACATGCCAGACTCTCAATAGATAAGAAAAATAAACTTTAAGAGAAGAAATCCAGACAATCCCATTTTCACCAAGGAAAATATTTCCACTTACTCTCTCTCTCTCCAGCTTACATTGCATTTTGGGCTTAACACTTTTCTGCTCAGAATCAACATTTAACCACCTCATGGCCTCAGTGTCACAAAAGTAGTTGAACAAAAATAACAAAATATAAACTTTGGACAGTTTATCCACAATTTCTAGCACAATACTCAATACTTTATCAGAAATTGGGAAAATTTTAAAAAATTATACAGAGAGACTTTGTTGATTCTTTTTAATCAGACTTGTTTGGATGAATACTTGCTGCCTAAATATACCTTATATATATTGAAGATTAACAGTTGTAAATTTTAATTGCTTAGAATTATGTATCAATTGTTTTTCATTTTCATTTTTCCAGTTTAATTTTTTTTATGTCATGAATAGATAAAATGATTTTTAATATTTATTTGACACAAATTTGTTTCACAATTACATTATTGTCAGCAATTGATACCTTTTAATAAATACTTCCCTTTGCAAAATTAAGAGTTCATCTTATATATGGAAGCACAGCTTGTATTTGATTGAATATATGGTAATTTTAAGTAACATCAGAATAAACGCATCTTTGAAATTAATAGAGGCATCTTAAATTGATTTAAATTTGTTAATTTACTTTTAAAAGAAATTGTCAGATTTTATTACATAAGTCAATGTTTTCTTAATAAAATTAGTATTCATCAAACAATAATGGTAGAATTTTCAGGATATATTTATATTCATATGACCAGTATATCATGTTACTTTTAGCTTGTAATAGCTATCATTATTAAAATATTGATATTAATTTGTTTTGGAGGTATCAGGTTTACTTATGCAAACAAACTCAGGGCAATATAAATTTTTATTTATAAATAAATATAAAAGATAAAGGCTGTAGAAAAAATATTTCATTAACATATTATCCAATATATCTGTATAGATTATGATTTTATTTTATATTGGATACTTGACATTAATAACCTTCAATCTTTCATTCCTTGATATTGTTAAACTTTCTACTGCTTTAACTTAGCATTATGTGCATCATTTTTATTGCTTTCCAGATACCATCTTTGCTTGAAAATTGTTTTCCATTTTTATACACATTTCTTTTATGGATGGATTACACATTTTCTATAGGAGAGACATGATGGTGGGAGCATTCCATTAATTTTTAAAAAATCTTTGATGGCAGTATTCAGCTTTGCAAAATGGAGGAGCATTGTCTTGTATGAATATACTCTTTAAACTCTTAAAACATTTTGTGTATGACCTGTCCCACTCAAAAATATATTGTCCATAACCTTAATAATAATTTTTTGCATTTATCTTGGACCATCATCAACTTTGAAGGAATCTATAATTTTACTGCCTACAATACTACCGCAAAACATTATTCCAACTTTCTCATATTTTGTCTATGTCATGTTGGCTGACAATTTTCATTTCCTGTTCATCCAATATATCATTAAAATTAACTGTACATCAGCTTTCATGTACATCTTTGCCGAACTTAAAATGTTCCTCTTTGTGATTTTTAGTGTACTTACTTTCTTGTTTTTACCCAATGTTCTTAATCTTTTTATCATTTCTTTCTGTTTACATTCACAACACCAACTTCAAATATTTTCTTGGGGATTAATTTTTCAATTATTCTTAAATCACTTTTTCTGATATTCTTAAAGGCAATGTTTTAAATTTTTTGTGATTATTCTGTAGCCTCTGTTCAACTTCATTTTGCAATTTCCAATGTTCTGTTCTCATTAGTCAATAGTTTTAAAATTTTTGTTTCTCTTTTTGAGATTATATTTTTCTTATAACCTACAGCTATCTTTTAGCATCTGAAATTAAATATCAATAACTAATATATATATATATATATATATATATATATATATATATATATATATATATATATATATATAATAATTTACAATGCTCCTAATATATATAATCTCATAACCCCAAATAAGTCATTCTAAATATTAAAAAAAGATATTAGAAGGTAAAATTTATATTTTATATTTCTCATATAAGTATATACTTAAATATTTTACCAACATCAGTTGGTTAATATCAATTTTATTGTGAAAACATTGATTTGTATAATAAAACATGAAATAGTGTATGTACATGCACTCATTTGGTATAACAAAAAATTATATAAGCTAAAAAAAAAGATTTATTACATATATTTGTAAAAAATCACCCTTAATCTATCTCTCCTTCTCTCTTCATATATATATATATATATATATATATATATATATATATATATATATATATATTACATGGGAATTTGCCTTTTAATATTTAAGGAATACAATAGTAGCCATTGCAAAGAGAAGCATGATAACTGCATTTGTAAATAACTTAAATAGTATGCTAATACAAAAGTAAGACATTTTATTTTTGGTTATGGTGGTGCTGAAGAAGTCATGCCACTTAAATAATGGTGAATGCTATTATCTTGTAACTTTTGTATCCTTCAGCACAAATATAAACAGGCATTAACAAAATCAAAGTTTCATAATTCCTATTAGATTTTTCTTGAATCAAATATAAATTTTACTGATTTTTTTTTTTTTTTTTTTTTTTTGGCACATTTTTATACAAATTTTATATGGATTTCTATAGTTTTATATACTGGCTGTTAAATAATTTGAATAATGTTTTATGTCTTGATTTTGAATTTTTATATAGGTCTTTAGTTTTATAATTATTTAGTACAGCGTCAATATGTTTTTGATATCAGCATAGATGAAAAGTAATAAAACCTTTTTTATTATTGGTTTACCAGTGTATTGTATATCTCCTTATATGTACTTTTCCTTGAAAGTTTTTATTAACCCATTAGAATTGAGCCATATCTTAGATGGCTCTGTCATTGTTCTTGATTACACTTGAATTTGTTTTTCTCATATGTTGAAAAACGAATAATGTTGATGTCAGTGTGTGTTGGTTCTGATCTACAAATTAATGGAAATAACATCAGCTTATTTAAATCATTTACTGTAATATATAAAATACATAATATTTTATAATGTATAAAATAGATAATACTTTATAATATATAAAATAGATAATACAGTGTAACCCGGATATAAGAGAGTTGTTGGGACCAGAGAAGAAGTCTCTTATATCCGGGTTTGGTCTATTTTATATACATTAACACAGGCTCTAATTTGTGACCAGAGAAAATCTCTCTTATATCCGGGTCACACTGTACTTACATAAATTCTAATGACCAACATTTTTACACTTAAAATATATAGAAAACACATCATAAACTTGATGCAAATATACAGCACAAATACAAGATAATAAAAAGAAGAAATAATTTATACTTTTTAAACATTGAAAAAGCAAAGGACATTATTTTTGAAAATATTTGTAAAAGTTTATTAGTTGTAAAATTTTAAATGTAAATAATTTTAAGTATGCTGGTAATATTCATTCCGACTTGTTTTTTTAACAGCATCTAAATTATATAAGTTCAAAAAATTGTAGAAATAGCACTTTTGGAATAAATCTGTATCTGGCTTTATTTTCACTACTATGTAAAAATAACAGCAGTATAAATATATTCTTTGGTGACAGATACTGATATTGTGTTAAGAATTTAATCAGTATTAAATCTTAGCCTATTTGTTAATTGCTCCTCAAATATAACAGATTGAATAAAAATGATAATTGGGAAAAGAATGAAGTCTTTTGTCATATTTCTGTAACTTATGAAATGGTGTTAGTAAAAGCAAGACATGGTAGTTTTTAAGAGTTATTGTCATTTTTTTTTTACTTTTTGTATATGTTCCTAATTATTTTGTTATGATAACTTCATTAAGTGAATGAATAATCATTTAATCATTTATTTTATCATTTTTATCAAAACCTTTTTGAATTATTATTGAGCATTCACTTAACAGATGTTTACTTGACCTCTTACCTATGTTTGCATGTAAATATCCAGGAATTCCTTTTATGATATAATTCATATTTGTGACCTCACCTCCAAAGCATCTTCTGAAATAAACATTTACTCGGACACATTAATTTTTCCCTATAAGCAACCTTTAATGACCAATGGTTTTGTAATTTAAAATTGTTAAATCATTAGAAACACCATTTTTTCCTAAATACACATGACAACACTTTGATGTTTAAAACATGATCAAAGAAAAGAAGTAAAGATCATATTGACAGTGGTATAAAATCTTAGACTCATATTGTTATATTATTTCTTGCTATCCCAAATACACTATTTTATCTAAAAACTGCTCTGACTAGGTTCTGTCATAACCTTGTTGAATGGAAAATGTTTTCCTGCTTTTCATGATGCAGTTTATTGCTGTCAGTACTTGTTTCTGTTTTCCCATAATTGTTCTCATGGGAATACTGACTGACCTGCTTTCAAATTGATTCATTGCTTTCTGTGTCATTCTTGCTCAATTGATAATAATCTTAATACATTGAAAACATTTTTTTTAGTTTTGATGTTACTTAGAAAATATATTTGAGTTACAATTTTATTTTTCTAATACACTAAACCAACATCAAATATTTTCCTTTCGGGTTATTTGATGATGATTGGAAGCATCTCTACATTGTATTAGATAAATTTTATCATGATTAATAGATTTAATCACTTCCATAAGCAATAGTATAATCTATATTTGATAACTACATTGAATCATAAGTGCTTTTTTGTTGACATTCACTACTTTGTGAAATAAATATGTTTTATATTTAAGAAGGGACTTTTTCTATCAGCTTCACAATGTAAAATAATTAAAATTACATTTAAGCAATTTAGGTAATGAATACTTAATAAAAGCAGTGTGATTAATTTGAATCTCCATGAATGGAGTTGGATTAATTATTTTAAAGGATAATATAAACCCCGGCAATAAAAGTTCATTTGCTTATTGTTTGTCCAGTCTTCATTTTATTTGATAGTAAATTATTAGAATTTGATTTATTCTGAATAAGCATATCAACATTTCCTATTTGTTGTTATTCAGCTTTTTAGACACCTAAAATAAAAAGTAGATTTTGATAAGTTAGCTGTTAAAAGTAAAGTTTTTTAATTTCTTTGAGAACAATCAAACAATGCAAAGTTACTTATAAATATTTTCTTTCACAGATATTAAACATCTTGTAGATTATAAAAAATTATGGCAAATTTCTGTAGATTATTAATATTATTATAAAATCAAAAATAATGAGAATAATGAATGTACCATATTTTTCTCAAAAAAATCTCACAAATTTTTATGATGGTTGAAAATATTAAAAAAGTTTGTGTTTTGTGTTGAAATCATTTATATGCAATTACAAGAGATGTTTATTAAAATGAGATATAGTACTAAAACTTTTAAAAGCATGCTACTTTAATAACTGAAAATTTTTAAGTCTATATTTAAAGTTTTCATGTTTATATACTCTGTTTCTCTATAAACTATAGTTCTGAATAACCTTGGTATGTTTCACATAAACAATTGGTGGTCAGTAAAATTATTTTGTATTCAGCAGTTACAGTTGACATGCCATATGCCACATTTTAGATTTGTGAATGTTTAACTGAAAATAATACTGTGTCCTTTGTTGATATAAGGTCAGAAAATATCCACTGCTTTGTTTGACATGTAGAATTAATAAACAACAGAATTATATTAATGTATCACTGTATGTTGCTTTTACACACTCTTGAGAAATATACAGTTTTGTTACCATTGGACTGGTAGGTCTTTTATTATATGCTACAGTGAAAGAATTCTCTATGAAATATTTTTTAAAATATGAACTATCATAATTGTTGATTTGTTAAATCTCCTAAAGAAAGAAATTTTTATGATTTACAAATACAACAGTTGTTGATTTTAACATCCTTTAAAAATATTTTTGTATTGTGATATTGAATTTAAAGCTGTTTTTCTGTTTTCATTTATATTATCAACTAGTGACAATGTTGTTGATTTTCAAACTAACTTTTTGTTTTTTTAACAGTGGATCTGATGTACCAAAGAAATCTTGTATCCGTGATAGTAGCCAAAGACTTAATTCTAGCACTGAAGGGGTTCAGTCTTCTAGTACAAATGAAGCTTCACCTAAGTCAACAAGTACAGCAGTAACAATGGAGAATTCTAGTACACCTCAACCATCTTCTCCTCGACATTCACGCACCCGGAGGATGAGTGCACACACATTGGATGTGGCTAAGGAAATGTTGATCAGTGAAGAAAAGTCAGATCCTAAAATGTTAAAACTTACAGCGAACAAAGAAAAATTGCTCAGCTTACAAAAACAAAAAGAAGCTATGAGTAGTTCAACCAAGGTGAACAATTCAATATTTCTTATTGTTTTCTATTTACCTTTTTTAGAACCAGAATTAATTTTTATGAATTAAGATAGCATTGTATAATTTGGTATTTCTAGTACATTATTTATTAATTATTAGGTTTTAAGACTTATGTTAAATTTTGAAAAATACCTTTAAATTTTATGGTTTTATGTGTGTATAAATTTTTATGATCTAAATTTATTAATAAATAACTATAAAATCTCTAAAATCTTTAGTAAAAAAAAAAGTAATTTAGTTTTATTTTTAATGTGGTTGATGAGTAAAGAATTAAAAATATCTATAAAAAATGGTCATAAAAATTTTACATGAGATTAATTTTTTTTTTTTTTTGTAAAAAGGCTTATTGTGTACATTAAAATAAAGGTTGATTAGATGAATTCATAATGACAATAGTCTGTATAAGTGAACATATTGTAATGCATTGAATATACTTTTTTTAATAGTATAATAACTTGTACATTCTTAAATGAAGCAAACTTTATATTGGGAAATAGTTCCCCAATAATTTTTCTACTAAAATGCTCCAAAATCAAATTTGATGCTCTTACTAACCTTGAGAGAAAATTCTTTCAATTGAAATTCAGAAGCATGTAGGTTTTGAGTAAATAATCATTTTAAAGTCATGCCTGTCTGTGTTGGGTTAAGTCTCCAATCCAATATTGTGCTTTAATATATTAGTTATTGTGAAATGTGTATGTTTCGTAATTTGGTTTTGAATATTCATTTTGTAAAACTATCGCAACACTTCATCTTGTTACTATTCATGTTATTTATAAGCTGTCTTTTTTATAAAATGATAATAAATTTTTCATTTGTTTTTTTTTTCTGAGATAAAGCATGAATTATTCTGGTAGAATTTATTTCTGAGAGAAAAAAAAATCAGTCATTTTGTCAACATTTCTTCTCATTTCATAACTTGATTAATGAAACATTTTTACATTTCTATAATTATTGTTTAAATAAAACATATTTTCAGAAATTCCAAGTTTTTATTTTTGTTGAAATTTTAAACATCTTTGTATACTGATCCTCTAAATATTTTAGTTTTATGGACAAATCTAAAAGTAAAGTTATTTCCCTTGATATTTGTGGTCTTACAATATTGTTTTTCTAAAATCACCTTTGACTTCTGCTTATTTTACATGTTTTAAAATCATTTTTATTTATTTTTTGCTAATTATGAATATTTCTAAGACTAAGTTTTCTTTTAAAATAATTTATTGTAATTGCTCTTCTATGTGTATGACTATTACCAATTCTGAAATCTTTCTCGAAGCTTTTATTTTAGTTTTTAATTTCAAGCTGATAGATAAAATTTAATATTTCCAATAAACAAAATACTATGCTGTATTTCAAAACTAATTTAAATTGATTGGAAGGAGTTTCCATTTTGAAATTTCTAAAAAAAATTTTAATTTAGCACTATTTTTAACAAACTTTTATAAAAATGTAAAACTTTATTAAAAAGTATATTTTATTTTTGGATGATTTTTATCTTCCAAAAATAAAATATACTTTTCTGAAACTTTATTTGATGAATATTAGCTGATTTAAAGTATAATTAATCTGATTTGAATCAACTATTATTTAAGTTCAAAATATTATAAAAATGCATTTTTTAACATGATGGTAGCTTGTTTATTTATGTTGACATCTTTTTAACAGCTCCATGACAGATTTTTATCTAAGGTTGCTCTATAGGGGTTTTAACATTTAAGAAAGAAAATATTCTCCATTATCTAATGTTTTATTGAATTTTAGAGAATTTTGGCTTTAAATTTACTATAGTTATCACTTATTTTCTGATAGTGTTGTGTATTGGTGACTGTATCAATAAAACTCGGCACGTTTATACACATACAAAAACAATTCAAAATTCTTTTAAAAATATTTGGGGTGTCAGATTGTAATAAGCATTATGATATATGATTAGTAAATATAGTTTTACTGAATATCAATATTTCCTAAGAGTTACACCATTGAAATTGAATTTTTAAAAATTTAAAAATATAAATTATTCTAATTAAAATTGTAAAAAAATGAAAGTAAATCTTGTAAAAATTCATTTTTCATTGAAAAAATTTTTTTCTTAAGACAATATTGTCCTTAATATATATTATTCATAAAAGCAATTAAAATCTTCTCATAAAATAATGTCTTAGTTTTATTGCATCTTTTATTTTACAATTTGGAGCAGATTTTTGGTAAGATGGGGCTCAATTTTTACAAAAAAAAAATTGATGATTTAAATTCTCCAAAGAGTTCTACTTTTAACTAATATAGTCACTAAAAATTATCATGCTGAGTTTCTTGAGTTTTCAAAAAATTAAGTGGAGTGAAACACATGTTTACAAAAAAAAATATTTCACCAAAATTTTCTAAAAAAACCCTTTCTAATATAATTTTATTTCTGAATAAATCCTGAAAATTTCATTAAAATCTGTCAATTATTTGATTTTTGTAACAAATTTCCAAAGATGCTAAAATTTGCTATGCTAATTTATAATACATCTGCTGACACAAAATTTTGAATGTTCTAAGAAGGATTAAAAAATTTATTTAAATATTCAAAAAATACTTTGATATTTCCTTTTAAAGATTTTGATGATAAAACTGTTAAATTTGGAGCATTTTTTTCATCACGGTATACTATTTTTTTGCTTTTTTTTTAATTTTTTTTATTTTTTTTATTTTTTTTTTTATTTAGTGGAGGTACCTACAGTTAAGTTAATAAATTTTGATTATATTTATTGTCTAATGAATAATTTTGCTCTTAAGTATTTTTCTGAATTAATAATGATTCATTATTCATACTGTATAGGCTGCTGGAGATGTGACTACAAATAAAAACTTGGCAAATCTTGAAACAGCTGTAAAAGATACAAACAAACCTGATGATATTTCCAACAATGCTATTTGGGCTCCTGACAGTATTTCACAACTCTCCAAGTTACGTGAGGTTAGTTCCATTTTTATTTATTCTGATATTCTCAAGAATAAAATGGCTTTTTGTTTTTTAATATTCCATAATAAAAGCAGGATTTTTGCAAGTTATGATGATAAACTGTAAATATTAGTAACCATAAATTTTATGTTGGTAAAAATTTCCTGTAAGAGTTATATCCCCTATCACTAGATAAAATGAGTTTCAAATTTGTTTTCAAAAATTTTAATGCAATACACAGACAATTGTAACAAAATACTTTAAATTTAATATTTTTGTATTATGATTATTTTCCAGTTTTTGCTTGCTTCATGACTTTATTACTCAGTTTTTCTTATAAAACCAAAATTATGCAACAACATCTGACACAAATCCATTTTTTAATTAACTGTGTGTGCAATAAAAAAGATATCCAATTCTCTCTTTCCTCTATTAAAAATTTCTAGGCTGTATTTGAAAAAATAGTTTCCTTTGTTTACAATAATGATAAAACCCTGTTACTCATGCTATACTTATAAACCAAAGTACTTTTATCTACCTAAATTAAATTTTAGCGTGGTCGAAGAAGTTTTGAAAAGTTAATTCTTATTTCTTGTGTTGATTATGACAGTTATATAGAAATAGTTATTCATGTCTCATAAATATTTTGTGTCCAGTGTAATTAAGTATATTTAATTAGTTAGAACTTCTGCTGAATCAAAACTTCTAATTTCAATTTGATTAGTATATCTTTGTAAGCGCAATTGTTAGTTTTGATATCTTTATGGTCTAGTGTTCTACTATTATTCCCAACTGCCAAGATATCTGCACAGTATGAAAAGAAATACATCAGTAAGAATTTGTCATTTATTGCTCAAGGAATTAAAGTGGTGTAATGTAAATTCAAATGATTGTCTATTTCATGTATGATTTTTGTAGTTGAAAAAGTTCAATAATAAATATATTCTACTTATTGTCAACATTTTAGTAGTTTAAATTGAATTGGAACCAATCTATCATTGCTATATATTAATGAAATTAGAGATTATAAATTTTGATTGATTATCTAGATAAAATACAAACTTGTAAATAATAATAAGGATTTCTTTATTGATTATTATTTTAATGTAGCTAACTTATCCTAAAGTCACAAATCAAAGTTATTGTAATACAATGTTCATATTGTCAAAGTATTTCCAAATGTTTTCTAGAGATGGTGCAGTAGATTGTATATTTTAATGTAATAATGACAGCAGTTTGTTTTAAAAGATTAATATATTTGTGTTTCTTTGAAAAGAATGTGTAATTGGAAGCCCTGTATACTCTGTTTGTCCTTGAAATCATTACCTCTTTGAATAAAGACATGTTTTCTTGTTCTAGCTGAGTAGTTACATATCTGTTCATACTCTTTCTGTTTAACAGTGCGAGACAATGAACTATGCTCAACCTAAATTTAGAATATGTAGATAAACTTAAAGTAATTGACATTTAATTTCTCAATTTCCACTTGTAACCAAGGATAGTGAGCCTATTTTGAAGCATTTAATTGCTGTTACTATCATAATGAAAGAGACAAAGTATAAGGTAAAGTGAGTTTTGTTTAATTTTGTAGTATATTTTAGTCTTTACCAGGTGAGTAAAACCATATTTAACAATATTTCATTGATTTAATGCCACCTACTTTGCAAATGAAATTTGTCAAACATTGATTAAAAAAGAAAATAATTATTTGAATTGGAGCTTGTGTATTATTTAGAGTTTTTATTGTTAATTAAAATAGCTTGTGCTATTGAGTTATTTATTTTAATTGAGCATTTTGTGTATAAATATGTTCAAAGGAATTGATTTACTGAATGTTTCAATGATCTTTTTTAAAAAATTTGATGTCTCACTGTTCTTTGTGCCCTTATTACAGGCATGATATTTTGCATTTACCAAATTGTCAAGTGAAAGTACATATTTATTTAAGATCATAATTTGAGAAACTGTTGATTTATTAATGAATAGATGGATTCATCTGCTTTTGTATTTTTTACCAAGATTAAAAATTATCTTGCCAAATCAATTTATATTAACTCTTCTGGCAGTAAAATTTGAAAATCTATTTGTTTATTTGAATTCTTTACTGGTGATCATTTTCAAAGTATTTACAAATCTATGTGTTAGTTTCTTTTATATTTTGCATCATGCAATTTGTTAGTAATTAAAATGTTATAAATAGCTAAAATATGCTCCAGTCTTTTTTCCTTAGGATCCCTTTTTTGAATTCTTTCCAGTAGTTTCTTTTCAGAATTTGGTCAGGAATGCATTTTTACTTTTCTCTTGTTTTTATTTTCCCTTGTGCACATTCTCATTATATTTTATGAATTACTCAAGTTTCAAATTTCTCTAGGTATGTCATACAAGTTTGAACCACACTGGTCACAGAGGAAAATTGGTTTTAAAGTGATATTTTATATTCTGCTGCAGATGTTTCTATATCTTTTTTTTTTAAATATATAATTAAGAAATAAAGGATAAATAATTGTTGCAGTTATAAATAATAAAATTTGAATTTACCAAAACATACTTTTCTTTTCCTTTTATTTTTTGGCTAAATAAAATGAAATTGATTCTTTTTTACCTATCTCTTTCTCTCTCTCTCATATATATTTCCTAAATTGTTATCTATAGAATAATGACACTGAAGAGATATGTTTTAAATATTCAATACATTATAGAAAACTAAAATTTTAGAAATATGTTGGAAAAATATATATGATTTTATGGAAATAATTGTTTTTTCTTTTTTAGCATATACTATTTCTTCTTTTGCTATTTTTGTGAATGTTATTGTTTTTATGTGTATTAAACCTTATTCATTAAGAAAAAATGAATAAAGGTTATAATTGCTTATTTTTTCTTTTTGTTTGTTAGAAAAAATTTTCATCTTTTTTATTTTGTTATAGCTAATTTTTGTTTACTTATAGCCATCTTGTTTGGCATCTAGTGAAACAAACAGCAGTTCTTGCCAGAACGTCTTAAAGAAAAAAGATGTAAGTAAGAAATGACTTGTACATCAAATACATGATGCATCACTTGTCACATTGACAAAGACATGTTATTGTAGCATGACATATTGTGTTAATCTAACCACTGCTAAAAAGCTCATGATATGCCAGAGCTTTAACAAGGATGTAAAAATCCTGCTAAAACAATCCTTTGTAGTTAAGAATTTGCCTGGAGAACTGCTAAACCTTAGATTCACAAACTTAAAGTCTTCTCTGATCTACTGCACTTCTTTTTTTCTACAGGAAGTGTTGACTGTGTGTGTTTGTGTTTCTCACTCTGACATAGTATTTCATGTCACATTTGCATCCTGGTTATGTTTTTTTGCACATAATTAAATACCTTGAAAAATATAGTCTCATAAATTTTGTGCTAGACTTATCAAATGTATACTTCACAACATTGCCTATAGGGCAAAATTTAATAGTTTTGATTTTGCATATAAATGTCTGTATGTTCCCATCGTGGATGAATCAGTAACACTGATAAAGGATTATAGTAGCTTATGATTGTCTATGTATTGGCATGTCTGCAGAATCTTATATTTAATAACTTGGTTATTAAAACTTTATTATTACTTTGATCAAAGGTGTTTCCTAAGTGAGTGAGTTTTAAATTTATATATATCATGAAAAAATATCTTATAAATATGATGACGATAACTACTAATATAAAAATGAATGTAAATCAAATGGTGAAACAGTAGTTATATTTTATTGCTTGGTAATTTCTACCTAATGATTATATATCATACTATTTAGTTTACTATATAGAGTATTTTTGTGCAGGTTTTATTAGTTGCTAGAAGAGGCTAAATGCTCTTGTTTGTCTAAAAGTGGCTTGAAATCCTAAAAAGCAGTTATGATATAATTTGGTGTTCTTGAAAAAATTTGATTTTTTGTTTTTTATAAGTCACTGATATCTAATGAACAAAAAACTATTTCATACGGCAAAAGTAATTGTTATAGCTTAAGACTATTTGCAAGCTTGTATTAAATTGCAACCTTTTCACTATTTGTTTAAATATCTCAAATGTGGTATGAAATTAGGGACTCTTTTTGTATGAAAAAAATAAATTTAACAATTTTTTTTTAATTCCTTAACAGTTGTAAAAAAAAATGAAAGGTTTTGTCTGTTTGAAAATATTTTCATTATTTTAAGTTGTCTGTGTAAGCATATCATTCAGAAATTATAACTTATTTTTCTCAAGGAGGTTTTTTGAATAAAGTAAAACTTGAAAAATAACCTAATGCAGTAGTTGAGTAGAGGATAGTAAAAATGAGAATTTTATTAAATATACTGATCCTTTGTTTACAATAATGCAATTGTATCCTATTTAAAGATTATTTCTTTAAATTCATTCAGGTTTCTCCAAGGATTATATCATTATTATATATGAATACTATATTTCTGCAATGTTTTTGTTCCTTTATGAATGAATACTTAAATGTCATAAATTATGTTATTATACCTACTTTTTTCATGATATTTCTATTACTTTTTTTCCAGACCTATGCCATTCTGAATATTTGGTTCAGCATAAAGCAGTTCTTTCTTTACCTCTTTATTTTGACACATAGTTTATTCATCTCTTCTACAAGCTTTCTTCTACTATTTGCCTTCTTTTCTATATGCCTAGTTTCTGCTGAAGGTAATTGCCATCTCTTTCTGTTTCATTTCATCCACTCTTTATTGTTCAGTTTCTGCTCTTCAGATCAGGATCAAGAAAATATTCTTTTATAAATCAAACATGCAACTCCATCATATTTGTTCTCTTTCTGCCTGCAAGTAGTTTGAGAGTTGGACAAGAGATTCAATATCAAATCATTTGTCATATCTGAATATGTAACTTGCTACTAAAGATGTAACAATAGGTTGCTTAGCAATCATCGTAAAGATTTTTGTTATTATTTTGTATAAGCACATAGAATGTTTAAGATTCTAGAATCTTTTCAAATGCTGAGTTGTTCTGAGATATTATCTCTGTGGCTGCTTATTTCATGTATTTTTAAAATCACCAGTTGTATATTTTCATCAGATTTGAAAAAAATTGACAAATTTGTTATGGTTCACTCTATATTTAGTCTTTTAAAATATTAAAAAAATTTACTTTTCATTAATTTGTTTTATTTTCACTATATTAAGGAAGTTTTTTTCTTTTTTTTTTTTTTTTTTTTTTAAAAAGGGATTTATTTTTTTGACTTTAGTTAATTCATATTATTGTTTCTAATGATTATGTTATGCTTAATAATATGGAATTAATAAGCATAATTATTCTGTGATGAGTTTATTTTGTGATCTTACAATTTACCAAATTAAACTTTTATCTCCCTGTTATTACAGAACTCTAGAATTTGAGATGTATCTGCCAAATTTCCTGTGATTGCTACTGGGATCTCTGATTATATTTTTAGCATGTAGATTTTTGAAAATTTTAAAATCATTAAGTTTTTAGTGAGGGAGGGAGTGGGTTCAATTTACAATAAAAGTATAATGCTAAACTAGACCCTTAGACCAAATCTTCATCTTTTTTTTTAACTTAAGTTCAATACAAGGACCAAGTACCACTCAAGGTAGAGGATTACTGAATGAGGTATGTGATATGAACATAAGAGGGGGAAGTATGAGATGAAGATTATCAGGATATGGTGGATAGATAACGATCAACCCTAGACTTGAAGAATTTAACATTGTAGTGTTTGGGGAAGCATTTATGTGAGCAGTTCTTGGGAAGAATCTTTTGGAGTAGATGACCCTTCTTACCAAAGAAATATGATGGGAATGAGGGTAATTCAATACTGTGGGCATAGCATGACAGTAAAGAAGTGAGCTGGTGGCACTAAAGAATAGAGCTCATCAGAACATTTACCATGGAAGGACTGATTGAGTAGTAATAGACTTTCAACATTGCATCTGTGAGAAAGTAGCAGTAGGGTGGAAAATGTGATCCCCTACCTGGCCACACAAACCTTTTTGAACAAGGCTGGAAAGTGAGGATTGGGCAACTCCAGTTCAGATATCGTAGCAGTGCTCTGTTTTTGGTCTAATCTGACTCTTGTAAAGGTAAAGCATGGCAGTGATGCAAGAAGCTGACCATTTTTCCAGCATCTTTAGTAATAGATTGTATATATGAGTTCCACTTGGACTGTTAGAGCTAGATCAGCTCTGGTCACCTAAATTTTATAGAATTGCCTCCATAAACTGGCATCATCTGCACAGATTTTTACTAATGATCTGAAAATGTTTCGAAAAGGGTAGGACCAGGGAGAGAGCTTTGGGGATGCCTACATTGATATCATGGGTTCCAGAAGATTAGCCATTAACTGACCTTCATGGGCCTACCTGAGAGGAGGGACACATCCAAAGATATAGCTGGAAGGGTGTAATAACCCTCAATGTCACATCATATAAAGTAGACATATAGCTGAAATCAAAGTGATAATCTAATACATTGAATTTTTCAGTCATGTAAATTTATTGAAATGTAAGTTCACCACAATATAGTATAGTTTTAAAAACAAATGTTTATTTGTATTTGTTTAGCATCTTAGAATTATTGTGATACATAAACTTTACTTTAGATAAACTTTTAATATTTATCATTGTGATTTAGAAGCTTAACATATTGCCATTTATCAGTAACTAGCAGTAGAGGCCGGCGTTGCCCGGAGATGTAACAGTAAGAGATAGATCAAGTATCGACCATCATAAAGACTGAAAAATAAAATTGACAAAGATTATTGTTTAAGGTTGACGGACACGTATGTCTTAATTAGTTTTTTTTTTTGTTTTTTTTTACGAATTGGTAAAACCCAAACTCAAACAAAAACATTGTTTTCAATCGTTATGAGTCTACCGATTGAATAGAATTTTATTATAAATAATTGTCTTGTAAATGGAATTTTTAAAGCATTCTGAATGTAAAAATAAAGAAAAATGTGTGCAAGACAATAAGAAACACTACCTGCTAAAAAAAAGTGAAGTTTTGTTGAAATCGGTTGAAAAATGTAGGAAATCCGATCCCATATATAAACGAACACACGCACTCACACTCACACACACACTCACACAACCTGGGTTTTATAATAAGTATAACTCGATATGAGTTGTCCCCCTTTCATTCTCATGTTAGCAATGTCTCTTAATCGTTTTTTCAAATTGATTTTGTGCAAAAACAATTGTGTTTTTCCAATTTTTGGCGCTGTCAGAACTACCGCAAGGTAATTTTACGTAGTCCTGTGAAGTTTTGTTGAAATCGGTTGAAAAATGTAAGAAATCCGATCCAATATATAAACGAACAGACACACACACACAACCTGGGTTTTATAATAAGTATGATGCTAATTTTAAAATTTTGGAAGTAAATAAGAATACTTTCTTTCATTAAAAGAATAAGATGATTGCATGTAACCTTAATTAATTACTGGTTTATCATAAAACCTTTAACTAAAAACTAATTTTATATATATATATATATATATATATATATATATATATATATATATATATATATATATATATATATTCATACCCGTTTCATTAAATATATATATATTAACCAATTGTATTGAATGTTAAGAAATTTGAAAAAATAAAACAATTTTACAAATTCATTTCAACATAGATATATTTACAAAATGCAGCCATTTTTGTTAATATATTAAATGCCCATACTGTATATTGTATAGTGTCTGTTTTCAGAATACAGTACTGAATTTAATGATTTTTGAAAAAATCATAGTTATTAGTTAGAGCTATGGATATTCCACAGGTGTTTAAGATTATCCTGTTATCACATAGCTCAACTCTTCTGTTGCCTTTAGCCTGTATTTTTTATTTCTTTTATTTATCACTTCGAAACTTCGTCACCCATTTATACTTTGATCTAATTATTATACAAACATGGATTGGCTTCATATGTCAAAATAGAATAAAGAAAGTTAAAATATTTCTACTATAGCTTTGCTTTCGTCTTTCTTTTAGTCCATTTCTCTATAAAAAAAAATTTAATCTATGTCAGAATTTTTGAGATGAGAAATTATTATTATGCCTTTCATTTGGAACTAGTATACTTATCTTTTGTACTCTCCAACTTTCTTTAGATTGCATACTTGGCAACATTCTTAAAGGTTTTCAACTGAAATCTGTTATAATCCAGAATGTTTAGCAAAATTTGATAGATTTGATAACTGATGTTTTATGATATTCAGCTCTTAAGAACTCTTATGGTTTATTATTAATTATAATAGTGATAAAGCCTTGAACATCAGTAACAGTTTTATGATTGGTATAATTTAGAGTTAAAATTTTTGAAGACATTCTTCAAATATTTTGAAGACATTCTTTAAAAAGATTTATGTAATACTGAAAGTAATTTTCATGTTACTTTACAACTTTGTCTATTTTTACAAAGATGTAAAATGAGGTAAAATGACTAATGAGGCTAATCCATTTTAATTTAACCTTAATTAAAGTATGCTGAGGAAAACATACATACATACATATATATATATATATATATATATATATATATATATATATATATATATATATATATAAATTTATGCTTTTTTCAATATATCCATGCTGCTATTATTCTCTACTTATGTTATTCAACAGGTAAAGAAACAAATTATCTACTGTGAATATAACATATATTCATAGATAATTAGATCACAATTATACATAATTGACCACAAATACTGCTGACAAAGGTATAAATTCATCTCTTCTTCCTCTAGCTATAGGTTAATTAGTAAGACTTGTATCACTAAACCATTATTATCTCAAAAAAAATTCTTAGAATGTAAAAATTTTCTGTCCTTAAATAACCTGCAAAGGTTTGATAAGCCGTAGAAAATGAATGAATCAATCAATATGGACTTGACCAAACTTATATTGAAACTGAGAAAGGATTCTTAGAGCAAGAAGATATCTATTGAAATCAAAAACATTAACTTTTGTAAATGAGTCCTTCTTCAGACATCTGGTGTTGATTAACTTCAGACTATTATTTGCAACACAAAATTAGATGCTACAGTTTATTTAAAAAAAATAATTTAATGACATAGTTTATGTAAAATTTAATAAAAACATTGTTTTTTTTTATATAACTTTTTTGTCAGAATGTAGCACTCAAAATATTTTATTTACATTTTGGTAAAGTTCACTATTTTGGAACTGTTTGTATTGCAGAATAAATCATCAGTGAAATACAGCAAATGGCTTGTACAAAGTTGCTCTTATGAACTTTTTTATTCTACTTGTTAAGCTGTGTGATTCTTTTCAGTGATGAGATGCCTGAGTATTTTACCAGTAAACTGGTACTATGGATTTAACAGGTTAAAATATTCATTAATGTAAAAGGTTCCTCTACTTCTGTTTAGTATCCAATTAGTGAAATTTGCATAAATGCACTGTACCTCTGTGCTCTGTTATTAAATTTTCTTGGCAGGATAACAAAACCAACTTGAATTAAACTGGATTTTCATTTGGAATCTGATATTTCAACTCAAAATTGATCCTCACACAGAGGAATGCATATATTACATTCCATATGTAACATAATTTATGCATTCTTCCACATTTAGTTTGTCTTTGTAGCTTTCAACTTGGACAGTCTCCAAAGGAAGTTGATTAACCTAATCAATAAGTAACTTTGATCATTTTCAGGCTCTGACATTCTGCCAAGCAATTTTATTAATTTTCTCTTCCATATTTTCCATATCTCTGTACTTTGAAGCACTTTTTGCTTTCCCCACAATGTTTGTAACTCTCTTTATTCTATATCTTATCTCTCAGATGAACTATCATTGTCTCTTTCGCTCTTACCTGAATAAAAATTTTAAAAGATTAATCACCTTATAATCTATGATGCCATGGCCATCTGTTTTATGAAATGGCAGCAAGCCACATTAAATGAAGACATTTGTTATTGATTTGAAGAAAAAATTTTAATCTGTTCAAATAAATTTTATGTCTTGTTAGTAAAAGTACAAAAAATTAGAAATATGAATATCACTTTACAGGTTTTTCTTTTTAAAGGATATACATATAAATAGTTAAGCTCATCTTATGTTTCATGTGTCTAGTATTATAAAGACAAGTTTTCCACATACACTTTCCAGCAGTCAAAAGCTTTTGTTGATTTTATTTTTAATTTTATGAATTATCATCATTGTCTGATTTCTGATAATAATCTTTACACCTGGGAATACATGCTACAGTCAACATAATTTGATGAGAAGGGAAATACTGGAAATCTATCAGTAATTAAACTGTCACTCAAATTGTATGTCCACTAAAATAGTGAATTTTCTTTGCATTAAAATGCAAATAATTTCTTCTTTTCTGTCCCAAAAGTAATGCTGTCTGCCAATAATTCTTTAATATATGCATTAACAGAAAAAAACCTTTGATTAGATTTAAAGTTTGGTTGAAATCAATCTTGAGATCTTTTAAAAGAAGCATGATCAAAATCATACTTCTGTTTGTTCAAAAAGGTCACTAACATATCAGTAATATGAACTTATATATAAGTGTTTTTCCTGTTGTACCATAATATGTTATTTGTATTTTAAAGCACAAGACAAGACTTCATATAAAGGGAACAGTATGACTAAACACATTCCACTCTTAGCTGGTAAAGTAGGAGAATTAAATAATCAGTATTTAGGTTGCAATATCCAATGTTCTTTACATTAGTGACCCATTTTCTGCTTTAACCTTTCTTCTTCAGAACCAAAGACTTCAGTTCACATGAAAATAACATTGCCAAGTTATTTATTTCTGTGATCTTCTATTACAAAAGGTCCAACTACAACTGTTATGTCCTTGTTTGTTGCTTGTCTGCCAACTTCTATGTAGGCCCTTTTCTGCCCATTGCCTAACTGCTATTCTTTCATTATGCATCTTGATTCCATGAATGCTTAATTAAAATTGACTTGTTAATTCCAATTGTTTGTATATGGGTTAATTATCTTAACTCAGTTATGACTATTCACTGAGTGTGTAGCATGTCTGTTATATCCCTGTCTAACAACTATTACTAATCCTTTCTGGAAGTGTGGGGCATCACTCCTTTAATAAACTTTCCTAGAGGTTATAGATTGGTTAAAATATAACATTATACTGCATTTAAAATTGATAAAACATATATATGTATACATTTTATTTTATCTATATAAATTATCTATTATACTTTGAGTATACATACTCATAAATAATTAAACAATAAATGATACTTGGGTCTGTATTAATGCATCAAACTTGATTAAATTCTTTTGTGTAAATCCAAAATACCTAGTGCAACAGTACAAAATATTTCTATTCATATGAATAAAATTGTATAAGTAAATGTTAATGAAAATCCTCTTAATGATATAATTTATGGATATCTAGGTCGACAAGTTTTCTTGATTATCTGATTTGAACTGAGAAGAACCCTATTTGTATACATAAAAAAAAAGCTGTTCTGAGCTGCATTTGTATATAAATTTAAATTAACAGATTGTATGATTTCTTTTATTTTTGATATTTGAGAGAAAATTCCATTTAGTATATATTGTAATATTTTTCTCTTTTGTAGGGTATCAATTGTATTGTAAATTGACTGACGTCAAAACATTTGGAAATGCATTTTTTAATTTATAAATACATCTGAAAATGTTTATGTACATTTATGAAAAGCAATCATTTCTTGTTAATATTTATGCTTATTTTGATTAAGTATACAATTTATATAAATTAAAGTTAACAATTGTTACACAAATTACTGTGATTTTTGTGATAGATTAATATATGTTTAATTTATATATTTGCATCAGGTGAAAATTCCTATTGTGAAGCTTGATATCCAATAAAAATATGATGCAAATAATAAAATTAACTTTACTTTACCAATAGTATTTACCATATAATCATAATTCTGAATGTTTAAAGAATTTGATAGATTTGATAACTGATGTTCCTTGATATTCAGCTTCTTAAAAACTTTTATGGTTTATAAAATAATCACAACACCTATAAAATCTCAAACACCAGTAATTTACTTTCATGATTTGTGTATGTGTATTTCCAGTTTTGGGAAATTTTTAAAGATAAAGATACTATTCATGAAATAGTTATTCCTCAGTTAATCTATTTGAAGTTTGATAAAACATTGCACAAGTATTAGTTGTTAATGCAATATCAAATATACAGTAAAATAAAAAAATAAGGCTTCATACTTCATTTATAGATATCCTGATGATGCAAGAAAATATTTATTAAACTACTTTTTATTCTTTAATCGTAAGTGGAAACATTAATTTATAACTAACTTGATTCTTTTATTTTCTTTAAGTACTTGTTTCTTATGAACAAAAAAATAGACAAGCTCAATTTGTTAATAGTTTTAAAAATGATTTATCTATTTACTTACAATTAAATGACAAGTTTACTTGTGCATTGGATACTTGTGAAGTTCATTTTTTTTAATGTCTTTATTTATTTGAAGTAATTTATCAGGTTAGAAACAAGGTAAATAAATAAAGATACTTTATATTTTCATCATACAAGAGGAGTTCAGATTTTTTTAATTCACACTTTACAGTACTCTTCAAGTGAATTTAAAACTTACAATGTAAGCTTAATTTTTTCTCAAATCTTTTTGTTGTTTGATCATCATCAGTAGCATTAATTTGAACACTATTTAGAAAGGATGGGCAGGTAGCACAACAGTTATTGGCACTGAAAGTGAAATTGTTAAGCCAACTTCTGTTATATTCTCTTTCCCACTAATGTCATTGGGAATGATATAGATCCACCTTTTCTCTTCCCAGCCAGGAGTTAAATACCAGAGTAGACTGCGTTTTCTAACCTTTGCTAGCAGCCAGTTTGGGAAAAAGACCACTCTTAATTTCAAGGTGTAGAAGGCAATAGCAAGCCACTTCATTATCTTTCCCAAGAAGTCATTGCAATTCACAGATATTAAAAACAAAAGGAATTTGTGTCAAGCCATAATTGCTTACATCTTGATGAAAAATGGTATTTTTAAAAAAAATTATCAGTCTTAAGATATTTATTTTAATTAATATTAATAATTTGAAGAAAATGTTATTAGAGTGACTTCACAATTAACCCATAGATATAGTCTAGTTTTATTTTTCTGTAGTAAGAGATGTACCATACCACCTTTCCTTTAAAGTTTTCAATTTACTTATTATATACAGCACATCACAAAATTTTAAACTTTGGTGAAAATTGCCAATTAATGTATTGTTATCATCTTTTGGAATGTACTTGGCCTGGTACCTTAAAATTGTTTTGAAAAAAGAATTAACTTTCTAAATCAGAGATACTAGTTTGTAAGAGGTTCTGCAAAATGTGTAACTGATTTTATTGTTTTGTTAGAAATTGGACATTTTTATAGAAAGATTTATTAATAGAACACTTCATCTGATAATTCATCGTGAACTGCTAAGATGGCAGTTTTGAGTTCTTTATTAAATCACCTTTCTTTAAAAGTCTTCATTGCCAACCATCTTTTATATGTTATCATTGATGCTTATATCCGGGTTCTTGAAGAAATTGTGACTCTTCCAACATGAATTAGAACATTATCTTACTGAAATATGAACTGTAGACCACCTCCATTAAGCCATGAAATTTGCCTTTCTAGCCCTATCCATATATCCTACTCTGTTTAATTGACTGTCAGACTAAAGTGCCATCTTTCTATTATATCCTACAGTACTCCAAGTCATATTTCCACCATCTTCCTAAGAATGATTTGAAAAGTTTTCCTTTGATAATTATGGATCATACCAATAATCTTTTTTTATGTACTGTGCCCCCTCAGGATGTAGGTGATCATAGCTCTACACCTCCTCCTGTCCCTTGTAGCTCTTAATAAGTTTTGTCTTTGTTATTTCTCCTAGACCCTGTTCTGCCATCCATTTGCTCAAACCCATTAAGTATGTCATGTGTTGCTGTTGCTTTCCCTGTCCCTCTTTCCCTCCTGTGAGTATCAGATTTTCAAGCTCTCCTTTCTAATTATGTGTCCCAGAAATTTCAACTGCCTCTTCTTGATGTTAACTATAAGTTTCCTCTTTGTTTCCATTCTCTCCAAAACTTTGTTGTTGCTTACATGGTTGGCCTATGGTATCCTTAGTATTTTTCTGTAGAACCACATCTGTTGTTTCGAGTCTCTTCTTCATCTTTGAGGAGATTGTCCAACATTTGCTGGCATACAGGAGGACAGATATCATGTAACAGTTCAGTACTCTTTACTTTGTTTCCAATGAAACTTTTCTGTCTCTTAGAACTCTGCTTAGTTTTTGGAATGTGTCTTTGGTCATCCCAATACATCTTTGGATTTCAGTGTTGCACTTTCCATCCTCTATTAGAACACTTCCCATTTATTTAAATTTCTATATCTGCTTAATTTTAGTATCTCTGACCTGTAATTTGCATTTTGGTCTCATCCTTTTGCTGATGACCATGCATTTTGTCTTGTAGTTTATGCTTAGTCTCTTCTTCTCACTCTTCTTTGCTACCTTCTATAGGAGGTTTTGTAGTTTCTTTTCTGTGTCTGCTATCAGCACTGTCATCTGTATGTCTTACATTGGTAAGAGTGTAGCTGCCAATGATGAATCCTGGTAGGATTTCTAAGTCTCTCAGAATCACCTTGCTGCATAAGTTGAACAAGTTTGGTGAGAAGGCACATCCTTGTCTTATACCCCTTTCTATTTTTGTATATCTACTGAACTCATTTTTGATCCATATGCAGACAGTTTGCTGTCAGTAGACATTTTTTATTATTCTAATGTCTTTTTCAAATATGTCAAGGTTGCTGAGCAACTCTAACAAATTTTTGTGGTGTATTTTGTCAAACACCTTTGTGTAGTCTATAAAACACAGGTACATGTCCTTCTGCATTTGTATTGCTCTTTCTGAGTATAAATATTGCATTCCTTGTTCTAGTGACTTTGACAAACCCACACTGTTCTTGTATCTCTGGCTTGATTCTGCTGTGCACTCTGTTCATCAGAATTTGGATGATGAGTTTTGTTATATAGCTCACTGAGCCATAATAATCTGGGTCATCTAGGTTGAATTTATTCTTGTCTATAAAGAAGATCCTCTGTCAATCTTCATTCTACATCTAATGAAGTCTTGCAAATGTTGGTATGCTTTGTTTGTGGATCTTTTTCAAATGTGGATGCCATTGTACTTATATCCTGACTTCTTAATTTTCCATCTGATAGTCTCTCTCTGATTTAAACTTGAACACTAGTTTCTGTCTTCAAACAAGCTAAGAACTGATTGGGATTTTGTTACAGTGTTCTGATAACTGCCCTCTCATCACAATTAGACATTTTCTTGGGTCTATCACTTCTGTTTTTGGTTCCATACCATTTTTGATTACACAAAAAGTTTTCACAACTGTCTGACATTGAATAATTTGCTCAGCTATCACATGTTATGATAGCCCCTGATTATAATGTTTGATAGTGGACAGCTTTGGTCTCTTTCCCATATTGTACAGAATTGACAAAAATTTTACCCACAACAGAAAACAAATTGAACTTTGAACTCTTTATATTGTGTGAATTACTACCAAGTTTTATGTTTAGTCGCAATAGGTAATTTTCATGATTAAAATTCCATTAAAATTGCTTGTCTCTTTAATATTGGTCAATGTTTATAGAATGATTAACCTAAAAAATCACAAATGTAATGAATATATTAATAAATTTAGTAATAAGATTATTCAAAATTTTCACTTGAGGTTAATGTTTTCTTGTGTATGATATCTCAATTTTTATAGCACTTTTATCATTGGGATGTTTTGATCTAATTAATTTTTGATCAATTGATATGAACAATGATACAATTAATTTTGTATAAATGTTTTCATCAGTCTATTCTGACTTGTGTAAATAAATATCAACCAAAAAATAAAGATGAATGTGTATTTAAATCATGGTTTTTATATATTGAATTTTTGACTTGATATTATTATTGGTGATTAACATATTTGATTTATTAATACATTAGACTATTGTTGCAGTAATAATATAGTTTTCCCAGATTAATTTTACTTATATAATTGGTTATAAACTGAGTGATTTTAAAATTCAAGTAGCTATCTAACACTAATTCTGCATGGGGGTGTCTTTAATCATCATCATCCAATGCATTAATAGGCTAGTAAATCTTACTAGCATTTACCTAAAACAACATTATTGATTATATTTAATAGCTGGTTAATGATAAATACTCCTATATATTGTTACATCCCAAATAAAATTACTATCTTTTCATGATTCATGATGCTTTTCATTATGGCTACAATTAGAACCATTGGTGGGTCATGATAGGGAGTCATTGATTTATTTCTGTGCAGATGTGGTGAACAGGTCATGTAACCAAGGGCTATACTTTTTTTGGCCACTAGGAAGACACCACAGATTGACATATTGAATGCTTCTGTGATCTCTCCAAGAACATATAAATGCTCTAAATTCAACAGTTGGCCAATACTCCATGCACACATCTACCACACACAATAGTATCTTAATATACACGTGTATATCACAATACTTTCAAAAAATCAAAATAAGAAAAGCAGTTCTCAGAATTTTGCATAAATAAGGAATCTAATTTGGTTTTTCATCTAGAAAGGTACTGACACAGTTACTATTATGGAATATCATCAACTTTTATCATAACTAAATAGACCACCTAATATTGTTTTTCTAAGTAAATTAAATATATGAAAAAGCTTATTTGATTTAAAATTAGGCCAGGTTGCTTGGTATTTTTTATTTATTACTATTTTAATATGATGCAACAGTTAGTTGTGCCTGAAAGTTAGTTTAATTTTTATATATTAATCAATATCAAACAAAATTCATTAACTGCACATGCAAATGGAATTATATTTTAAAGGCATAAACCTTTTAATGATGCTTGAGATTATTTTTAAAATATATTTTCCAGTATTCAAAATCAGGTATCAACTACTTTATTCCTAGGATTGAATATAATATTAGGCTGAAAATAGTTAAAATTTCTTTTACTTTTATCAAGAAAAATAACATCTCAAATAACAAAAGACACAATAGAAGATTGTGTGTATGAGAGTTTTCATTCCCATTTGACATTTTTTGTTATATATTGGAATGCACAAAAAAAAAAAAAAAATAAAAAGATATCAACAGTTCAAACTCAAGGGAGGATGTGACACAGAAATGAAATATTGTTGAAAAGAAAATTGCAAGCTTGTTAACTAAAAATATCAAACTGATCATGTCTATAAAATAAGTAGACATTTTTATTTGTGATAGTCATATTTTCACCTATCCTCACTATTGCAGGTTTGTAGTTTTGCGCATCATATTTCTAATTTGTTTTTGTTTTTGCTGTTACTGAAGTTTGTTTTCTTTGATTATTTTTTTGTATCTTTAGTAATGTGTGAGAGATTTTATGTCTTTAAAACAATGGAAGGTTAAACACATACCTAAGTTATTCCAATATTATACATCCTAAAGAATTCTTTTGTTAGTGATTTATAAACATAAAACCTTTTTAAGTTTTAAAATCAGTAAAAGCAATGACCAAATATAATTTTTTTTATTTTTTGGTCAGGTTGAGAACTTTTTAGCTCCTCTGTACCTCATGTTTGATTAGTTAAAAATTATCCCAATATTTGTAATATCATTGCTTTTGCTTAAATTAACAACTGAATAATTCAGAAGCTACTCTAAATTTTCAACAATTCAAGTGCAAGTAATGATATTGCAAAAGTTCTTGGGTTAACCAAAGAGAAACATATATTGCCTGAATAAATTAACATACTTTTAGTTTTAAATTTGCATAAAGATCTTATCTAGATTCAGTCCAAATTTGAGTTATGTTAAATTTGTTTTCCTCTCTATTAACAAATTTTGACTATAACGTTATGATGTGGTACTGAAAAAATCCCAGCTTGACTCGCATCATAAAACTTGACCAAACATCAGAATTTTATGAGGAAGGACTTTTAGATTGGACCAAGAAATTCTTAGCATCCTCTTTTAGCTTTCAAAAAATTAGCATTACCAAATTGGTATGATTTTACCAAATTCAATGTGGCTAGATCAAGATATGCTTAATTAAATATCAAGTCACAGTCAAAACTGGAAGCCTATCTCAAATCTTGTTCCACTAGGAGCAACGATTTTTGGTTTGGGTTTGTGGTAGTTTTCTGATGTAGTTAACTTAAGAAATTCAAAGAAATAGAGGTTAAGAGCATAATTAATTTGGCTCAAAAAGCTTTGAAAGATTCTCTTTATCTTGGTATATTTTTTCTTTACTAAAGTCTTTTTACAATGAATATATAACCTGGCTGAGCTTCAGGTCCATCATTTCTGACACTGTTAACAAGGGTGTACAAAATATTATACACATTTTAATATTTGAATTATCTGTTTTAATGAAAAAAAAACATATCAGAATTCTGGAAGAAAAATGACTTAAAATAAACATGAAAGTAACTTCTTTGTTTTATTGTTTAGAAATAATGTAATTTTTTTATGCTGACTTAATTTGTCATATTTTTTTTTAATCATTTCACCCCAAGCAATGCAATAAAGCCACTAAGACAAAAGGGGTTACTGAATGGTAGAGGATATGAAAAAAAAAAAAACTATTAAGGAGAGAGAACAATAATTAAGACAGAATATACCAACTGACATTGCACTTAAAATTTGTAGATCAGAGTTGAAACCAAAAAGCCAGAAGAGAGTTCCATGAGTGAGAAGTGCAAAAGAAGAAACAGCATAGAACTTATGATTACTTCTAGCCATTTCAACTGTAAAATGATGAGACTTTGCCTCCAATCTAGTACTGCACTTAGATTCATAAAGTCTAGATATCATAGATGAAAGTTCACCAGAACAATTACCATGAAAGTATTTCTAGAAAAGCTACAGAGAAGCTACATTACAGTGGTGGGAAAATGACTGAAGCCGAGATATCAGGTTAGGACCAACAATATTGCAGAATCTTCTTTAGATTTTATCAAGAATCTCTAAATATATAGCAAGAGCACCAGATCAAATGTAGCAATATTCAAAGCAAGGACAAATGTTAGACTTATAGATATGCAAGATATATGTAGAATATACCTTTTTATGATTATAGAAATATCTAGGAAAAAATGAAGTCTTAAAAATGCATGGTTTAGCAGCAGGGTTAGGGTTACTGTTTTGCATACCTTGTTTACAATATATACAAATATTGGATTAAATTTAATTATGACATTAACTTTGCATAACAACATTCTGAAGTGATTTTTCAATAATTTTGTAGTATAAAATATTTGGTTGCTCCTATTTTATGTCTTTTTTAAAGAGTAGATATTTGAGATAGGCCTCCAGCTCTAGGCGAATGATGCACTATGATATGGCCTTTAAAAAACATACCTTGTTTTAGATAGAAGAATAACTCATTATTTTTATTTTTATTATTATTGTTGCTGTTATTATTATTCATCATCCACTTGACATTTTATAAAATCAGTTTTATCTAAATATTTTATCCTGTTATACATATCAGCTGTTTTTGTGTTCTATCTCTGTCAAAACTTTGAATCATAAATCCATTGTAAAACAAGACATGAATTTTCTGTTTGTTTTTATAAGAAGTGTATTTTTGTCTGGGAAATGGTTGCTAACAGTAAGATCATCTAATAAAAGGACAAGTTTCCATGCTGATTTTAGCCGACTAAAAGAGAATATTTTAAAAGATACTTGATAGAATAATAGACTATATTGGATATTGAATTTTTAAGAAAATAAAAGTAATGTTTTACATTAAACATACATATTAGGTGGATATACATATTTATTGTCTTGGATAAAATATCTTTTCTAGATTTAGCAACCCAGACTATTTTATCCCCCACTTTCTTTCAATTTTAACTAAAGTATTTATGACTAAAAATATATAAAATAAATATTTAATAATTATTTAAATATTTTTATTTGATTATAAAACATGCGTATTTGAATGAAAGTATTCTAAAAACTTTCAATGTTTTACTTTCTTAATTTATATTTAGTTTGAAGAATTTAGAATGTTCTGATTTTTTTTATTTACCAAAGTTATTAGCTAATTACTATAGTTACCTTTTCAAATAGAAAATTAATATATGATTGCAATGAAGGAATTTATTTTTGTCTTTATTATTTATATAAGAGTAAATAAAATTTTGAGTTTTGATTCGATCTGAATTATTTTTCAAATATTTTAATAGTAGTGCTGAAAAGTTTTGGGGTCCAACTCACTTCCCAAAATCTGATCATCTGACCAAACATCCATATTTGGGCAGGAAGTGCTTCTTGGTTGTACCAAAAACTCATATTTCCCACAAACTGTTACTTTTAAATGTGGGATTATTTTGTGTCTATGATTACATAGATATTTATATATTGAATCTCTGCAAAAAGCTCTAGCTATATTTCAGATTTTAGTTTGTATTGTATTTTATGATTGAAAGAAATACATTACATAAACAATATTTTATAACTGTTCTATTTTCTTTTAAAATGTTATTTAACTCAGGAAATTAAAGATACATTTCAGGCTGATATAAATCAGTATTTTCTCAAAAATGCTTTTTCATTTCTAAACGTAGGTTAAACATAAAATTTATAATAATAAAAACTATAGACAGACAGCTAGACTTTCTAATTGTCAATTTCCAAGTAAACTTAATATATTTTGGTAAAAGTAAAACACTTGAATTCCTCAGTAAACAAGTATGTCATTTCTTAATCTTTTTTCTGATCTCATGCTAAATTCAACTGCTAAAACATATATGAATAAATATCTATCAAGATGATTAATTGAAATTCTGATGTCCACATTTATAAAACCTTTATATAAATATATGCTTAAAATTCAAAGTCAACTACATAAATAAATCCATACTTTAACATTATCAATCATTGGTAAATAAACTGAACTACACTGGTGGAAAATAAAATTGCAATGCTCTTAATATGTTTTAATTTACTCAAAATTAAATGTGCAGGTAATATAGCTGGATTATAGCAAATTATCTCAATTAGAGATAAATACATGCAGAGTTTCCAAAATAAGGGATGTGTCAACAGTACTCAGGTATCATCTTAATACACTGTATATCCTCTTTGTACTCTTGTATGTATGTGATCATATAGAATGCAGATACCATCCTGTAAGGCATTATTCCATGCCTCTCACATCTGTTGATGCAATAGAGCAAAAATTGTAGATAGATTAACTGAACATGTTAGGTTTCATTCGATTATGCCCCATACATATTTAATTATTGACAGATCTAGTGATTGTACCAGCCAGAAAATACATATATTGAACATTGTGTATAGGACAAGCATTATGTAGGTGGAGATTATCCTGCTGGAACAGCACATTGCATTCCTGATGCAGGAATGGCAGTAACATAGGTTGAAAAATGTTCCAGACAACATGATACTGTTAATTTTTCTGCTGATAATCTGACCCCTCTCAAACAGCTCAAACTGAATAAAAAGGAGCATACCTGCATCTCTATGGTATAGCATCTACTTACACTGAACTCTTTCGCCACATTGAAAGCTCAGACAGAGCACTGGTACGAGTGTTACTATGTTACAAGATGGTCAAAGACTTAAGATTTTATCAGAATATCAATAACTCCTTCACATACACACGCCCTACTCAGATCAATATTGGCATCATCTGTCAGAGTACCAGAATTTTATTTTCCATTAATATAGTTGACTGCAATGACAGATGATTCCAATCATGAAATGCATAAATCTAATTCTCAATGCTAACTTATGGTTCAGTCATCAAAATTGTTTAATAAATAAAACTAAATTTCTGTCTGCAGGTTTGAAATCCTCATAGTATTTAGCATTTCTTTTTACATAATCTTTAATAGAGAAAACAAAATTGTAGAGAAATAATTACATTTATTGTATGTTAAAAAGACTGACACATGTTGTCCTATTAATTAGCTGGCCATGGTCAAGTTTTGTATCTGGAATTAATATGTTCTTTTCATAACAGCTGCGTTTTTCACAAAGCAACTAAGTTTCTTGGTCATTAACCTAAATAAATGAGTGCATTAATGAATCAACATATTCATTAATAGCAGGTGCTCTTCTACAAATTTTTTTCAAATATCATAGTCACTATGATGTATGTATATATGTATATATGTTTTTCATAAAAGTAGCATTGTTAAACATTTTATAAAGTGTAGTTTACTTTTGAATATAAAATAAACTAATTTCTGCCTTTCTCCTGTACATAACATTCTATTATTGAAGATGTTGATATTGATGAATATAGATTAGTTAATGTAATGGAGAAGAATTGACTAAAAGTGTGTATTATTAAACTATACAGAAAGTTTGGCTTGAGGCATTTAAATACATCTTAATTTTGTTATATAATTAAAGAAAAGTTTACAAATTTAAGGCAGTTATTTTCAGTGAAATATGTGAACACAAGAATTAATAAGAATCTTTGCCACTTAGTGGAATGTTCTATTTTTAACATGGTTACATTCTCGATATTGAAGATATTAAAATTCTACCCCTTTTAGTTGTTGTGTTAGTATTTTACTTTTACTTTATGAAGTGAGTTGCTATCAGTAAGTTTATTTCAATTCTTTCATTTCTGGTTAATTTTTCATCCCCAAAATTAAATATTTAGTTAACAAGGATGGTTGTTAAAGATTGTATTTAATATACAATATAAAATAAATAGGTTGCATATTGATATTAAAAGATTAACATATTTTTTTTCTTAAGTTTTAAAATTATATGAATTTCAAGATTTATACTTTCATATATTAATTTTGTTTTTTTAATATAATTAGTAATTTGCCATTTGTTAAAACAAGCTTGTTTTAGCTTTTACAATTATTTACTTATATTAAACCTATTGTGATAAGTTTTATTGCAAAGGTTACATGATTCTTTGACTGACAAAGTAAAATTATCATGCTAAGAATGCTGATGATCAGAGTTTAAATATAACCTAAGTTTTAACTCTGCTATTCTTGTTTTGTATTTATGTGTAATTCCACAACTAGAAAAGCAGTTTATTGTTAATTAATATTGTTCTATTTTGTTACTTTTTAACAATCAGAAAGAAACAATCTACACTGACAAAAATAAGTTTAAGACCGATGGTTAAAGTTTTATTCATTTCAGAATATGTTTCTAATAAAACAATATAAATTAATTTTATTGTGTACACTTTATGCAGAATTTATTTCTCTTTCGAATGATGTAAAAATTGTATATTTTTGTACAACTTGAAAAATTTTAATGCAAAATATGAAGAAATTAAAAAAAAAAAAAGAATATAAAATTAATACTTGTTAGTGTAATATTCAAGTTTTAATTTGAGAATTTGCAGAAATTTCCTGCATTGATAAAATAAAAATATTCATACTAAGTATACTAATTGTTCTTGTAAGAGAATTGCCAAAATTGAACTAATAAGAAGGTTATGGTAAGTTTGTGATATTTTCTTTATTGGATTCTATTAGACTTCCTTTGTGAATTTATATTAAACTTAATTTACTCAGTATTGATATAGTTCATCTTGTAGGATTTTACATGTACCTGGCAATATTACATGAAGGGACTCTATAGAATAAAACACAATATAGTATATTACTTAGTATGGTTAGTATCAAATTTTCACATTTATAGATATACTGTTTATTCAGTTAATTCTTTTGTGCTTCTGTCAAGCTGAACTAATACTATTATAACATGAAATTAGTTGTTCTCCTATTCATAATTAGTACACAATTTCTCTAAATTATTTGATTAATTTGTATTCTGCATACTAGAAATGAGCATTTAACTAAACATTTACATTAATCTGAGTTTGACACTGATTCTGTAAGCATAGTTTTATTTTTTATGTTTATAATATATCTTCATAGTAAATATGTTGGTTAATATTAAAAAATGATATGTAACTAATTTCTGAGATGAGTTATCACTATTTATACTTACATTCAAACTGTTGTCCTCATCTTTGTTATCACAACATTTTGGTCATTGTGCCCTCTGGCCTTTGTCAGGTGTATATCAATCAGGGTAACAACTGAGGGCACAATGGCTAAAACATTGTGATAATGACAACAAAGATGAGGATAATAGTCCAAATGTAAATAGTGTAAATAATAATGATATATATTGGCAACATATTTCAGAAAAATTCTCTTGTGATTATTTTTGTAGGTTAAGATGAAACCTCCAATTTTATAAATTGCTCACTAGAAATGTTTGAAGTTGGCAATTTATGCTCATCAGTTTTACTTTTTTGCTCTTACAGTTAACATATATTTTAATTCTTCTTCAAAGAATGTGATGGACTTCAATGATGAAGGAACTGAGGTCCTAATACAAAGTCGTGTATCTTATAAAACTGTCTGCTTTGTAAAATGTCCTTTTCTTATAGCTGATCTGTGCTTTTCTGTTAGCAAATATTGTGTTAAATCTCCTGAAGCCGAAAATAGCAGCCAATTATCAAGGTGTATGCGCCACTCAAGACAAGTACTTGCATTGCAAGCACAATTCTCCTCTCAGTTCTGAGTGAGATGTACTTGCTTACATGACATTGTGTTCCTTAAAGGAAAGGCTCAAGCATTTGATGTTGGTAAGAACCAAGCTGTAGAGGTAGGCAGACAGACTTGTTTTCTGATTCTCTGTTGAAAACTGGATTGTTTGTAAGACTAAATAATGCTAACATACAATATTACCTTTATCATTTTCTAATTTTATATTCTATTTAACAATTTATTCTTGTAATATATAATGTATATATTCAAATTGTAAATAACTATGATTTTGTTTATTATTTTTCTCTCGGTCTTCATTTATGTATGATTAAGGATGTATTGTACATACTCAGTTTCTTTTTATTTGAAAAATGAGTCCCTATCTTTAATTTTATTCTCTTTGTTTGTATTTAAAGACAAAATCAAATTTGAAATTTTATATCACATTTGGAGTTTGCTAAGCCAATAAAATTTTTTGTTGAAGTAAAATTAGAAGTATATTCCTGTTTTGATTATAATATAAATAAAAAGTCTATTTTACTAATTGCAAAATAAAATTATTTATAAATTAAAAATGAAAAATTGTTTTACTATGGTAATCTCTTAGTTGACAATTAAAACCTGAGATATGAGCAAATTAGTTCCATATCACTATTTAAAAAGTAATATATACATATTACTGGAGACATGAATAATAAACTATAAAATAATCAAATAAAATTAACATTTCATGAATAATTGACTGAACAGTCATTGATTTTTATGATAACTTTTACTTTGATGGAGATGGAGTTATTTCTGTTTTATTTTTGTTGTGTCTTATTAATGCTCTTTGCATATTTGAGCACAAAGTTTGCACTGGTGATAAAATTTTGATGGTTCTATATTTCAATGGCTTATCCTAAATTATTTCACACATCCTTTCCTTCCTCTCATTTATATAAGTTATTTTAAGAATTAAATTTATAAACAAATTTACTGTTAACATGTTATTGCTTTTTTTAAAAATTGATGAATCTTTTATAATTGAAAGTAGTCTATTTTAAAAACTCACTTTAGCTTTGAGATAATTTATTGTAATGGTTTTAGTTCATATTTTTACTTTTTATTTTAATTAAAAAGCACTTTTCAAAAATTTTGTATTTGAGAAACCTTAAACACAAATTTTGTGGCAACTACTCAGATGTAGATATGTTGATCTGGATGAATGAGGGACTCAGATACTTCACTTTAAAGTAACTTTGATTTACATGAAACAAAGATTCCAAGTTTCCTATAACCTAAAAATGGTTATTATTGAGTAAATAGAAAAATAAACTGTAATAAAGACAAGATAACAATTGCTTTATTTGTTTAATAACTAATGGTCAAACCTGAATTAATCTATCTTGTCTTTAATTATTTTTCATTTACCATGTGCGAAGAGTGCAACAGGACTGTTGTGTAACACTTGTATAAAAGCTTCTTTCTTTATTGAAATAAATTGCTTATTCACATATAAATGCAAAGAAAATTATTCAGACTTGGATGAAAAAAACTTATTTATTTCTGATTGAGAAATATTTTAATAAAAACTTGAATAAGAGCTATGTTGTAACATGTTGAAACTTTCTGAAGGTTCATATACTGTATATTGCATTGTTCAGCTTTATAGTTTGTAAGTAGGATCTATATATTAATTATTTGTGTTATTTCATTATTTTTTCCACTGGCCAAATATGTCATTTTGTATTCTATCAGAAAGATTATAATTAAATTGTTTCTGTTGGATTCAGGTATAAAATAGAACTTTTTTTTACCTATTTTCTCAGTTCATTGTTCAATTTATCTGATATATTATATAAAGTAATTATGAAAATGCCTACTCGCTATTTTTTATTCATTGCTTAGATATAACTTATTTTGGAGTAATTAAGCTTAAATTCTTGATATTATTTCAGTTTCTTGTAAATACAAATAAAATTATTCTTTATTGTTATAAATATACTGAAATATCAGAATCTCCTGAAAAGGACCTTTCTAGTTTTTATTTCCTGTATTGGATTGTGTAATAAACTAAGTATTGATAATTGTTATTTTATAGTTATTACCATACAATTTTAGTGTTTTTTTTAAAATTTTATTCTGCTTTATTAAATGCTAGATAATTATTTTAATTCAGTTTAGCAATCATATGCATTTAGGAATATTTAAAACTAATTTCCATGTTTTATTTAAAAACAACAGGTATTAGAAAATATATATATATACATGTGTGTTATTACAACATAAAAATGAATAAATGTAGATTGCTTTTAGTGTTGATATTTTTTAAATCTTGATAAAGGATTTTCTAAATAAATTTATCATCCGAATATCTCAGAGATAAACATATTTAATACATGTGATATTTTTCTTGTATCTTTTAATTTATTTTGAATTGTTGTAGAATGAAATTATCTGGGCTATAAAATTTAAGTATCGATGATTAAAATTAAAAGAACCCTTATGGTTAGTAGCATATTAAGTTTTGGTAAACAACAGTTCAATCAAGCAAGTTTCACATTTTAGTGAATTATTTGGAAATTGTTACATGATTTACATAAGATGATTTATAACTAAAGACACACACACACACACACACACATATATATATATATATATATATATATATATATATATATATATACACTTAAATAGGTTTTATTATCTTTCTATCTGTTCAAATGTTATTTTGTATTAAACAATCTCTCAGTTCTGATTTCCTTATTTAATGTTTTAAAGGTTTTTGTGTTTTATAAAAACACATAGAAAATGTAAACATTAAGAAGATAAATATTTTAAAAGGATAATGTCAAGTATAATATACATTTTCCATTCATCAGTTAATTTTGCAAACATTATATTTGTGTGTGCATATATATAAAAAATCATCCCCTTTATTAAAAGGCAGGTCTTCTCACTGAATTTCAAACTATACTGACATTAATATTTAGCTCTTTTACTAGAAAAAGATTTTAGATTTAATTTTTAAAAAAAGAAGTGATTTTAATTATCCAAGAAATATATTTGTGAATTGTTTATATGTTAAATTCAAGCTGCATTTTAATGTTTGAATTTAAGCTTATGCACCAGTACAAATCTTTATATATTTCAATTAATATTTTGTGAGTAAAAATTTGTAAATATTTTGCAATTTCACCAATGAAAACTAAGAATATTTTCTTATACATTTTCCTCATAAAATATCATACCTTATGGTGATACCATGCAAATTGACTTTTTGCTAAAAAAAAAGTTTTGAAAACGTCATTTTAATTTGCATACCAAGAACATATTTTGATAAAAAATAAGTGTATAATGTGTCCTCTTTAAGAGAACACAACTTTTCAATACAGTTTTTAATATGTGGCCTATTTTGAGTATTGTTCTCTATATCCATACATCCTTTATGTAAAATTATTCTAATCAACAAAATTGTTCTTTTATAAAGTTGCTAAAATTTAATATTTGCAGAACTTTTTTTTAAACAGTTAAAAGGTTATCAGACATATATTGTTCTTTATCTTATCAACATTAAAATATTCTGTATACCTGTAATTTATTACTTTTCTATCTGTTCTGCATCGGTATCTTCTTTTTTTATTAATCAACCACTTTGATTTTAATTGCAAATCTCTTCTATAATAGAAGTTTTACAACCATTTAGAGGTTTGTTGTCTCTTGATCACCTCATTAGGGTCTAAAGAGTTTTTCAAATTCACCCTTTTCAGTTTTTCATATTAAAAAATTGTTTATCTTTTTTTAAGCTATTATTATGAAATAAATAATAAAAATCTATAGAAATTAACAATTGTAAATCTACAATGATTTGTTGATAGTTACCTTATTTCCTTGAAATCAGCATGATATAAAACATTACAAGATCTCAAAAATATTATTGTTATAAAACATTCTCATGAGGGAGAAACTGATTTTCTGATACTTTATTTTGCATTTCATCAGTTCAAAAACAAAGAAATAAAACCATTAATTAATGTCAGAAATTAGGAACCAAAGTTCAGTGAGATGCAATCTTTTTTATTGTTAAGAGAGCAAAAAGTAAGATGAATAATATTAATAATCTCGTTAACTTTCATCTTAAACAACACCTTTCATGATTTGAGTAATCTTGTCCAGTCATTCATTTGCTGCTTTCATTCACAAATTGTGGAATAATGAAAATATTTTTACAACTCCTGTATTTTAAAGTAAATGATAAATGTAATTACAACCATAATTGAGTATGTTCAGATTTTGATAAGTATAATAGATACTGTCATTTACATCATATCTGCTGTACCTATCCTGCAGATAATATAATACTTGCTTCATAGAATATTTTAAAGGCATATTAAATAATTGCATTAAACCTGTTGGCTTTTTATTATGATAGATATATTTTGCATCTCTGAAAAATACTTGAATGATTTAAGAAAAATATGCAAAGTATTTGTGTTGCTGTCTAGTCAAGCAAGTAACACCCAGCTAGAAGATTTATTATCTTGTAGCATATGACCTGACTTTCTTTGAATTAATGTAATTTTTAAAATCTTTTTATTTTTTATTTATATGTTATTTTTTAGTCTTTAAATACTTTCAGTTTTTCTTTGCTATAAATATGTAATCAGCAGAGATATTTCAGATAATATTGTTAATATAAATAATTGAAATGAAATAATGTCATAAAAATTATATTTGATTTATGAATTTATGTTTTGAAATAGCGCTCTTATTGCAGTTAAAATAAGCTTTACATCACTTTATAACTTCATTTAAATCTTATTTGTGTACAAAATCTTTTGGTTATTCATTGGGTGCCATATTCACATAGAACTATGAAAAAAAATCCCAAAGATGAGAGAAATAATAGTCATTTAATACTATCAATACTTTATAAATAAAAATATATTTTTTTTGTTTTTTAATTGAGAAAAAGAAACTAACCAATTTAAAAAAAATTCAACTCACAATCACTTTAGCATAATATATAATAAACATAAACCATTTTTTGGTAGTACAATTGTATGTAAATTTATATTTTTTTCTAGGTGATTTAAGCCAGGTTATGGTAATTATCTAGATTAATATTATATAAAATATAAAGAATATTGTAGAAAATATCAAAGAATTTTTTCTAAATTTTCATTTAATTGGATTGTTGAAGTTGCAGTTCTTTTAGAGATTGATTTTATAACACTCTTCCAAAGTTATGCTAACTTGTTTTCCTGATACATATATTTTTATCATCAAAATTATTTTCTTATTTTCAACAGATTTTCTTGTGTTTATTAATGCTAAAATATTATCAAAGAAAAATATTTTGTTATTAGATTTCCTTTCTGACAAGTTTCTTGTCTTATGTAAACAAAAGTAGTTGCTTTTCTGCAAGAAAAAGATTGTTTTTTTTTTAAACTACTGGCTACAACTAATATTAGAACCATGCTTGAAATTTATTAACATTATTATATTTTCAAAGCAGTATATTCCCATTTCCAGTTAATTGGAGAAACAAAAAACGTTAATTATCTTAATATCGACTTCTAGCAAATCAAGCATAAGCTCTGGTAAATGCTAATTTTGATATATAGAAAAGAATGTAATCAAAAGCAGAACAAAAATAACTTGAATATTAAGTTTTCCTTTTTTTGTAAAAAGTAATTAAATATATTGAAAGTAATTTTCCAGTGAAATAAATGTGATAATTTGTCAGGTGGTACTTACAAATATTTGTAAAGTGTGGTGCTTTGTAAGTATTCTATGGAATGTAGGGAATGAATGTCTGCTGTTGCTAACTTTGAATTATGGGATAAAATAATATACAACATCTGTTTAAGACTAACAATGTCTCATTCTGTCTTTTTATTCCTACTCTCTTTATGAGAAAGCATTTTCACACATTGAGAGGCATGTATCTTTCATTTTTTCTACCACTTCATATGATTTGTAATATTCTCTCCTTTCATCACCAGTAATATTTAAACATGATTGGTGGTGGAATAAGGAAATCCAATTCTCATTATGAGTGGGTACTAGAAAGGCTGATCTATTTACCAAAATCTGACCAAATGACAAAATATCAGATTTTCTTTTAATCTCTTCTTGGTTGGGTTGAGGATTTTTCAGCACCCACCTATATACATGAAGTGTGCTTAAAGAAACAGTGCAACTCTCAATGATTTCTAAGTGTTCTAAACTACTGTATCCATTCTCAAACATTTATTTAATACACAAACAACAGATTCTTGACTAAAATAGTTGCATCTTCTATAACTGCTATATAGATTTATACATTGTAAGAAAATGTTATTGAAGAAAAATTGAAAAATTATACAATTATCTGACTATAACTTGTAGAAAAAAAAATAAAATTGAGAATTCTAACAAGGTTGATGTAAAAGTTCCAAGCACCATCTTTTGCACAATGTTAGAGAAATCTTATAGGTGTCTTTAAAGTTTATTGCTTGCACATGTATACTTTTTAATTGTTCACAGAGATGTGATAATTTTAATTTATTTGGGTAAAAATTTTGTCTGGAAATGAAATTTACATTTGACTTTAGTCTTTATGTTTGACCTGAGGGGGAAATACAGCAGAAAGTTACCAATGGATCACTGAGGTTTATGATAATGTTGCAGTAGCACATACTAGAAATGATTTGCAAAGAATGTGTTGGAAAACCCCAGAACTTGAAAACTGATGAATTGGAGAAGATGTAATGCGATATTTTATTGAAATTAAAGTTGAATCGTTGTTTCAGTGATGAATTGGAACAAAAAAGAAGACCTTTTCTAAGCAAGGAAGTCAACTTGTGATTTTGCTGCATGAGAGTGACTGTTCTCATGTGGCAAAAGTCAATATTGGGATGGAAAGTTCTTTCACATGCAACATGTTTTCAAGATCTGTAACTTTCAAAGTATCACTTGTTTTATTCCATGTAACACTCCTTGTTTTGTCAGCAGTTTCAATAAACTAAAGATATAAAAAAAAATGAATTCTTTGAATCAAACCTGGAATCATTCTTTTATAATGGAATACACAATCTAGTTGAAAGGTGGTAAAGATCATAGAAAACTGATGTAATGAATATGATTACACCTGGGTTCCCCCTCACAATAATATGATTGGCTGGTGTCAGCCATAAATACAGACTGATGTGGAGGTATAGGACGACGCCTATTGCCTACAACAAGGACCAGTCGATTACGGTTACTTGCTAGATTGTCCTACCTGGTTACAGTAGTCAACAACCACTTTGCTACTTCGAACAATATTGACTTTTGCCACATGAGAACAGTCACTCTCATGCAGCAAAATCACAAGTTGACTTTCTTGCTTAGAAAAGGTTTTCTTTTTTGTTCCTGTTGACCAGGATTGACAAGTGGGGTTACAGTATTCTTGCTTAATCTTTCTATTAGGGAATGCTTTTTCAGCAATGGTATAACAATTTTCTCTCATTCTTCTATATGCCACATAACTTCAGGATATAGGCAATCATGGCTTTCTAAAACTTTCTATCCCTGTGGCCTTTAAGAGTTTTTTCCCCTTTGCAGATGCTCTCACCACTGTTCTGTCATCCATTCACACAAGCTGGCAGGTGGGTGGGTCATTGCCTTCTCCTATCTTTCTTGCCATCAGTATGCCCTGTGAGGGCTATGTTTTCCAAGCCCTCCTTACTCATTATGTGTCCAAGCAATTCCAGCCATCTCTTTCTGATTCTGAGTATAAATATTCTTTTTGTTTGCATTTTTTTTAAGACTTCTTCGTTGCTTACTTGTTCCATCTGTGGAATTCTCAGTATCCTTCTGTAAAACCAAATTTCTGTTGCCTCCAGTTTTCACTTCTGTGGCTAAATTATCTAGTATTCACAACTTATCAACCATTTGTGGGTTGCTTAAAGCCAAAACCTATTTCTTTTTTAATTCTTTTTTTTTTTTCTGCAAATGAATATTGCATTAACAACTGTTTTGAGAATAACAATTTTTTCCAGATTGAAGTCCTACTATTTAAACCATAGTTGAAGGGAGGTAATAGATTCATACCTTTCCTAAGAGTATTTTTGCATAAGTGAATATAATAAGTCCAACAGAAAATTTCAACTTAGCTTTCTGCATTAATCAAGGAAACTACATATAAAATTACATATTTCTACATATACTATTTTGGAAATACAAAGCAATTAGATAATTATAATGTGCTTTCAGTTAAAGCAGTTCAAAAATATCTGTTGTATTGTTCTCATTACCAATTAAACATTGTCTTAAAAATTATCTGGGTCTAATTACATCATTTTTTCTTTTTTTACAAGAATTATACAGAAGAAAGATCCATTGTCTTTATTTGAAATTTGTTTTCAATTCTCTTGGTGAATATTTAAAAACAAACATCACTGATATCATTGATCTAGTTTCAGGAATAGAACTTTAGACTTCTCTGGTTGCAATAACATACTCTCTTCAGAGATAGACTTACAAAGGCATATATATATATATAAAAGTTACCATTGTTCAGAGATTTGGGGGCAGTTTGTATATGTGTTGAACTATTGCAAACATTTGGTAATTTACATAAAAGTTGTCAGTGATGTCTTTACTTGCTACTGACCCAGTGGAGAGCAGATTGCTCAGCTTACTAATGATCTTTCTCAGTTGAAAGGTTTTAATTTGTTTCCATAACAAAAAGGAGACAAAAGCATTAATTAATATTATATTTAATTATTTTTTAGTTTACAAGTATTTGTTTGACTTGCTTATTTTAAGAGAATCATAGATTTTGTTTTATCAAAGCTTGGAAATAATGTTCATGTCATATGGATTCCTAGATTGGGGAACATGAGTTCAAATCACATTAGAAGTATCTTCTTTATTTCTGAATGTTATGAAAAAATGCAATGAAACCATGAAAGAAAAACTAGCTAAAAATTAATATTTATTGTTTGTATTTTATGTTTATCTTTCATATAGTCTGTGTATATTTTGCTTGTATGTTAGCATTTCTATAAAATATACTGATGTCATTTTGGAGGCATATGATCAGTGCATTTGGCTTATATTCTAGTTAAACATTTTGAGATATAGAACTTCTTTTTGTAAGTAGGTTCCTGATTGGTCAACTTTGTTGCCCAGAAGTAGGAAATGATCAATTGCATATTTGACTCCTAAAACTCGCCTGGCCGTGCATCTTGAAAAGGACCTCCAATCGATTATGAACTGGGGCATGAATTGGCTGGTCAACTTCAACGCTTCTAAGACAAAACTGCTCTCTATTAATCACCACAGAAATCCTTCCCTTCCCTCCATTAGAATGTCTGACGCTCAACTTCTCGTGAGCAACTCTCTGCGGCTTCTCGGTCTCACGTTGACTGCTGACCTGAGATGGAATAAATACATTGAGTCAATTGCCTTGTCCACTGCAAGGAAAGTTGGCTCCCTGAGCCGCGCCAGGAAGTTTTTCTCCCCGGAGTCGATCCTCCAGATCTACAAATCAACAATATGCCCTTGCATGGAGTATTGCTGCCATATATGGTCTGGTGCCCCTTCTGTTTGCCTCGGGGTTCTTGATAGGCTCCAGAGGCGGATATGCAATGTAGTTGGCCCTGCCCTGACGTCTCGTCTACAGTCACTTTCTCACAGACGCGCCGTCGCCTCCCTCCGTCTGTTCTACAAATAATTTCATGGAATTTGCTCCGAGGAGCTGCATTCGCTGGTTCCCAGACGTCATGAGTTCCAGTGCCTTATGAGGCTGGCATCCCACTCTCACCCCTTCACTGTCAAAACTCCTAAATGTAACCGTCACTTCTACTCTAATAGCTTCATGTCTCACACCTCTCGCCTGTGGAACTCCCTTCCCTTTTCCTGTTTCCCTGTAAGCTATAATCTCCAACTATTCAAGTGTAATGTCAATCAATATCTCCAGTTGCCTTGATCTATCCACTACCCTCATCCTTTCTTCTATCACTCCTATCTGTTCTTGCTCTAAATTTTCTGTAACCCCTTGTGTCCTAGTGGCTTCCCGCCTTGCTTGCGGTGAAATGCTTAAAAAAAAAAAAATGAAAGAGATGGTAGAAAATGCTTCTTTGATTAGAATTTGATTTAATTTGAAAATAATACTTTGGTTAGATTGCATAAATCATTTTCACAATGTTTTCTTTAAAAAAAAAAAGCTGCTGTTCTGTTGTAAACAATTTAATAGTAACTTGACAATGTATTTTTTAACTTGAAAGAAAACAGGGTTTGACCTGTGCATGTATGTGTTGGTTTCATTAGCAGGAGGTGCAGCTGTAGTTTTACTGATATGAAAAATATTTTAAGAAACACTCAGCAAATATATTATTTTGTTTACTTGCTAAATTTTACACTGTTCAGCATTATTTCTGTAGCAAGATAAAGCTTTGAGGTTTTGTATTTATACCCAGTAAAGAAAATATTTCCTTATGTATATGCTTCCTGTAAACAGTGATCTAGATGTTACAAACTTTCAATATCTTTATCCTAACTCTAATCCAAAGCATGATGCACACATATTGAATTTTTATATACAAGGCTGCATTTGGTACACATGTAGGGCAATTATTTAATTACCATAGCAATATTTTTCAGTTATGATGCTGTTTTGTATCAGTGAAGGTCATATACATTTTAAATGATTTGTCTGATCTTTTAAATGCATTAAAATTTCTCAAATTTATATGACTGTCTACAAGTATTACTGGGCTTGCCTACAAAATGTTTTCTGCTAGGAAGCTTTTATGCTATTTGTTGAATTATTATGCTTACTTTATTTTTGATATTTGATATTTTTTATGCTAATTGTTGAATTATTATGCTTTCTTTATTTACTGATATTTTGACCCGAGTAAAATATTTTACATATTAGCTGAAATTTACATTATTGTCCTCATCTTTGTTGCCATATTTATCACAACCTTTTGGCCAATGTATGCTCCGGCCTTCTTCAGGTGGTTGGAATGTCAAACTGAATCCTTTATTTCGCTCACTGGGGTAGACTGTTCTAGTTCTACATGTCATGTCTAATGGATGTCATTTATCAGTTATCTCCTGTTAATTCCCCTTTTCAAGTTCTCCACTTAACCAGGTATTGAATATTGCAATTTTTGCTGTTATCATTGCATGTTTTTTTTTTTTTTTTTACCAGAGCTCATATTGCTTATTATTGCTTTTATCTGGCACTTCTTATTACTGGTTCCCATATTGAATTCATTTTGGCTCAGGAGATTTTTGTGGCCTAGCATATGTTCTGATTCCTTAAGTTTACAAATTTTCCAATGATGTTCTTTGTCTATGATTTCAACCTGATTTCACAGAGGGTGGTGATCTCTCTTTTCTCTCCATATGTGGTCAGCCACACTTGATTTTTCCACTTGTGTTACAGTTTTCTGGTGTTCTTGAAGCCTTACCTTAAGAGGGAGGTCTGTCTCTCCTTTATATTTCTTTCCGCAGCTGCATGGGATGGTATACACACAGTCTTTAGTCATGTTCTCCTCTATGGGGGGAGTCTTACTCGGGAGAGATATCTGTGAAGTATTGTCCAGCTTTTGAAGGTTGAGCAGTCCAGGCCAAGAAGGAAAAGAAACAAAGTGGATCCCATGAATTCTGGAAGATCATCAATGAAATCATGAACAGAGGTAAAGTGGCTGTGCCCGCAATTATAAATGGCCCTGAGGTTATATTTTCCTCAACAGATGAGGTTAACCTCTTCACTTATATCTTTGCCTCTAACTCAATATTAGATGACAAAGACCATTCCTTCTCCAAGGTTCCCAAGTCTCACTGAGCACAATCTCAGTAATATTACCATCAGAGTACAAGAAGTTTCTAGACTTATCAAAGGCCTCAACCCTAAGAAAGCCATTGGCCCAGACAAAATTCCAGTGATTGTCCTTAACCTTTACCACAATGGAGGTGAAAATTGTTGCTGCAGAATTCTTTCCCTTTGCAGCTGTAGGTGCATTCTGTTGCCTTGAGACAGTTTTTATTTTATAAATAAACACTTGTCAACTGTTATTTCTTGTATTTTAAGCTGAAAATCACCTACTACTGCTTTGGAACAAGGCTAAACTTCCGTTTTCTGATGCCATTTTGAATTTTTCTAGGCTCTACATAAAGTATAACATTGATTAAGCCCATGTTAGGACTCTGATGATGATTTTGAAGGCTTTACTCAAGTGGATGTTGACGGTGAATTGGTTAAAGGTGATAACTACGCTAATGACGTTGAGTAAAGCGATGATGACCACTATCATCCATAGCTGACTAATTTTATACAAGCTGCTGGCAACCATTGAATTACCTGATAGCCTTTCTGAAAGTCAATTATTTATAAGTGATGAAATAACTTTATTTGTCAACGAGATAAATAAATATGCTAGTTAGCTGAAAGAAAGACCAATCAAATGCTGGTGTCTTCTTGAATGTAAACACAAGGAAGCACATCACTTTTTTGACAAAATGAAAGCCTTCTTAGCCATTTTGCTTCTTATTGCATCCCAGAACTCCATAAGGAGTAATAAAAGTTAAAGTATGCTAAATTGCTAGTGTATTTAATATATTTGTCTTTTATTTTTTGTTTTTTATTTTGTGTTTCAATTTTTTTGTTTTCAATGTCCAAACATGCATGCAAAAGTAATGCATTATATAAAAATATTACTCATTTATTCTTTTTTTTTTTTATTCTTAGTATACAAAAAATAAAATCTATACACATAATACAAAGAAAGTTATAACAATTTTAAAACAGTAGTTGTTCAACGTTTTTGTACCCTCAAAAAAAAAAAAATGCAGTGGCAGGGGGAACAATTCTAGAAAGAATTTAGCATGCTAAAGATTAAGAACATCAACCCAGAAATATTCCCAAACCTAGCAAAATTATTCAACCGCTTCTTGAAGGAGATATCCTGCCAAAGTCTGTGGAAAATGTCAAGTGTATGCCCAGTTTTTAAGAATGCGGGTGTGTGATCTTCCCCTTCCCTGTCAGTATCATCAGTAAGCTTTTTGAGACCATAATCAATAAAAAAGTCATTGAGCACCTAGAAAAGAATAACTTATTCAGCAACGAGCAGTGTGGGTTTTGGTCAGTGTGATCCATTTCTGATGTCTTAACTACCATCACTCACAGAATCAGTAAGGCTGTTGACAAACACACCTCAAGGGCCATAGCACTAGATATCTCAAAAGCCTTCAACAAGGTGTGACATAAATGTTTACTACACAAGCTCTCGAGTTATGGAATAACTGGAAGGGTCTTCTTGATCATAAAATCCTTCCTAACAGGTAGATCCTTGAATGTAGTTATGAATGGCCAGTCCTCCGATGCCCTAGTGGTCAACACAGGCATCCCCCAGGGGTAACTCCTTGGATCAACCCTCTTTTATATAAATGATCTACTTTAGAATATACTCAGATTGTTTGTAAACATCTATGACAATGATATGATTATATACTGGTACACTTCTAAAACTCAAGATGGCCAGAGATTGGCAACTGATCTCTCTTCTGATCTTATACAAACTACCCAATGGGTTAAAAACTGACTGGTTACATTCAATGCCTTGAAGACAAAGCTAGTTACATTCCATCATTGCCAATCTGACCCCAAACTACCAATCAACATGAATGGAGGTCCTCATACTCACACTTGGCCTAAAGTGAAACTCATGCATACACTCCATTGGTAGGATGCAAATAAAATGCTTGGCGCCCTGTACCCCTTCAGTAAGTACCTGACTCCTCCTGCTATCCTCTACCTTTACAAGAGCAAAATGGATTACTGTTGTCATATTTGGACAGGAGCTGCTACAATCTCACTCTCCAGTCTTGAGTTCAAAAGCATCTCTGAGCCCTTCTGGGTGACAAATTATTCTCCATCCTTCAACCCCTCTTCCACAGGTGGGATGTGGCAAGCCTCTCACTGCTCTACTACTACTTCCATAGAAAGTGCTCAAACAAACTACATTCTCTGGTCCCCCCAAAACAAACCTTCATGGCAAGAACATGCCATGTCACTTATATAGTAGCAAACCACCCACATTCCCTCTATATTCCATCAGTAAGAAGTAAGTTTCACTTGAGCAGCAGCTTTTTGCGAACCACTGCCCTGTGGAATCGACTCCCAACATGATGTTTCCCTGATCACTGCAATCTTAACCTATTCAAGTCTAGGGTTAATCATTATCTCCTTCACCTATACACACAAATGGCCTCCTAACATAACCTTCTACTTTGAGTGACCACTGGTCTTTGTAAAGGGTGACCCTCGCTATAAAAAAAAAATATATATGACAACATCTATGGTATTTACCAACTGTACAATTGGATGTATGTAAGATTACAGGCCTTTGCTACAGGGTGGGGGCCTCAATATTGTTGATATTTTGGAACCTGTGCTTGTATTGAACTTTATGATCCTTTACTGTAATTTATCAATATTACCTGTACATTATTAATCTTGAGTAAATTGTAACATTTTCTAGGTTCTGCAATTTTATTTTCCATCAATATGTTTCTATTCAGTTATCATAATCTATTTTTTAATAAGAATTGATTACATTTATATTTTTACAGTATTATAACAGTGTTTATATTTTCCTTTTATGATATTTTTACAGTGCTAAAATATATTGAGTCATTTTGAATTTTTTATAGTAACCGTTTGCTATCATTTAGAAATGTTTCCCATTTTAATAATATAGAGAAAGAAGTAATATTGAACATCAAAGCTGATAGAACTTTAATCACAAATTATATTGAATAGTAGAAGTTTGATAAGTATAGTCACTTATATTTTTATTACAATAGAAAACCCATGCTCTTTGCTATCCCTTTTCCACATGTATAGGCTAAATTCATTATTGACAGTGATGGTGTGACACTAAGCCGTCGGCCTGTGGTCAACTCCCAGTCACAGCACGAAGCTGTAAGGTTTCTTCTACTGGTGTTTTGGGGTTGACCCTTTGTCGCTGCCACCAGCCTGTGTCCCGGTCATTCGGTGGTTGTTGCTACTTGGCGAAATCCCCGGGTCAGGATACCAATTTGTGACACTCAGCCGTCCAGGGTCAAATCCAGTAGTCAAGGCACCAATATGTGGCACCAGGGTCGAATTCTTGTCATCGATGTTAACGGCTTCACCAGCTGTACTGGTTCAATGCCAGCTCTATCATTCCCAGCTCACTTGCAACGTCTGGTTACTTGAGTAACTGTTTTGATTTCAAGTCTAACCTACCCACGTTGTGACTTTGATCTTAGGTAGACGAGATCAATCAGGCGTTGGGCTGTAGAGCAAGCTGAGTCCAGATTGAAGGTGGCACCGCACAAGCGCAAAGAAAAATATAATGAAAGAAAAACATAAGAGGTTCAAGTATGTTAAGAAATAACAATTCAACTTTATTCTTCTGTTGTATACAGGAGTGTGTTTTTCTCCCAGCCCGTTTCCTACAAAATGTGACAGTTCTATACTTCAAGCAAGTTGATATCGTAAGTCAACTAATTTAGTTTTTAAGTGCTGGCTTAACTTCGTTCATCAGTATAACTTGCTATTGGCAGCATCGGCGAAGTTGGAGGTCATGGAATCTCTCGGTCAGCTTCTGTGAGGCAACACTCTGATTCAAAACCAGCTCAACTCAACTGCAACTACCCTCTCAACTCCTCTCCAACTGCTGAACGACCCATCAACGGTCGTTTATATGGGTACCGACCAAAACCTGGTGTGTGGGCCCGACGTGGCCTGGTGTTCTTGATAATCTCTATTTCTAACAAGAATTCTCTTTGTTGTCAGGACAGGAAAATTAATTATTTCCCATTTTTGGAAAATTAACCACTTCCCATTTCAGGAAGGGGGTTTCCGTCGTTCATGAGGGAAGGTCGGAGGAGAGCTATCCTCCTAGACTTTTCTCTCTCACATTGATATCTCATACCAATCCCTTCAGTGGGCGTTAACATCTTCTCCGCCTTTCTCATCCATTCACCTCTGCCTATCACCATGCTATGATACGACCAATGATCTCTTGGCAGTGTGGGTGTGGCTAAGCTGGCCTCCTTAAAATTATAATCTAGAATTTTTGTTTACAAAATTCTCCTTGCCAATTAAATTTTTTATCACATGTTCTCTTTTCCCTGGGCCACCCAAAAGTCACTTATCCAGCACTCTTAACCGTCTCATTAATCACTGTCAAAGTTTGCCTTCTGGTTCTTTATGCCAAGTTAGCCTTATCATGGAATCCTTGACTTGTTAAGGAATTAAATTCTTTTATCTCATCAAATCTCAATTCTCCACTATTTTCTGGGGATTGCCAAAATTTTACAATTGCCACATTGCCATTCGACGTCTTAGCATCTGTTGGCAAAGTAAATGACAAATAATAAATCTCACCTTTATCGAGACAATGCCAAAATTTTATAATTGCCACATTGCTTCTCTTCGCCTGTATCCAAGAAAAAAAAAAAATGATATCTTGGAAAGATAATTAACATTGATTCTCACTACCTGTCTCCAACCGAAATTTTTACAACCAACACATGTTCTGGCTGATAATTCCATACTTGCCCTTCCTTCTATCTCCCTCTGCGATAACGCGACAGGACAAGACCTCACATGTGGCTTCTTCCGTGGGCTATTTTTGTAAATAAAATAAAATCTTTCTTTTAACGTCAATCAGTCTATCTTTCATTATAGCTCTTTCTTTTTGCTTTAAGAATGTTTATTTTCTGTTTTAATTTCTATGGTTAATTAGTTAGCCAATTACTATAGCTAAATAGTGTCACAATGGCAAATTTTGGAATCTAGTCAGCTGGCATTTGACACATGTTAGTAAAGAGCTAAATAGATGACATAGGATGAAGCTGTGCTGGCAAAAAGAAAAGCTGGAGAGTACAGAATAAAATATCATCTTTAAGACAGAAACTTAAGGAAATTAAAAAAAAATACATGATATGGTTGACTGATGGCAAATTTAGTTGTCCACTCACATCAGCTGGAACCTCCAAGTTATTTCAGGACTTTTCAACAACTGTAGGTTCCTCGTCTGGTGGATAATCGACACAGAAAATAATATCAAAGAAAAAATAAACGGTAATGGTAATATAGTGGAAAATAAGTAGTTTGAAGTGAGAAGTGATATTAAGACAGACACACCTGATCCACGTAGGGATGCAGGTGGGTGAATATATGCTTTCTTAACACAAATGGTAGCATTGTAGAAAAAAGTGAGCAGAAATATAACCAGGCATCAGACAACCTCTGACTGAAACTTTACCATATGTATGTAATTGTATATATGGATTTGTGTGCTAGTTAAGTGAAAGCATGTAATATTCCATCAGGATAATACTACACTACATGTTTCTATGGTAACCAGACAAATATAGCTGGGAAGTTTTCACTCATTTGCTGTATTCAGCAGATATTACTCCTTCAGATTACTATTTACTCTTGTCTTTACAGAATTCTCTGAATTAAATAAGTTAGTCCCTTTAAAAACTGCAAACAAAAGAGCAGTTCTTTCTTCAACTCCAAGACGGTTGTTGGGGGATCAAGTTATAAAATTGGCTGAAAGATGGCAGAAGATAGTGGAACAAAACAGTAAATTATGTTCAATAAAACTAATGTAAAAAATATAGATTAATCTTACTTGATAAACAAATTGTTTATGTCATCCAATAAATTTTTCTATCATGCACCTGGTTATAATCATAACAAATGCAAAAGCAAAAGAAATGAACTAAAAATAAAATAATGGAAATTCTCTTATAAAATTCCCTGACTACACTGGAGAAAATGATATGTCAGAAATGCATTTAACTAGCAAAATTAATTTTGTTATGACTATTAAGATCAATTTTAGTCTGCTATAAATTTGTTTTGCAGTTTACAAAAACATCTGTTCCATCCAACTTCCTTAGCATCCCAACTAGAGAGTGGGTGAAATATATTCAGTGAATAACTGGAAAATAAAATTTATGGTCAAGGGAAAGGGAATAAATAATTGAAAATTAAGTGAAAAATAATCTGAGTTTGAGGGTCAAGTTCTGCATATGCATAACAGATAGTCTAGAAGGGAGACCTAACTAGCTAAGAAGCAGATTAATTACCTTGAAGCTACTAAATATATGAATCAATATCTTAATATATTTGGGAAAAAGTTTATTATGCATGCTGCTATTGGTTGTATGAATTTATGTGTAAGTCTGGTTCTGTACATGAATGCAACCGTCAGGTGAGAAGATGTATTTTTTAAGTCTTCTATTCTCCTCATCATCCAAATCCAAAATATATTTTCAGCTCTCTTTTCAAGGCACTTGCAATATTTCACAAGAGTCTAGGCATAGAATGTCCAGTGAGTCCCCAATACTCTATTTCAGTAGCATTGATGCCACATCTAGATTCATTTATTTCACATTTTTCTGTTAGAGAAGTACACTATTATGTAAATTTTGATTCTAAAGATACAGTTATGATTCTTTGGAGCTTGTCTACCTATAATAAAATGTTTTTTCATGGTTGGACATGGAAATATGTGCTGGAAATGTTCAATTTCATCATAAATCTCTACATGGCCGATCAGTTTTTCACACATTTCAAACAACAAGCGCACACTGACCCTCATTCTCTGCATAATTTGACAGCATCTTATTCTGTTGAATCCCACACAATGGAATCTACTGACATACATTATAGATCACCCCATAACAGATGATAGTTGGCTACATATTCCCATATTGTTCAAATTCTTGGCTTCATTTGGATTATCACCTTTCATAATTGTCTTTCCTCCTTTGTTTTCATTTGATTATCATTTTTAATTTTCTACCAGCCAGTTTTTGGTAACTTCATCTATGCTTCCACTCATTTGTATATACTACATATAGCTAGATTTGTAAAGTTGTATATGTACACTATTATTATTGTATGTATATAATAAGTATAACAAGATAAGCTAACTTTTAAGTTGTATATTATTATTATTCTCAATAAATTTATGAATAATCTGAAAGAAAACTTTATTTAATCAAAATATATTTACCATCACTCTCTTTGTTTGATTGAGTTACTAATGCATTATACTCTGTGTATATAGGCTCAAGATGGCTCTGAAATTTACTATATTATAAAAAACATTCTTACCAGATGGGAAACCTCAGCTTCACAGACCTTAATATAACCTTAATTCCTATTTCTACCACTGAGATAAATAAATTTCAACATTTTACTTAGATTTAACATCAACAAGTTGAATTTGTGTAAATTAAAAAGTGCTTTCTTTTGAAGAATTGGGAAAGGATTTTTTTTTTTTTTTTTTTTTTTTTTTTTTAGGAGAATGTAGTTGATACTAAAGAGATTTATTTACTTATCAAAAACAGAAAAAGAATTCAAGCTGCATTTAGTAACTGATTTTATTAAGAGGACTTTTAAAGTTTTCTTAATTTAGTGTGTAGTGCTGTTTTTTTATAGGTTTATGGAATTTTATTATTTGCTTTTTTATTGTTTTTAATATACATCTTTTATTGATCTAATATACTTTTTTAATTGGTAAAAACATTGACACTTGTATGTTAAGAGGTTGGTTTTTGCAAGCATATCCTGAGGAATTATTAGTTTTTCCATAAATTATTAATTTAATGTAGTTATTATTTTAAACATGATATATTTTGGTTAATAAAGCATTATATCTTATGGATGTTTACTAATATTCAGGATCAAAATTGAGTTGTTAATGAGATGTTTTATCAGAATTTAATTTGAGAACCACTACTACAATGTTTTACAAGTTCACATTCTAGCCTCTTTTATGATCTTTGCACTGACATACATCACACTCGGCTCTCAAAGCCTTGGTTCTTATCAGAGATAAAACTATATAATAAAAAAAGAGAGAGCTGGAAAATATAAAATTGGAATTTGATCATCCCTGCCTTGACCATGGTGACATAAAGTCCTGGGGGTGGCGGTAACATCTTGTACAACCCTTACTTCTAAAACCAGCACACAAACCTTTGATTCTTATCAGAGATAAGAATATATTTTCTGATGAATAAAAGGGCTGGAAAAGTGTATAAGAAATTTTGGAGGGAAAGTTCCAGATATTTCTGAGTCTTCTAATCTCAATAAATACAGAGAGTATTTGACATTGTCTGTGATAACATCAGGTTGACAACAGTAACACCAGTCAACTTCGGAACCTGCTTCAAGGAAGAAATCTACATGCTGGGCTCTAAAGACAGAATGTCTGCCTTCTACTAAAACAACTCGAGACCTGCTTCCTTGGAATTTGAAATTCCTGTCATTGGCCTACAAACTCACTCAACTACAAACTACAGATCTTTTGATTGTTTCCCCCTCAACAAGAACTGTGAAGAAATCTTATATGAGTGTTAACCTCTTAAGAACAGTTTACTTGCTTAAAGAACTTTTTGGTGCTCAGAGAAATATTTTTGTGCAAGCCTTTACATAAACACTTTTTGTTGCAGAAACAAAATCCCATTTTCTACCCCCAAATATGCTCACATGGAGTAAGATATGGATGAATTAATCCAATTAAAACCCATTAATTTGGAAATACATTTATTTTAGAAATGTTTTAGAAAAGTCTTACAGAAGGCATAAAGTTTAATTTTTCATGAATAAATCTAACTGATCATGCCTGGGAAAAATATAGAAATAATAATGTAATTTTATTACTAAACTTATTTTAAAAGAGCAAATCAAATTCATCACATATTTGAAGCCCAAAGTTCTTTGACTTCAAGGGACTAAAATGAAGAGACAATACCAGCCTGAAATGATTCTGGAGGTTTTAGGGTATATGGAATCCTATGATCAAATTTAATCAAAATTTTTAAACTTGCTTTCAATGAGCAAGTATATTTTCTGAATTTTTATAAAAGGGAACTTAATGACAATGAGTAAATTTTCAATTTAAGTAATCTAATCTCTCCCAGCAGAGAAAGGAATCAATATATTAAAAATGTAAGTTTACAATTAAACTTATAACATATTCATCACCCAAAGTTCTATGACTTTGTGGGCTGAGTATCAAGGAGACAATATCACAACCAGCCTAAAATTCTCTGATTTTGGATACCTTGGCTGACAGATCCCCAAAATGATGCTTAGCTGCAGTTTAATGTCATGCTCAGTGCAGTCTCTTGGTTTCAGTTTAATGTCATGTCCAGGGTGCTGGTGCAGTTTAATGTCATGTCCGGGATACCATTTATGACCTTGGTACCACACATGAGGATCATTAAGATTAGATCATTTAGATTTTTTTTTTTTTTACAATAATCTTTTGTGTCTATTGGAAATGCACTTAACTCACTTAGAAGGGTTTTGATCAGTAGGAGTGATGCTAGAATTGTCCCTAATCTTCTCCCTGTCATAATCACTCAAACCATCTTCTTCGCAAGGCAAACCCAATGCTTCCATACTGAATTTTTTATCCACTCAACTTTCCTCAAACATATCAGAAGATGGATATATGTGTCCCTTTTTAGGTTCTAAAACAAAGTTAATATAAGACATGGGGTACGAAGAGTATTTGGAAACAACAGTATAGAAATTGCTATCTGCATATTTTTGCCTTTTTCCGGGAAAGATAGTCTAGTTCGGATATAATAAATTATTAAGATTTCCAAAGGGAATGATACCATTGGAGAGTTTCCATGTGGAACCACCCATGCATTTTATCAGATACATAGGTTTCATGCACTGTGTTGAATCCACATCTAACAAGCCATGCACCAGAATGGTATTAGTATTATTAGCAAAGTTTCCAGCTAACTTATAGTTTAGATTTGTCATGTTTTTAACATTTAGATGGAAAAAATCAACATCAACCCTGATATTAAATTCATTATCAATTAAAACTGGTAGGGAACAAGTACTGTTGGGAAATCCTATATCAAATTTCACCTCCCTTAACCTTTTGAGTTGAGAACCTTACTTCATAATCAGCAGGAGAACTACCTTAGAATTAATTCAGAGAAATAAGACCTCTGGCTTCACATATCAACTAGACAGTTGAATTTATGTACTCTGCCATCACATCCAACATATAGGCAGACTACTGGCAGAAGGAAATTACGCTACCCTGCCTGTGTGTTAAGGCACATATTAATCATCAAGGTTTTACCTTTAAACTTAAGGGGAGAAAACATGCGTACATGGCTCCTAGTTACAGAACTTACATTCAATGTTTAATTTATTGTTCCTTCCACAACATTCATCCTTGTAATGTTTCCTACTCATGCATGTCCTTTTCCCTATAGTACTCCTCCTCACCAATTTCATTAGCATTGTATATGTCTGCTATCTCCCTGTTGATTTCATCCACCACGGCTAACCATTGAGAAATATTACCACTTATTGAATTAAAATAATCCCAACTTCCTTCTTTTTGGTTTTTCAAAACATCAAGAGTAGTAACTAGTATTGTGTCTTTTGGCTAATTTACCAGTTAAACCTGCAATGATGGACATTTTGAAAGATGTATATTTAACTACAAAAATTACTCAAACTCTGCAAAAAATATCTAGAAAGCAAACACGAACCACCAAAACAACTGTTCACTTAAAGCAAAGAAAAGAAGTATATCACTTAAAAAAAAAAAAAAATTGCTTATTGCGAGAACATTTCTCTTTGAACTTTTCAAATTATACTAAGTCATTTTTTTTTAAAACAATGACAGTAAAATTTGTAATAAAATAATAATAGTGAAAATGTTTTATCTAAAATTTTTTAAAAATTACTATTACCAGGTACTGAAACAAAGATAGCATAGAGATTAAGAAAAAGGTTTAGGCATTTATGCTCCACTTAATCCTTTAAGCTTTTATAGCCAAAATTAAGCTGACATCTGTGTCCATGAAAATTAATTGTAAAATATAAGAATAATATCAAAAAGACAAACAAATGGCAAAATGAAAGAGATGACATGCTCAGTGTATAAAGTTGAGAAATTTATTATTAATACAAATTATATATTAAAGAAAAATGTAAAGCTCTCAAAGTCTGAAAGTGACTCATCACTTTTTCAGAGTTAAAGACATAATTTTAAATTGTATATAAAGATTGCATACATTGTTCTTTTGCGTGGCTGGTCAGTAATTAGGATTTGTTGAATTGTTTACGCCTTTCTTTTCCAGAAATATCTTCTTTGAAGAAGGTTTTATTGTTTTTGTTGAAACTGTGTTTCTTCTCTATCTGAAAGAGTTGTCATCAATGTTGAACAGTGGAGATGAGTGAGAAATTGTGGTTGTCTTCACAACTTGTTGGATGGGCAGCTTTAAGAAGGAAATATAGTGTTGATAACTCATTGTTGAAAAAAATCACTCCTTAATATGGTTGATCTCTTGTTGCTCTGAACAATCCTATCTAGCAAATATTCTCACATTGTTGCAGAAAGCTTGCATCAGTTGAAATTGAAGGGGGAAAATAGGCTCTATAAGCTTGCATGTTAATTTCTCTGGGATTTATTTTTAGGTATGTGTTTTATCAATCGGATTAAGTTTAGTTTTAAGATTGATTTCAACTTAAAAGAAAAATTTACATGCAAATGGTTAATTTCTTGATATAAATATTTGGTGCTCATTTCCTATAAGTTGTTACTGGTTTACTTTTATCAGAATATTATTAAATTACTTTAACTTTACAAAGATATGTATTCTTAATAGAAACTTATATTTTATTGGTAAGAATAAAGGCTCATTATATGAAATTTTTGTTTTAAAAATAAATTCTGATATGCCAACTGTTTATTGCAGAAATTTTAATATTTTCAATTAGCTTATTTAAAAAAAACACCTTTTTAATTTAGATATAAATATTTATATTGAAATTTTAAATGTGACAAATAAGTGCTATTTTAGGCAGCAAAAATACAAGTATTTATCATTATTGACTTTATATTTAATAGCCTCATTCAGCCCTCCTCAATCATTTAGATAAAATAGGTTTTGATTTATTTACTATAAATTTTAAAATTGTATTGTAATAGCAAAAACAATTTTTTTACTATTACTAAGAAATTTTTACTTTATACTCATAGGTGTGTATATTTCAACTTTAAAACAATAAGTAGATTATACATCTTAATAATTCTTTCTTTCAGAATTGAGGTAAATTCTATTTTAGTTCAGAACAAGAAATTTTATATTTGTTTGAATTTTTTTCCATGACTCAAATTTTGTATTGTTTATGCCAAAGATAATTACTCTTATGTTGCATTGTCTACCAAGTTGCATTTAAAATATTTAAAGGTAAAAACTTATTTTTAGTAAATTTACTAGTTCGAATTTAAAAACAATTTAGTTTCAAAACTTTTGAAATTACATCTTGTTTACAAGAGAAAATTATTAAGTGACCAACAATTTAAATTTACCTAATTTTACTAAATTTTAGTTTTACCAACTAAATTTTACTATATTGAGCATTGAACTTAATTTAAAAGAAACTACAGTATAAGTGATTTCAAGTAGAGTACTGATTTGTGCAAAATATAAAAATTAATTGCAATATATGAGGACTTTGTAAATATAAGGATATTAAAAAAAGAAATGCTTAAATGAAAGACCACATGCTGCCTATATAAAGCTGAATAATTTACTTACTATTTACATATTAAAGAAAAATGTAAAAAGAGAATAGATTTCAAAGTTCAAATTAACAAAGGGGGTTGTTGAAGAGCAATTATGTTTTGTTGAACTGTTCATATTTTCGTTTTCCAGAAATATCTTCTTTGAAAAGAAGAAAACAGACTATAAACTTGTGTAGAAATTTCTCTGGAAGTTATTTTTTTAGGTATGCAATTTGTCAATCAATCTGGTTGAGTTTTCAAAAATTTAAGTTGAGTTTTTAAGATTAATTTCAACTTTGTTTTGATTCTCCCTTTGCAGATTTGGCACCACCAAAAAACTTTACATGCAAATGGTTAATTTCTTGATACAAATATTTGGTGTCCATTTCCCACAAGTTATTACTGATTCACTTTTATCAGAATATAGACTGTCTATATAACATTTTTATTTTAATTTTACAAACATATTTTTTCTTAATCTTATATTTTGATAAGAATAAAGGCTTATTGCATGAAACTTGACTGAAGAATATTGTGATAAGAAACACCAATAATATAATGGAGTACTAAAATTAGTAGTAAAATAATCCTTAGAATGTTTTAAATTAAGTTTATAATAAGATCAAATAAACTTCATTTTTATGTAGGATAGAAAAATGTTTATTTTTACTTCTTTTATCTGTCTTATGTTTATTGTACAATTTCATGTTATTTAAAAGTCCTGTTAAGAAAACTTTTTACTCAAACCTGACAACAAAGACTGAGGATGCTATTTTCTCGGTTTGATCAGTTTTAACTACTTTGCCAATTCAGTTAATGATCAGCAGATTGTATTTATAGATTTTTCATGTTAAATTTAACATTTTACTAGTAAATTATTTATAAAATTTAATTTTATGGGCTACAAGAGAAGCTTGTAACAGTTCATTCTGTATCATTCATTAGTGTAGGGAGAAATATTGTTAGCTTATTTTCAAAATATTTTTAATATCTACTTGAAAATTTAAATCGAATCCATTACATTCACTTACATGCTAATACCCTTGGGAAAGGTATGAATCCTCTTCTCCCCCAGCTATGGGTAAAATAGCAGGACAGACCGGGTTCTATAGCCTTGGACGGCAACTGGTCTACTGCAGAAAGCAATGGCAACTTACTGCGGAAAAAAAATGTGCCTTGGCAGTGATGTATCAAAAGATACATGATTGCCTAAGCGTGTATCATGCATGGCACATAGCTGACTGACTTTGAAAATATTTCATTATTATATGAAGTATTGACATTTTTAAAATAGTATAAAGTAGAGTGATATTCCTTTGAGTTGAAATTATAATGAATTGTAGATTTTAATATTAATTATTGAAAACCTTTAAATATTTAGCAACAGTAAAAGAGAAATGAATAAATAACATTTAAAACAAAAAGCAATTATCAAATGACTAAGGTTTTATTAATTCACTATGACATCTTTAAATGACTGATTATACATTTAAAATTTTTTAATTAATTTTTTTATTTCTTTGAATGATTGTTTATTTTAATTTTTCTTATAAAAATTGAAGCAGTTAAAGTATGTTATTTGAGATAGAAGTTCTGTGTAGTTTTAAATCTAAATCATATCTGCTTAGAGTATAAGTTGGTATTAGTTAAATGTTTCTTATCACATCAGTGTGTTTATAATTTTAAAAGTGGCTAGTCTATGACAGAGAAGGAAGTGATGTAGCAGCGATGGAGTAACCCCCCAATACCTAACGTGCTGCTTGCCTATGTTTATAGCTATGGCAATATAGACCAGTCACTCACTAAAGGAAGAAAGATTAGTTCTTTATGATCCACTGTGTCTGATTCTGGTGCTTACTTGGTTATGTAGTCACTGACATGTGCTAGCAGCCGGTGACTGGTAATTATTTTTTCTTACGAAAAATAAAAACAACATTGATAACCGTGAGAGGTGTTTATGAGTTGACATATACATCTAGCCATCATGTCCATTGAAGTTTGTGGATTTCATACTGCTAGCACTGCAAGTATATTATCTCTTTCTCTTTTTGAATCACGAGTGGGACAAGAAGAATTTGAAAGATTTTCAAAGTGTTTTTTTAAAACAGTTTCTCCTTTTCTCACTCTCTATCTTTGATTTTTCTTGTTTTCTGGTGGGAGATGCTAAAGATGTCTGAAAGTTAAATTATACTGTTACCCATTTCTTCTTTATTTCTGTATATAGAGTTTGTATTTACAAATGCTTTCCTTTTTTATTCACTGTGTCTGCTGCTAGAACTAAACTTAGCTGTAAAAAATAAAGTCAAATGTGAAGAGAAAGTAGAAAGTATGGTAATTTGTTTATTGATGGTTTTTCAAAATCATTAAAGAAAGCATGATATAAAAATGTCTAAAGGAATTATTAACTATTGACATTTTTTAAATTATTATTTTCATGAATTAATGTTTTTCTTTCTAAAATTGTAACTTGACACTGATAGCAAATTTCATATTGCTTTGTTATGATTAGAAATTTATTCATTCATTTAATTAATTAAATTCATTTAGTATGAAGATTTTAAAGTTAACTCATTAGTAGTGATTGTTTTACAATTTTAGAATAATATACATGAATTTTTTATCGCTTTTTTACATCTACAAGAGTATCTTTTATTGATTGCTGGGGAATTGGGCACACTTTCTAAAATCATGGTTACCAACATACTTAATTTTCAAATATTGATTGATGATGATTTAAGTTTATGATTGTAGACTTATTCACTTATTAAATGGAATCTCTCTCTCTCTCTCTCTAAAATACTGCATTGTTTTGGAATTATTTTTCAGAAGTTCTTCCTATTATAAACTTATTGCAAATAACTTGGGTAACAAAAATTATTTAAAATAAAAACTTTATTGATAAGAAAATAGCTTATAGGGATTTTCCAGATGTTAAAAAGCTTAGATAAATTTTAAAATTTATTCAATTGAGTTTTTTGAAATTTGTTTTGAATCAAAAGTAAAAATTTAAATAAACCAATTTATATATTTCAAGAAGAAATGAAAAATATTGTAGATGTATGTTGCACATAAGAACATGAAACATGCTATATTGTTCAGAATACTTTTTTAGTGCATACATATAATCAAAATGTAGCATCTATTTTTATTTATTAAAATATTAAATATTTAGATAAAATGATATTTTAATATGAGACAAAATAATTGTATAAATAGTAATGTAGGAGGATTTAGAAGTCAATGATGCATACCTATAAAAACTACTTGAACAATTTAGGTGCACAAAAGAATGTTAAAATGTTCATAAAATAATTTTGGGCATATAAATATTAAGTACGGGCCTCCACAAAAAATGTGATAACTACAGTTTAAAATGAATTTTTAAAAGTGAAAAATCTTTCTGGAAGCTTTTATTTTAGTTTTAATTCCAAGCTAGTAGATTAAATTTAATATTTCCATAAGCAAAATACTTTGCTGTATTTTAAAGACTAATTTCGATTGTCTGGAAAGAATTTTTTTTTTTTTTTTGTAATAATAGCTGATTACTGCACTTTTTTAGTCATCTTTCATCACAATGTAATTCTCTTTATTAACTAATCTTCCAAAATTAAAATATTTTTTTCTGAAACTTTATTAGCTGATTTAAAGTATAATTTATCTAATTTGAAACAAATATTATTTACTTTAAAATATTGCAGAAATGCATTTTTTAATCAGGCGGTAGCTGTGTTCTTAACCAACAGTAGCCATGTTGATGTGTTTGACAAGATGATAACAGATCTAATGTTGTTCTACGGAGACTTTATTTGTGAAATATAATTGAAGAAAATGACATAAGCGTGTTTTTTATTTAATTTTTAAGTACTCAGTAATTTTAAAAATTTAGAAAAATTTTCTTCATAATCTAATGTTTTATTGAATTTTAGAAATTTTGGCTTTAAATTTACTATAGTCATCACTCTTATTTTCAGATAAATAAGTCACCCATACTTACAAAAAATTGGCACATTTATACACTAATAAAAAAAATTCTAAATTATCTTAAAAATATTAGTGATTGATTTGCATTAAACTTTTCCATTTATGATTAGTAAATATAGTTTTCACTTAATAGTAATATCATCAAAACCCCTGAAATTAATACAGAATTTTAAAAGATTAAATAAATTTTTCTAATTAAAATAAAATGAAAACAATTCTTGTAAAAATTCATTCATCAAAAAAATTTTTTTTTCTTAAGGCAATAGTGTCCTTAATATATCTTATTTATAAAAGCAATTAAAAGCTTTTCTATTTAAATAATGTCATAGTTTTATTGAATTTTTTGTTTTATGATTTAAAGTAGAATTTTGGTAAATAGTGTTTCTGTTTGACAAAAACAAATTGATGATTTAAATTCTCTAAGGAGTCCTGATTTTAAGTAATGTGAATATGAAGAGAGTGGAATCTTAATTTCTCAAAATTTCATAATGTTAAGTAAATGGGGGTTAACAGATGTATAAAAAAAAAAAAAACTATTTTTACTAAGATCTTCTAAAAAAAATATCTAAAAAATAATTTATTTTGTGAGGAAGTTCTGAAAATTTAATTAAAATCTGACAATTATTTAATTTTTGCAAAGATTTTCAAAAAAATGTTTTTTTTACTGCAAAAAAGAAGCTAAATTTCCCATACTAATCTTTAGCCCATCCATTGACACACACACACACACACACACACACACACACACACACAAAAGAAAGATTTTTAAACAAACTTTCAAATGTGCTAGGAAGGATTCAAAAATTTAATAAAATAATAAAAATATATTTTGGTCTTTTCCCTTAATAATAACATAAACATTTTCATGATACTTTGTTTTTATGAAATTTGGGACCTTTTTCATCAAGCTATGCTCTTTTTAAAAAACTTTGGGAGGTACCTAAAAGGAATAGAATATTATCTAAAACTAGTATTTTCAAAGTTTGAAGCAAAACTAGAAAATTTGGTTTCCACTTGAAATATTTCACTACAAGTGATAAAGAGCTTGAAACTAAATTGTATATATTCTATTTAGTGCAAGGAAAAATTATTTTAAGTTTTATTTATTTTTTATCTTTCAGAGTGGAGTTCCATATAATGCAGTGATGTAGGTTAAAATAAATTCTGTTTAGTTTTTAAATTCATAAAATGATCAAACAAGGACAAGCAGTTTTGCATAAGTGCAATATATTTAACACCTTTGCTTTATGTAGTTGGGCAAGGTACAGCACCTCTCAGTATGCCAATGATTGTTGTAAGCATTTATCATCTATTTTGATTTTGATAAACAACTTATCTTTTCAAAGAATATATTTCTGAAGAAAAATAATAACAAAGGTAAGAATAGAAATAATCATTGGATATTGTCAAAATCTTAAACTGAAATGTTAAGCTTATACATAACTAACAGTAATTTTCCTTTGTAAACTATCATATTTAAAAAGATTTTATAGTATATGTAGACCTATATTATAAGTAACAGAAAGAAGAATGACTGATGAAGAAGCTAAATATATCATATACAAAATAGTCTTTATAAGAAAATTTCTCACAGATTTGATTTATTAATAAACTTTACAAGAGTTGCAGAGGACAGTAATATCATTTGTTACTGTTTTTAGTTTGTTCCTCACTTTTCAAACATTAGTTCAGCTTTCTCTTTAAAATAGAATGAGATGAATTTGTAATTTCTCATATTTGACAAAAATTTGGTTAATAAAACTAAGTACTTTTCAAATAGGTTTGAAAAATATGAATATTCTTAATTGTTCCTTTTATTTTCATTTCAATTTCTTTTTTATCTATTCTCTCTTTTTCAAGATGATAGAAATTAATAATGCAGAATAAAATTTAGGACCAACAATAAAAGTGCTTAAAATAACCAGGCTAACAATGAATATAAAATGTACCTTTCCATTAGCATCTTGTATTCCTGACAAGTCATTTATTAAAGTAGATATACAAGCAGATAAAAAACTGCACAAGTGTACTTAATGGATATGAGAGCATACAATTTAATCAAGACATCAGCTTTGTAGAAACAAATCTTATATACTGAATTTAGTTTTAGTGAGTGAAATTCCATTCATATCATCATATAGCATAATCCAAAATTTATTTAACTAACTATAACTTTTAAAACAACTTGTTTAAAAATAAAAAAAATATAATTATTGTTGTAAGCTAGGAAGGGTTACTGAATGAGGAATAAACAAAATGGAGGTTGGAATGAAATTTATAACATCAACAAAATACCATACTCGCCAGCAGCGTGAAGTAGGTAAACCACTGTTAGTGGTGGACTACTTGGACAGCATATTACCCCCACTTACAATAGTGTACAATGTATTTATGAAGATTGGGACATACCCATTAGTGTTCATAGGTATGGTATATAACAATTATTTAATTATTTCAAAAACTGTTTAGTAACATCTTTCAACAATTGGTATAGTCAGTTTTGATATATTAAATACTTTGAAATATAAGTTACTCTTTAATTTGAAGTTTTCATGTTTTATAACATTATTTTGTTCACTGAATTTATATATTCTTTTTATTAGTGTATTAAATGTTTATATATATATATATATATATATATATATATATATAATGCTCATTACTATAATTTTTATAGATGCTATGTTTAGTTGGATGAAGTAATGTTGTATTTGTAAAAACAGAGGAGTTGTTGGTCAGTCACAAACTTTTTACATTTGACAAAAGCAATTATAGCATCACATGATGTCTTGATTGCATTGTATGCTGTCATATTCATTAAATCCACTAGTACAGTTGTGTAATCTGCGTGTATCTTTAATAAGTGACTCATTAGGAATACGAGGTGCTAATAATAGAAAGGTAAATTTCATGTTTATTTTTAGTCTGTTTATCATAATTTAGTTTAAAAAATCAAGATTAATCCTATTTGGTTGAATATTTGTAGGCTTTCAAATGAATGCTATTTACAAAAAATCATATTCAACTATTTTATGTTTTATATCTGATTACATAATTTCTGAAGAAATCCATCAGTATATAGATAATTTTGGATTCTATTTTCATTGACTTTGTAAATTAATGAAAGCAATAATGTCAGATAAAATTATTGTCTAAATTTTGTTACGCATGTTTTAATCATTGTATATGGTTGACTCAGATTAATTGATTTGTTTTCTTCACAATATTTCAGCTGTGTCTACTTTGGCCTTCCTCAGGTGTCTGTCACAATCTGGAAAGTAGTTTAATTTTACTCTGGAGGAACATGTAAAGCCTGTCTAAGAGAGGATGTGTATGCTCTCCAAACAAGATAAACAACATTACCAAAAACAACAGACACCCAAGGAATGCTGGAAAATGCACATCTGAAACATCAAAAAAATATCAAAGACAAAATTAGTCCAAGTGAACAACATGCAAAGAATTAAAAGCATTAAGTACCCATATGCTATACTTATGTAAGAAAAATTAGTTTGGCTTATATGTGTTGAATGAATTCAGTTTTTATAAATACATTTGAATAAAATTTCTATGACGCTACACATGAGGAATATGAAAGATATGAGCTGAAAAAAATTTCATGATGATTGCATTTTTGTCAGTGTTAAAGAAAAATATTAGCATTTTCTGAAAGAAAATGGAATATAAAACAAAACCTGGAAGCAGTATCAAAGTAAATACTTTGATTTAATTCTGAATATATTGTTGACCCACAAAACATCAAATACGTCCTATAGAAATTCCAGTCTGGTAGATTTTTTTTTTTTTTTTTTTTTTTTTCAGTGAAGACAGCATTAAAAATAAGTTGAGGTGATAACAGTAAAGGATTTATTTTAGCCTTTTTTCTGATTTATTAGTCTTGACTTACAACTTGTACTGTTTTTTTCATTTACAGTAGAAAGTGAAGAAAATTCTATACACAGGACATTAGTCAAAGTGTGTTCAAAGTTTATTCTTGGCCTATTTTGAGGCAGTTTCCTGCAAAGTCTATAATAATACCCAAGGCATAAAAACTCTTTACTGTAATGAGAAAAATAAGACATGAAGCCACACCTTTTGTAAACTGTAAAAAACCTAAAGAAAAGTCTTATCAGACCTACATTCTAATTCAATAGATGTTATGTCCTGCTTCTGTTGCAATGTTCACTGTAAGTTACTTTTTTGTTATAAATATATACCAAATTTTATTCAGTTTTCCCTTTTTGTAATGAGGACATTTAAAAGAAAATGAGTTATTTAATTAATATTAACTGCTTATATTTTTAAAAAAACTTCTCTTTTCATAACTAAATGTCTGAAATTTGGAAATGGGACATTGTTACTATACTCTGAATTATTCAGACTTATATTCTCATCTTTTCATCCAATATTTTAGCTGATGTGTTCTTTAGCTTTCCTCAAGTGTATATTGTAATTGATAATTCTTGAATTTCATGCATCACCACATGGTTTTGACAATAATTATTCATGCTAGTGAGATAGATTACTTGATACTGAATGACATGCAAAGGTTATTGAATGCAATATATACTTGTCGAAGGCTGAAGAATATATCAGCAGAAATGTGATAAAAACATTAAACATGATTCTAGTCCAAATAATTTGTGAAATAGGAAATTCTGTTTGTATAAAATGTATTATTTACCTCTACTTAATGATCTAAACTAATTTTGGAAAGTACATTTTTAGAGTGCAGTATATTCTTTTGCTCGTTTTATTACTATTTAGTGATTTGTTTTAACTAAAATTGTGTAATTTAGTTTGTCTTTATACCCTACCTTTTCCCTTAGTGATTCTGACAGACATGCTTCATTACTTGATCTGTTCCTTATCTCCTCTTCAAATTTTTGCCACACTTTGCAACTTTGTCCTCTTGCCTCCTATTCACAAGATATCCTTTTGTTATTAATGCACTGATTAAGATGCATTTTGTGATTTTCTTGGTGTCCCCCATTGGAGGGAAATTTTTAATCTTCCCATTGAAAATTGTATCACCGAGGTTTCTTCCTGGGTGAAAACTGGCATCAATGCTTTCATGTCAAAGTGAAACCACAAATTTCTTCTTGGTTTATTCCTGCATATTCAGCTGCTATAGAGCACAGGAATTACTTCTTCTGGTTATACCAACATGATAGTTTAGATTATAAAAGACACCTGGTAATAAGTGTAAGCATGTCCTCAACAAGGCTAATCACTATTTGCTGATAGAATGAGATACTGTACAGCCTCTCACAAAGTCGGTTCTTTTGATTGATTACTTCTGTATCTGTAAGAGTGTTAAACAAGGGTAAATCTTTAATCCCTTTGAAGTGTTGTTGTCTACTACTGATAAAGCAGAATTCTTTGCTCATAAATTTTCTTCCAACTCCACTCTACTCATCAGGTGTATCTTTGCATAATTTTCCACCTAGAATGGAATCTCTTCTGAGTGATATGCATATAACTACATCCATGGTTTCTGCTGTCACCTCCCAACTAGTTCCCCATAAGGCATGCAGACTTTACAGTATCCCTGCAATTTCCCTATGGAAATGTGCTCCTTAGTGCTTCTTGCATTCCAGCTTTCTGGAAATTCTCTTCTGTAGTTCCTGCTTTTAAGAACTTGTGTTAACCATCTGATCCTTTGAATTATCTTCTTTTACCTCTTTTTGGCCAAGAACTAAATGCTCTAATCAACTCCAAATTGATTAAGCATCTCATTTCATCTCTCATAACAATATGATTTTCGTTTCTCTAGGTCAACCACCAATGTTTATTACTGAAAGGATCTGTCAAGCTTTGGATAAGAATGGTGAAGCTCTGGCAGTGACTTCAGATATCTTGAAGATGCTTGACAGAGTTTGACATGCTGGCTTTCTTCACAAGCTGAAAGCCTATGGTGTCTGGCTGATCTTTTTTTTTTATTTGATCCAATCTTTCTTAAGAAATTTTTGTAATGGAAGTTGTGTTGAATAGCCACTCTTTTAGATCCTTTCACAATTGATGCTGGGATCTTCCAAAGCTGTAACCTTGGACCTACTTTGTTTCAACGATACCATTTTGTTTCCTGTTATCATCATTTCCCAACTCTGTATTTATGCTGATGACACAACTATTTACTTTTATCTTAATAGTAAATCTGATAGATCCTATAAAAGTAAAACTGATAGCTGACCTTGAAAGTGACCTCCAGTCAGTTGTTAACTGAGGCAAGGAATGACTTGTAAATTTTAACATCTCCAAAATAAAACTACAATCTTTTAGTCATCTTAGAGAAATATTTTTGCCTTCCATCAGTATAGCTGATGTCACCCTCCAGGGGAGCAACTCATTGCACTTTCACTGACATGAAGTGGAATGATTATAGTGAATCAATTGCTAAGTCTGCAGCTAGGAAATATTTTAAACTGCGTCATGCAAGGTAGTTTTACTTGCCAGAATCCATCTTGAATGTTTATTTACTATTCATCCATGCAATAAATAATGCTGCCACATCTGGTCTGTTGCTCCTGCTATATATCACTAGATTCTCCACAAAATCAAAAGGGTCTGTAATGTTATTGGTCTTAACCTGACATCTTAATTTCAATCACTTTCCCACTGCTGTGATATATCCTGTGTTTTTTCTATAAATATTATTAGGGCAATTGTTCTAATGGGCTTTCCTCCTTGACTACATGAATTTAAGTATACTACTTCATTGGCAACTAGATATCATCATTTTACAGTTCAAATAGCTAGATGCAACTGTAAATTCTATTTTAATAGTTCTTTTCTCACACTTCTTGACTGTGGAACCCATTTTTGGTTTGTTGCTTCTGTGCCACCTATGATCTTCAAAAATTTATATGCAACATCAATCATCATCTTCTATCTTCCTGAATCCTGTTCTTTTATTGTCCTTTTTCTCCTCACTATCGTCTTCTCATTTTCTTTCACTCTCAATAACCCTTTGTGTTTTAGTGGCATTACACTGCCCTTGGGATAAAATGATTAAAAATAAACCTATCTAGATGACTGAAGAATATGAAATTGTTCACTTAAAATTTGAACTCCAATTGCAATTCTGTAAGCTTTTTAAAATATTGATCATAATTTAAATTATTGAAGAAAAAATTATATTTAAATATGTTGAGAATGATTTGTACTAATATGAATCTTTGGTTCTATGATAGACATCAATTTTAATGTATATTGGAGATAAATTATTTTCTTAGTATTTTGTACTTGTAACGTTACTGTATTTGCCTCACATAATCTTATTTCAATTACATATTTTTATGTTCTTATTTATTATAATCAGCATCAACTTTATTATGCTAATTATTTTAAATAAGAAAAGAAAACCACCAATAAATTTATCGCACACTGTATTTATACAGTGTGCGATGAATAAATTGTTGTCTAAATTATGCAAAAATGGAAATAACAATAACATCTCATTTTAACAGATATATTTACCAAAATTACACAAAAATATCTTGAGATACTAAAGAGTAAATTTAGTCAATAAAATGACCATTGGCTTCAGCTACAGCCTCCAGATAACATGATGAATCTCCTGCAACTCTTCTGGACAGTCTTCTTGTTTAAGTTGATGAATGCTGCCATAATCCTAGCCTTCAGTTCATCTTTGGTGTTACAAGGAGTTTTGTTGGTCTCTCGCTTAACTGTGCCCCACTTATAAAAAAAAATCAAGCAGTTGGCAATCTCGGGAGTTAGGTGACCTGATGTAAGAGGTGATGTGGTTGCAGAAATTGTCTAGCGGCCATGACTGGATTCTCCTGCTTGTGTGGTCTTCCAGCCACTCTCTTGACTCAAGGCAGCACTACCTCTGCAAGGCACTTGATGTAGGCCTCCATGTTGAGTCTAAGTCCCTCACCAACAAATTTGGGAGTTCTTTTCTTATCAGAATGATCAGAGCTGCCATAACTTTGTAATCACTATTAGGATCATTTAACTCTTTCCGAATCCTCAGCACTGTTCTCAGATTGACACCCAAACACTCTGAAATTTTTGTATTGGAACTCTCGGTGTGAATGCTAAGTAGTACAGCATGCTGTTTCCAAATTTCTGGTGGTGTGAATTGTGCCATGGTGCTCTTTTTCTTACAGGCAGTGCCCAACTGACCCTACTATACTGTGCAGTCAACAAAAACAAACAACATGCATGCACAAAATTAAAAATATAAAATGGCGACAATTTACCCATCGCACCCTGTATATTGAGCTGAAAGTGCAAATTTTAAATAATATCTACTTACTGAATTTATTTATGTAATTTCACCCTTTGTTTGCTTTACTAGATTTTGATTCAGTTTTTAACAATATATGTTTCTTTTTATTTACAGATTTTATTATGCACAAACTATTCACTTAAATATTCTAAGTACAGTGCTATTAAAGAACTAATGATAATATACTGCAGTTATAATAAATTTATCTTAATAATAAACTCTTTTGTTCTCAAAAGTGTGCACATTTATTTTTCTTATTCACTTTCTTTATTGTTTAAAATCATAGGATGCTGGGAGATTAAGTCTAGAGATAATTTAAAGCTATTGATTGAAGCAAATTAGAGTATTCAATTCATTTTAATACACCATTAGTATGCTAATTTTGTAAGCAATTGATATGAAAGTGGCTCATCGTTGAATGCTTATGATGCATACCATTGATTGAAACATTTTGATCAAAAGATTCAACAGTAAAAATATTAATTGAAAACGATAACAAATTAATTTGTTTGGTATTCATTGTGACCTTTTTTTATTTTAAATTTCAATTAAAAAAAATAAAATTAGTATTCTCAACTTCATTGAATTATCTTTATTTTTGTTAATAAAATTTTAATAAACATATTGTAATGCCTAGATATTATATTCTAAGCTTATACCTTCTTAGGATATGTTAGTCTGTATAGTGTCTAATATCACTGATAATGTAAAATTGACTAATGATTTTCAAGATGATTTTGTACCCTAGCAAGCAAGATCAACAGTTGATCCTTTTGCCATTTCCCTTCAGGATATGAGCAATCATGGCTCTCTACATTTCCCTGTATTTTTTTATTACTTTCTACAATACTCCTTTATAATTACTCTTTGTCTTTGTGGTAATTGTTCTTCTATCTCCTTAATTAAACTTGTCAAAGAAGTTACCTGCAACTTTCCTCTGCTTTTCTTGCCTTCATTGTGGCTTATATGTTACTAAGTATGCCTATTATATTGGCATGTATGGAGTCAAATTGAGTATCTAGAACAGGAAAAAATGTAGGAGCTGACTTGGTATGTAGACCTCATTACTTGGAACTTTTGGGACTGTAAACAGTGACGTTTCCAATCCTTGTATCATTTGTTTTTTACCAGGCCAGAAATGTTACACTGTAAAGATTTCCTTATTTGAAGAATATGTATCTCCTTGATTTGTCCTGTAGAAAGGTTTTTAGTTCTTCATCATCTTTTTGTGCTAAGTCAGTAGCTTTCAAGTCAATTACTTATGGCAATTTCTGAAATGTTCCTGGAAAGGATGTCTGTTGGGGTGTGTTGAAACTGCTTTTGATATATTGAATGTCTGTAGTGAGTTGATTGATAAAATCGAGGTGCCTAAGTTCATGGGGTGAGCAGTTATCAGACTTTGTATTGCTCTGTCTACTTTTCTTTGGAGCGCTAATATGTCCTGTTGACAAAGACTGCTGACTTCTTATTCTTTTATCTGGGACTTGTGGTTGTATACTCACCAAATCCTTAGTGATACCAGCAAATATTCCCACATGGTTGTGATATTTCTCTAAACATTGTCTACTTTTAGAAGGACTATGGTGAAAACATCTTTTCAGTTGTTTTCTCTTCCACTTACTTTTTGAGTTTATTTTTTTCAGCAACTAGTTAGGCTATATAATTATTATTTGAACACTGTGTATTCACAATTGGTTGGATCAGTGGAAAGGCATCACTTGTCTGCTGTATCAGCCAACTTATCTTGAGGTTCATCATCTTCTGTGGAAGTTAAAAATATTTTCCACTGCTATGGTAACCTTTTCAGGAATATGTGCCACAGAACACTGTTGTTGAGCTGTTATTGAACAGAGTCTGGAGGTGTCAGAAAAGCTGTAAGGATTTTCTATCCCCTAACATCTCAGTTTCTAGTCGTTGCAGCATTTTCCTCTCAAAGAGTGACTTCCTTAATATTATTTCCTCCTTTAGTCTGTCATATTGATTTCCTTGAGGTTGTTTTATTAATATCCCCTGCACACACAGCTGTCTCCTGTGGCAGTGATGCTACAACACAAAGAAATGTTTTACTTTGTGAAGAAGTATTTTTTTATCGTAAAACTTTCTTTTGACTGTATAAAAGACAGTTGGGGTTTCTTCACCCAAAAGATGGGAAAATTGTTGAAAGCAGATGCTATTATCACACCTGCAGAAGGGAAGCACAATGTAAAACAGGCCAAAATTTTATAAAACATACCATAGAAATAAAATAATAAAAATTTGACAGTCTGCCTTGGTTGACCAGACAGTCCACGTGTTTACATTTTGAAACAAGAAAAGTATTACTTACATGGCTAAATGCATGGAAAAGTTCTTTAGGTGAAGGAAAAGAAAGAGAGAGAAAGTTTCTTTGGCAGCATGAGCTTTATTTGACTACTGTTGCTACTGGCATCTGTATTTTTTCTATAGCCTAGTGGTCTGTGTCAGGGAGCCTAACTCATACACTGGAAAGTTATACTGTTACAGGATATTGATATGCAGGGACAGATAACTAACTTGCCTGCGCACATTGTGAATTATTTTACTACAATTAGGTAACTTGAAGTACACTTATTTCAAATCTTTTTAAACAAACTAGAATAACAATCTTTTGTTTGTCAATAAAAATATTCTTTAAGAAATACTACTATTTTACTATTTATTGCAAAACAAATTAGCATGTATTTCACCACAACTGTAGTAAAAAAAACAAATTTTCTATAAACAGCATTATAACATTGAAAAAATAAAACTAAATACGAGTTTGTCATATTGATATCATTTCAATTTATGAAACCAGAAGTTATAATATCTAGAAAATTAAAATCACTGCTTTATTAACCTTTCTGAGATTTAAACATTTTGAACTAAAATCAAACACATTTACTTGAAACACAATGACATAATCTAAAACATTCTTTTCCTTGCTTTGCTTCTTGCAAAGTCAAATGAATGAGTTTGTCATATTGGTATCATTTCAGTTTATGATGCTATTTAGAAGTTATAACATCTACAAAATTAAATTCATTGCTTTATAAAAGCTTCAGGGGCCCTAGGCTACAGCCTGAACTAGCTTAAAGGATAATCTGTTCCTGACCATATGTTATTTTATTAACTCAAAAAATAAAATGGAAAATTAGTTTTTGTTTTGATCAATGTAGCATTCCTTATGTGGTCAAAATATTAAAGATCAATATTCAACATTTCATTAGCAATTTTATGTTTTATCAAGATGGAATTCAAAGACTTCCAGAGCATGTAAGGTGAGAGAAAGTCAAGGGAAATACTTTGATTAATAAATATATGTACAAGATATTATTAATTAACCAAATTTAATTTTAAAGAATTCTGGAAACTTTTGCATGCACCTAATTTACAAACGTAAACAGGTATTACAATTTTTTTCTGAATACTATTATTCAGAAAAAAAATTGTAATACCTGTTTATATTACCAAGTTTTAAGCAATGTTATTTATCCATTGACCTATCTGATACATTCTGAAATTTAAACTGACTTTTATACATATTGAAGAAAAAAATGAGATAAATTGCATTTTAAATTAGTTTCAGTTGTATATGACTGATTTTTATTTTATTTTGTTTCATTTGTCTGTGTTTTTGTTTTCCTTGGACATAACCAAGCTAATATTTTAGGAAATCATTTAGAGAAATAAAACCACTCTGTTCAGTAGCAAGCAGAAGCATGAGCAGCAACTGTACACTTTTGAAAAATATAAAATATGTGGAAATGATAGAAAGTTACAAAAGTAACATACATAAATACTTTAAACATATAAAAAGCCATTGCACAAATGAAAAATGTAATGATAATCTATCCAGCTAAGAAAAAATACAGATGAAACCTTTTCACTAATCAATAACATTAATATTGAAAAAAGGGATAGAAATAGATTTTATTTTGGGATTACTGATTCCATCAAAAACACATCATATAAACAGAAGAAACATGCATAAACTGAAATGGCTTTCATTTTGGTAACTTAACAAAGAGTCATTTGTAAAAGTAATGGACATTGCTATAACTTTTGACAATTTAATAGAGAAAGAAATGTATCTGTCTATATTTCTGAGATGAGGTATTGTAACTATTTACATTGTTCGGACTGTTATCCTCATCTTTATTGCTATATTCACATTTGAGCCGTTTTATGCTCTGACCTTCTTCAGGTGGTATATGTTGGAATTTTGAACCAAACCCTTTATTGAATATATGCAATAAAGATGAAGGCAACAGTCTGAACAATGTAAAGGATGTAAATAGAAATAAATGTGTTTATATTACAAGGCATATAAGGACCCATTCACAAGCAAACAATCAAAATGATCTCAAAGGATTTTGTCAAGAACAAATTAAAATAGGTAAAGAACAGTTTGTACAAATATTGTAAACTAGTTTAAAAGCTATCCTATTTATTTCCAAGCTATAAAAATTGTTATCATACAAAAAAAATTCTTTTCAAAAAAATCACATACAAAAATTGCTAAAAACAATCACAATGATGAAAACTTGGAAATCCAAAATTTCAGGATTGTGGGTTCAAATCTGGTCTGAAATGTTTTTAATTTGCTCATGGAGTCGGCCTGATTCAAAAATGGTATATGTTGGACTATGGCCTCTAGGAGTAAAGTTGAAAAAGTGTGACACACTGACATCTGCGTTTATTATATAGAAGAAGAATATGAGCTATTGAAAGTTAGAGTTGTGTCCCTTTAATTGAAAAAGTGTGACACAGTGATGTTTGCATTTATTATAGATGACTGGTATAATTTATCAGCAGTTAGGTAATTGTCATTCTGAATATTCACGCTATCTTGTTAAAAGTCAAGCAAGAAATGACAGCATTATTTTTATTCAACACTACATATCTAGTAAACACTTTCATGCAGTAAAATAAAAAAAAAAATGTAAGATAATAAATATATTTTTATCTAATCAAATGTGTTATTGAAAATCTATTTGTTAAACTTTTGCGATATAAACTGACATGTAAATAGATAAATCAGAAGTCACGCCCTCCCCCCCTCCCCGACACAATTTAACATTGTGAATCATACATTTCAATACAATACTTTAACAAAATATTGATGAAACTTTAACTCAAACATTTATACAAACATGTTGGATAATTTCACTTTAACCGAGCAGTAAAAAAAAATTTATTCTCAAGAAAAGTATTTAAAGACTGAATACTATACAGAAGAATATATTCAGTCTTATACAGTTTGTTTTGAAGTGAAGAAATTAATGCAGTTTTAGTGGGGAATTGATCCTTAAAATGTTTTTGGATTAGGATGTATTTAATGCCATTCTATATTGCAGTTTTAAACAGTTGAAAATACTCAACGTTATGACACAACAAAATTTAAGTGCATTCATCATAACTTATAACTTATGCATCATAATCAAATGGTTGCTGTGTTTCTCTAAAAAGAAAACAACTTAGTATAAAAAACAATAACAAATCAATTTTTAAATGTAGACAAATTTTGGTTAGAAGTGAGTGAAAAAAATGAAAGCAGTTTAGGTAATCTCATTGTCCTTCATTAAAGTTCATCTATGAAAAAAAATTTTTTTCATTGTAACACTGCATCCCAAGTTGTTCAAAGTCTGACATCCCTTTGCTCGAATAAGAGAGCATTCCAAAAAGGAATTTGCTCTTTTTCTTCTGCCACACTCTTTCCACATGAGTTCCATTCCTAAAAATTGTCATTTTTTATAATTAAACAAAAAAAAAAAATTCTATCCCTCCATATCTGCTGCAGGAGAAGAAACTTTGCCAACATCTATATACTGACTTTTGCAACCCAATATAGTCTTCTTTAGGTTTTTTAAAAATGTTTATTAAGATTTTTTTTTTTTTTTTTTTTTTTTTTTTTGTTACAGAAGAATGAAAAAAAAAAGCCTTTCCTTTAAGCTATAGTAGTTTGTGATTTAAAACTATGAAAGGAATGTAAGAGATGTGATGAATCTTTTTAAAGGTCAACAGTATAGACTTTTTCACCTGATCCACATAGGGGTTATTTTTTAGAAGAATGTTGATGCCTATTACCTGAAATGTGAAAGCTATGACAAGTTTATGTCTGTTTTTAATTACTAAGAAAATTTTCAGTCATTGTTATAGACAGTAAGATAATATCTGAGGACAGCAAATATTTAATTAATACTATTGAGTGGATTTTAGCTTCTGGCCATTTGATCTAATCATCTTTCTTTATTTAAAGTGTTGTTGGTTTCAAAATTGAGAATATCAAGATATTGTCAATATAGTGCTGATTTGAAGAAGTAGGTACAGAATTTTAACTATCTAGATAGTAATTTTTAAGTGATTAGTTCAACGTTACTTCTTTTTACTATAAATGTTATATTTAGTGAATACACCTGTTTTGAGTTGACTTCCTTATTTTAAATGTTGAAATTAATGTCTCCTATTTTTCTTAAAACCCCCTTGTTGCTGTTTGTATGCAGACTATTGTTATCACATTTTGGTCATTGCCTGCCAATCTTCAATAAATGTATTTTAAACTGGGTAACCTATAGGGAATTTCAAACTGAACCCTTTATGTAATTGATGTTAGTAGATTGTTTTACGCTGCCCATGTCTATTTTTATGTTTCACCTTGAGAAGGATATAAAGGGGAAACAAACTACTCCTAAAAGTAGGGATGAAGAAACACAGTGAGTAGGGAAGACAATGAAATCAGAAATGGCTGATCATGTATAGTGGGAAAAGAGTAGTTACCAACACCTGTGGAGCAAAGTGAAAATACTAGACAAGGAAGAACACTGGAGAGTTATAGGTCTCTTTAGTATAGGCCTACCATAGAAATAGGATATGGGAGCTGAAAAAAGAATAAAGAAAAAAAGACACAATGTAATATTTGACCTCAAAGATGAAAAGCAAATTTTCAAAGTATGTCTAGAAGCCAGAGTAGACATTTGCTATTTTTTTAAGGTGCCATCATTTCACATTTTTTTAGGTGTTGTAATTTAGAAGGTCCAGGGCAATCAGTTAACCTTTTTTGACAAGTGGTTGGTCATTTAATAAAAATATTATTCAAAATGTTAACATTTCAAGGAAAAAAAATAATTTATCATATCCTTTACATTTTCAAGGTTACCTGGCATCTTGGATTAAGTCACTTTCACATTGTCGTAACTTAGCTTCCCTGTGCATTTTCTATAAATATTTTCATGTTAATTGTTCTGATCAGCTTTCGTCTTTGGTGCCTAGACTTTATGAATTTAAGCACAGTACTAGATTGGCAGCAAGGTCTCATCATTTTGAATTTGAAATGGTTATATATAACCATAAGTTTTATGCTAACATTTTCTTCTGTTGCATTTCTTGCATGTGAAACTTTCTTCCAGCTTCTTGCTTTCCTGTCAATTTTGATCTTTAAAAATTTAAACGCAGCATCTATTGTTATCTTCTGTCATCTTAATTCTTGTTCTTTTATTTTCCTCTCTCCTTAATAATATATTTTTCTCACATTCTCTAACTCAGTTATCTCTTGAGTGTTAGTGGCTTTATTACCTTGCTTGGAGTGAAATGATTAAAAAAACACAGCAGGTCTTCAGCAGTTGCAGCAGCTGTCTATAACAAATGAGGAGCTTCAGTGAGTGCAGTCAGACATAACATGCAGCACTCATCAGCAGACAGGTTAGGATTAAGGCCCCAAGTTCTCTATAGAAAATTATGAATTAAAGTGTTAATTTGGTGACATAGTTTAATCCCTGGGCTGGGCAGTGTACTTGGACTCGGTGGAAATGGGGCAAGCAATAACTGAGCAATGCTAAGATAAAAACAAATGGGCAGTGAAATGTAAACAACCAACACCCCATGTAGATTAAATAAGTGGATCAGTTCGAAATTCATTGTAGGATACCAAGATCACCATACACCTGATAATGGTCAGATGGTACAACAACAAAAATTAGAACAATAGTCCAGATGTAAATAGTGTAAATAATAACTCACATGATCTGTGCATGGTATTCTTAGCTTTCATGAGTAGAATCACAACTCTGTTATTTCAAGTTTCTTCTTTATCTGTGAGAGGATTGTCCAGCATTCATTGCTATATAAAATGTTATGTAGCTTGTAATTTAAACTATGAAATGGATGTAAGGAATGTAACAGTTCATCACTGTTTTCTTTGTTTCTGTGGTCATTTTACTATTTTTAATATTTTACTTGGTTTCTGAAAGGCATCTTTTACTATTTCTATGCACCATCAGTTTTCAGTCATATTTTCCATCATCTATTACTTAAGTAGGTAAATGAGCCTTGTTTTATCATGATGTTTTCCATGGCCTAATTGGTTTAACTTAAAAAGTGCTTTTTTTTTTATTATGAAAATGTGAATATGAGTTTGATTCCTGTCAGGAAGCACATTTTCTTTAGAACTTCTCATTTCTAGGATTGTTGACATTAATTTTAATGTTTAAAATGACAAAGATTTCAACTCAAAACATGTATACCCACTAAGTATAATATTTATAGCAATAAGAAATAATTTCGAATTAAAAAAAATCACTAATGGCTTAAAAATTAGTACCTAGATAGTTAAAATTCTGTTCCTACTGCTTCAAATCAGCACCTTATTGACAATATCTTGATATTCTCAATTTTAAAACCAACAACAGTTTAGATAAACAAAACCTGTTTCCTTTGAAAGACTTGTATTATAAATAAATAGGTCATTATGGTCTAGAGATAAAAATTGGAATAAAGTTATTTAGCAGAGGTCTTTTATAAAATGCTTCAATCTAAGCAAAATTTTAAAATTCAATGCTTCCACACCCTTCAAATAAATAAAATTGCTGTTTCTTATCAGAACTTTCACAGCTTTACACAAGTATTTCTATATTTTGACTTTTTTGTTCTGCTTTATTTTTGCCTCTACTTCCTGACAATAACAGAAGAAAACATTTTAAATATTTAGTAAATTTAATGCTTTGCTTGATCTGTTTAGACTGCATGAAGCAAGGTGCAAAACATAAAGAAATAAGAACTAAATTTAAAAACTTTTCTTTTTTTTTTATTATTATTAATTCATTTGATATGTAAGTATATTATTGGTATTGTTATTTTTTTGGTCTTCTGTAGCTTTTATCAGTCCACCCTTTTTCAGTGCATGATAAAAAGGACTGAGTATACACTCCTGCTATGACATTCTTACATTGTCTTTCTCTTCTCTTTAAATCTTTTACCAATTTTTGTTACTAAAATGAATCTAGGATTATGGATACAAATATATCTGTTGTCTAGAATATTGTTAAAAATATTTTATTATAATGAAACTAGTACAAATTAAGCTGTGTAATCATATTTTTTATATTAACTTAAAATTTCAGACTGACAACTTATCACTGGTATACAAAGGAAGTGAGTTTAATCTGCATTCATTATGTAACAAAAGCTTTCCTAGTTTTTCTATTTATGATCAAATGATAGTGATTATTTTTAGTAGTTTATATAAATAAATGATTAAATTTGATATGCATTGTTAAAAATTCAATTTAAACAAAAAGGCACTCCCATTTTTATAAAGTATCTCCAAATAGATATAAAGATTGATATGAAAGTACAATGTAAGCCTCAAAATATTTTTAAACAAAACAATTTTTCTGCTGCAATTAATACAAGAAATAAAGGATATATAAAATCTATATTATGATGATTTAATTTCTATTTGTGTGTGACTATTACTAGGCAACTATAAAATGAAACATTGTAGCAAAAGTTTTGTTAGGACAATGCCATTAAAATGCTTTGAATTGAATTAAAAGATTAATTGCTGAATAAGACAATGTTACCTTTATTTTGTAAAAGAAATATTTTCATTGGATATCTTCTGTAGAAATATTTTTTGCGAAATAAACATTATTTCATGGCTATTTTTTTTTTTTTTTCATGCAAAAAATTTAATCTTTCCATTTTCAAATCTAGGTACTTTCTGATTAGGAATTAAAAATAAAGCCAGTTTCAAATTTTAAATGTAGTTGTAGTTTGTCTTATTACAGCCTATTTCACCTTGTTTATTTACAAATGATAATTCTATAAAAAGGATGTGACTTGATATTAAGTTTAAGAGCCACTTTCAGCAGCATTAACTGGATACATAATACAAATTTTACAGTTTTTTACAGTTTAATTGATTTTAGGATCAGCATTGAGTTATTCTTTATAAATCTCCGAATTAATGTTTTCAAAGGTAGTGATATAAACCTGTTGAAAAAGAGATTGACAGGCTTAGGCTTTCTTGTAGATTTTGTTTGTCACATTTTCTTAAGGTGCTTTAAGGTCAAACTATTATTTTAATGTAGCACCTGAATGGAAATAACTGACAACACTCTATACTGATATTGTTTGTCAAAATTTCTCTGTAGCTCAAATGATATAACTTGTCAAATCATAACCAAGAATATAAGTTTATATTCAAAGTTTTCTTTTAAACATTTCTATCTCGATATCATTGAGCACTTGTATGGAACCATACTTAGATAAACTTTTCTGATTTATCAGATACTAATTTCTGTTCAGGTATTAAGAAGTTTTATAACCAAACTCATTTCAGGACAGATAAATTTATTTAATATATTTATTTTCATGTAAGCTGGATCATGTGCCTTAACATTATCTTGCCTGTGTGTTTGCAGTATAACTCAAGAACAATTTTGACAGATCTTGAAACAAAAATTCACATAATGAAAATTTGGAAATGGTTATATTTAAAATTTTTACCATTGAAGTCAACTCATGCTGTACAAATTGCTTTTTAGTTTTGTCATTTTTATGAAGACAGAGGCAAAAACAAAGACATTAAATTTTTTTCTAGTAACTAACAAATGCTTTATTTAAGATAAATATCAGTTGGTTTTCTTATAAATAGTAAACAATGAAATTGCTCTATATATTTTGCTTGATTTTCAAAATGTTACAACCTAAAAAGGATGTGCATGTATATACATGCATACATAAATTTAATAGAGAATAATATAATAAATAGTTTTTGCAAACTTCCTTGCACTTTTGCAAACTACTTTGTACCATAAAAAGTTTACATGTTCTCTTTATTATATTATTCTCCATAAAATTGTGATAAACCTTTGAATATATGAATAGGGCTTTCATTTAGATAATTTATGAAATTTAAAAATATCAATAATATTAAGTGTAAATGAACAATATTATTAAACATCAAATACAATTTGCTCAGTCTAGTATCTTCACCTTGATTCCTATTGTCACATTGTTTCATCTGTTATATTTACTGGCTTTCTTCAGATATCTGTTGCAGTTGATAATCTGCCATAAATTTTGAACTGAACCTTTTATTCAATTCATGGTGGTAGAATGTTCTCTTTTTATAGGATACCTCATACCTTCTATTAATTCATTCTTGTGATAGTACTTGTCTCTTCCAGTTAACAATAGTATATGACTTTTTGCACAACCCAATCCAAAGAATGAACTCAAAATTGCCTGGTAACTTGATTTGCTTAATCAACACTTTTATCCATTAAGTTTGGTTTGAAATTCCTGGATGGTTACCAACTATAAAAGACACATAGATGGGCAGATAGTATAATAACTGTAAAACATTGTGATAACAGCATCCAACATGAGGACAATAGTGCAAATAAATTAGTATATAATGATAATTCTTTATTTGTTTATTTTATTAAAAGGATTTGTAACAAACTTCAAGCAAAATGTAGATTTTGCCACGTTACTACTATAACAGGCAAAGAAATGCAAGAAAAATTTATGCTCTAAGGTGGAAAGTCTACTTATAACAATTATTTTTAAAGATATTTTTCAAACCTATCAAATTTGTTTTTAATGTCTTCAGTATTCACATTTAAATACCTTGCTAAAATGAAGTGCTGAGAATGAGGACAATTTTTTAGTTAGATACATGGCACAATTAACAATTTAGGATCAATCAATGTTCTTTATAAATGTAACTTGTAGATTCATTTACTGTGACTGAACATTCTGTATTGATGATTTTTCTTAAAGTATTTCTAATTTAGGTGTAATAATTTACAAATAACAAAAATATGGAAGTTTAAGAAAAAAACTACTTAAAACAACTTAGTTAAATAATTTTTTAAGTTTGATAACCTCAAATTTACCTTATTTTCATGTAAGTATGCATTATTCAATCAAAATAATATGCAAAATTTTTAAATGTTTTTGTATCTGAAATAAAAGTAGTTCTCAGGAGTTTTTAGATTTTTACTTGTATTTTTTCAGTTTGGCAATCTAATCATTCTGTATATTTATAGAAGCTCTTGTAAAACATTTTTTGAAGCATGAAACATCATTTGATATAAATCAAAAGATTTTTTAAAGCCTTTTACTCTTCTTGATATCTTTGTTTATGATATTTGATGATTTTTTTCATAAACTATTATTTTTCTTAAAGATGTCAAGCTGTCTTTTGATTTTAATCACTATTTTCTACCTTATTTTATTTGTGTATTTTTTACAGAATAATCTTGCTCGGAAGCGTGAACAAATGAAACACATGAAAATGCCAGAACTTACTGAACTGGCTGAAAATCCTTCTGAGAGTAGTGAAACATCAAAAAGCACTAGTGTGGTAAATTCATCAGGAGCTACATTTACACAACCCCCACCTCCCACAGACAATATGGTTCTACCAAGTATACCAGATAGTTTTCTCATGGAACTGGGATTGTTTGTTGATCAGTATGCCAATTTTTGGTGAGTACCTCAATTTTACATTGTTTTATTTTGAATCTTAAGCATAGATGAAGGTATAACAATGTTATATTGGTAAAAAAAACAAAAAAAAAAACATGTATTTTGATTTTAGAAGTAAGCTAAATATATTTAAGTCTTTCACTATCTCATTCCATCATTATGATGATCAGTTATCACCCCACAAAATTTTTGAGAGTGTTTTAGAAATTGTGAAAACCAGATCTTCAATGGCCATTCAAAGTAGATCTAATCCTGGTGCATGACATGCTTGAATTGGTTGGTGAAAATTTGAAAATTAGTAATTTAAATAAAAGTTAATCCCAAAGTAATTTTTATCCTGCTTCATTTATATTTTCAAAATGTGTCCAAAACATTTATGTGCTATTTTCTGTATTATTTGTCAATAAATATGTATAGGCAAACATTTTATCTTAATATATCTAAAAACATTTAATACAGGCATAGATAGGTTGACAAAACATGAAAAAAATGGTTCCAAATTTATCTTGGTAGCTCAATTAGCCACAAAATTTTGATCATTAAAAAATTGTCAGTTTTCTGTCTCTTTGTGCTATTGGACTAGGAGCCAATTTCAACAGTGTTTAACTGGAGATGTTGGTTTTAGACTAGTTAAAAATCATTATAAATGTAATGTCATATAGTAAAATAAATATAATAATAATGGAACCAATAATTATTAGGTAAGACCAGCCTGAACATTGGGTAAAAATTGTGTTCTCAAAAATGAGATAGTTAAGACCTGACACAGAAGGGCATTTTGACAGTTTATACAAGCAAAGGCATCATGCTAATATGCTTAGCACAAAGTATATAATGATTATATAATAATGCAATGACATATGTGTGTGAAATATTGGAATTAACTAAGTCACTTTAAAACAAACTTAGAAATGCACAAAAATCAATGGTTCAATTATCCAGGGATCAGAGATATCATAGAGGTGATCAAGTAACAAAAATGAAAGTGGACAGGATCCATAGAAGGAACGATAACAGATGAAGCAAAAGGTTGTTTGATTGTTACTGAATAGATACTGTAAGAAAAGACCAGATAGAAGATGAAGAGATAAGGAAGGTAGGTTTGCTGATAAGATATTGCAGAGTTATGGAGTTGAAAGAAGTGGACACACAATGGCTGATAAGATGCAAGTAACTTCAATAAACATTCTTGTAGCAATGAATTTCTAATTAACAAAAAAATGTGTTTAATTTGTTTTGAAAGTGATGTTAATAAGCACCAAAATCTTAACTAAACCAAACATGATTGGAAATGAAAAATGGATTACCCACAAATATACTTTCTTGCAATTACTTTCCCAATTTAGTGAATAAAGCTTAAAAGTTGATATTGCCAAGATTTATTTTTACACAGCATACTTAATACAAATTTAACAGTTTTGCCTTCAATATTTAATCTGTAGGCTCAGGTTGAATATAATTTAGAGTATTATCTAAGATTTGAATTTTTAAAAAATGTCATTAATAATATCATGAACGTAACATCTACTTGATCACTATTCTATACAAAACATATTGACCTAAGTAAATAATAATACTCTTTTTAATGTTTTAAAAAAAAATCATTGTTTATGTCAAAAGTTATATAAGTGATTTTGTTTTGCTCCAGAATCACAGATATCTGATAAAGAAATTTATCAGCTCAAATAAAATCATACTCTAACCAAAAAGCATGCAAAGAACTGGAGATGACAGTATTCAAAAATTCACATCAGGATAGTCACATTTTTATTAGGTATCTAAAATTTAAGACATAGAGCTTGACAAAAATATAAAAAATGGTACCAAATTTATCTTGGTAGTTCAATGAGCAACCAAGTTATGACTATTCAGATTTGATCAGAACTTTGCAAATTTTCTGTCTCGTGTGCTATTAGGCCAGAAGCCAATTTTAACAGTGTATAACTGGAGATTCAGGCTTCAAATAAGTGAAAAAATCATTGTCATGTCATATAGGTAGTCTTGAAATAAAAGAAATATAATAATAATGGAATGACTATTAGATCCAATCCACCTAAACATTGGTGAAAATTGCATTCTCAATAGTTAAAAATTGACACAGAAGGGGAGTTCTGGCTGCTCATATGAGTTTAATTCTAACAGTTAATGCCTTGCAACTTAATATTTAAACTCTGTAATATCCATTGATGAAACAAGTCTGATTTAAAATGGAGTTCAGTTTGTTTGAGTTTTATGGCATATCAACCACTGTGGGTTATTTAATGCCAAATCCAGTTTATATATATATATATATATATATATATATATATATATATATATATATATATATGCCAAATATATGAATTTTAAATGCCTATTTTGTATGAAACATTTTTAGCAAGCTTATTTGCTTGCACACTGCAAAATAATTCTAGATATTTTTTGTTTAAGACAAGAATTTCCATTTGATTGTTGATTGTTTTGTTTAACGGCATCTCAACCTTAGTGGTCACTTTATGCCGAAAATGATTTTGAGTGACTTTAAAAGTCAAAAACGTACAGCTGGCAACATTATGGTTTCAAAAACGTACAGCTGGCAACATTATTTTTTACAAAAAACATATAGCTGGCAACATTATGGTTTCAAAAACGTATAGCTGGCAACATTATGGTTTCAAAAATGTATAGCTGGCAACACTATGGTTTCAAAAACAGATAGCTGGCAACATTATTGTTTCAAAAATTTATAGCTGGCAACATTATTGTTTCAAAAAAACGTATAGCTGGCAACATTATGGTTTCAAAAATGTATAGGTGGCAACATTGTTTCAAAAATGCATAGCTGGCAACATTATTGTTTCAAAAACGTATAGCTGGCAACATTATTTTTCCGGAAACATTATCTGAGGCCTTGCTGTTGGATGTAGTTTATTGCCATACCCAGGACGCGGATGTAGTTTATCGCCATACCCAGGATGCAGATGTAGTTTATCGTCATACCCAGGACGTAAAATGGAGTTCAGGTGGTGATGTTCATGTACTTGGTCATCAATACAAATTATGATGTTAGAAACAACAGTTATGGGTAAAATGAATGCACTATACCCTCTTTTTGATTTGTATGCACCTTGTGTTGTATGGGTACAGAGATATGAAACCAGCTGATTATTAAAGATGTGACATTGCTCTTCATGAAGGTGCAATTTTCATTTTTTTAAGTGTTGAATTTCTATGGTATTTTATCCACTAATTTTTTCAACTTAGAAATTTTTTGTAAAAGGTAACTTCAAAGCTTATATTAAACCTAACAAATTGACAAGTGTCCTTTTTTTTCTTTAAGATGGAACTATTTTGATATGTGTAAGGAGACACACCTCAGAGCACAACAAGTTTTAAAAACACCACTATGAAGATTTGAAAATGCAGAAAAACATGTGATTGCCATTGAAATAGTGACATAATTTAAAGAGATACTTAAAGTTTCTAAAATTGTAATTTCTTCTGGTTTGTAATCAATTTCCGTAATCCATTTCCTTAAGTTAAGCAATCCACTGACTGCATCACATATCTCCTGTTTGCTACAGCAGCCACTGTTCTGCTTTGTTATGCAAATTTTTATACATTCATTGACAGTCATAATTTACAAATGTAAAAAAAGAGACTCTCGGTATGTGGGTCCCACAAAGCTGCCATTTTTCCTTTTGGGATAGTTTACATGTGTAACCTGTCTGAATCCGTTTTTGTCCTGGAAGTAAGCCATTGTCTCTATTCTTACATTGACTGTTGCAAAAAAATATGTGCAACCCTGGGCCTTTTGGCTTGCAGCAATAGTTCACTACACTCCCCTCTAATATCATGATCACAGCAAATGCAACCAGGAGGAAGCCTCTTCTGCTGGTACTCCTCTGAGGGGGAGCAACATAAGCTTCATCTTCATATGAATCATTGGGCTCTTCTGCACTGGACTCTGCACTGCTACTTTTTAGGAGAATTGCCTGGTGATGTCAATCTCAAGTTGACTAACAGCTCACTTTTTGTTGAATAACCTTCATCTTCAATTAGAGAGTACAATCCCTGAAAGGGACACAAATCCTTCACATGACAGGGAAATCAATCACTCTGCACCGACTGTGAACTATTAACCTTGGTTTTGCATCTTGTCTTAAATTTGGTCAGACACCTCCTTTGCGGGGTCTTAACCCAGAAAATGTCCCTTATCTTGTATGATTCATGAGTATTCCATGGTTTTGGTGGAGGAGTTGCATCAATGCTCCATATGCAGATGTCATAGTTATATAGAAGGTGTGTAAACTGCTCTTTCGAGTAGTTTGTAACACCCAATTTATCATCTCTCAGTTGTGTCTTTGTCTTTGGGCAGAATGCACTCAAAGGCATGATGGACAGTAGCAACTGAGCAAAATTATACTGAGAGGTGCCCAGCCTGGGGAACAGCTGCCCAAAGCTGCACCCTCTCATTGCACCAGAGAGAAGGATCGGTGCTCGCACTGAGGCCTGTGCAACAGACGGTTACTGGGACTGCGGGCAATATTTGTTTATAGCCAGTGTGTATGCGCTTGGGCCTCCACCTTAAAAACTGACCTTGTGTCATAACTTGTCTTAGTGGGAAGACAGAGTAAATACCTAGTTATGTAGAAGGTTAGAGATTGTCCTTAGGTGTGACATTATGCCAGTAGACTGCCTCTGGTATGGAGTCCTGTTTTCTAGCTGCAATGGTTTTCATTTTTCTGTGACTCCTTTTGATTCCAGTTGAGTTCATTTATGCACAAATACCCTTGGGAAAGGTATGAATCCATCTCTTCTCCTCCCTCAGCTATGGGTTAAATGGCAACTTACTTTGGAAAAAAATCTTTCTCATCAGTCATATATCAAAAGATACATGATCACCCAGGCATATATCATGTATGGCACTTCACTGACTGACTTCTTTCTACTATACCAATCCCAATCAGTACATAAGCACCTCAGAATCAAAGCTGCACACCCCAGTAACTGAGGAATTTTCTGAAGTATCCACAAATGAAAGCTGCATTCTTGTCAGTTAAAATTTCAGTCAGTAAACTCCACTGAAAAAAGATTGATGTCAATTGGTTAGTGACACTGTTGGAGTCTTGTCAATGAAGTGTTCACCATATTGCAAACTGAGGTGGACCACAATCAGTAAAGGTTAGGAAATGTCCACTGCTATAGTGTGTTATCTATTGCAAACCTGCTCCAGGTGTTTTTCACTTTCTGTCAATGTACTGGTGCCAGGTCAGTAAATTGGCAAGCTTCACAATTTTTGCAACTGTTGTTGATACTGAAGGGTCGATAGACCTGGCAAAATATAGTGTCCTTTTCACACCCGGTTGTCCACTTTGTTGGTGGATGTTAGCCACTTGACACTTGCTCAACTCTTACAGTGATGCAACCTAGTTGTACTGGTTCATCTCCTTCCTTGTACAGCTCCAATCACCTCTAGGGCACTCTGATGAGGCAGTCTGATTTAGCATAAATTTGACCAACATCACATCCATTGTCAAGCAATACTCATTGACTAGTGCGCAAAGTGTTTCAAACTACCACCTTAACATCTTACTGGCTGCCCTTTTGTCTGATAACCAGTGATGTATGCACACATGGTCGGTAACCACGTGCAAGACTGTCAACTGCCATTGGAGGGCAAGGTTGATGCCTTATATCATTGCATCTGTTATGGGGTCCTCCCCTTTTTCATATAAGTAGACTCGACCAGAGTGTGACTTGGACTGCTGTATTTAAACCCAGAATCAGTCAGAATATAGAGAGAGAGTGAGCAGAGATTGTGATTGAGTTGGAGGTAGAGTAATAGTGTGAGGTAACTGCTTGTAGAGGTCACAGTTACAAGCACGTAGACTCTAAGGAAGACCTACTTCGAGACTGTACATATATATATATATATATATATATATATATATATATTATTATTATTATTATTATTGCTACTAACTGTGTTCCTGGATTTACTAACAGTATTACCCATTGTATTATTGTGTAAATACATTTAATTTCTTATATTTAATTCTTGCATTTGTCATTCATTGGAGACCAAATTTCATCTCGGAATCCACAACAGCATCAAATTCTGATAAATTAATATGCTTAGCATCCTCAACAATGCCTCCGTTTACTTGAATGCCACTTCCATGGCCAAAAAACTGGCTTCCACCCATACCTTTAGGAATAGAAACTCATCATCACACATGAGAAAGAATTATGTCTTTAGAAAGAGAAAAGATTAAAATTTTGTTTACATAGAATTTTTATCAAAATAGTCTTGAAAATAAGTGAGTTATCAGCAGGTGAAATGGAAGGAAATTTTACTATTTTAATACACAGTAAACTACGGCAGTTTGGGATACCTAATAATAAAAATTATAATTTTCTTAAAAACAGCCTTTGTGTCCAATACTTTTGCATGTTATTAGGTTGGTGCAAAAATAATGACGTAATAATGTCGTTTTTTGACGTATTTTTAACGTCAAAAAACGACATTATTACGTCATTATTTTTGCACCAACCTAATATATATATATATATATATATATATATATATATATATATATATATATATATATATTGTGACAAGTAATTGAGAATGAATTATGATATGAAGAAAAACAAAGATATTTAACAGAAAAATCAGTATATTTTCAAAAAGATTTTTTCATTCAACTAAAAAATAGAAAAGGGTTATTCAATAAAATCACCTTCAGCTTTTGGGATATCTTCACTGCAATCACAGAAGTGACAACATAACCAGACCAGGTGGTTCCCATTCACATTGGTCATCATATCTATGAGTGTAACCTTTAATAAGTCTTTTGTATTGTGGAACTATTTTTGATTTTCTCCTGACAATGCAGCAGTCCAGGAGAGCAAGGAGATCACATATTTGAAGTGACATAATCATGAAAAATTTTGACTACTCTTAGGTTACATGGGAGAGAACAAAGTCCTGTTGGAACATGTACAGCAATCTTCTTGATCAAGAACTTTACTACTGTGTCCAGCATATTGACATAGGCATTAGCATTGACCTTGAAGCCTTGTGGGAAGAAGTGAGGCAGCATGACGACCTTCATTGCTCATGACTCTCAGACTCATACATGATATATATATATATATATATAACTCTGAGTATCTCTATGGGTTCTGCACAAATCCAACTGTCATTCCTCCTGTTCACCTGGCCATTTTCAAGAAGCTGGCTTTGTGTCGCTATAATAGATGACTAGTGTCATGAACATGTTGTGCCTTTTCATTTCCGATGTCAGATTGGAAGCCATGTTAATGTTCTCAATAAGTCTGAAAGAGAAATAGGAATGTTAAAATTTTGCATGTTGTGTCGCATAACATCAGGTTGCATTACACTTGTGACCTTTTAAAGATATCTCCTCAAATATTTGGTGCATCTTATCTCTTTCTCTCAAGATGGTAAAAATAAATGTGTACATGTGTTGATTATTTTCTTATAAATTCAGCTGAAGACAATAAAATAGTTTAAAGTAATAAAAAGAATTAAGATCAGCTTAATGTTTTTGATTTAATCTCTCTCATTTCTACTCTTAAATCATTTAAAGATGTACATAAATCTACCTTACTCTGCATAAATTTAATTTTTAGAAATACTTTTAATGGTATAAATCAACTTGATTATTTTTGCATACAGGGTGTGACAAATACCTCCCTCATATCTCTCTCCCACATAATGGTAATACATTAGTGGCAATGGTGTCTTCATCTAGCTAATTTCTTACCATTATGTGGAAGGTATTTCTACCTCACACTGTATAAATCAATCTGAAGATTTTTTAAAAAATTTGTGTTATATCTGATTTTAAATGTAGGAAGCTTGAGATAAGGAGAAGCATTCTTTCCTCCCAAATACCAAACATTTATGAATTTTTTGCCAAATATTTATGCTTATCATTCCCATAATAAACTTGTTATTTTTCTAAAATATTCAATAATGCTACACTTATTTTGGAACTGTCAGAAGGTGAAAATGTTCCATAATGAGAGAGTTAAAGAGCAAAGGTATGATGTTTTAAAAGAATATCTGCTTGTCTAAATCCTTGTCAGGAAGTAAAAACTACTTTTTTATTGGTCCAAACATAGATTAATGATTGTTCTTATCTGCTTTGCTCTCATTTTTGTACTCGCAAGTCCCATGATCAGAACTGAAGATTGCAATTATCTGTATTGTTAACATGTTGCTAAGGTGTTATCTAGCAATTACACTTGATCATCTGTAACAGAAGGCTGTTGTCACAAGTAAAAAATGGAGGAATTCCGAAAGCAATGTATTTTATTGAATGAAAGTTTTACTCAAAATCAGCAGAGGTAAGATTGCTATGTTCTCTAAAAATATGCACTTAGTACAAACTTGTATTCTTAGTATATTTTTTTTTTTGCTTTTCTATCTAGGTCTGCTTAATACAGAATCTATACAGCTTTCATGCACTTTTCAGTTGTCAATGAGTTTTTATTTACTTTATAGTTATTAATATGTTAACTTTATGGGACATTTTACAATTGATTTCTAATCTGTGGTCATTTACAATCATTAGCACAAATATATGCAAACCTACTAACAAGTAGGAACTATTTTCTGTTTTGTCTACATTTGAAGCTTATGAGAAAGAAAGCTGTTTCATATTAACTTAATATATTCATGTTTCACTTATTTATATTCCATTCTTATAATAAGAATTATCTTATTTTTTAATGAGAAATAAAAACTTTCCATTGATGGTTTTCACTCAATTGCACTGGAGTCAGTCATTGGTGCTTACCTTTACTTTTGGATTTGATTATTAAAACTTCAGGAAATTCTACTATCAGGCCTTGTATCTATTTCAGATAACTGGGGTGTTTATCAATAAATGATACAGTAAACTCCAGCACCATCATTAGATTACTTGTAATTTTCCTTACAGTCATTTATAGAAAGTCTAATATTGCTTTTCTGATGATAAGTCTGCAAATTATTCCTTCCTTTTTGATAATGCTCCTGGATCCAATTGATTCTTCCATTTGTGTGCTGGTTATATTTTAACATATCATTTTGTACAGGGTGGGATTGCAAGGCCCCACTACATACATTTTAATATTTTTTACTCCTAGCTAGAAGAAATAGTAGATTCATTCCTCTTTTGGTTTTGAATTCAGTTGAATTCTACTTCTTTACTGATTTCCTACCAAAGAAAGAGAGCTTAATCCTCTCAGCTGTTTTAGCCATAGCTGAGGAGAGAAGAGGTGAGTTCTTGCCTTTCCTAAAGGCATTAATGTAAAAACAAACACAATATTTGACTTCAAAATAGTTAAATTGGTTTTTATTTTCTCAAAAATTTTATACTGACAGCATAAATACATAGAAATGTAATTTTTTTATAAAGTTTGTTATTTCATACATTAGGTTTAGCATGACAGTGTTTCACCTAATTTTATTGGTTGGTTTTACATTATTTAAAAAAGAGCAGATATTTAAAGAAAGAGATGACAACAGGTGTGTATATTTTACGAACTTATATATATAATCTCTGCTTATGCATTAGTTTATTCATTTAAAAGCAAATTAAATTTATAATTATTTATAAATTATTACTTTTATCTTACTGTTTTTGACATTAAAACATTGTCCAAGGCTGGTTCATTGTTAACATTAAACTTTTAATAAAAAATGATGAAATACATTATTTTTGTACATCATTATTTTTCTTTAGTAAATTTTACAGTTGCTACTACTAATTCAGTTGTGAAATTTTGTGCTTCTAACAAGATTTAACAGAAGAGATTTCAATGAAAAAAAAATTTCTACATATAAAAGTCAGTGGCATTGCTTTTTAATACACAAAACATGTCATGTTATGTTTTTAGATTTTCTTACGCATATGTGATGAAAGCCTGCTTAAATTTACAAGTGTCTCCTAGGGCACAGAGCCTGATGTTACCCACAATAGCAAAAATATATTGCTAACATTAAAACACTGTCATATAACAGGCAATGCTAATATTTTATATTGGTACCTTCAAAGATTTTCTAAAAATGAGCATAGCATGATTAAGAAGGCCCCAAACTTGATAAAAACAAAGTTTTATCATCAAAATGTTTGTTATTATTAAGAGGAAAGACCAAACTATTTTACTATTTTATAAATTTTTTTAATCCTTTCTAGCATGTTTGAAAGTTAGGTTAAAAATCTTGTTTTGTTTTTTGTATCAGCAGGTGAGTCAAAGATTAATATGGGAAACACATTGTTTTGAAAATTCTTGCAAAAATAAATACTTGTCAGATTTTGATAAAAATTTCAGGACTCATTCACAAATAAATAAAATTATTTTTGAAATATTTTTTTTAGAAAATCTTGGTAAAAATATATATTTTTTTTTACTTCTGTTCAACCCCACTTAATTTTATGAAATTACAAGAAATTAAAATTCTAGAATCTTCATATTTAAATTAGTTAAAAGTAGAACTCCTTGTAGAATTTAAATCATCAATTTATTTTTGTCAAACAAACACCATTTACTGAAAATCTGCTCTGAATCATAAAATATAAACTGCAACAAAACTATGACATTACTTGATTAGAAAAGCTTTTAATTGCTTTTATAAATATAGCTATATTAAGGACACTAATGTCTTAAGAAAAAAAATTCCAGTGAATAATGAATTTTTACAAGAATTGTTTTTATTTTTTTAAATTTGAATTAGAAAATTTAAGTTTTAAATCTTTTAAAATTCTGTATTAATTTCAGTGGTTTTGATGATATTATTATTAAGTGAAAACTATCTCCACTAATCATAAATGGAAAAGCTTAATACAAATCATCAAACACCAATATTTTAAAAATAATTTTTTTTTTTATGTGTATAAACATGACATTTTTTTTTATAAGTACAGGCAAGCATACACAACATTATCAGAAAATAAGAGTGATGATTATAGTAAATTTAAAGCCAAAATTTCTAAAATTCAATAAACCATTACATTATGGAGAATATTTTTCTAAATTTTAAAGAATACTGAGTACTTAAAAATTAAATAAAAAAGATGCTCATATATATCATTTTCTTCAGTTATGTTTTACAAATAAAGTCTCCATAGAAGAACATCACCTTGTCAAACACATCAACATGGCTACTGTCAGTTAAAAACACAGCTAGTATCTGGTTAAAAACAATCCATTTCTGCATTATTTTAAAGTTAAAGTAAATTATATTTGTTTCAAATCAGATTAATTAAACTTTAAATCAGCTAATATTCCTAATATAAAGTTTCAGAAAAGTATATTTTAATTTTTGGAAGATATTTTTTAATAAAGAGAATTATGTGCTGAAAGACAACTAAAAGCTATTTTACCAAAAAAAAAAAAAAAAAAAAATTCCTTTCAGTCAATTTAAATTAGTTTTTGAAATAGAGCAAAATATTTTGTTTATTGGAAATATTAAATTTAATCTATTAGTTTGAAATTAAAACTAAAATAAAAGCTTCAAGAAAGATTTTTCATTTTTAAAAATTCATTTTAAACCTTAGGTATCATGTTTTTTGTGGTGGTTCCTAATTTTACGCCATTGATGTTTATGTCATTTTAGTAATCTGAGTACTTAGAAATGGATTTTTGATGAAATCATTTATAGATCATACAAATTTTAAAGTTAATGAATTCTAACTGATCAAAGCATTATTCCAGAATAATAATAGTTTTATAGATATATATATATATATATATATATATATATATATATATATACTGATTACACATGAAAAGTTTTACCAATATCATCCACTCACACTCTGTCTCTATTTCATTTGGACATAGATATTTCCCATTATTAGAAGGCCCATGATGAACAGTTCACTTGCAAGGCAGTGAGAGTTAACTGGAGATGCCCATTTCATCTTCTACAAGTAACATGATAGGTCATACCATCTTCAATTAAACTCATGTTCAGAAATATATTTATTTTCACTATATTTTCAAATGTAATATTTATTTAAAAAATCTACTCTGTTCAAAACTCTTTAATTATAATTTGTAGAATAAATTATCACTTAAAAATTATTTTCTTTTGAGGAATGAAGATGAAGTAACTTTGTTTCTTGAATATATGGAGCCTGTGGTGTGTCTGTGTATAATTTTTTATGTTAAATTTATTCTATTGTAATCAATTTCTAATTGCTCTTTCAACAGGAATAATTTATATCATTTGATAGAAGATCTGTTGTTTATTTAACTAATATTAGATATTGGTTTTGACTTGTTTTTACTAGCATCTTTCATTGTACTTGTTTATTTTAGAAGTAACATAGCTTGTAATTAATTGCTTATTACTAAATGTTGAATGAAGATTTTTATTTTTACTTACTTTGCTAACACTTAGAAATGGAAAAGAAAAGGAAATGCCAAGTCACACATATATAATGACAAATTTCAGTTTCTTTTTCATTTTCTATATGATAGGGAAAGGTAGCAAGCCACTTATCTGATGAGATTGTGTGAACTGATTGCAGAACTGTGGGGGACTTTAACAGGAGAAAAATTGCTATGAACAACAAAGGGTAGGGACTTGTGGAGAGCTATGATCGCCTATGTCCTGAAATCAAATAGTTGTTCCCTAATAAGTGACTTCATTAATTAAACTTACTACATTCATTATATCCTTAATAATCCTTCTAATAATTTCATTCACTCATTAACTTTACAACCAATGATCACATTCTTTAGAATTTGTACTTAAAATCAGTTATTTTAACAATTTAAAACAAGTCTCAGTACTTACATTATTTGGACTGTTATCCTCTTCTCCATTGCTATATTCACAGCATTTCAGCTATTGTATGCTCTGGCCTTCTTCAGGTGATTAGAATTTCAAACCAAACCCTTTATTTTGTCCACCGAGGTAGATTGTTCTAGTTCCACATGTCATGCCTCTTCCAGAGCTTATATTGCAAATTTTATGTTGTTATTCATTGCTTTTATCTAGCACTTCTTATTACTGGTTCCCATATTGTATTCATTTCTATGCTTGGTCTACTCAGGAGATTTTTGTGGCCTAGCATATGTGCTGATTCCTTAAGTGAGAAGAAAAAAAACAAAAAAAAAAAAAAGTTCTACGTGAATATAAGAAAAAAAAAAAAAAGAGAGAAAATTTTCTTTTTGGACATTAACTTTACAGTAGTAACAAAGACACAAATTCTACACAGGAAAATTTTTTTTTTTCCGTACTAAGGTTTCAGAATAACAGACAACAAAGACCTGAAGTCTAAACTAAAAGAAAAATACTAACACATAATTATGGTAAATATGGAAGATTTTAAGGCAACCATATTGGAACTTATGAAAATACAATTTGAGCAGCAACAGAAAAACGAACAGAAACATCTGGAACTACAAGAATTATTGCTACGGGTAATAACAAATAAAGGGCAAAATTCCGAAAATGAAACAGTTCTCTTGCAAAATACTATATGGAACTCTATCAAAGATATCACGTATAAACCAGACGAAGACAAAACCTTTGCAGCTTACTTCAGAAGGTACGAAGATTTATATTTGATTGTGGGAATTGGTCAGACGCGAGAAAAGTACGTCTACTACTAAGAAAATTAGGGTCTAGCGAACACATTAAATTTGTAGACTACATCCTACCAAGGAAAACAAATGAGTTAACTTTCAAGGAAGCCATAAAACTGTTACAGAACTATTTAGCCCAAATACCTCACTATTCCACAAAAGATGGAAATGTCTGAATCTAACAAAAAAGGACAGCGAAGACTATATAATATTCGCTTCCATTGTAAATAAACACTGTGATGACTTTAAGTTATCTGAACTCAGCCCGGACAATTTTAAATGTTTAATATTCGTTCAAGGCCTGGTTTCAAAGAAAGACGCGGAGATCAGACGCAGAATTCTTACAAAACTGGAGAGTGAACCAGATTTGATGCTAAAAAATAGGCTGAAGACTGTCAGAGATGTATAAGCGTGAAGAAGGACTCGAAAGATATAGAAGAATCTGGTATCGCACACATACGTAAAGTAAGACAAACATGTTTTTGCACATCCTCAAAAACAAACCAAACCAATTTTCCCTCCTCAAAAACAGATCAAACAAATTTTTCTACTTCAAAAAGTCGATATCAGAAAAAACTACCACCCAGTCCATGCTATCGCTGTGGGACTTTGCATTGGTATAAAGGCTGGCCATACCGCTTCAAGACTTGTCTGTCGTGCAAAAAAGTGGATCATAAAAGTTCTCATTGTTGGACTAGGAAAGAAAGCAAAATCAGAGTAAGAGTCACGAGGACTGACCAAGCGGATGAGACAAACATATGAAAATACGTGCAAGTAGAAATGTTAAACAGAAAAGTCAGACTACAATTGCATTCTGGATTGGATTTAACTATTAACGTACAAACGTGGAGAAAATTGAACAAACCGACCATGTTGAGAACCGATAAAATTGCTAGGTTGGTAACTGGGAGAAAAATAAAATTTGAAGAAGTTATTCCAAATGTGACATTCAATGGAATGACCAAAAAATTAAAAATGTATGTGCTAAGAAATACAGAAAATTTATTTTGAACAGACTGGATGCAGAAATTCGACCTCTGGGATTTACCAATAAGTACGTACTGCCAAAAAGTGAAAAGTTTATCGACCGAGGCAGATAAATTAAAGGAGAAACTAAAAGAGAGCTTCCCCGAAGTATTTTCAGCCGGCCTCGGGAGGTGTAAAAAAATGGCAGCAAATATAGAAATAAAAGAAAATGTACACCCTATCTTCAAGAAGAAAAGGAATGTACCTTTTGCTTCAATAGAAAAATAGATCAAGAGTTGGATAGACTCGAAAAAATCGGTATATTGACAAAAATTGAATATAGTCAATGGGCTGCATCTACAGTTTATGTCAAAAAGAAATCGGGGGAGATATGAGTATGCGCTGATTTCTCAACAGGATTAAATGCAGCGATTAAGGATTACCACTATCCTCTACCCAGTCCAGAAGAAGTTTTTGCAAAACTAAATGGAGAAAAATTTTTCTCAAAAATAGACTTGAGCAAAGCGTACCTACAAATACCAGTAGATGAGGAAAGTACGAGATTATTATGCATAAACACACACAAAGGATTATACAAGTTCCAAAGATTACCATTCAGGATTAAGGTCGCGCCGGCAATATTTCAACAGATAATGGATATTATGCTAGGCGGACTTGATTTCACGATTGCATACCTGGATGACATACTGGTAAATAGCAAAAACATTGAGCAACACTGGGAACACGTTCAAGAGGTTTTTAGGAGAATACAAAACTATGGTTTCAAGGTAAAAGAAAACAAGTGTGATTTCTTTATGAAGGAAATAAAATATCTGGGACATATCATTGATGAAGAAGGAAGACAACCAGACCCAAAAAGGACCATAGCAATAAAAAAAATGCCAGCTCCAAAAAATGTAACCGAATTACAAAGCTTCTTAGGCTTAGTGAATTATTACCACGAATTCATTCCAAACATGCATAAATTACGCGCAACCCTAAACGAACTGTTGAAGAAGGAAAAAGTTTGGAAGTGGACAGATGAATGCCAGAAAACATTTGACAAAATAATTAAGACGCTAACTGCGGATCTATTTTTAGTGCACTATGACCCAAAATTAGAAATAATAGTCGCAAGTGACGCGAGTGCCTATGGAGTCGAGGTATGTATACTGCATAAAATGCTGGATGGGACACTAAAACCAATCACGCATACTTCAAGAACTTTACTACCAGCAGAGAAAAATTACTCACAAATCGAAAAAGAAGCGCTGGGAATTATTTTTGCAGTTACAAGATTTCATAGATATATTTACAGTAGATTTTTTATTTTACAGACAGACCACAAGCCGTTATTAACAATATTCGGATTGAAGAAAGGTCTACCTGTTTACACTGCAAATAGGTTGCTAAGATGGGGTACAAATTTACTGAACTACAATTTCAAATTGGAGTATCTTCCCATGAACAAAATTGGACATGCAGATGGTCTCTCAAGACTAATACCTAAGAAAACGGAGCCATTGGAAGATTCCGTAATTGCAGCCCTATGACATGAAGAAGATATCAGGACATCACTATGTAGTACAGTTCAAAACCTCCACGTCACACTACAAGAGATAAGAAATGAAGCAGAAAATGATGAATTCATAAAAGAAACAAAAACAAAAATTGCAGAAAAAAATAAAAATGTATCAGACAGTTTTTCATCATGTGACAATGTTCTACTATATAACAAAAGGGTAGTAATTCCAAAAACACTACAAAGACGAATCCTAAAGGACTTCCACATGGGCCATCCAGGAAAGAATAGAATGAAATTGTTAATGCAAAGTTACGTATATTGGCAAAACATGGATCAAGACATTACACAGATGGTGGAAAAATGCAAGGGTTGTTCCTTAGCAGCAAAAGCACCGCCGATCATCCATAAGTCATGGCCAGAGACAGATCGACTGTGGTCAAGAATTCATATAAACTTCGCTGGTCCAATAGATGGTTTCTACTATTTGATCATAGTAGACAGTTATAGCAAATGGCCAGAAGTGTTTCATTGCAGAAAACCTACTTCTGAAACTAACATAAATTGCCTCCACAAGCTGTTTGCTTGCTTCAGAGTGGTTGATTGTCTAGTCACTGATAATGGGACACAGTTCACATCTGCGGACTTTCAAGAATTTTGTGAAATTTTTCAAGTTAAACATATCAAATCCCCGCCATATCACCCAAGATCAAACGGGCAAGCGGAGAGATTTGTAGACACACTCAAAAGAGCGTTAAGGAAAGCATATGACGTGCCAACAGAAAAGGCGTTGCAACAATTTTTACAAGTATATTGAATTACACCAAACAGTGCTACGCCATCAGCATTATCACCCGTGGAAATGATGTTCGCCTGAAAAATCAGATCAGTATTTGACAAATTGCTACCAAACAAACAAAGCAAATACCAATGTCATGTGTACCAAAAAGAAAATTTCACCCAGGAGAGAAAGTTTTTAAGATGTATAAAAACAATACGTCCTACTGGGAGCAAGGTACAATTGAAAAAAGAATTGGGAACATGGTTTACATAGTACAGGGCCCGAAATTCTCACATAAAAGACATGTAAATCAAATAAGAAAGAGGCTGTTAGATGATTCTAACGGTCCACCTCAGGAAAAAGAAGTGATTGATATAATATTCGACACATTTGATATGCAAAGGCCGCAAACAATGTCTGAACCACGAAAATTGACCAAGAAAAGAAAAATCACAGAGCCTTTGATAATAAATCCAAAGAGGAAAAAATACTAAAGACCCCTGAGACGCAAAAGCTTTGGAAGTGGGGTGTTATGGGAACTTACCTATAATGATAATGGACTCTTCCTGACACTATAAATACTGCGCCTTTCAAGAGGTATAATGAATGAGTGGTGTAGCGAGTCAAGACAATATTAGTTCACTCTAAACCAGACGGACAGTCATTACTAACACCTTCAACTTCTTGTACTATATTTCTGTTGTAATATATCTTTGTTATTCTACTCTTGTGTTTGTGTTGTTCTTCCTTGGTTCTAACCTTGGACCATAACTGTGGTGCGAGGATATTGGACCATGACACCAGTGATGTTGTCTCTCTATTATTTCAACCTCATCCCATAGGGGGCAGTGGTCTCCCTTTTCCCTCCATATATGGTCAACTACAATGGATAAAGACGTTGGTTAGATCCAGTGACTAGACCCAAAGAGTTATGAGTTCAATACCAGGCTAAAGCAGTGGTAAACCAAAAAACTTGAAGAGTTGAGTTAAAGGGAAATAACTGAGACGTCCTGAAGGGATGTGACACATGGAACTAGAACAATCTGCCCTAGTGGATGAAAGGGTTTGGTTCAAAATTCCAATCCCCTAAAGAAGGCTGGAGCATACAATGACTGAAATGTTGTAAATATGGCAATGAAAATGTGGATAACAGTCCGAATAATGTAAATAATCATGATACCTGATCTCAGTGATCTAGACATAAACCTCAGTATCAATTTGAACTGAACTTTATTTGCATTATTTTAAGTGGTATCATTTACTCTTAATATTCATCTTTTATTGCTTCAGTTGAAATATTTTATTATTTTGTTTTAAATTTTATTTACTGAGCTCTGATCCTAATTAACATAACAATATTTTATGTTGGTAAACCACTAAGTAAAGCCTAAAACACATTTTACACACTCTCCTTTGTCAGTGCACTTCAGTGACTAATGAAACACTATACAGTGAACATTTCAGGTCAAAATTCAGTTAATAACTACTTGCAAGGCTGCAAACCTACTGATTCACCTTAATACACATATTTAGAAATTCTCATTATTAAAATTGGTAATTATTTTTTAATTCATACTGAAATAGACTCTCTAATTAAGCTATTTCTTCCAGTATAATAATATTTACATTATATAATAATTATCAATTATTTTGATTTTCATTATTTTCTGTTTTTACTTTTAAAGACATTTAAAATTTTATTATAACTTTGGAGTTTAAAAAAATAATTTAACTTCATTACTCACTATTGAAAGTCACCTATCTGTAATGAAGATGGTCAAGGTAAATGCAGGTGAAAAAATATTTTCTAGGTTAAATAAAATGTAAATCATACCAATTTTAAGCTTTTTAAGCAAAATGATCTGTAACATAAACTACTTGTTGAAAGATGAGCAGACTAACTCATGACACATACCTGCCAAAACTTGTCAAATTACATAATATAACCACAGAGCTGTAAACTGCTCAGTTACTAAAACCCTGTATTTTATCTACATTCCTAACATACACAATTTCAAAATGATCTAAAAGTACCTTTTTATATATATGCCCACAATTTGAGGGTTTTTGAAAATCATTACAGAGATTTAGGTTTCATTACATTTTTTATAAGAAGTTTGAAAGGTATATTATTTGGCAGGACAAAAAGTCTAAAACCTTATGTTTTATGTACATCTACAACATACCCTATTTTAATAATAATAAATTTTATAAATTAAATATTTTCCAATTTTATGAGTAAGACAATTTAGAAATTTTTTCTTTTTGGTTAAAAGTTAAAGTGGAGTAAAATGTGTTTCATCTTCATCAGTTGATGCTCTTTTGTTTCTGGAAAGGAAAAACACTGTAGAAAACAGCAAAAAAGATATGTGCCATTTATGGAGCCAGTGCAATAACTGAGAATATTGCACATAACTGTTCAATAGGTTCAGAAGTAGAAATTTTAATCTGGAAGACCAAGAAGATTCTGACATTCCTGTAATAATTGATTTGACCCTGAGTGAAGACATATAAAGATTTTTTCTTCACACTCCCTCCTCTTCTTGACTTCCATCTCATAGTTAAAAAGAAACTTGGAGTGTGTTGAGAAACAATTTTACCTAACAACCCAGGAAAATTTAAACATAAATTGTCCATTGTCTTCTGAGTGCTTATCAAAGAGTTTTTTTAATACTTATTTGATTGTGGCTATATATATTCATTGTATATTATTTGGTACTTTATGTGGTGGTTATTCTATAGTGGTAATATTAGCTATTTCTCTAAAAGGAAATATTTGGCATTCATTGACTGAGCAGCTTGTACTGTTTTTCAGTTGAAATTTATAAAAGCTTTCTTTTAAAACACTTTTTTTAGGAAAATGGGTTTCTCAAGTCCAGTAGCTTTTATTGCTAATGGTTTATGAAATTTGAACACAATCAGGAAATAATGTAAAATGTATATTCAAATTCTCCCCATAAACCAGGAAAATGGTTTAAACTATAGAAAAATTAAATAACAAATAATTTCATTGGTTATCAACCAAACCTCCATAAATGAAACATTGTTGCTCAAATTGATTCAGCAGGAGGTCCTTGTCTCTGGCAGGCTACAAGTGATTGGCAAGACCCATGCAAGATTGACAGGTTTTGGTGGCTGGCAAGAGCCCCAGTTTATAGAAGTACCTCCTCTCATCTGCAGATTGATTTAGTGAAGGCTGTCATCTGGGTAATTTTGTGGTGAAAAGTTAGCTTACCTTTATCAGATATTTGGAAATTTTAAAAAAAATTTTAATTGGTATCACTCCATGCAAGGCAGTAAATCCACTAAAGCACTAGGGGTTACAGGATTTGGAAGAATTAGGAACAGAAACAATAATGAGCAGAAAGAGAAAAGAGTAATCAGGAGGATAGTAGATAGTGATTGACATTGCATTTAAATTTTTGCAGATTAAAGTTGGCTGGGAAGCATGGAGCCGAAAAGGAGTTTCACAAGCGAGAAGTGCAAGAAAAAAAATTGTTAGCATAGAATCTAGCCAGCTCAACTGTCAATTGATGAGATCTAGTACACTTAAATCCAAAAGTCTAGGTACCATAGTGAAGTGCTCATCTGAACAATTACCATAAAAGTATTTATAGAAAAGACACAGAGGCAACCTTACAGCAGTGGGAAAGTGACTGAAGCCAAGCTGCCAGATCAAGATCAACAATATTACTGATTCTTCTTTGGATCTTATCAAGGAGCTCAAGGTAATTAGCAGGGGTATTGGACTATATGTGACAACAGTATTCTAAGCATGGATGAATGGTAAACTTATAATTATGTAAGATAGATTCTGGAGAAAAAAAATTGTCTCACATGACACAGTGAACCAACTTTCTTAGCAGCTCAACTGAGAATGTGAGCCCAAGAAGGTGCAACAAGTCACTCTCCTGGAGGTTACCATCAGCCATGCTGATGGAAGACAGCAAGATAACTCTCAGATGATTAATGGAGAGATGTTTAGTTTTGGAGTTGTTAAAATTAACAAGCCATCTTTTGCCCTAGTTAATGACATCAGCTTTTGACCTTGTTGGACTGATCAGCCTTACTATCGAGGCTGGAGTAAATGTTTGTATCATCAGTGTAGATGCCAAGTTAAGAGCTGATGTCATCGGGAAGGTCATTCATGAAAATTAAAAACAGAGTAGGACCAAGGCTAGAATCCTGGGTCACACCTGCATTAGTACCAAAGGATCTAGATGATAGAAAAGACTGGATCAGTTCAAAAGAAAGTGTCTGGAGACACCTTAACATTTCAGCTTGTAGAGAAGACCTGAATGTTTTGAGATGTCCAATGATACAGCTTGGCTTCACCGTTTTTATCTAGAGTATGATACTCTTTCTGCAGTTATTGTCAGTACAACAGCAGTTGACTGGAGAAACAAAAGCCATATTGCTTGTCTGAGAAAAGTTCCTGTGATGAGAGATGACAAACCAATTCAGCATTGATTTTAATTAAAGCATTAAAATTTAAAAGACTAAAATATGTTAGATTAAAAGTAACTTTAAGAATCCAGTATAGATTATTATTAAAAAAATTTGCCTAGATATTCCTTTGACACTGTTTATTGGCATCTCAATTATGATTTTAACATTGTATATGATACAATAATGATTAAAATACTTAAGACTTAGCAAGAATAACATTTTTGTTTTAACAATGCTTCACTGTATCTTGGAAATCAGTACCATTCTACTGACTGAACAGAAAACAGAATAAGAAATATTTCAAGATATAAATTATTTATTCCTAATTTCTTTCAGATAAGTATGTTTTTTTATATAAACTCAAAGACTGTTCTATGTATATTTAACCAAAGCATAAAATAAGTGTATGTTAAAGATTACATTCTAAGATCTTTGATAATAGCTGTTTAGGGTTTTTGTGTTATTAAAATATATTTTTCATTTATAATATTTGTATGCAATTTGTTTATATTTCAGTTCATCTCGTAATATTGAGTTTCAATTATATGCAGTCACATTGTTTTTACTTTTGTGTTACTTTTTGAGGTTGAAATGTAAATAATCATTCTTCAAATTATTGATTATTTTTATTTTTTTCCGTATCTGTGCAGTTGATCATTTAATTATGTATCTAGTGCTTTCATGTATAGTCTTTATATCACTAATCAGTCTTGACTTGAAATCATGGACTTCTATTTTGCCATACTTCTGAAGAGAAATAAAAACTGCAAGAGAGTTATAATGATTTTTTAAACAATGACCAGCAGACATTTTAACCTTATTCATTTCAGTTGTACAAGAAATAGTTAAACATGGTTCATTGTTTTTCATGATACATATTAATCTTTTGATCTTGTAGATACAAAAAACAAAGTTTTGGCCCATCTTCAAATTTATTATCCATCAAGCATGCTTAAAATATGAAAGATGATGGTAACAAAAAAACTTTCTTGTAGGTAATCAATATTTGATTAAGAAACAAGAATTGTGTTTTGTTTTTTTAACACATCATACTCCAAACATGGATGAATACTGAGATGTTTTTTGTTTTTTTTTATGAGTAGATAAATGTGAACAATAAAGAGTACCAAATAAAATAAAAATGCAAAGAGTTGTGACTGAGAGTTACAAAGCCTAAATAAAGCAAAGCATGAAGAAATGTGCTGCTCATGACAAGAGTGGAAAGAATCTGTTTTGTTAGTTTCTTGACACCTAGAGGACAGAGGTTTTCTTTGTTTTTTAATACAATCCAACTGGCCTGTATGTTTATCTGCCAGTTTTTGTATAAGGGTGGCTCTGAAAGCAATACCACCTATTTTATTATATTGGCTCATGTTGTCAGAGGCAGATGTTGGTGTTGTAGCAGTAATGTTTAAACCTTCCTGCTAATAACCTATAATTTCTTTTTACCTTGTTAGAGTTAGCATTTGTGTAGCAGTCTGGCAAATTGACATCTGACTTGAAAGTATGTGCCAAAAAGTGGTTGTCTTTATTGGTGCAGATTTTTATGAGTGAGGCCTGTAGCCTCATTGCAGGTGAAAATACATAGCCAACAGTGATAACTATACAGAAAATATTTTTTATAACTGAAATCTTTCTCTATTCAACAAATTCTATTTAAAACAAAAAGAGATTTTATATTATACAAAGAACTTTAACTTTTTATTTTGATAGGTTTAAAGATAAGGTAAGATGGAAAGTGGTGAGATGAAGAAAAGAAAAGCAAAACAAATAGAAATGGTAGTACATGAAATTTTAGATTGAATTGTGAGATTGTTGGGAAAAGTTTTCATAATACTGAACTAGTAATGAGAATATTGGCTGATGTCAGTAGCAATTTAAATAATAAAGTCTTGTTCTTTTTCCTTTCTAATTGCATCTTCTAAAAATATTGCAACTCAGTGTCTTTTAATTTAATGAAGGCTTGATTCCTTTCCTCAGTCAGTTTGAATATCCATTTAGTAATTTACTTTAAAAAATAAAATAGAAAAGTAAACATTATCCTATTAGATCTGGAATCAAGTGAAAAGGGATCTAATAATGCTTGGGGCTCAACCATTTGCTTACTTCATATCATTCCTTGTTTTATTAATTAGGGAAAATTTAACAGAAAACTGAATTGATTCAATAATGTGTTCAATTTCTAATGTCTGTTTATTTTCATGCTACCTCTGTGAGCCAATATGAATATGATCTGACATAGTAACTTCATCATCATCATCTTGCGGCCTCAACCGAGATTGAACTCACTACACCTCTCCAGTATTCCCTATCTGTCATAGCACCTAAAAGATCTTCCTTAGGGATCAATGTGTCTCGTTTTATCCTATCTGGAAAGGTTAGCTTGCGTGATCGATTGTCAGATGATGGGTGCCTCCAGAGTACAAATGATGACACAAGTTCATCTGTGGCACATGCACAATGCCTGGCGAACTGGACACGTTTCTTACAAACTAAAGTTGATACTCTCGGCAAGTCACCATATATCATTTCTAGAGTTGGGTGGTTTCGCCATGAGAGATTAAGCACTCTTCTTAAAAGACATGTATAACATCCATCTAAACGGCGATGTTGTTTTGTTGAGAGAGTCCAAGTTTCAGAGCCATAGAGTAAGATTGACTCAATAAGTACGCGGAAAAGTTGGATTTTGAATTGACAAGAGAATGCAGATTTTTCAATATGCAAACTTTATAAGTGGAAGATTTTTTAAGGGAATTGATCTAAATGAATTTTTATTGATATTTTGAACTTTTGATTTATTTATACACTGTATCTTTTAGCATTGTATAAGTACATTGTTTTATGTCATAATAATTAGGTTTGCCTGCTAAGTTATTACTATCACATTTTCTAAAAGTATGAATTACAAATATAATTATCTTTTGAATGCTGTTCATTTTGCCACTAAACTGAGAAATTGTAATAAAAATAACTGGTTTTCACAGAGTAAAAACAATATGTGCTTAATGACTAAAAAATTAATTATATGAGAGTTTATTAAAAAAACAAAGGTAATGATTAATATTCTCTTTTGATTTTTACATAAAATGTATTTAGTTTATTTTTATAGGAGCATTAGATATTTATAATATATGACAAAAATAAGAGTTCTATTAAACACTAATTGTAGATTAAAATATTTGAAACATAGGTAATTGACAGTGATTTAAAATTAAATCACAAATAAAAATAGTTTTAATGAGATAAAACACTAAATTTGTTTAAGTTTGCATACTGCATTTAAAAAGGATTTTGATCATTAATAAGCATCAATTATTTTTTTATGTTTCTACCATTACCTGTAGTAAATTGGAGATTTTCTAAGTAATTTATCAAATAATTTATCTATATGACTCATGTGAAAAATGTAAATTAAATTCTTAATATATCACCAATATTAAACTTCTTCATTTAATTCAAATAGGTCCCAATTTGTATCTTCCAACCTAAAACTTTCTTCAGTGTTGAAGCAGGTCATTCAATATCATTTAACAATAATAATTCTTGCATTTTATTTGCAAATTCTTATAACATGGTTGTAATTCTTCATTTAATATATTTATGGCAATACTGACTGAATCTATTTAATTAACTGCTAGTTGCAATCACTCTCCTGGCTTATGATTGAACAGTTCTGTACAACAGTAGACATATGCAGTGTCATTAAATGCATTTAGTGTGTAGGGTATAGCGAAGAAAACGGCGACTTACCTCGTCAAACCAAGCGACAGCGTGTCGCGTGTATTCTACGACGGAAAAAGTGTCGAAAAAGAAAACTACTTACCAAACAGAGGGGCACGTATTCCGCATAACATGCTGAAAATGGAATAATTGAATTAAAGAAAAAACAAGTCAGTCGCAGAAGTCGCTATAAAAGTATTTTGATATGCAAATTACGGAAAATCCTATCCCAGCTGTCGACGAATGGAAGAAATAGGTTCTGCCGATAAAAGCAGTTGGTGTTCTCAATTCGGGATGAGAAAATTCGTGCATTTTTGGTTTCAGCGTTTGTCAGAGAGTGAGTTATTTTTCTGACTGGTTAAACGCATTGTGATTTAAAATAGTACCGGCAAATCGAGTTTTCAGCATTTCTTTCTGCCCACGATATTCGAGTCTGGACTTACAGTGATTCTTCTTTGTCTTGTGGAAGTAATCTGCGACAAATACTTCCTTTGCTTTCAGAACGCTTACAAGCTATTTCGGCAGTATGACGGATAAGACATTTGACGTCAAGTTAATACCAGAGTTTGATGGATGAGTGGCCGGACAAGCAGTTACTGAATGGATTGAGAAGGCAGAACTTGTTTGTGACCTGTGTGGGATTAAAAAGGTTGAACGTGTTCTTCCTCTGAGGTTGACGGGCGGAGCATTTTCTGTTTACCAACAGTTAGAAAGTATTTTTTTTTAACGAGGCCCACCATCAGAAATCCTGACCGACAATGATACTGCATTTCGCAGTAAGTCCTTTAAAGATTTCCTGGATGACTGGGGAGTCCAACTTCGTTTTCGCTGCGCCTATGTTCCTGCAGGAAACGGTATAGTGGAAAGATCTCATCGGAGTATAAAGCAAATTGCAGCAAGAAAGCAATGTTCGATAACAGAGGCAGTATACTGGCATAATATCATGCCAAAGGATGATATATCGTTGACTAGTGCGCCTGCCAATATGATTCACCGTTACCAACTGAAAGTGAAGGGAATTACTACAACATTACCACCTGATCATTGTAGGCATCACAATATATACAAAGTTGGGAACAGAGTATGGGTGAAAGCTCCCCATGGCTGGTGTACCTCCAGGTATCAAGTGGGTCGCATGACGGACATTATAAGTCCACAAACCGTACTAGTTGACGGGATGCCACGGCATGTAAAAGATCTTTGCCTTTTCATTGATTCTGATACATGGCCAAGCGAATCTGATGATGATTCATCGTCTGACAGTGAGCAGATAATTGAGATCTGCGAATCCGATGCTTCCACAGACACAGAACTTCTGGAAACTCGAGATACGTCTGATGACTCCTCAGGAGACGACTCTCTGACACGCGTAAGGGAAATAGTGCCATTACGTCGAAGCACCAGGATAAAGAGACCTGCTCCAGGTTGTTCGATTTGTGATAGTGAGATCAAGGGGGATTATAGCGAAGAAAACGGCGACTTACCTCGTCAAATCAAGCGACAGCGTGTCGCGTGTATTCTACGACGGAAAAAGTGTCGAAAAAGAAAACTACTTACCAAACAGAGGGGCACGTATTCCGCATAACATGCTGAAAATGGAATAATTGAATTAAAGAAAAAACAAGTCAGTCGCAGAAGTCGCTATAAAAGTATTTTGATATGCAAATTACGGAAAATCCTATCCCAGCTGTCGACGAATGGAAGAAATAGGTTCTGCCGATAAAAGCAGTTGGTGTTCTCAATTCGGGATGAGAAAATTCGGGCATTTTTGGTTTCAGCGTTTGTCAGAGAGTGAGTTATTTTTCTGACTGGTTAAACGCATTGTGATTTAAAATAGTACCGGCGAATCGAGTTTTCAGCATTTCTTTCTGCCCACGATATTCGAGTCTGGACTTACAGTGATTCTTCTTTGTCTTGTGGAAGTAATCTGCGACAAATACTTCCTTTGCTTTCAGAACGCTTACATAGGGTCGGTCGTTTATTACTCAATTACTAATATCTAATGTGACATTAAGTTAAGGTTAGGAATTATTAAGCTGTTAGGATTTTCAGGTAAAGTTTAGTCTTTAAGTACTAAAAGTTGATTATTTACTATATTATAATAAAAATATTGCTCTTTCTTGTCCAAGTAAATATTTTCTTTGTATTTATTTTGCCAGCAAGATATTTTGATAGACTTTGTTTGATCTGATTATATTCATCACTTCATGGTAGTTTTTTTTTTCATTTTCTCTTTAGTTTTTTTTTTATTAATAACTATTATTTGAAAAGGAAGCCAATACCATTTATATTTGATATAATTTTGTTTGGATTAAGTATAATTTTCAAATTCATTCATAATTTTTATGTACATATCTAAAACTCAAAATAACCTGGAAATGTATTGCTCAATTTATTTTATATTTAATTCTTAACTCACTATTTTTTTCTTAAGCTGAAAATATTTAATTTGGTAGGTTCATTAAAATTGTTTGTGTTAAGTTGTTGTTTTGAGATGGTGGAATGTTTATAGCTTGTGAATAATGTTTTTGCTCATGACATTCCCAGCTGTTTTAGTTTTAAAACATAAATTTAGCCGACTATACATTCACCCTGTTTGTTTACATTGTTTGTGATTTGGATTTTGTCGAAAGATCTGAATAAAACTTGACTGCATTTTGCTGTTCATTTATCAATTATCATGGCTGGATTTAAAACCTGGTAAGTAAATGAGTATATTTAGATTGTTATTTATTTTAAAAATGTTAAAAATCAAGAACTGAAGTTGAATATTGATTAGATAAAACCACTTTGACTTTTGAATAAGTAACAATAAAAGCAGAATGAAAATAAAGAAATAAGAATAGAAATGAAAAAAAGTTCATGATTTCATCTATTACTGGCGAGATAAGGTTGAAAAATTCAAGTATTGTTTCTAAAAATGACAAAAATATTGAAACAGTCATATATCTGAAAGAGATAATCTTTATGAGTGAAGAAGAATATATGAAAGAAAAACTGCCTTATTAATTTTCATTAATTGATATTTGTGTATACAGTTAACATGCAAGTAATTTAATGATGTAGTTTATTTTTGTAAAGTTTATATCCTGTGCACATTCTATATTTGAACAAAAGATTCCCTACTGTTTGTGCCCAACTATAAATTAATACAATGTATACTTCAACCTTCATTGTTTAGCACTATATTAATTCTGCACAAAACAATGATATCCAGTTTTGGCATTTAAAAATAAATCCTTCATAATACCCTTTATGAATTTATCAATTATGATTGTTTATTTTTTTAAAATGGCCTAGATTAGATATTCTTTAACATTTATTTCATGTATTACTTTGTATCTTTTGAGAAGCAGTAGCATCATACCAAGTATTATATTACAACCACCATGAGTCCAACTGTAGGCACCAATCTATAATACAACAATCTACATTTTAGTATTAGTTTTTAGTTTCTTATTTACAAGTATGATGGTGTAGAAGTTATAATTCCCAGTTTTGTTCTTTTGTGTTCATGATGAAGGCAAAAAAATGAAAAGATGGCATTAAAAACTTTAAGCTTTGTTTCAACTGACACTTTAAGCACAGTGAATAGGAAAAATCAGATTTCATTTAGTTGTGAAACTTTTGTGGTGAAAGAATATAAAAAAATGTTGATTGAACAAGGGTGCTAATTCTGAAGCTTTAAAAGGGTGCTAATTCTGAAGCTTGTTGATTCAATTATTGGGAAAGCAATGATTTTATATCACATGAAGAGACACTACCAGTTGTGAAGTCCAATCTGTCTGATGATACTGGAATATGTATTTTATAAATATTTGTAGGAAATATATTTTTAAAGATGTCTCCCAACTATGAACAATTAGTGAAATAAAATTTAAAAAGAAACTTAGTATGTTGATTGTAAAATATGATACTTTTTTTCTGTTTCTGGCCTGTGTAATCTCCCACCTCATTTTTTATTACATTTGTATTCATTTTATTCATATTAGCTCCTTAGCAGGTCTATAGACGATCCCTGTATTCCAAAATACTCTATTCTCTTTAGTATTTATTCTGTTAATTACTCCAGAATATTTCAGGCTTAGATTTTCTAATCAGCCTCATTTGCCAACCTGTCTGGCTAAATTACAAGTTGATATGTTGATTGCTGCTGCTATTTTTATTTCATAATCTCAGAAATTGTTATTTTTATGAAACAAATTTGTATCAATGGAACATTTGATTTAATAATGGATGTAGATAATTTCCAGTAAAATGACACTGTCTTTACTCTGAACTAATTCATCAAGGAAAATGTTTAACTTGTTTTAATGTATTTGGTGGGATAACTTCAGCTTTAAAAGAAGTATATAAAGGAGAGAGAAATCCAAAAGATTGTACCATTTTCTGACAAATTCCCTTTCAAAGAAATATAAAGGAATATGGATTAAAATGCAAATGGGTTTTAGGAATTGTTCTGAAACCTTTTGTTTCAAGATTCATTTTGTCTTAGTTGTTTCTTTCCTTTATTATCAATATTACCAGAGGTTTTTGTTATTTATTAAATTTGATTTGAAAAAGATTTTCAGTAGATCTAAAATAAAAATAATATAATGAATTAATTTTATTGATAGATATTTAAGTATTGAACTTAAAAAATACCCCAGAATAAAAAAGAAGCTAAAATCCCTCTTAAGGTAGATAATATTTCAAAATGAGTTTGTAAACAACTAGTGATACTTTTTCTCATTAATATAAAGAAATCTATGTTTCACATTGTCTTGGCTTTTTATATAAGAATTTTAAAAAGTTTTTAAATTCATTGTGACTTTCATTAAAGGTTAAACTGCAATTTTTCATATGCACATTTTTGATATTGCATCTTTATTAACAAAGACACCAGGAATAGATGTGTATACTGCTGAACATTTTTTCAGCATTATGTTTTCACTTATCTACACAGATTTGTTTAAATAACCAAATCACCATGTGAGTTTTACAAATCATTGGAGTCTATTTTTTCTTGTTATGAAGAAGAGATTTACTAAATATTTAAATCCACTACAGTAGAAAAAGTAAGAAAATACAAGTAGAAATAACTTAAGAAAACAGATTGGAAATTTCTTTCTGTTGATATCAAGTTTTTATTTTCTTATTTTTCTTATTTTGTTTCATTTGTTTTTCTTTTCTTGCATATATTTTATATTCTAATGCCAGAAATAAATACAAATTTGCTTATGCTTTTATAAAGGAGATTTTTGCTTTCACTATTCTGTTTTACTAAGCTACTGTTTGTTCATTCTTTTGTCTCTAGCATTTTAAAAATTCTACTATTAATGGACATGTCCTCAATTTTTAGAGCTTATACTCTTTTATACAGAGCTTTAAAAATATTTTAAAAAGAGAGTTTATAAGGTTTTCTTATAAATTTTAATGTTATTGATACAATTGAATAGAAAAGAGAGAAATGTTTGGATTACAAGACATATGTAAGATATAATACAAAGATTTACATTGTTTTATCTGAAAATTTTATCCAGTACCAACTTTTACACCAGAAAAAATTGTGACAAAAAATAAGTTTCTTCATTGATTTAAATACAAAATATTTTCTTTAAATTGCTTGTAATTTCAGTTTAACTAAAAAAAATGATAATACTTTTGTATTAGTTATTTAAGACTCTTTTTATTAATCTTCAAGTTTATATGTATTGAGTAAACACAAAAGCAAGTTGAGACTATATTTGGAAAATTAAGCTTGAAATTTTTTTATTATATTATGTTCTGAAAAATGTAATTTCTTGTGGATCCTTAAACAAAGAATTTCAATGATTATACTGTCAACTTTGGCATTTTATCATAACAGAATTATGTTATATTCAATCAGGAGGGAAATCTTAATTATATGTTTAGAATTATTGTCTGGTTTCGATAAATCTTGTATGATATGAGAAAAATTAAGTATTCTGTACAAGATAAAAAATTAGTGTTTATATTTTTAATAGTAATGCCTGGTTAGTATTTTTATACCTTCTTTATATACTTTTGTTTTAGGGCATGTTCCTAGCAATATAAGACCTATTTAAAGTTTTTTTTTTTTTTTTTTTGTTTTTTTTTTCAGGTATGAAATGTTTATACTGATGTATATTTGCTTTTATTACAATTTCTATTTTAATTAATAAATGCTAATTCTATGCCTTGCATTTATTCTTTTGCTAAAAGTCTGTTTTGAGAGTTAATTTTCATTCTTTATATTATAATCAGTTTCCTTCCTCTAATCCAGTAATAATAAAAATGCTCTTTCTCTCATATTGCTGTTACAGTAACATGATTTTGTTAACTTGTTTTTATATTAAGTGAAGTTACCTGAGTAGAAATTAAATAAATGTACATTTTTGATTACCCCTTCCACTTCTAAATAATTATCTGAAGTGAATTGGAATTTATGATAAAAATTACACAAACACTTATAATTGCTTTTATAGTTTACTAATAGAACATTGGACTGTAGATGACTTGGACAAAGTTTAGCATGTAGAGCAATGGTGAAGCTTATCAAAAGTTTCCTTTCTAAAAAAAATTAAAAAAATATTTAAAACAAAGACAACTGAAACTCCAAGTTTTGATAGTACTCACTTTAAAAATGTAAGTAGAAAAATACCTGATCGATAGCATATGTTAAAAATAACTCAAATATAGAAGTTCTAATCTGAATAGTTTAAAATTATTAAAGGTAGTCCAGTTATTGAGTTAAAGGGCCTTTTTTGTAAGCACGCTATAACTACTCCGATGTAAATACAAGTTATAGTTAGTATTTCTTATTCTACTTAAAGTTAGTTAAAAATTAACATTGCTGTCACCATACTATTTTTTCAATTCTTTGATTGCTTGAGTGCATTTCTTTATCTCAATAACATAATTTGATAAAAACTTAGATTCAGTATCAGATATTAAAGTTTTACTTTTTGCCATATAAAAATATATGTATTTTATTTGTATATACAGTAGATTAGTAAGCAAGTTTAACCTCAATCTTGTCAATGAGATCCATCTTTTTTTTTTATCCATAAATTAATTAAAGGAACTAGGAATCTGTTTCTTATATTGATTTTTCTCTTGTTTCTTTGTCAAGCCAAAATCAATGAATTTTTACACTTAAGCAGAGCTAATTTCCTTCAGATGAGTAAACCACTTGGCTTATCTGTTATATTTATTTTTCTATAAACATTTTGGAAGACTATTTGACCAGCTGTTCTTAGTGATATTTTATTGCATTATTTTTTAGCAATAAATTTATCCCTTTAGCCCAAAATAAACTTAGTAACATCAAAATGATACATAAATTTTTTTTATAAACTCAGTGGCATGATGTTTTCTGAGAAAGGTAGGAGTGCAAATCAGTTGCAGAAAAAAAAAAAAAAAACTAATAAGAGATGTAGAATGAGCAAGTAGAGCTGTTTTGTAATGTAAGCAATTCTTCAATCGATTGTTAATTATTTGATACAAAAATTGCAGCATTTTTTTTTTTTTTTACAAAATTTCTTATTCACTTCTCAGTTTGAGAAATCATTGCTTGCTTTATTGCAAACAAATAATGGGATAACAACTCAACTAAATAATTTTTGTTTATTTTTTTTTTTCATAAATAGCTTTAAATTATATGTTTAAATTAGTGAATTTCATTATAAAAGCAGTTTATGTATAATAGTAAATACTTGTATACAGGATGATTAGTTGCTAATATGATCTGCCAGAGAACTTTTCTCAGAAATATCACAATTTTTAGTGCTTGATCTTAAAGTTCTTAGGATATCCTGAATACTGTGGTTTATCATATATTTATTTTTCAACAGTGTATTGTGCAATAAGGCAAGGAATTATTGTAGCTAATCATTTTGCACTGCCCTTCACTTTCTCAGACTAGTGAATAAAAATAGTTGCAACAATATTACAAGCAAAACAGACTGGATGTGTGCATGGAGAAAATAAAGATGTTATAGTAATAACTTCATTTTCAAATTTATGGTGTCAATGTCCTCATTGTTAAAATGCCATACAAAAGTTATGTCTTTCTAATAAGAGTCAAGTTTAAGTCTTACTTGATCATTTTTTCATTATTTAATATTTTATTAGTTTTATGTTATGTGACGGGTACACACCTGGCCCAGGGTCGAATCCTTTGGTTACGGCGCCAACTGTGACGTCGCTCCTCCTGGTCGCTCCTCCTGGTTCCAAGCGTGCCGCTCCAACCTCTTGGTTAGATGATCACCAGCCTCGCCTTTCCCAACCCGCTTCCAATACCTGGTTGCTAAAGCAACTGTACTGATCTCCGGTCTGTCTACCCACGCTGTGTTTAGATCTTAGACAGACGGGACCAGCAGGGATTGGGCCGTATGCAAGTTGAGTCCGACGGGGGTGGCAAAACACAAGTAAAAGAAAAAAAACTCACGAGACAAAAAATTACTGATAAAAAAAAAAAGGTGACAACCTTTTATATCTAATGTCCGTTACATAAAGAAAAATTGTTCTCATTCCCGACCCGCTCTGTGGACTATGGCACCAAGCTTCTATCATACCACTTAACGATTTCGAATTGTCTACTCTCCAGAATTGTGTATGTCGGAGTGTGGTTTAGTTCGACACTGGGGCTAATTTCTATCAATCATTCGCAGTTGATTCTTCTCTTTGACTTGAGTTGTATTTCTTCACTTCGATCTGGTTGGGTCGAATTCTGTTCTCGGCTGGGCTTGATTTTAAATTCTTCTTCTTCTTCCGTCCAGTAACTCTTTGACCTTGTCTTCGACTTGGCTGCAACTTCTCCGCGGCTTTCGAGTAATCTTCTTCTTCGTCGACTTAGATAGAACTTCTCTTGTCTTTGACTTGGGCCGGAAGGATTTCTTGTTTTCGACTTGGGCTGGAAGGATTTCTTGTTTTCGACTTGGGCTGGAAAGACTTCTTGTTTTCGACTTGGGCTGGAAGGATTTCTTGTTTTCGACTTGGGCTGGAAGGATTTCTTGTTTTCGACTTGGGCTGGAAGGACCCCCCGCCGCAACCCAGCCGCAACTCTCCGCCGTCCGAGGCGATCTCCTCTCGCTGCCGTCCGGGGCTGAACTCATCTTTCTGTCGATTGGGGTCCTGCTTTTATTGACGCCGCAGCAAACCGGGGTGGGTCTGTCGGCGTCAGGGCTCTCTCGATAATCCCAAAAGTCGCATTAGTTCTGATTTCCCATTATCGCTATTATTTTCACCCCTACTTCCTCACAGTGCCTCTGGGGGGAAGACGCATACCCATCTCTCCCGGTCTCTCGTATGTCAGGTGACCGTTTTCGACCAATGGTTCTTGATCGAGCATTTTCCCTCCTCTTTCCGCATATCACGTGACCGCTTTCGGCTAATGAGACTGTGGTGGGACGCCTCCCGTCTCCAATCGGGCGTGGCTTACATCGTTCTTGTTCTAAAAAAAAACAAAATTTAATTTGGCCTTTTTCACACGTACGAAAAATGATAATCTTGGCTTTTTCTCACCTGGGTTCTGTCAAAACAGCCTGCCGCTAATTAGATGTGACTTCAGGAAAGAATATTGGCGCTATCTGTGAGCCGAGACAATCGTTTTCTTTCCTTCTTTGTTTTTGGTCAGACCTGATAGTCAAAAATCTTAATTATCTGAATTGAAAATGTCTTCACTTCATCATCGTGGGGTTCCAATTTTTAACAGGTCAGAATCTGTATACAGTTCCACCGGTCACCACCTCAACACAAAAAAAAAATACCTTTCCTCCGATTAAAATTTCGTTTTCATTGTTCAAAAAAATCTTTATTGTTTCAGCCAACCTTAACAAAACTTCCATCCTACGCGGACACGGAATTAGTTCAAGTGCTTGACCTGATAATTTTGACACTTGTTAGGTGCTGGTCGTACGTGTGTGTTTTCGCTTACGACCTGGTCTCGTATTATGTTTCTGTCTTTCCTCCTCCCTTTTTGTTTTATTTCATTATCTCCAAACTCTATTTCTTCAACCAAATATAACAATTTCTATTTCCCTGGATTTCGGTCAGGTAATTTGACCTGATATATTTTGACACCTGTCTTGTCTTAGTTTTACTTATGACCGGGTTTTGTTTTATCTATTCCTCTTTCTCTTTCTTTTTATTATTTTTTTTTTTCTTCTTCTCTTTGGATCGCCTAAATACAGTTAGAGAATTATTCTCAAAACTCAATTATTCTTCGTTTCTAAATAACTAACAACTGGTTAATAAACCGAATAAAAATTAAATCATATTTCTATGAATATCTCTTTTTAGTCTTTCTAAAAATGCAGGGTGCCACAGTTAGTCTTAATGTATTCCACATTTAAAAGTTCATTAAATTAGAAGAATCATTTAATTTTTTACATTAGCTTTTTTTCAATTTAATAAGAATATTAATTAAAACTGTATTAGTTATACTGTTGACAATATTTATAATTATGTTATGATGTTATATTAGGTTGGTGCAAAAATAATGACGTAATAATGTTGTTTTTTGACATTAAAAAATACGTCAAAAAATGACATTATTACGTCATTATTTTTGCACCAACCTAATATAATTTAAAATTATAGTTATAATGTTAGTCAAAAATGAAATCATAGATTTATAAGTAATCCATTGAAATACTTTGAATTAGCTTACTTGGTGTTAGGGCACTGAAACCCTGTATGGTATAACATGAGTTATGCCTCTTTTTAACATTTTTTTTTTAAATTAAATAAAAACTAATGAAAAATTTCTTAATACATGAACAAGCTTTTATGCTATTATTTCTTTCTTGCATAAACTTGTATGGTTCTTCATGGTTTCAATACTGATGTCACCACACCATATATAAATGGACATGTGGCTGTGGAATGATTTTTGATATTGGTGTGGGAGCTATTATTTCTCTACCTTTGACATTCTCGGTAACTCCCTCAGTCATTGCGTACCTAACAAGAATCAAAGAATCCTGTTAAACTATGATTTCCTGTTTCTGTTTCATTGGTAATCAAATGGTGTAAATTCACTCATGTGAAATAGTGACCAATTATGGATTATGATTAAAGGAATTTTAATTCTTGGTGAACACACAGAAAACTTTATTGAATGAATGTCAGTGTTTATACTTTAAGTGACTTCAACTAGTATTTTGGTATGAGAATAGCTAAAACATTGTGTGCTTGTGTTCTTCAGCTATATTCACATAAGACAATAATCATTTTAAAGAAGTTCTTGCAACCATTAAATCTAAGTATTGCTTTGGGCATGCTATGACTTTTCAATTCTATAAAGCTATCTCCTACCAGCTCTTGCTACTAATACTACTTCCACTCTCTTTTACTACCAACTCTTGGCTGGTGGTTCAGATTTTATCTTTCTTTGTGACTGCTATGAACCACTGGCCACTTTTTCTTGGTTCTCCAGTTCTCTCGATAAACAATAATGAATAGATAGACAGAACCCTTCTCTTGTTCTGCTCTCTCTATTACTGATGTATTACCAATCGAAACCCCTTTTCTTATCTGCTCTTTCTGACTGCAAACGCCAGTTTATGTAAAGAATCAAGTATCACTTTTAACCTCACAGGTGTTCTTGAGTTTGAACTGCTGCCTACTCCCCAAGATCCAACCACCTGTCAGCATCTATCAAACTCTTAGGGCAAAAATCAGAGAGGGTGAAAGCCAATAACACAATCTTTCTTGGAGGGTAATATTGACATAATTCTCTGCTTTTAATTTTTCCAACTAAATTGCACTAACATGTCCCAATTTCATAAATGTTGAATATATTATTTATTTTAGCACACTAGAAATAAAATTGAAAAATTAATATATTTTTTGCTAAATGGGAGAGACAAATTTATTTTTAGTGTTCCAGCCAAGTTTTTCTTACACATTACAATCTGATAAATGTTTAACCCTTGGAGTTACCCAAAAGTGTAATTCTATTGATGTAAATTCATAGTTATAGTTCTAAATCATTCTGATGCTCTCTCTGATTCTAATTTAATGGTTCTAATTAATATTTTTGAATCATTCTTTATTTTGATCTCCCATTGATCCATGCTTTAATTAACATTTTTCTTAATCTGTTAGCTTAATCCTTTCACTACCTGAATTCACCATTTGCAACTTTCATTCACCAATAAAACTTCAAAGCCTTAAAAATATCTGATGTTTGTTCATTTGGTCATTTTTTTTTCAAGCCAAGAATATTTCAGCTGTGTGTGTGTGCGTTTGTAATATGGTGTGATGTATAAATTGACATCTAAATTATGCAAAAATGAAAATAACCCTGACATTTCATTTTAAAAGATATATTTAATAAAATTGCACAAAAATATCTTGAAATACTAAAGAGTAAATTTATTCAATAAAATCACCATTGGCTTCAACCACAGCCTTCAGATGGCTTCAGAATCTCCTTCTGAATGGTTTCCTTGTTTAAGTTGCTGAATACTGCCATAATCCTTGCCTTCAATTCATCTTTAGTGTTACAAGGAGTTTTGTCTGTCTCTCACTTAATTGTAGCCCACACATGATAATCAATGTGTTGCAGTCTAGGGTGTTTGGTGGCTAGATGTGAAGTGATGTGATCACGGAAATTGTCTAACAGCCATGACTGGATTTTCCTGTTTGTGTTGTATGGTGCAGAGTCCTGTTGCCAGTGATTGGGTTTTCCAGCAGCCACCCTCTTCACCAAGGGCAGCATTACCTCCTCAAGGCACTTGATGTAGGCCTCTGTGTTGAATCTGAGGCCCTGTGAGAAGATAAATGGAGGCATAACATTGTCATCACTAGTGATCACTCTAAACACCAAGATGTTGACTGGATATTTAGTTTTTATCACTTTTGGTATGGCTTTTGGGGATGCAGCAAGCCAACGGTTTTTCTGTGTGTTCACCATCTTATCCTGAGAGAAACTTTTCTTGTCTGAGAAAAACCAAAGCATGATTGGCTAGAGCGGGTGCTTGAGTTTGTTCAGAAGCTTCGTAGCATGGCCTTTCATCTTGTCCTTCATGACTTGGGATAAAAATTGGCCTTTTCTCATCTTGTGTGAGAAATAGTAAATGTCTTCATGCATGACCTGCTAGATAAGAAACTCAGACACTCCTGTGTTCCTGGCTATGAACCTGATTCACTTGGAAGGATCATTGTCAATCATGGCCTAGATCTCACTAACAAATTTGGGAGTTCTTATCAAAACAATCAGAATGAGTTTTGGTAATACATACATGAGAAACTATATATTACTAAGTTTATTAAAAATAAAAGTGTACTAAATCAGAGAAATGAATTAGCTATTTTTTGCTGTCATTATCATAAATTTTACTTAATATTTAAATATAAAATTTAAAAAAGATGTGACCTGGTAATATACATACTTATACTTGAAATGAAAAAAATAATTTTACATACTGTAAGTAATTCTAATACAATTACTTGTTTTAAAAAGAAATATAGTCTATTAAAAATTAAAAGTGAAAATATTTTAAATAAAATGTATTCTAACCTAAACATCCCCAAAAAATCTTTAAGTATACAAATAGAAAAAATGCCGTGAGAATTTTTGCCATTAACAATAAAATTAAAAAAAAAAAATCCAGATGGGATGCATTTAACGGATGTCAGAATTCGTTGAAAAATACATCCCTACCCCTACCTAAACATAACCCCTTTTTCCAACGTAACTAATAACCGATACAACAAAAGTTAATAAAATGAACATGCAACCACCCCTTGTCTGGATGAATGGATTTATCTGTATCCTTGGAAACTGTAAATTATGATTTTTGCCGTCCCTTTAAAACCCAGTAAATTTAAAAATCAGTTAATCCAAAATTCGCTTGAGGATGAAATGGAACTAATGTCTTTAATTTAATTACAAAATTAAATTCAAAGCTTTTAGCTTCCATTTTTGAAACATGGTTAGAACTGTGTAGCAAAAAAAAACATTTTAAATCAGTTAATTTATAATATATATATGAATGAGTTAAAAATCAAATGCAGATCAGAATCTGACAGTTTGATAAAATAAAAAACAAATAGGAAATGTATATCAATCTAACATGTTTCCCTTTTATTAAAGCTTCATCTGAGATTGGGAGAAAACAGACAATATATATATATATATATATATATATATATATATATATATATAGGTACCTCCAAAGATTCACTAAAAAATTACCATGCATGATGATAAAAATGCCCCAGATTTTATATAGTTTTATTGTCAAATTATTTATTAGTAAGAGTAAAATTTTTATCCGATGAAAAACACATTGATTTGAAAATTCTTAATGTTTATATGAATTATAAGCACAGGTCCTTGGAGAATTTAAATCCTCACTTTTTGGGTGTGTAAAACAGGAACCCCAGTTACAGAAAATCGGCTCTGAATTGTAAAATAAAAATGCACTGAAACTAAAACAATATTTAATAAGATGATATTGTTATTAACTAAAAACTGTATTTACTAATCATAAATGGAAAAAGCTTACTACAATTCAGTGACCCCCCTCCCCCACAGCATTTTTTTTAAATTATGAATTTTTTTGTGGATGTGTATAAATGTGCCAATTTTTGTAAATATGGATGTCTATACATGGCATTATTAGAAATTAAGAGCAGTAACTATAGTAAATTTAAAAACCAAAGTAACTAATATTCAATAAAATATTAGGTAACTTAGAATATTTTTATAAATTTGAAAGATTACTATGTAGTTAAAAAATTATATAAAAAAGGTGCTCACATTATATTCAAGTAATTTTTACAGGTATGTCCCCATCAAAAAATTTTCCAAACATAAGTCTGTTGAGATAGTTGTCAACACCTCAAAAAAACACATTTCCATGTTAAAAAATGCTTTTCTGGGATGCTCTACATTAAAAGTAATAAATATTTGTTTTGAATCTGATTAAATTAGCTAATCTTTCTCAAATAAAGTTTCAGAAATGTCTATTTTATTTTTGAAAAATTTTTTAATAAAGAGAATTCCATTGTGCTGACAGATTCATAAATATGACTAAAATCAGCCAGTTTTAGCAATTTCAAAAGAGAAATCATTCCAATTAATTTAAATTTATTTTGAAATACAATAAAGTATTTGCTTATTGGAAATATTAAATTTAATCTATTAGCTTAAAATTAAAGTTAAAATAAAAGCTTCAAGAAAAATTTTTCATTTTTGAAAATTCATTTTGAACCACTTTTCTAAAATATTATCTTTTTCTTTTTCATTACAAAAGCAGGCTGGATTACATGTTTAATGATTTCTTTTTATTCCAATAATCTGAAACATAATTCTAATTAATTAATATAATGAGTATGATGTGATGTGACTGTCCTTATTGCTTAGTGTCAGCAACATAAACTGAACAAAGGAAAAGGTAGAAATCAAATGGTACCTTAAAAAACAATTTAGTCATGGCATCCTCCAAATATATGAAGTCAAGATGTCCATTTAGTAAGGTAAGCATCAGTAAATTAAACTTGATATTGGAAGATTTGATTAGACAGTTGTTGTTAGAAGATAACATCTGATCAAATAAATGCTATTGTACTTTGTGTAATTGAATACTGTCAATGAAAAAAAAAAAACAATCGTAACTTTTCTTGTACTTACTGATTGTAACTGTTATTATTTTGCATATATAACATGTGAAGGTCACCATCTTGAAGATATGGTATCTATGATCAAAGTCTAATATTTCTGCAAAGACAAAAAGTGAACGTACTAAACATGGTGTCAGTACTTCTCAAAAAGATGTCTTCCAGAACATTGTTACATATAATTCAATCATGACTGACCAGATTTATTCATCTCTGTTCATAAAACCCTAACAGGACACTTAATTCAATTTTCTATGAAGCATTTAGTACAAATTATAAAATTATGTAACATTGATTCCAAGAAATAATATTAAATGTATCATCAAATTATATTAATTGCTCTCTTAACTGCATTTATCTTGTTCATATTCAAAAATTTTAAATGTTAGTGTTTTGATTAATGATTATATTGTTCTCAGGCATATTTGAAATATTGTCATTCTAAATATATAAGAGCAATTAAATAATGACTTTCATTGCCATGCATGTATTTTTTTTGAGATTTCATTTTTATGCTAAACATTCAGGTGGAACAAGCAAATTGCAAGAAATTATTATCATGGGGTACCTAAATGCAAAAGTAAAAAAGAAAACAGTGAAATAATCAGCATATATGGACTTGGATTATGCAATGAACACACAGGAAAATGGTTCCACTGGTGCTCCGTGAATGACAAAGTAATAACCAACACCCAATTTAAAGGATACTCAAGATGCTTGCAGACATGGATATGGCACATAGAAGAAAATAGAATCTAACAATCAGTAACAGTTTTAAAAAAAAAAGAAAAAAATGCAGTTCTTCACTCTAAAATTTTTCTACGTACTATCTCCTGGTAAAATGCAAACTAAGATTATAATTTAAGAGAATTAAATAAACCTAAGGCAGCACCAAAAAAAAAAAAAGAAAGTTGTGCAGAGCCATGCTTGCTCACATCCTGAAGAGACATGACACATAAAAGAAAATGTAGTACAAAACATCTATGACTCGAGTAGTTGAAATTTCTTTTGGACAATTTTAATGCAATTTTAAAAAAATGTTTAATTGCATAACTAACTTTAGTTTTATTATAAAGTTTATTTTTAGGTAATTGAGTGACATATAAAGTTACCTGTTTTCTTTATCCTAACAAATCTCGCAGTTCAGTATATACTGCTTATAAACCTTATCTTATTCTGGACTATCTGTAAAAAATGATAGAAATCTATTTGTGAAATATATTTTTATGATTTTTTTTTTTTATGTTTTATATTGGATTGAAGGTAACATTTGCCCTTGTCAAGTCAACATGACATTTTTTTTTTTATATTTAAATTATTGATGTCTAAATTTATAATACTGTGTATTTTGTACTTAAAACTTTGCACATATTTACATTAAATTTCATTTATATATAGTGCCTATTATATAAAATTTGATAAACTTTTATTAAGAAAATAAAGATTATAGAAAAATGTGATAGAGGAGAGACTATTATTGAGATATCAGTAGGGATGACTAGTAGCAATAAGAGAAAAATTGTTCAAATCAAAAGACCTAGTTTTCCCACATTTTGTAACTTAATACAACTATGAAGGTACAGGACAATTAAAAAATGTAACATTCAATAAAAAATAACCAGAGTTTGATTTTCAAAGATTCTGTGTAATTGTTCATGTAACGTGTGTGTTATTTTCATCATTGTCTTAGAAACTTATGAATGTAAATATGGGTTTGAAAAGAAAAGCAGTTATTGATAAACAAAATAATGCTCAGCTTAAATGATATTAAATACATATTCTGAACTTCTTTAGAAATTTGTCTAACTAGACTGTATACAAATCATTAGATTTTAGCTTGTAAGGTAAATATATATACATTTATCACAAATGTATAATTATGTTTTCATAATTATTTATAAACTTATTTGTTTTTTTCTCATTGATATTTCATTTTTTTAATTTTAGATCTTAAATTTTAACTTCCTGCTGAATAGTGAAAAATATGTTTTGATAAAAGCATTATTAATACTATTTTTATTTGTTTTATGTTTACTTTCCTGTGTTTTTTTAATTTTCTTTTATGCATTTGAAATTATTAAAATATTTAAAATATATTTCAAGATAAAATTGAGAAAACACATCAATGTTTTTTATATTCATTGAATTTTAAATGTTGTTTTATAACTCCATATTTTACATTATTTAAGTTACTTTTAATTCAATACCTGATAATAAAGACTTGTTTATTAAATACGATAAATTTATTAACCAAGCAAATATTAATAAGATACAATTATGATAGTGTGAACTGGATATCATAAGAAAATATTTCTAAAAACATGTCAAATTTTATTAAAGTAACTGGTACCCATACACTTCTGTTTGGTTTTTAGATGATCACCACAATAAAATATATGATTCAAATTGCATAGCAATAAATGATAAATCCTAACAATAGGAAAATTTGTTAGAGTTATGGCCCAAAATATCAAGCTTATTTGAACAAAAATTCACTGAGGTTATGCAACAACCCCTGAGGTAAGTTATTTTTAGCTGTAGGAAAAAGATCCCTTCTATAAAAGAACTGTATGGCAGCATTTTTTGTTTACCTTTATTCATATTCTAATCAAATATGACAAAAGTAACTCTATGCAAGTGAAATCCACCTTTATTGACATTTGTTGGGAGTTTCTGGAAACATTTTTTTGCTGTATTTTTCATTTGGCATTTTAGATTTTTAATATGGAGACTATCTCTCATATATGCACTTAGAATTTTCTAAAAATATATTTGGAATTGGTTTTATCCTGATAAATGAAACAACAAATACTTTTTATCCCCTGAAAATTAAACAAAGTTATTATTTCTTTTGAAAAATTTATTAATAGAATCTGCTCGTCTTTCTAATTTCATGCTGCTATCAGAAGCTACAATCTCATCTGCAGATATTAAAATATTGTTTATGATTATTCCGCTTCCCTTATATTATTAAGAAAAGATATATATTTTACTCATCATAAGTATAATAATTATGAAGCAATTATTAAAAATATATCTTACATATATGACAATTTTATCTCAATTTCTTTTAAAGTTAGTATTTCAAATTGAAGTTTTTTTTTATTCACTCAACCAGTTTTATATACATGGCATGATTATTTGACTATGATAAAATTTATAAAATTGGATTAGGTTGAGTAGCAGATAAATTTCTAATGTTGGCAATATGCTGATTAAGTAACTCTAGGACTCCAACATATTCTATAAAAGCTTGTTTGACATCAAAAGATTAAAAATATTTTTTCATAATATACGTGAAATTTGCATTTATAAATCTTGTGAAATACTTCTCCCTCATAATTTTTAATATTTTTGTAATAATTATTTATAATATTTATCGAGTAGCAACTAAAGAATCTATAGCTCAAAGTCTTTTTGCTGTTTGTGTCTCTTTTACAAAGTATGTGCCCACACATATATTAAACTTAAATTAAGATAAATTCAATATTGTGCTTTTTTTCATTTTCATCTTTAATCTTATGATATTTATAATATACAATCTGTTTTATATGTTTGCTTAAATTTGCTAACAACTGCACATGTGAGTAAATGCTCTGCATGTATATACACAAGGATAATGCTGCATATCTTATTTATCTGCAGAATAATTAATCTTCTTCTGTACATAGGCACATTAGTTAAGCCTGCAGATAAATATTGGTTTGGTAAGAAAGTTTCCAAATATTTTGTGCAGTCATCAAAAGTTATTCTCACAAAAGAGGCATCCAACATAATCACCCTTGTTATTTATCACTCTGCAAGCATGTAAGTAAATCATATATTGCTTTATGATAGAATAAAATGAATTTTTAACTGAACAAGATTTATATTACCATTCTGATGACATATATCAGAAACTATAGTCATTCAGAAAGTTCTGTGGAAGCCAGAAATCATGGTACTCAGAAAGCACCAAATTAGGTGATTGAGGTAGCTGCAAGTTTTTTTATAGTCAGTATGTGGTCTTTGTACATTTATGGGCATTTTTTAGCAGCTGCTTGCTGTATATTTCAATAGTGATATTATTGTTTGGCTCAAGCAGTTTACAGTAAATAATGCCTTACAAGATCCAACAACAAAAGGTGTAAGATTTTTCTGATCCAAAATTATAGTATGGTTATAGCAACAGCACTCTTATCTGCCCAAGTTCATTTGAAGATGGCCTTTTGTATAAAGAATGTTTACTTAACTGAAATCACTATTCAGTTTTTGTTATCATCTATCAGTCAGTGAGCACTCAATTTTTAAGGTGAGCGATTTTGCTGATTGCAGCCAAATGACTCACCATGGTGCATAAATTCATTTAAACTACTGCACCATTTTTGCTGTGAAATTCTTCTGTTCTTTTTGATCCACTTTCAATAATCATCAACTTTGAGGCTTCATTTCCTTGGAATTTGGCAAATTATTCATTAGTTATCTTGCAGATGATAGTTTTTATTTAAATTGCTGTTTAATTTTACACATTGATTCAGGTGATGTGAAACTTATTTTGAAATAATACAGTAGACACATTCTCATTTGCTTTAGTAAAAAATTGATTTTTTTTTCTGACATTGTGAATGCTTTGAACCAAGTGAAACTGATGAATAGGAAGGTCATGAGCTAATCTGTATATTTACTGAATTGGAAAGGTATTGGATCATTTTATATCTGGAAATTCTAGAACTTTGTAATACTATATTTGTATACTTACACTGTTCTATTGGAATGATTTTGCAACAGTTATAAAAAATGACTTTATAAATTATTATTATTAGTAGTAGTAGTATTGTGACATTTATTAGACTTTTATAATTTTCTTATATCTGATTCATTTTTCTTCATCTCTCTCTCTCTCACTATATATATATATATATATATATATATATTGATGTGAGTTTGTAACTTTAGGTTTCACTCTTTTGTAATACTTATTATAACATTCATATATATATATATGTATATATATATATTTCAATTAAAAGGTGCAATTATGATTTATAAATTCATGAATCATTCATACAAAAAACAAATATAGAGGTTAATGATTTAAGTGGCGAGAATACATCGTTGCAAACAATATAAATAAGATACATCAACCCCGAACCTGTATATGAATGATATGATCCCTGTTTACAAATTCCAGTTGCATAAGGTCTTTTTAATTTTTTACAAGCTTTCGTCTGTTCCTACAGACATCATCAGGTATGGAAATAGATTTTGTTCTTGTTTTTACTTCTCGGTAATTGAAATTAAAATATCTGATCTAACGTGCAACTTTCGGATAATAAGTGTGACATTACTGTAATTATTGAACAATATAGTTCATGCCATATTGACGGAAAATCTACCAGTAAAAAAGAATTCTCTTATTGCTATATTTATACAAAAATGCACAACCTTAAAATTTAAATTCAAACTCAGCGTTGTGACCGCACGTTCCAAAACAATAACACATTTCTCATAGCATTTTTTCGAATTACATCTCTATTTTTGTTGTCCTCTTATTACCAAGAAGTAAAAACAAGAGCAAAATCTGTTCCCATACCTGATGATGTCTGTAGGAACAGACGAAAGCTTGTAAAAAATTAAAAAGACCTTATGCAACTGGAATTTGTAAACAGGGATCATATCATTCATATACAGGTTCGGAGTTGATGTATCTTATTTATATTGTTTGCGGCGATGTATTCTCGCCACTTAAATCATTAACCTCTATATTTGTTTTTTTGTATGAATGATTCATGAATTTTTATATATATATATATATATATATATATATATATATATATATATATATATATATATATAAAATATGTCAAGTATATTTGTAAATTTTTGTCTATAATGTCTTAACTTTTTTATCCTTCTTTTTCCACTGGAAATGTCAGCTGACATCATCTTTGTTATGATAATGACAATGTTTCAAATGTTTACCAAACTGGGATGTGAAAATACCAACCTGTGAAAAAACTTCTAATAACAGTAACAATCTTAACAAAATATACTGTCATTTTTTATTGCATGGATCTACTCATTGCTTAATAAAATGGACATCTATAAATAAAAGATAATACACTATAATACCTGATGTAGTGTTTTATTTTTGTATTATATTAAAAACATTTTAAATTCTTAACTCTATCGATGAATATAGTCCAGATTAATATAATTTCACTGTAATCTTACAAATCTGAAATTTCTTGATATTTAAGATTTTGTGCTTCATCTACAGATAAATATATATTAATAAGTAAATGTTGTTAAATCTATATACACAATGATTTAGATGCCTACTTTTGGGTATTTTGTGGACCAATTTGTTCATACAGAAGCTGTGCCATTACTGTGGCCTTGTGCCAAGCTAAACTTAGTAAATAATTATATATACATATAATGGTTATATATATATATATATATATATATATATATATATATATATATATATTATATTACAATGAATCATTCATGCAAAAAGTAAATTAGTAAAGTTAATGATATAAAATGGCAAAATCCCTTTGCTAACAAAATTTTTTAAAGATGCATTAACCTACTAATCACTTGATGAATTTTATGATCCTTGTTTTCTAAAATTATAAGCTGTATAAGGTCTTTCTTAAATATGCAAGTACTTTTGATTGTACATTTAGTCATCTTCGGGCATAGAAATTATTTTGTTTTTGGTAAAATTCAGATAGCATCTGAGACAAAAACATATAATGTGAACTAAAATATGTTTTTTTTTTTAAATGTGTATTTGATAACAGATAAAAACTTTTGGAGTGATCTAATTTATATATATATATATATATATATACACAAATATAGATAACTAGACTCGTTTCGAAAAACCCTCAAATTTTTCATTTGCAAATAATCAAATCCTTACTTTCCCTGATGATCCGTTTAGGTGAAACCTAGGTAGGTTTGTCTGGCTCACTAGGTGTATCTATATATATATATATATATATATATATATATATATAAATTATATTGCTGAGATATATATATATATAAATTATATTGCTGAGATATATATATATATAAATTATATTGCTGAGATATATATATATATATATATAAATTATATTGCTGATATATATATATATATATATATATATATATATATAAAATTATATTGCTGATATATATATATAAAAATTATATTGCTGATATATATATATATATATAAAAATTATATTGCTGATATATATATATATATATATATATATATATATATATATATATATATATGTCTATTTTAAAAATATTCTTTTAATAAAGGAGAGATTTATTTGTATGCTTTTTATATAAATATGAAGTCTGTTCTCCGTATTTAAACTTATTTAATATTTAGCAAGAACATTGCAGAACTAAACAGATGTTTCAGAATAGATAGAGAATTAATTCCTGTTTGTTGTTCTCATTTCATCTTAACTCAAATTCAGGGTTGGTTTGACAATGATTTTTATTGTTACTTATTCTTATTCAGACACCTAGTGTCAAAATACTGACTTTTCTTTTTAGATTTACAATAGATTCTTGATCCTGAAACACTTAAGAGGAGGCAGAAATTTCTCGAAATATTAGGAATTGTATGCATTATATTCTACAGTTGTTGTACAGTATTTTTCATTAGTGTATTTCTTTTTCTTTTTATTCCATCTATAAATGTCATCAAGAGAAACTGGTTGTCTCTGTCAATATTGTCTTGCTAGTCTTTTATTTTCTGTTGATTATGAAATACTTTCTTCAGAATCGTAATTCTACTTTCATGCATATTTCTTTCATAGACTTCAAGAATTTACCTACTTCCATCAAACACCTTTCATATAACTACTTTTTAATATGAAATTACTTAATTAAAATTATTTATTTTTTTGCAATGGATATTGTATATGTTGACACTGTCACATTCAACTTATTCTGAGAGAATTATTATTACCCGAAATATTGAAAATAAATTTATCATTAAATTTCATCAAATGTATTAATTAAAACAGGAATAAAACTTTACAAGCTGTATACTTTTAATTTGTTGAAAAATTTGTCATGTCAACTTGTATTTATTTGAAACCATGATACACCAAAGTATAAAGAAAAAGTTTCAGTATTTTATTACTGGATTTATACATTAAAAGATGCACTAAGCTTTTTGCATGTATCTTTGAAATGTTACTTTAAAAGAACATCTAAGTGCTTCATTAGATGAAGAAGTAAAGGATGGTTGCTATGCAACTGTTTATTTGGAATTCATATGTTGACTATTCTTTCTATTTGTGTGGAGTAGGAATCAAGAAAGTTATTGTATTGTTTTTAATAAGTCAAATTTAAAGCCTAAATAAACATTACAAAGATATTTGGAAAGCATTTCATCTTAGAATATTGGAGAAATAATGAAAATCAAATTAGTGTTTTGCTTTAATGTAAATTTTGTTTTAGATTTAGTAATAATATATTCTTATACTCAATTTGCATTCAACACTTGTTTATTTTTTACATTATTTATTTCTGGTTTTATACATATATATATATTACCTGCTCAAAGAAGCACTTATAACTGATGGACCTTCACTCATAGTATACAAAGAGTTTTAATGTCACTTTAAGGTTCAATAAGTGGGTGATGATAGCACTTGTAATGGTTTACGCTTAAACATTTGGTTAGCAGTTGTTCAAATCAGGAGAAAGGAGGTTTGGTCTTTTAAATCTAGGATAGGTGGTACCATTACATAGAAAATAAGGCATTACTTGTATTCACATTTTTTTTTTTTTTTTATTTCTTTTTAGGAGACATTTTCTCTCTTCCTCTCTCTCTCTCTCTCAATAGTACACTTAGAAGAGGAGAAAAACATCAGACATGTAAAGCTCAAAAACAACAAAAAAGGAAAGGCAAGCCCCAATAGAAAGTCATTTTAGTTCTAACAAAGGAATTTAAGAATTATGCACATGCTTTGTTGCTCTTATTATTGCTGTTTAATACTACCACTGCTGTAACTACAACTCCTGCTACAGCTATCGTTGCTGACTATTTCTTTAGTAGAAATTATATAGTGTTACTACAAGTTCGAGTAGTAGTAGCAATAGCAAACTGCTGGAGTCCACTAAGGGGTTGTCTCATTGATCAATTCCTCCAACATTGGTGTGTATCATGTAGAAAGCAGTAGTATGTATGTATTGACAGAAGCAGCAGCAGCAATCTTAGCTGCCTGTCTGTCTTATTTTCGTCCTGGTCTGTGTTAAAGTCAGTCATATGCTACTCATCTTGTTTACGGTAGAGGAGGGTGGGATGTGGTCATATTGAGTAGTAGTCACTTTTTATTTGGACATGTTTTCCAAGGAATTACACTAAAATAAAAATGAATAGTTTCCATAAAGTTGTCATTCAAGCCATAAAGCAAAAGAAAGGGTAGGTAAAATTTATTTTTAAACGAATAATTAGGGGTTTTATTAATCTTTTGAAAATAAAAATAAAATTCTAATATTATACAAAGAATTAAAAAGCTATTTAAAGAGAAACTTGTTTGATTTAATATTTTCTGTCTATTTTTACAAAAATTCTTGACCCTTATAATATCCATTTTTTTCTTATTTTACAGATTGTAATTTATATTTTTCTTTATTATTAAATTTTTAGTAGTTTTAATATTTGTACATATTTTGTAAAGTTCATTTGTATTTACCCATGCTTTATTGATTATTTCAGTTGTGAAGATTTATCAGAACAGGAAACTGAGGTAAGAAATTCAAATCTTACGTTTGACTTTACAATGAACAAATTAATTTTGCTTTTTAGGCTTTTTTTATTGACCTCTTTTATTCAACATTAGATCCCTATCTATCACTTTGAATTTAATAATATCTAAATTTTTATCAAGGCTTATATTTCATCAACAATTAAAATACATTGTCCATTAATATTTATTTTGCTTTGAAATTGTTCTGCTTTCTCAACAATTAGAACATATACTTATTCACAAATTATTAAAAGTTGTGCATAAATGATAAATTTTACATATTTTTTCTGAATTAGATTTTTAAAAACAGCTGGTAGAAAAGTTAGTTCTGGAACAAGATATTCATTTATAAGTTAATAGTAATAAAGAACAAACTGCTCAGTGTCCTGACCCAGTATTTTCACTTTAGCAAAAGAATTTGATGAATGAACATTATAAAAACTTAACCCTTTTCTATCTAACATTAGGGTTCTTCAATATTCCTGAACCCTTACACAGTAGAACCTTAAATGTGAATGTGAGAAATAGTTTTGCTTTCATGTGTGAAATGACAATCAATCCTAGCTCTTCCTACTAGCTTAGATCTCTATATCTTGTGAATACTTGTAATGATGAGAGGACAGTCAATTTTCTCTGCAATTATATGTGCTGTGCAACTTGAAAGTTGTTATCTACAAGATGGGTGTAGCATTGTGTTGGTCAGCAAATTAGAAAGAATACACAAGTCTGATTCTGTGTTGATGGCATGGAGATGACATGCTGCAAAACTATGATGGAAAAGTGATTGGATGTCAACATCTGAGGTTGATAAATTTATGAATAATAAATAGTTGGATCTTGAGTGACCTGCAATGTCATCTTTTATTCCATGTTTACCACTTAATCATTAGTTTCTTAGGGCAGCAGAGATACTTGTCTCAGCCATAAGAAAATAAGCACATTTTTCCTTTGCACAAACAACATTAGTTATCTATTGAAGCATTTATAATTGACACTGAAAAAGATTTGAAACAGAATGAAAACAAAATAATATTTCAATCGTATGCTATGGTTTGAGTTTTAATCTCATTGTTTACTGATTATTTGGTATTTATATATTTAATGAACAGCAGTGCATATCAAAATGAAATGTGAAGAAACATAATTGTTTTCTATAATATCAATTATATTTAATGTAAATTCTTACTAAATTCATTTAATATTTATTTTTTATTATTATAAGTATTAAGACTTATTTTTATTATACCTATTTTCAGCTTTAAAGATGAACATTGAAAAATTCAAATATTTTAAGTTCCCTATTCCTTAAATGGATCTTTTGATTTGAAGAAAAAACAAAATCATTTGGTTTGGTGGGAATTGTGCAGTTTGTTTCCACTCAGTTTTAAGTGGAAGCTGATAATGTATTATATAAAGAACTAGGAATTAGATGTAAACAAATTTTAGATAATTTTTATTTGCAAAGTGATTTTGATATTCTTCTTTTAACAAACAATATTTTCAGAGGCATCGAATAATTTATTATTTTTGACAATAGGTTTTTCATTACATGTCTTTGGAATTTTGTTGGATAAGATTTTTTTAATTATATTTTTAATATTCAAAATGCATGTTCAGTGTTCTTGGCATGACATTTAATGCTTATAGTCATTTTTTTCATCAGCCAATTGTCAGGGCTTTAATTTTCAAGTTTTGGTTATTCTTTAATTATCATTGTGTAACACACACACACACTGTCAGACTTTATTATGCAAGTTAATTTTTTCACAATAAAATTAATAGTAAATAACTGCTGTTGGTAAAATTTTCAGAATATGTTTACATGAACAATAGATCCTGTGTGTTTCAGCTTATCTATTTTTATTAAAAATATTGATATTATTTTGGAGGTTTTATTATGCAAAGTGCAATTTAATTATTTTTATATAAATTCAAGATATGTCATTAACACAAGATCTCATATAACTAAATAAATTATCCTGTCATTTTGCATCTTAATATAGGCTCCTTGACATTCTATAACCATAATAATTATGTCATTCATTGATTTTGTTAACTTTTCTCCTGTTTCAACTTTAATACCAGTTTTTATTGCTTCCCAGGCATGGTCTTTGCTTAAATATTGTTTTTCATTATCATCTAGAACTTTTTTAATGATTGATCACAAGTTTTTTATTGGATTAAATAACCATTTCATTAATTTGTTGTCTTTGAAACCTTTTTAGCAGGGTAGGTAATAGTCAGCTTCACAGAATGTGAAGGAGCATTATCTTGTATGAATATACTTTTTAGCTATTAGCTTGGTTGTGAATATCATTTAAAAACATCTTGTCCAAGTATTTAAATCTTTTTTTTTTTTTTTTTTTTGCATTTATCATGAACCATCATCAGCTTTTAAAAGACTTATCATTTTACTTCCTGTAATATTAGCCAAAACTTTACTCCACCTTCCACCCTTGTTTAACATGAAAGACTCCATTATCAGGTTACTCCAATGTAGCTCTACATCCATCATTAAAAATTACTGTTAAGAAATCAGTTTTGATGTACTTTTTCATCTAATTTACATGTTTCTTTTGTGTCTTATTTAAAAGGTTTGATTGCTTTCATGCAATTAGCAAATGTTCTTTATATATATCTCATTGTTTATAGTTGCAAAACTAGCTTCTTCAAATATTTTCATGAGCATCAATCCACTTTTTTTGCTTATTATCCTTTTAATTTTTTTCATATATTTTGTGAAATTTTTAATGGTCAGTTTTTTGTTTTTATTTTGCCAACATTTTTCAGTTTCTTCTTTGACTGTTCTATATCCATCCATCTCTCTCTCTCTCTCTCTCTGTCTATATATATATATATAAATGAACATTGAAGTCAACACTTAGAGGCGACAGACTGTTTCATGCTAGACACAATCGTCAGGCCTGACGATTGCGTCTAGCATGAAACAGCCTGTCGCCTCTAAGTGTTGGCTTTAATGTTCACTTTTATATTTACACATGCTCTATCCCATAAATAAAGCACACCTTAAGAGTATATTTCTTCATATATATATATATATATATATATATATATATATATATATATATATATACACACACAATATGATGAATAACCCTCAAGTTGCATCATGAAATCTCACATCACCAAATAAATTGTTGCAAATAATTCTAATAAAAACAGATAAGTTGAAATTACACTGAATATTTATTATAAAAATATATTCTGAATATTTTACCAACATTGGTTGTTTCATATCAATTTTATCATGAAAACATTAACTTGCATAATAAAATCTGACATAGTGTATATGAAATAATTTATCTTTTTTGGAAAGACCAAAGAAATTGGTTCTATTTTCCCATGAAATCCTGCTATGCCACATCCTGTATATGTACACAGATGTGATGAATAGTAAAAATGTTAGATCAGTAGATAAAGAATTAAACTCAAGATGATAAGGCTGATGCCATTCTCTTCCTGATATCTTTTTTTCATATCAGTCAGTAATGATCTAAATTTCTTTAAGCTTCTGTACAGGAAAGACAAGTAACTAAAAAAAAATGAAAAAGCTCTATCAGATTGCTTCCATATTTAGCATTTAAGTTTTAATAATTTATCTGCCACATCAATTTATTTTATATGTTTTTTCTATCTTAAAAGCTCTGAATATTGCTGATGATTAATTTATTTGATCTTTATATATTAACTCAGTTCACTGAGTTGTAGTAAAACAAGTGATCATAAAATAATTATTAGGTTGGTGCAAAAATAATGTTTTATATAAAAGTAACATATGTGAGAAAACAACATTATTTTTGCACCAACCTAATATTTTGCTATTGAACATTTATTCTGTTGCTATTCTGACTAATTTTTTTAAATAACTTAAATCATTTCTATTCCTTTTGGTCTATCTTATGATCAATTTAGCATTTAATTTGTTTTATTTTCTTTCAGTTAGAACTTTATATGGATGCATGTATGTTCTTATTATATACCTTGTATCAATTCAAAACTGATGACCTTTTACTGACAGTCCACACTTTTACCAAGTTTTACCTTTTTTCTCATTGACTTTTCTCTCTTCCTGTGTACAAAGTGTATATCAAGTCTTCAGCTTGATACATAATTTACCCAATTAGTCATTATAAATTGTATTTTGCTCTGGAATTTTAACTGTATAATGTTCAATATATTGGATTAAGTGCATAAACAAGGATGAAATATATGTTGAAATTTGTTGGGTAAAATGAATATTATTCATCATTAAGCAATATATATGTGTGTGTGTGTGGAGTAAATTTGTGAGCGCACATGCTAAAATCTGATGTTTTACTTTAAATAATATTGAATGCATTTCATATGCAATTTGTAGGAAGTGGTGAAAAATTCTCAGCTTCATCCACTTCAAAAGTTTTGGGGAAACAATTTCTTAGTTGAACTGAGAACTTCATGAACCCTTTCTGTGTATGTATGTCTATATAAATGATCTATTATGCTCATATATTTATTATTTTGTAAACTTAAAGGGTTTTAATATGTGACCTTTAGAATAATTTGCATTATCGCTTTCAAAATGTAAAACAAAATTAAAAATGAACCTTTGTGCATTGTAAATTATGTCTGCGAATGAGAACATAAACATCAAACTATCTACTTATTTATATGATTGAAGTTAATCACAGTACATTGCTTTTCAAGTGATTTCTTTGTACTTTAAATGTACTTTACACTTACTGTCAGAAACGGATGCGCTTTAACTAATATATTGTTTTTTGTTTTATTTTGTTTTTTTTTTTTGTTTTTTTGTTACACCTTTTTGGGAGTTGATCATACTGAATATGATTTTAGATTCAAGCTCTTGGTAAATAGAACTTACCTCACTTAAATAACAAAAATTAACTCCAGAAACAATATGAGCCTAATCTTTTATATAGTTGAAGGTAAGAGGGATAGAAGTAAACAAACCTAGCCTACCTAACTAGCTTATGTAAATGGATGTCAGAACAGGGTTTAGAAGAGATAACAAAAAGACAAAATTTACTAAGAGCTACAAAAGACAGGAAATTTTGGAGAGCCATGATAGACAACATCCTGAAGGGGATACAATATGTAGAAGTAGTAGTATTTCTTATATTTGTAAAATTCTTGATATTTATATTATAACATTAAAAATTGATACAATTTGTTTTTAATTAATGATGAAATTAATTATTTAGTCTTTTCATATTAGACTAAGGAAATATATTAGGAGACTGGGTCTTTTGTGGCTTTTTTTCTTGCAATTATACCTAGTGAAATATCATTACTTGGAATTTTCTATTTGTGTAAATTTTTACTTCTAGTTGCACATTTGTATTTTTGGTTGTAAAAGTGTTTGGAAATTGGTTAATTCAAGAAGGCAATTAAAATGAAAAGTGTAAAAGTTTTTTATGAAGTGATTATGCTATTTGACTATATAGGTATATATTGTATATTCTATTAGCATTAGGAAAGTTTTAGTTTCTCATTCTATACAAAATGAACATTAGTATTCCTAGTGCTATGGTCAGTAAATGTATCTGTATCAATTTTGAATAGTAAACAATAGTGGTATAAAAGTTGTTTAGATGGTTGTCACATTCAGTCAAGGATAAACTGTTGTAATTGTTTCAGTAAATACAGATCTAGTGACAGTAACAAACTCTTTTTTGTTATCTTTCCATGACTTTGACATTTTTTTGTAAGTAAATAGTTGATACATTTTTGATATCAAATACCCTATTATTTATATCTATCCTTTCTGCTAGGGCCTTATCATAAAGAAGCAGTATTTAGTTTTAAATATTTATAAAATATTTAAAATTCATACACTTATATATGTTTTCTGTTTAATATGAATTTATCAAAATTATATAATTGTATATTGCCTAATAAATAAATTACTATTGTTGTAATAGTCCAAATTATGATTTGTATTTGTTGATCTTAGTCCATTCAATAATGATATCAACAATTTCCATTCATGCATAAATTTTCTTTATTCTTCTCACTCTAAATAATGACCAAAGTAGAAACTACTTGGATTATAAAATTACCTGAAAAAATATATTAGAAACCCAGTTTCTCTTTGAACTTTATTGTACTAAATTTCTAGTTATTGTCTTGTCTAAGTATTTTGAGGAGTGCTTTATTATGAACACTAAATGGAATTATAGAAATATTTGGAACTTGATTTTTAATTCAGGATTTAACCATTATGTTGATTTGTTTTATGCATAAAGTTACAATTATACCTGATTATTTTTACCATTTCTGCAGTGAAATTAATTAACATGTTAAATTTGTAATCTTACATTAATTTTCCTTTCATCTGTATTTAATTTATGTTCAGGTGAAGATATTTGTCTTTTGAGAAACACATAATGAAGTCATCGTTATTGCATCTAAGGATAGTTTTTCCTTTTTAATTAATATATTTAAAAAGTGATACCATTTTGCTTTTTCAAACATTTTTAGGAGAATCCAATTTCATGTTATTGGAATAAAATATGTTGGGCTCTGATTAGTAATGATAGACTATTCTGTAATTTGTAAAGAATAAGGACCTCTCTTAAAATATTGTTGAACAAGAAAAAATCAAGCTACAATATTTATTAATTAGTTACAAACACATTGATTTGTACTGATGAAAATCAAAAAAATTATTGAAAGATTTCTCTAAAATCTGTTATATCAGCAGCAGAAAATATCTTTAACATTTCCCCTCTTCTTTAAACATAATCATGGATGAACCCATTTGCAAATTTTCTTTATTCAATGTTCAGTGAAGATTATAAATGGGCCTAAGTGGACCCAAAGGTCACTTCTGGCCACCGGATTGAACATAGACAGACGTCAACCAAATACTCACTGACTGCCAGGTGTGAACTGTGTGTGAGGAAAGTCATACATGATCGTTTGCTCATCTGATGTACCTGGCAAGCCAAATATTGTTTCATGTTTCTGTCAGCAGTTTCAGTTTGTCTCATACTTTCTGAAATGTCTGGTTTGTTGTGTCCTCCACAGTGGGGTTATTAACTCCCTCCAGAAAACATGATAACTTGTTTCTTACATGATCCTAAAAGCTGTCCCCCAATGTCGAAGTTAGATGGAAAATCTCTATAATGACAAATGACCACTTCAGAAAATTTAACAATTGATGGGAATATTACATAAATGTGTTGTCTAAATATCTAGGTAGCAAAATGGTGATTTGAGTATTCCTTTTTGCTGATTGCTTCAATTGTCTCCCTTTTTGTTACTTTTGATAATGTAGTAGTAGTAGTAGTAGTAGCAGCAGCCATTCCAGGCCTACAGCGAGTTTGCAACAATTATGTTTCTTTGGGTCTGTGTGTCCATTCCATCTACATGAATTGTGTGTGCTCTTGTCTTTGCAAAATGGGGATTTTCTTCTTCTTCTTTTTTCAATGACTTCCAATGCTTCAGCAGTTTATATAAGGGATCTTCCTGGGAATCCCTTTCCCATTTTTGATATTAATTTCCACTTTTCATTTGGATTATCTCATGCCTTGGGTTTTTCCCAATTTATTTCTAATCAACTCAAATCACCATTTTGCATTCTCATGCAACTAAACATTGAACCAATGCCAGTGCCCTGTTATAGATTGTTTATTTTACTTCTTGTTTAGTTTTTACAGCTTATCATTATTTAATATATCCTGTAGTATATTCTACTTCTGGAACTGTTTTGAAAGTGTATATAAATGATACTAATATGTATATAGAAAACATTATCTGCATTTATGTATTAAATATATAACTATAAAACAAAAGCCACATGAGAAACTATTATTTCTGAACCATTACCTTTTATCAAGTACTTATCCAACAAATGATATAAGAGGAACTAAATTTGTTTTAAATTTATTCCCTTTAATTTCTTGTATTTATATATATATATATATATATATATATATATATATATATACACACACACACACACTGATGAACCAAAAAACAATAAAATGTAACAAAAATGATAAATACTGTCTTGTAATAACTGTACCTATCAAGGTCAGAAATATATAAATAGGAAGGCCAGCTTTCAGTTACTTTATTTGGATGTGTTGAATACTTCAGTCATAAGCAAGAAGCAAAATTTGAGTGACTTTGATAAAGGCCAAATTGTAATGGCTAGATAATGTCAGAGTATTTCTTAAATGGCACTGTTTGTTGGGGTTCTCACATTCAGTTGTGGTTAGTACCTGTCAGCAGTGGTTTAAGAAGGAAAAATCAACAAATGCCAATGAAGCATTGAGTGGCAAAACTTATCAAAGTGAGAAGTAAAGAGATATTTTCCTATCAAGTATGTCAACAGAATGGCTACTGTGGTACAAATTGCAGATAGTTTTAAATATGCTGGAGGGAGGATTGTGTTAAAACACAGTACCTTGATCCTTGTTATTGTATTGGACTGCACAGGTCAGTCAGAGTAACCATGTTAACCATTGTCCATTACAAAAAGTGTCTTCAATGGATACAGAAACTTTCAAGCTGAATCTTGTATCAATGGAAGAAGGTTACCAAGTCCTACATGTCTTTGCTTCTCCTGAATCAGCTGGCCAGCAGGGAGCACATACATTATTAAAAGGAAGCAAGATGCACTATGAGGAAAATGACAAAGCCAATAAAGACAATGTGATGATTTGGAAATTTGGGGAACACTGGATCCTGTTGTTCATATGAAAAATAGTTGTACCATCTGTCTCAATATAATTGAAGACTAGGTCCACTACTTCATGACAACAGTCTTTTATAGTGGCAATGCCATCTTTCAGATGGACAATTTACCTTGCTACACTATGCATTTTGTATCGGAATGATTTCAGAAACATGAAGAAGACTTCACTGCATTTCCCCAGGAACTAAACATCCCAAATATTAAACCCATTGAGTATTTACTTGATATATTGGATCAACAAATTCACTCTGTTGAACCTACATCATGTACACTGCAGCACTTAAAGAACATGTTCTTAATATCTAAGTACTAGATTTCAGAATAAACCTTCAGAATAGAGTCCATGCCTGATCACTTAAATTCTTTTATAGTCACATGGAGGACAAACACCTTATTGGGCAGGTGATCACAATGTTTTGGCTCATCACTATGTTAAAACACAGTACCTTGATATAAGAATGGAATTGCACCCTCACAAATTTAAAGTCATAAAACCAGCTATATCATTCCATAACCACAACCTTGTTTGTTCAAACATAGTTTACTTCATTAGTAATTAAGTACAATATCAGCTCTATATAACTATTTCATATTAGCACTGACTAAGTAATTCTTAGTATTCTACTATAATGTTTTTCACTGCATTTGATCTTTATTTCAATTGAAATTTTTCATTGCCCTTATATATTATTTTTATTATTCTTACAAATAAAACTTTGCTTTGATCTATTATATAAAAATATCTACAAATATTTGTTTAGTGTCATACACAAAAAGAACTTGGAATTCAGTTAAATAAACTTTATCAAAATGGGCTATTTTTACCCTTTACTTTTTTTCATTTACATTTCTCATTTGTTTTTTAGTAAAACTGAAACAAATTAATTCTACTTTCTGAATTTATGTACTGTAAATAATGATGCATTGTTGTCGGTGATATTTCAGCATTCATAAAATCTTTGATCTACTCATAATGAATTTTTGTGTAGTATATTAATACAAGTTTGAATATTATTACATTATAGTTTTTTCTAATAAAATATTTTTTTTTTTATTAAAGTGAAAGTTCATTTAGATTTTAATAGCACTCAAATTTTGTTAACATCTTTTCAAACATTTTGCTGTTATTGTCCAGCCTGAATTTCAATCTTTCTCAAAAAAATGGAATAATTTAGATATGTTTTAATCATGAAATAGGGCTTCTTAATATTATCATGTATCATCACATCAAAATGTGTTTTACGGATAAAATTTCAAACTTAGTCTTAAATTGTTTTCATATACTCGCCTGAACTAATTGATTTTTATAATGAAAGAAAATATTACATACTTCTCAAATTTGTTAAATTTTACTCATTTGACACTATTTTTTATGTAAATGTTTGCATAAAACATTGGATTTTATTTTAATGATAATTTTTTCATTAAGAATTCATCAAAATCAGGATATAAAAATAACTCTAATGATAATGTTTGTATCTTTTTCATTGGTGTATGACATGCTTTTTAATTAAGTGGCTTTGTAAAAAAACCTATTATAAAATGCATTATACTATGGATGTGTTAACTGTTCATCCTCCACTAGATTGGTTTAACAAATTTCCTGTTTGCTTGTCTGTGCATTTTATAATAATCAATAAACATCCACTTAAAACCAGCAATTGAACTTAAGAGTTTGACACTTTCTCTTTTTCTCTATTACTAAATTCTGTTTTTCTGTGTGTAATTGTTATACACACAATGTTTCAACAGTTAAATTTGAAATTGGTTTAGGTTTTTTATGTATGCACATTTTTTTTCTTACCTTAATATTGACAAAGACAATTTCAGATTAAAGAAAATATTGAACAATTTTTATTTTCAAAAAAATTATTTTTCTTTTTATTTGTTAGTCATGCAAGTTTCATTGATTTTAAATTTGTTATTTCTGAATATTCTTTGATGATTTTCATTGCTGAAAGTTCAAACAATCATACTACCTTTTATAATAGAAAATATATAACTTTATAGATTTTATGCATGTGTATATTCTGACAACTTTTATTCAATATCATACAAACAGATAAATGCTCTTTTCCTTTATTTTAGAATCACATTTTTTCTTTTTGTTTATGGATGTTGTTTGAGTAGGTTTGATAAGTGAATAAAATTTTATTTTCTTAACAAATCATAAATATAAAAATTTGATTGCTGTTCTGAAAACTTAATTTTTTCATTTTTTTAAACAACAATTACATTGTAAATGTGATATAGATATAATTTAAGTATATTTTAAAGCTGTAATGTATAAATTACCTATTATACATTTCTTCTAGGTGAATTTTAAATATTGTATCACTATAAATTTAGGAAGAGAATGAGTAAGATATGCAAAAATTTAATTTATTTTAAGTTAGTCATTGGTTTGGGAGTTGTGACAATTTAAATTTCATAATTTTTATTTTTTGTGTCTTGGGGAAAAATGTTATGATGAAAATAGCAAAAAATATGTGCTATCTATCGCATGTTAGTTGTATCTGAATTAGTAGAAAATAAAAAAAAGTTTTTTTTTTTTTAATTTTTAGATAATCATCTAAAATATTTTAAAAGATGTTTTCAGAAATAGATTACTTAATTCTTTCTCATACATGTTGCAGGTAGAATTTGGAAGTTTTACAATTTTTAGGTAATGTTAATGTTTTCCTGAGACTTGATAATAGCTGACATTTTTTCATATATTATTTAATGTTTAATATTTTTTGTCAATGAAAAAATTTTATGGAATAGATTTATGAGCATATATGTTGCAATAGTAAAATGATATAAAGAGACTATACTTTCTATCTTTTATAAGGTTTTTAGTGATATTTTGTCATTCAAATTGCCTTTAAGAATCATAATTTTGCTAAGAAAAATATTTAAATGATCTATGTAAGAGTTTTTTGTTTTTACTGTATGAAGTTGGCTGTTGTTGAAGTAAGACAAGCAAGGTTATTGTTCAAAGTTAAACAAAAGTTGGAGAGAGAATTTAAATAAGTTTAAACTTAATTTTGGTATTTTTATTTTGCATTTCTTTTATTCAAATAAATACTCTTTCATGGATTTAATGGTGTGCTTATATAGGGTTGTCAAAATCATGTTTGTTGCCTATAACTTTGTGTCTGGAGCAACTGCGCTTGTGAAATAGACAGGTTCATAAAATCTGGTTTTAACATTACTGATTATAAAATTATCAATCAAATTTTATCTGAAAATATTATAAACTTGTCCTTTATGAAACCTGATAGGACCAAATTTATTTAATGATTTATAAATAGCACATGCTTAATTTAAGTAAAATTTCTGTCTTAATTCTTTACTAATAACAATAAAACCACATAAATTAAGTAACATTGGTTACTTTGCTTTCATTATGGCTTTGAGAATAATAATAATTACTTTAGATATAAATTTGACATGTATTTAATAGAATCTGCATAAGAACATTGAAATCTCAAGTAAAATAAAAAGGATCATAACATTATTTACTTGCTCAAATCACTAGTGTAGGTATATATATATATATATATATATATATATACACACACACACACACAAAATGTAATTAATTCTTGTCTTCTTTTTTGATTTGTAGAGAAATTTTTTACAGATTAGAAAATCTTCTACAGTTTACCTATAATAATTATAGAATATACTGGTTAAAATAATAATCTTAAAAATGTGATATTTATATTGTCTTATTACAAATATTACATCAATTCTTCTTGCTCAAATATTTAAGAAAAGTTGCACTTGACTGGTACAGAGTAACATTCTTGCAGTGTTGATCTAATTATTAAAGGTTGATATTTTACATTTCCATGAATGTCATATTATTAGCTGTATTTATCTGATTACTAGCAGTAGAGCCCGGCATTGCCCGGGGATGTAACAGTAAGAGATAGATCAAGTATCAACCATCATAAAGACTGAAAAATAAAATTGACAAAGATTATTGTTTAAGGTTGACGGACATGCATGTTTTAATTAGTTTTTTTTTGTTTTGTTTTGTTTTTTTTATGAATTGGTCAAACCCAAACTCAAGCAAAAACATTGTTTTCAATCGTTATGAGTCTATCGATTGAATAGAATTTTATTATCAACAATTGTCTTTTAAATGGAATTTTTAAAGCATTCTGAATGTAAAAATAAAGAAAAAAGTGTGCAAGACAATAAGAAACACTACCTGCCAAAAAAAAGTGATGTTTTGTTGAAATCGGTTGAAAAATGTAGGAAATCCGATCCCATATATAAATGAACACACACACACACACACAAACAACCTGGGTTTTATAATAAGTATAACTCGATATGAGTTGTCCCCCTTTCATTCTGGCGACAGAATTGTGTTTTATCGTGTTTTCAAATTGATTTCATGCAAAAAAAATTGTTTTTTCAATTTTTGGTGCTGTCAGAACCACCACAAGGTAATTTTACACAGTCCTGTGAAGTTTTGTTGAAATCGGTTGAAAAATGTAGGAAATCCGATCCAATATATAAACATACAGAGACACACACACACACAATCTGCGTTTTATAATAAGTAAGATTTGTTTTTTAAGCTTATTATTCCTTTTCTTTCTATATTTATAATTTCTTGATGGTAGGATTTTTCTTTCTTTAGTCTGTAATTTTTTTGTATCTTTCTTTGACAATCATTGGGATAAAATCTCTTTTATACATAGATTATTACTAAAAGAATTTATCAAGCTTTAGATAAGGATGGTAAGCTTGGGCTGTTGCTTTGGTTATCTCGAAGGCATTTGGCAAGGTTTTGGCATACTGGTCTTCTTCACAAGTTGAAAGGTTATGACATTTCTGGACAAATTTTTGAACTGATTCACTCTTAACTAATTGCGAAATGAAAGTTGTCTTGAATGACCACTAGATGTTTTTTGTTTTCTAGATGTTTTTGCATTAATGCAGGTGTCAGCCAGAGCTCTATCCTTGGACCTATGTTGTTCCTAATTTTCATAAATGACGTTCCTGATGTCATCAGTTCTCAACTCTGTATCTATTCTGATCATACAACTATTTACTTCTGTTTTAATAGTATATCTGTTGTTAACTGGGACAGGGAATGGCTTGTTAATTTTAATGCCTCCAAAACAAAACTGCATTTTTTATCATCTGAGTGAATCCTTTTTGCTGTTTATCAACATGGCTGATGATAACAGAGATGAGAGTGTCTCATTGTGCCTTTTTGGACAAACATTTTTCGCTGACATGAAGTGGAAAAAATATATTAAATCAATTGCTAGGTCTGCTTCTAGGAAAGTTGTGTCATGCTAGACAATTTTTCTCTCCAGAAGCTAACATATTTATAATTCTAACATTTGCCCTTGCTTTTTATATTGTTGCCATATCTGATCTAGCTTCTGCTATATATTTAGAGATTCTTGATAAAATCTAAAGACGAATCTGCACTGTTGTTCCTGACCTGGTGTTTTGGCTTCAGTCACTTTCAAACCACTATAATGTAGCTTCTCTATGCCTTTTCTACAAATACTTTCATGATATGTGTTCTGATGAATTTTCCTCTACTTTACCTAGATTTTATGAATTTAGGTATTGCAGTACTAAATTGGCGGCAAGGTCTCATCATTTTAAAGTTGAAATGGCTACATGTAACGTAAGTTCTATGCTAACATTTTCTCTTCTCTTGCAGATCTCACTTGTGGAACTCTCCTTTTTTTTTTTTTTTTTTTTTTTTTTAAAAAAGCATTTCACTCCAAGCAAGACAGGAGTGCCACTAGCACTCAGGGGGTTATGGAGAGTGAAAGTGAGAGAAAAGAGTGAGTGTAGGAGGATTGAGGAAAGGAAAAGGTACAGGGATCAAGGCAACAGAAGATGGTGATTGATGTTGCATTTAAATTTTTGAAGATTGTAGTTATCATGGAAGCAAGGGAATGGAGTTTCAATGTTGGGAAGTATGAAGAAAGAAACTGTTGGAGTAGAGGTGGTGGTTACATTTAACTATTTCAACAGTAAATGGATGGGAGCTAGATGCCAATTTAGTAGTACACTTAAATTCATGTAGTTGGGGCATCAGGAAAAAATGCTCATCAGAGCAGTGGCCATGAAAATATTTGTAGAAAAGACAAAGGGAAGCTACATCACATCTGTGGGAGAGTGTCTGAAGTTGATAAGCCAATTCAGGACTGGTTATATTACAGATCCTTCTTTGGATTTTGTCAAGAACCTTGAGATGAATGGCAGGGGCACCATACCAGATGTGACAACAGTATTCAATACAAGGACGAATGGTATATTTGTAGATATGTGAGATGGACACTGATGAGAAATACCTTCTGGCACAACACAATGAACCAACTTTCTTTACGGTAGATGCAGCTATTGATTCAATGTAGTTGTTCCACTTCAAATCAGTTGAAAATGTGAGGCCAAGAATGTGCAGTGAGACGCTCTCACGGAGACATGCAACAACCATGGGGGTGGGCAGGGTGTTTCTCTATGGTGGTTAAATGAGAGCAGTTTATTTTTGGAGACATTAAAATTTACAGGACATTTCCTGCCCCAGTCAACCACTGATTGGAGGTCCTTTTTGAGAGTAGCGGCCAGCTTAACTTTGTCAGCACTGCTGGGCTTACTATTAAATAGTAGTGTCGTCTGCATAGATGCCTACTTGGGTACTGATGACATCAGGGAGATCATTGATGAAGATCAGAAACAATGTAGGACTCAGGATAGAGCCTTGGGGAACACCCGCATTAGTATGAAAGGAACTGGAAGAGGTTCACCTTCATTTCCCAATTAGATAGGAATGATTGGATTAAATCAAGTAAACACCCTGTAATACCATAACCCTGAAGCTTATGTAGAAGACCAGCATACCAAACCCTGATAAAGGGAAGAGTATGGACTGGGCGATAGGTGAACCTGTCTACGCCAATTAAAAAAAAAAATGAAACAAAATATTTAAGTTTTGACTTAAATGAATGGCAGATCTTTGGACTGTAAAGATTGTAGTCCAGTGGGGGGTTTGAGAAGTACAATATCACTATCCCTTTTTGGGGGTGGGGGTGGATGAATCAATTCCAACTGCCTCTACTTCACTAAGGGATAGGAAGAGAGAACTACCAAATCTACCAGGACACATGCAACTTACCTGACAACTAGTTAAAAAACAGAAGAAATCAGAGAAATGGTATGAAAATGATCAAAAAATTAACTGGGTTATCATGATTAGTACAAACACATTAAAATGTTAGAAAAGAAACAAACGGAGATGTTACAGATGATCAAGAAAAAAATAAAGAATATTAAATTAAAATCAAGGGCATACATTACGTTCAAGAAAAGGCTGGAATCGTTCAATGAGACAGCCAAGATTTCTTTCATGTCAATAACTTTTATAGAAATGGGCAATCTTATATGGCAAGTTTTTACCCTATTTTCAAAAATTCAAATGCAATGTCAATTATTATCTTCTGTTTTTTTTTTTGTTTTTTTTAAATTATTCTTCTTTTATTTTTCACTTTCCTTAATAGTGTTTTTTTTTCCACATATTCTCTAACACTCAGTAATTCCTTGCATCTTAGTGGCTTTATTGTCTTGCTTGGGGAGAAGTGATTAAAAAAGAAAAGGAAAAATATTTAATATTTTAAAATGAACATAGCTTAAGTATGCATTTAGGATTTGATAGATTAATGTGTATAAATCTGATTTAATTTGTCAGATTTTATGTCTAGTATTATGACATTGATACTAATTACTATAGTTTCACTGAGAAGAAAAAAAACTTCTCGTGATAACCAAAATAACTATTTCTCTTTACAGTCAGTATTTTAACATTTTTACTATTTCCTTCATTATAATAGTTTCTACAGTTGACCTGAATATATATTGGCTTATTTACGTGTATCTACATTTCTCCTCCTCATCATTCAAATATATAAAAAATAAGCAAAGAAATAGTTTAGGCATATATTTTCGTTAAACAAGGTAAGGTTGAGTTGTAGTTTACCTGTTAATTGGAGTAATGTAGTGCCTGCCAATGAGTTTAAACATAAAATTTAATGAAGAACTATCTCTTATAACATTTTATAAAATTGGATTCAAGACTTATTCAATGTTTTTCAACTCTTGAAACTAGATGTTTCATTAGTAAATAAAGCTTGCTTAATTTTGTACTGTTTTTGTTAAATTTTTCAGTATGGATTTCTCAAATAAAAATTAACTACAAAAGGAGATTACATCAGATTTAATGTTTTCTAGAAATTACTTTATATTTAGAAATATTAGCTTTCAGTTGAACAATGTTTATAATGACTTATTCAGTCCTGCACAATGAGGAATACTTTTCTGTTCACTCTTATTATACCATTATACTCTTAACTCTTTAGCCTCCATTGTAAGATAGATTGCTGCTGCTACTACTACATTTGCTTGAAGAATTCAATTTGGTCTCACCTTGTCAAATTGATCTTCCACTTTGGGAGCCTATCCTAAGAATCCATTTCTGTACATATTCATGTAACCTGATATTAAATATCTTGTGCAAATGTTTGCTCTTGCAGTGTGTGTTTTTTCTTGTTTTTGTATATGTGGAAATTATTAGAGGTTTTAAAATATTAGCATTTTTATAACTATATTAAATGTAGTTTTTCATTTATTCCATTTTGCTTCATTCTTAGCTTTGTCTCCTCTTTTTACCTTTATTTTTTTGCAGATTATCCTGTATTAAATGACATAGTTTTTTTTTTTACTTGTTTTGCTTAAAATATTTTAAAATCTATTTAAAGCTTACTTTAGTAATGTTTCTTAGTTTAAAAAAATTATTTTATATATTTCATGACTGAAATGATTAAAAGCATAAATTTTCATATTTTTTACATTCAAATCTATTTTTATATAAACTGGAAAAAGTTAATAAATTAAAATTTTTTTATTAATATTCTCTAAAAAATGAATATTAGTTATCTATGTAAATATATTATTTATTCTAAAGAATATTGTTGTTTGTTTTATCAACTTGAATCATGAAAATAATAATGTCTCATTGCATAAGACCAAAAGTTGCTTCTATCCAAATACCAAACTAATGAATCAATTTATTTAAATTAAATCAGCTTTTTACTTTATTCTAATAACTTTGCTTTTAATCAGTTTTTAAATTTTCAGATGGTCATTTTAAGTGTGCCTTGTTCCTTTACTTTAGTGGTATTAATAACCCCATGAATCAAATTCATCTGAACAAGTTGTCAGGAGATGAATGAAAATTATCCTTGTATATTTTGTAAATAGTGATAAAATTTATAGATCTTGATAAAGCATATAGTGGAAATTAGAAACATTTGCAGCTCTCTTACTTCTTCATTTGTTGATGCATAGAAATTATTTATATTCTTTTAAGCGGTTATTTCTATCATTAAAATAAGATATTATCTCATTTATAGAGATCTAATTCAGAAATATATACTGGTAAAAATTTGAGGTAAAAATATGATTGAGGAATCTGTTATGTACACAAATTTTTATTTTAAGAAAGAAAAAACTGAATATTGAACTGTCACAATAGAAGATTTAGTAATAAAAATGGAAAAAATGTAGTAGTTTTAAATAGATATAATCTTCACAAAAGTCCATTTTAATTTTGGATCTAGATCTACATGTTAAGTTTTCTTTTTAATTTTATATGTATATAAATTTTTAATGAAATAAAGTAATGTGATTTTTTAAGAATGTTGAAAAGGATACTTTGATTTTGAAGCATCTTTGTAGAAGCAAACTTTTGATTACAATTACCATTAAACAACTGTTTATGAATCTTCATACATGACAGGTATAAGGTTATCCAATTGGTTATCTGTGAATAATCACACAATCTGGTTAACATGATAAACAAATTCTGGCTTCTTATAGACCACCATCAAAATATTTTCATTTTGAGCTGTATTCTATAGGTAAACAGACATAAGTTATACATCTTTTGTAGAAATTTGATATTTTGTGCCAAGGAAGTTGAGAAATTATTATCATTATTATTATTAACAACAACAAAAACAACAGTGATTTATCCTTACTGCCACAGAAGCTATAAAGGCAGTTTGACCCATTCCTCCCTCTTTTATTGATACTCATCTCTTGACTTGACCTAAACATCCAGCTTAGTTATGGCATTTGCATGAAGGGCAGTATCTTATTACCTAATATATTTACTGATGTATTTCAGGTTGTATATTGAAACTGGTTTATGTAAATGATTTCTAAGGTGACTTTATGGGGAGATTATAACGTATTTTTCTTTTATAATGTTTCTTTCTTCCATTTATAAATTAGATAACAGTATAAAAATTGATATATTGTTTTTTATGATCCCTGAACATTTTCATAGCAGCTGATTTTTAATAAAAAAAGATAATAGGGAAAAATCCAGTTTTAAATTTTTGTTTCTATTTATATAAAAATATATCATATATGTATATATAATATATTTTTCTCTATAAACATGAATTAAAATATTTTTTAAATATATTTTTTTATATTTGTAATAAAATTTAAGTTTCAAAACTTAACAAAAAATAAACAGATTTATTTGAAATTGTATTAAGGAGTAGAAGAATGTGAATTAAATGCAATTTTTGATTGAATTTGCTATCCCTTCTTCTTAATTGCATCATCTCTGTAAGCAAGTACTTGGACACTAATCATTAAAATTTACTTTCTTCTTAATCCTGTCCTATTTACAATAGCTAATAGCCAGTTTTAACTAGATATTTCTATTATATGAACAAGTTCTAGTCTAAGGAAGATGCACATGTTTTTGCTATTATCATGTATGATTGTCAATTTTTTCCTCCTATTATGTTCAAATTTCATTATAACTACTTTCTGATTTGAAGCAGTTTTCTCCTTATTAAAAAAAATGTGAATTGAAGTATTTAAAATGAAAAAATGATATTGCTTAGTGAATATTAGTGATATAATTTATGGAGTTAGTTTCATTTTAAGTTCTGTAACTACAATAAACACCTTATTTTTTAAGGTTTCTTCTGCAGTAAAGAAATGACAATTAAAAGCTAATAGTACCTTGATTTTGTTTCATAGCATTTTACAATTTGTATCAAGGATATTATTGTGTAAGCCAGTTAATCAAGAATAGATTTTTTTCATAAATGGAAAGCTGAGTTTGCCTGCTTCATTGTTGACAGCAGCATGAATGATAGAAATCTTGATCAAGCATTTGAAAGCTTTTTTGTGAAAAACTAATTTCTTCAGATTGATGATAATGGTAGTATTTATTCAGTTTAACTACATAGGTATAAATTAACTTCATTCATTAATCATCCATCTTAGCATAGAAATAAATAAATATATACACACAGACACACATACATCCAGTTCTTTTTATTTTCTTTTTTTTTTTTATTTCTTTTTATAAATTAACCACCTTTATATCCTAATTCAAATACACCTGATTTTTTAAAAAGCGTAATTTTTTTGTCAGTCAAATAACTTTCGAAATCAAGGCAAGTATTTTCTCGCATGTTGGATAAGTTCAATCACACAGCTTTATTGAATGCTTTCCAATAAAGTGTGAACAGATCATTAAAAAATAGTGGAATATGTTCTTAGATGTATTATTAAGCGTTATTTTTACTTAACTAGTGTTTTTAATTCTAGCTGAAATAGTTTTCTTTTTTTTCACTTTGTACTAATGTTATTGGAAAGGGCATCAATCTTTTTCTTCTTCCTACAGCTATAGATTAAATAGGTCAGACTAAACTCTCTAGATTGGGTTGTTAAGCAGTCTAGAAGGACAATTCAAATCCATGGAGAAGGCAATAAATAGGAAACCACCCCACCATATTTCCCAAGCACATTCATGAAAACTGAAAAAAAAAAAGAAGGAAATTGTAGAGAGCTATGATTACCTATGTCCTGAAGGAGTGTATACTTTACTGTGAGTAAAGTAAGGTACTTCAATTATATGTTATCACAATTGTCTGTCCTTGACCGTATCCAGGTAAAATTAGCACCAATGTAAAAAAAATGTAAAAAAAAAAGTAGTCTTTATTGAAAACTGTCATTCAGTTTGCAGATGTTATCATAGTATTCAGCTATTGGGTTGGTGCAAAAATAATGACGTAATAATGTCATTTTTTAACGTAAAAAAATACATCAAAAAACGACATTTTTTTTTGCACCAACCTAATAATTTAGAATTTTCTATAAATGGTCATCAGATCGTTTTAAAATAAAGAATGACTTTCATTATTTAAAATGTGATGAATTCTGTTAATATTTACTCATATAAATTGGTATCTCATTACTGCGTCATTAAACACTTTTAGCTTTTGTGTTTTTTTTTAATTTCTTATAGAGGAATACACATCTTTTCTAGTATTGCTGTAAAGCTAATGTAAAACATTGCTTTATCATAAAATAATTAATTTAAACATGCATGTGCACACACACACATATATATATAAACACACACCATTCTTGTTACCAAACAGATTCTATTTTTGTAGTTTAACTAATGGTAAATGCAAATATATCTAATTTTTTGTCATTTATTTATATATTTTAGTTAAATGTAGGTATAACTTAATTCTTTAAAACACCATAGCATTAATACTGACAATATTGTATTTATTATTGTTGTTATTATTCTTGTTAAGAATGGGCTAATGGCAATTTTATTGAATAAATTTACTCTTTAGTATTTCAAGATATTTTTGTGTAATTTTGGTAAATATATCTGTTAAAATAAGATTACTTATTACTGGTTAAAGTTTGTATCCAGTTTTTTTCTCTTAATGCATCCCTATAACCAGTACACTAGTTAAAGCTATTAACAACAGAGAACATACTAAATCTTCACTTTGGGACAGTGGATAACATCACCTGATAAATAGATCCCCAGCCAATAAGGTTATTGTTAATTCAATTATATATTCCTTTGAAAGAACTTATCTATGTTTTGAGTTTCGTCTAATAAAACAAAAAATGAAATAGCAACATTAGGTAATCATCTTGGGGTTGGTGTTCTATGTTCTATTGATATACTCTGTCATCATCTATTCTAACTGTAAAAGTTGTGCTAGATTTTATTCCAAATTGACAAAGTATATCCTTGGTGTGTGTGCGTGTATGAAAGATAATTGTTTCAGCTATTACTAGATGATGCGTTTATATAAACATAGACTATAAATACAATAAAAATGATATATATTTCTTGGAATAAATTTTTAAAAATGTCAATGATTTTCCACTCTCTAGATACCAAATAATTATTATCTATAAAGTTTTCTTTTTAAAGTACTTTGGTGTCAAAATTTGAATCAATTGGCATGTAAATCTTTTGTAAACTATATGCAATTATAATATCATGGATTTTGTATGTGTTGACTCTATGTAAAATTCTAATACAGTGTAACCCGGATATAAGAGACCCTGGTATAAGAGAAACTCGGATATAAGAGAGATTTTCTCTGGTCCCAAATTAGAGCCTGTGTTAATAATGTATGTATAATAGACAAAACCCGGATATAAGAGAAACCCCGATATAAGAGACTTCTCCGGTCCTGGCAACTCTCTTATATCCGGGTTACACTGTACTATTTTGATCATATCTGTTTTGTTCAGCTAAATTTCTCTTTTTGTACCTTTCAGAACAAGTTTCTAAGCTTATCATTGGCTTTCAAAACTGATAAGTTGACACTAAACCAGCGGCTACAAATTCAGAAGAACTCACGGGATTTAGCAGAAGAAAACATCCAAAAGGAACTTAATAGTCTGAAAGAGGTCTCAGAGGTAAGTCTCAAAACTACAAAAGATAATTCTTTCCTAACCAATGCTACTGATTTGTAAATAAAATTCTTATATTCCTTTTTACTAAATTTCTCCATATTTTTCATGATTATTTTTTTTAAAGTTATAAGAATTTCAAATTTGATTTTGTTTATTCAATTTTCTGTATGTTTTCATACTTGACCCACAATTTATCATTTGTAACCTACAGTTGAAAAATGAGATTGAACTTAAAGAAATTTTCTTTTAGCAACATATATTAATTATATTTGATCTTATCTAAAATTAAACATTTTTAATCATTTTTTTTCTTTTCATTTTTACTATTAGTAAATATCTTATAGATCAAAGCATACTTCCTAATATTTTACATCTCAAACATCTATTCTTGAATACTGCTATCTTATTCTCTCAGTGATTGCATTTGATTTTGGTATTTTCTAATCATTTACAAGCTTTCAGAATTATTAATATACAAAAATAATTATCTGAGTTTTAAGTACTGTAAAAATTATTTATTTTATTTTTTTATAGATTTGTGGAAGTATTATTAAATGTATATTTTATTATAAATCAAATTCATGGACTTATATGCTAGGAAAACTAGTGTCGTGATGTAATTAATAATGTTCAGATTTCATAAAAATATTTTAATACACAGCATCACATTAGATTGTAGTGATCAATAAACTATATATACAAACACACACACATCACCACTTAGTATTGACCTCAGTGTTCACTCTTATATAGGCAGGACTGGAAGCCTTGGTAATGACATCCCTGCCTATGTCAACTATGGCTTCCTTGAGAAGCCTCCTTGGTGTTGTAGGGCCTGCTTCTCACCTCCCTCTCCAAGAGGCCCCACACAAAATAGTTGAGACTATTACAGGTTGGCAATGAGGTGGGCAGGCATAAGTCAGGGAGCCAGTGATACAGTGAGCAAGTTGTGCCTCCTGGCCACATAAAATTTATAATTCATGTCCTCCTTGATAATATGCCCAATTGTTCACCTGTGGGTGCCCATTTCCTTGGCAATTTTCTTCATTCTTTTACTGGGGTTCTTCTTGACAACCTCTGAAATGTTGGTGACAAACTCAGGCATCCTGGTGGTGCCAGGGTGCTTCATATGAGTCTTGTGTTCTGGCTCTTTGTCATCTGATGCTATATATGCCTTTGCAAGGTCATAGACCATGTTTTTAGGGTATTTAAACCATTCAATAATTTCCTTGTCTTTGTGGCTGGCACAAAGGCTCTCTACAACAGCAGCTCAACAACCATATTCTGAAGACAGTCGATTACTTAGCAACTTGTGTGTCAATGGCCAAACAGTTACTGATGTGTAGCACTTTCTAATGATGTTCCTGAAACCTCACTATGCTGTGATGTCATGGCACTATTCCTGATTTATCTGATCCACACTGTATATATTTACAAAGTTATTTCTAAGTTTTTAAGTGATAATGGATTGTATTTATAATGCAACATTATTTCTTATTACTTTAAACATTATAGCTAGTGGATATATATTTATATCCATTAAATATAATGTTTAAACTAATAAACAATATAGGATATTAAATAAAATCCATGAACTCCTTTAAAATGACTTTGTTTACATTTCGAATATGAAAATAAAAGTTAGCAGGTATTGTCTTCGAAGGATCCAAGAGATGTGCATTTCTTAAGTAAGGTAAACGAACTTTGACTGTAAAACTTCTATGGTTGAGCATTTTAAAAGGACCCAGCTGGAAGGTACATTTTCTTTATTAAGTCTCTCAAATGCACAGACCAAAAGACATAAATTTACACTGTTTAAAATAAAAATCAGGGATGTCTACTCAAACACATGTATCCACTAAATGTTTAAAATAAAGTGTGTGTGTGTAATTGATTACAATTTTATTTTATTTTGAATGTATCAATATTATTACATTATATGAATACCAAATAATGAGAAATCTGATCATTATCAGATTGATCCATCATTATTGTTTGGGACAATATCTTCACCTTTACAGCAATTAACCTTATACATAAAAGATTATTACAAATAGAAAAGATAATTTAAAAAAAATTAAGTTTAGTCAAAAAGTGCTCTTTATTTAGTAGTAAGAGTTTGTTCGATCTTAACAAAAAACATCAGTATTACTTAGTAGCTATTGATGTTCAATGAAAACAATTTTGTATAATTATATCTAAGATTGTGTTCAGTTAGTTTGAAAAATTTGGTTTCCCCGTTGGTTCAGTAACAGATATTTCATAGTATAAGGATCTGTTTTATATTCCAATGCTACAGATTATTGGGCCTCCAGTTTCTTTGTAATTTGGGAAATAAACCATAATCTTTATAGATATTGATAAGATTTATTATAGCATCTACCTTTCTTTGTTTTGTTTTTTAATATATTAGGATCTACTTAAAGTGATTTGTTTTTCCATTAACCATTCAGCCATTTCTTGATTTCTGACAAATGGAAAAATAACCAATATTTCATGTAAATGCTACTTTGAACATGTTCTTCCTGTAGTTTTAATTATCAGAATGTATAATGTGTATCATGATTTTACTAGATTTTAGAACAAATGCTTAGAGTATCTATTGTAAAGTTTTAATTTCTTCTACAGTCATCAACTTAGAATAAATGTTTACTATCAGTGGGAAGCAAGATATCGTTAATTTCTCAGTTAAATCTCAAATGTGTTTTTTTTTTTTTTTTTTTTTTTTTTTTTATTTCAGAATTTAGCTTAGTCCAAATAAATCGGAGTATAATTTCAAAGGAAATGAAAACGACTGTATTTGATGGCATGTAAGACTCCCTACTCCACCAAAAAAAGAGTTAAAAAATGATACCCCAGGTTTTATGATTATAGTTTAGTAGGCGAATTCTTATTCAGTCTTATATGCAATCACATACAGTTACTCTTTTGTTCATAATATAATATTGTAAATATCCAATAATACATCCTTATTTATGCTCAACAATTAATTCTTCCAAGCAAGTTATTGTATTTTCCACTCATCTATTTGTTTAATTGCATATCTCTACAAGTTATATCTGGATTATAATTATATTTAATGTGTTATCATCAAACAGATAAAATATTAATTTGGATAAATCAGAACTTTAAAAACAAATATTTATTTATATTATTACATAATATTATATTAATATTAAATAATTTTTATAATATATTATTACATACTAGCAAGGTTTTGTCTTATCATTGCCAACTGACTTTACTGCTGCTCCTTTGCTTGCTTTAGTGTTTTTCTATACTAATGAACTTTGCCAATATTAAAAAACTGATGATTAAGCAGCAAATTTTGGAATTTTTTTTTTTTTTTATTGGTTTTAATAAGTTTTGGTATTTAGTCTGTATGGTATGCAGTAAAAATAAAAAAGGGATGGTAAGTGGTCAGGAATTAAGTTAATACAGGACATGAAAATTATTTTTTGAAATTATCAATGATCTGCAGTATGCTATAGTCCAGTTATTTCTTAAGTTTGACTCATATTAGTTTTTAAAAATATCTTTTATTAATCTTAAAATAGTTTCTTGATTATTGGATGTTTTTCATTATATCCATTTCAATCTTACATAAACTTTCACAAACTCAGTCCTTTACCAGAGTATTTCAAAATGGTAAAGGACTGAGTTTGTGAGAGTTTATGTAAGATTGAAATGCTGTCTTTTCCCTCAGTACAGTGTTGAGGTATTTCCCAATCTTGTTTTCTTTGTAAGCATTTTATACATTTTTATATACAGTTGTAAGTGTAAAGACAGCAAAAAAAAAACTTTTTAGGCTTCAAAGAACTGATATCTATGACAAATTTCAATAGTAATTAGGCAAATATATATATATATATATATATATATATACAAATAATTTTCAAAACTATGTTATTTTGTATATCCACAATATAGTTTGTAACACTGATACTAAAATTAAAGTAAAAACCAATCTGAATTTTATTATAATTATTTTCAAATGACACTGTAAGAGAAGCTATTAAAATGTTCAGGTGATAATAAAAATGCTACTATGAGTATAATATCTTAAGATGAATATTCCCTATTATAATACATAATCATTATACTACTAAATATTATAAACAGTGAATAGCACAATCATCCTTAAATAAATAAAAATTTTCTATTTTTAAAGACAATAGACTTGAATCTTTTATCCATTATATTAGATGTATACTCTTCAATTTTTATAAACTTTGCTCTCAACTTCCTAAAATAGAAGCTGTGATTTAGTTTCCTTGTGATACTATAGAAAAGCTCTTCAAGAAAAACTGTTTACCACTGACCAACACAAATCATTTAAATTCTTCAAAATAGATTTATGTGTATTCATGACATTGTATTGATTCAGGGAATAAATGTAAGCTCTGCTCTGGATCATATGACAGCTAATGTACTTGATAACCATTTATCAAGTCATTTATATAAAATGTCAATAGTGCTTGTAATTTTTGAATGGAATTAAATTTCTTAAATGGCTATATTAAAATAATATATATTGGATTAAAAAATACTAAAAGAAGAATATGCTTAAATCTTATCAATTTCAGAAACTAATTAATTATTATTTTGTTTGCTGTTAAATAACTCATCCCATTACGTAATAGTGAAATACATGCTAAGCAGAAAATTGAAAGCATAAAAATAGTGTATTAATGTTGGCAGCATTCATTCAGAAAACTGCTTAAATACTTATGATTGTTATCATTTTATTTATAAATATCACATTTACTCTCAAATGAAGATCTAAGCTTAAATATCAAATGAAATATTGTCTGTTCAAGTTTTAAACATGCAATTTGATAATCAGTAATCTTTTTTAATAATCTTCAGCATATTTTGTCATTTAGAAATAGATGAATATATGTTTAAAAAGATAAAATCAATAAACAGATGAGGGAATTTTGATATAACAGAAAATTAGCTAGTTTTATAACCTGTGCAAATGAAAATGCTAAAATAAAGGAGAAAGAAACTGGAAAGAAAATTATTATCCAGTTGAATGAAGCTGATCAGCTTAATAAGCCTAAGTGTAAAGCAGCTGTACCTGTCCCCTTTACTAACACCCCACTCCACTAAAATCTTACATACACTAAAAAAACAAGCCTTTTAACAGGTTGATTTATAAAAAATTATCAATTTACTTTGTACTGAAATTCAATATCAGACATGAGTGCTGTCATGACAAGGATCTGCAAATATTTGTTCATAGCTTTAATATATAAAAAATATTTTTAAAAATGTGTTGGTTATCATGATTATTTTTTGAAAGCACTCATTGCAAATGTCTCTTTAAAAACAGAATAAGAGTTTCTGAAATAAAATTTGAATAAGTGAAAATTTTAAATGAAATTATTTAATAACAATTGTACTTTATGATGATCTGTTTTGAGCTCTGTGGTTTCTAATTTAAATTGATTGGTTTTAAGGATTACTTGAGAACATCTTTTCTTTACTATTTTGTTTAGACATTTATAAGTATTATACTTCTAATAGAAGTGTTTAGAGACCTTATAACATAGAGCAAGTTATAATTAAGTGGAAAAAGAGAATTTTGATAAAAAGTACTTCCTCATTACCGGTCCCCACCCTAAAAATTATCATGGATCAAAATTTGTCTATTTAAAAAAAAATGAAGTTGCTTCAGTTCCAGTTAGTTTATAAATCTTTAAATGCTAGTCAGTATCATTGAAATAACTTTGTCATTTGAATCTTTTAATCTTTCCAGCTGTTATTACATATTAAAAAATGGTCAAATGCAAAGATTCCCCATGATTTCATTATGATATACATAATGAAAAATTCTGTATTATATAATTTATATGTAATATATATATTAATTTAGTGTTTAATGCATAAAAATGGTTGTAAAATAAAACAGTTTTCAATGTTCAATAATTGCAATTAATGTTTTCATTTGTATGAGGGATGGTGAAAAGTTCTCAGCTCAACCAAGGAGGGATTCAGAAATACAATTCTGATGTTTCAATATTTGATCAAATTTTGAGAAGTGGGTTCATCTGAGAACTTTTCAGTAGCCACTTGTAGAAAAACAAGACACAATAGCTGTTGATTTTGTCTATAACATCCTGACTATATGCAGTATATTGCTAGTTTGCTCTGAAATAAATAAGTGATAAAATATGACAAATAAGCTACTATTATTATTATTCAATAAATTTAACATTTGTAGTCTCTTTCTTTTACATTGTATTTTTTATTTATAACATCAGATGTGAGGAAAGTTCATTAACCATCTTTTAACTTTAGGTTGTCTAATAACTTAATGATTTCTTAATTTGTTTTTATTCAGTAATAAAAATAATAATATGTAATAATATTTTTTTTATTTTAAATTGGGTTTGAAAATGGCCCACTGAAAATGAACAAATTATTACTTATAGCATATTTTTATTTATTATTATTTTTTTTATTCATAACTACTATCAACTGACATATGTAGAAAGCTTTAATATACTAGAGCCTTAGGAGATGAACTCTGTTTTTTTTAGCAGTAATTCTTTGGTAAAATTATTTCATATATCCTATAGATCATAACAAAATTGTTTGGGGCATACTTATAATTGAGTATTGTTCATAAATATACCACTTCCTTAATTTGATCCCTTAATGTTAGAGCCTGTGTGTTCATTGCAGTTGTAGCAACAGTATTAATGGCTGCTTGTATTATGAGCATTTAAAGGATTAAATTGCCTCCATATTGTTTTGTAAATCATGCAAGAGTAGTGGTTGTAACATAGGAGCACTAACCTTGACATCTTGAGTGCAACTCCTTTTCTGGGCATGATCTTTTTCAATTCTATTGACTTAATCTTATATAATATTTTATTAGGTACATATTCTTTAAGTAAATATTCTTTAAATATATTCAATAATTTCTTTTAATTTATGTTCCTTCCTTTTTAATTAGTTATTATTTTTGTTAGTTTTGCTGTGATAGAATTTAAGATCATTACTATTTAATAAAATAGTAAATTTTTAAAAATGTATTTATTTTTTTAATTATTGATATTTTGTGTATTTGTATAAAGATATTTAGCGAGTTTCAATTCAAAAATATAATTTTGCAAAGTATTCTAAACCTGTCTATTCATATGTATTTGTTTTCATCATATCAATTCCAGTAAAATTTCCTTTTTTTCTAATAGTGTGGTCAGTTACCTATTTCACTCTTATCAGTATGAAAGTATTAATCAGATAATCTATGATCATATTCTTGCAATGCTGTTTTATTGATAGATTGACATTTTCACTTCATTTAGTTGTCAGCATTTAAGGAAAATAATTTATATAGATTTGACTTTTCAGATTTGACATGTAGTCACATTCTTGCTTGTTGTTGACTTAATTATTTATTTTTGATGAATCATTTGTCATTAAAGACAATCTAGCAGACAGGTATGAAGCATAAAATATTTAATCTCAGTTATACTGCAATTTTGATTTATTCATTCTTACTAAGGCTTATTTAATGAAATCTTTTATAACCAGCTTTTGTCCAAGTATAGCTATTCTTTTTAGACTGTTTACAGAAATATCGTTTTTAGTATCATCATCAACTCTTGTCTGCTTTTTAGATATTATTGAGTTGACTGAGAACATTAGGTCTGTGTTTATTTCTGTTATGACATCTCGTGATTGTTTCTAGTCAGTCAGTATAATGACCTGACTACATTAGTGTTTAATGAAACTTTCTCTCGGTGACTGTTGGGTATAGCATTATATCAAATAAAAATAGCAGGTTCTTTGATCAACACACTTACAAGTGTTAATTTAATTATATAACTGGAAATATGACAACTTTTATTCTACCAATGTCAAAACAATCAGCGATGATTTCTTGCCTGTTTAACTTTTAATTAACATTAGAATTTTCATGTTCATTTTTCCATCTTGGCCTATTTTACATATACACACACATGCACACACACACACATATATGACAACATTGAAGTCAACACCCAGCAGCGTCAGTGTGTTTCATATTTAAACACAATCATCAATATCATATATAGACCATATGTAAATATATGCTCTATCCTTGATATTGACCACTTTAACTAATAAATGTACCATACCTTAAAACTATATTTTTATCACCTTAAAACTATATATTTTTATATATATATAAAAAGTTGGTCAGTTTGGCAATTTATGTTTCAGTATTGGTTTCCATTTTTCCCCCCCTTGATACTGCAGTTTTCAATTCAGTTTTTCATTTTTTAATTTATTATCTTTGCTTTCTAAGGAAGCCATTCATTTTCTTGTGTAATGATAGTATTTCCAGTCGATATCTGATTTCATTTGAGATTGATAAATTTATAACTTAGTCCATTCAACTTGCCAATTCTCATGTATTTCTGGTTCGATCTTACTTAAAAATATTCATATGGCTGGGGAAAAAAATAAAATAATTTTGCTAAATATGTAATTTGTATGTGCTTTTATTCATTGAATTATTTTTTTTTACAGCAAGTTAAATCGGTATTTTGCTTCAACCAGCCGAAAATGCAAAATATGATTTTTTTTTCAAAACTAAATTTTACACGTTACATTATTTTGCAAAATCAACCTGATCACGCTTTATCAATATTCTTGAAATTATACACTCAATTAGAAGACACTTTAAACTACAACCAGGAAGATGCTCATTTCTTCTCTGACCTGAGGAAGCAAATTCCTCCAAAAGTAAGCAATAAAAAGAACATACAGCAATTCTTTTCTGGTACACCAGTCAACTGTTGTTGGGGTTTTGCAAATAAATTTCTCCTAAACATGGAAAATCAATGAGTTATTTTTTCCCCTAAATAAATTTGTTTTTATCTAGTGAATACACCTAAAATTAAATATCAGAATAATTAAAAGCTTTTAATTTCATTTTTAGAATGTGCATATTTCTAAATCTGCGAGTATCACCTGTTCTTTTTTAGATACACATTTTAAAACTAAAATTAAAAACTATTTTAATCATTTTAATTATAATCTTACTTAAGTGTATTATTCACCAGATAAAACCATAAAGTTTGTAAAAATAAAATGAATTTTCCTTGTTTAGAAGAATTTTATAGGCAGAACACCCACCGAACATTAGTGGCTAAAAAAGAATAATTTTTACTTTAGGTTAAAAAAAAAAAATGACTTCCAGTTTTGAAAATATACACATTTTAAAACTGAGATTAGAACTTTATTTTTTTTATATATCTAATTTTAGGTGTATTTGCTAGATAGAAACATAATTTTATTTGTAGAAAACAATTTTCTGAGTAGAGATTCACATATCTGGAAATTTACACATTTTAAAAGTGAAATTAAGAACTATTTTAATTATTCTTAATATCTAATTTAGGTGCATTCCATAGATAAAAAACAAATTTATTTATAAAAAAACAAATCTTCATTCATTTTTCTTGTTTACAACTTTATTTTGTGATTGGCATACTGGCTTAAATGCTTACTAGAAAACAATTATTACCTTTCCTTACAAAAAATCTGACTTCATAAAATTTAACATTAAGATGAAACTAGCAACTATTTTTTTTATTTTTACTTGCTATTTTGTTGTTAATTTTACTGCTTAAATTTTTTTTTTTTTTTGAAAAATGAAACAAATAGATTTCAGACATCATGTCATATTTCTTTTTTTCTTTCTTCTTCATTTCTTTTGTAAACAAATAGATTTCAAATTTATTTCCTAGAACCAGTTAAATGTTTTTAACATTTTTGTTCAATCTTTTTCTCTTACAATGGTATAAATTGGTTAATTTGATTAACATCTGAAAATGTTTTTCAATAGTGTTTCTTTGGATAGTCACTCACTATTGATAGCACTTAAAAAAAAGAAAACAAACAATTTCAGTTTTGTAAAAGATTTCAATGTGGTTTCACAGTGTGAAGATGAAACTGAAAAAAGTCATTTTTTTTGGTTAAACCAGACATCTCTAATATATATATATATATATATATATATATATATATAATATTATATATTATATATTATATATATACATTAAGAAATGGACAAAGTCTGACATTTTATTTATTAAAGACATTTTTTATGTTTAACATTCTTTTTATAGATACAAGTATTTAAGTAAATGCTCTGTTTATAATAAACAGTATTAAATAACATTTACCAGCCTGAATGTCCGAGAAATTTTCATAGAAAATATTCGTCCTTTGACAGGATTCGAACCTGCATCCTATACGGAACCGCCATTTAGCCTTTGTGGCTGAGCGGTTAGGCACAGACACCATGTTTTTTCAACAGTAAGCACATGGTTTATGCTTGTTTATGAATGACCACAGCTTCTTCATTGTCACAACTAAGCTCATTTTTTAAACCAATAATGTACAGTCCTTTCTGACTTCCAACCCCAAGCACTGTTGTGGGTGGCTTCAGTAGCACAATGGCAAAGTTTGAACTCATGGAGAATAACAACACATTTCAATATCCTATAAAAGGCAAAAACAAATGCAATTAAAAAATTCAAACAACACTCAAAAGAAGAAATACCGAACTTTAAAACTATATATATATATATATATATATATATATATATATATATATATATATATATATATATATATATATGGTATAAATAAAATGACAATTAGAAAAAAGATCTTAGACTTTGCCAACGCGTTTCGTCTTCCGACTTTTTCAGGGCAAAAATGAAATCGAAATGTTCTTGTTGAATTGATCTGTGAATTTAACTATATATATATATATATATATATATATATATATATATGGTGGACTCTCCTGTCGTATTCAATATATAAGGGTCAAGCAGCTCAGTTCCTAGGAACCGACAGCTGGGCACCAGCACATATGATTTGATTATAGTGGTGAAGGACTTGTGCAGAACCAGCCACACTGTTTGAAAGGCTGAATACAGAGACCTGGTGCACTACGTGCCACAAGGTCCCCAAACAACACTCCACAGGTTTTTGAATTCAGAGTTGTCCTTCTCTTAGACCAGTTGCCATCCATGGCTATAGAATCCAGTCTGTCCTGCTATTTACCTATAGCTGGAGGTAGAAGAGGATTAATACCTTTCCAAAGAGTATTAGCATGTAAGTGAATATAATGGATTGACGGAAATTTGAACTCGGCTCTCTGATTCCTCAATCCGAGCCACTATCCACTACTCCACTGTGCCTATATATTTACTAAGCCTAGTTTTTGGCAGTGTTATAGATATGGAGTACTTAATAGGGATCAAACTCACTACTAAAAGACTGACTTGATATACATTGTGCTGAGTACCATATGCATGCACACACACATATACAATTTTAAAATATTTTATATTTATGAAGGAAGAGTACTCAGTCTCAAAGATTGAGCATTTGTAGGTAAAAGCAGAGTGAACACCGGTATCAACACTCCATGGTGACTATCAGTTTCATTCCTCAAGCAATCTTCAGATATGAAAACACTATAACCATACTGTTTATATGAACATGCAATCTATTCCTAATATTGAGCACTCCAATCTTCTCCATCAATATAGATTTTAAACAAATAAGTACATACATACATACACATACATATGTGTGTGATATGAGGGAGTGTTGAAAAGTCTAATCTTTAATTTGAAAATTGCCCTAAATGAGTAATTCTTAAATCAAAAAGGAGTTAAGTTTCATTACATTAAAAAAATCACAATTTTTGTAAAATTCAGAGAGACATATCTCTGGAACCCTTTGAAATAGAAATGACATAGGTGCATTCCAGTTGATAACAAAACCCATTTGCATTTAAAAAAAAAAATTTTTTTTTAAATGTTCATTTGCATAGAATGACACAAATATTTATTCAAAAATATATTACTGGCAAATAGACCAGGGAAAATAAAATTGTACCACTCTGGGGTGTTAAAATACTCTGAGTATATGTTTCAATTCACTTAAGATTAAACATACAAGTAACATAACTGAATTACAATCAATGATCAAATAAAGAGATCAACACATAAACAGGTTCCAAAATAAGGGGTGTATCAGTAATACACATACTCCATGTGGTTGTAGTATCCTATGTTCACGATGTATAAGCAATGGGCTTGCTCCAGTTGGCTATTTAACTTGTAACTCTTATTTTCCTTTTGTAGCTGAGTTTTGTTTAGTTGAATAAAGCTTAGCACTTTTACTGTTGTCCTGATCTCTGTTTACACTTACAATTACTACAATACATTTTAATACACTGTATATTTTCCTTGGGCATTAACACAGTCCTGTATTGCATTCATATGATCCTACAGATATCAATACAATATTCCATGTCTCTTGCATCTGCTGATGCAATACAGCAAGAATTGTAGGTGGACTAACTGGACAAGTCAAGCATCATTTGATACATGTTCAAAGATTCTTTCCAAACATTAATAATACTAGGTATTGGTGTGTCATGCGCAAATGGACTCTGGGATCACTCTCCAGTTCTATATTACACATGAAAATGGCCGCTTGAATCACTACATATTACAAAGTGCTATTCAATCCCCCAGGGGATTCTTCTTGCGCTACCACTGGAGACAAGCATGATCTATTGTGGCTTAAATAGAAATCTGGCTTGAAGCCCACGTGCCTGTAGTCCTGCTTCAAGTAAATGATTTCCAGTGGTCAATGTTGATACTCCTTGGGCAATATTTGTTCTCATCTAAACTGTGGATGTAATATAGTCTACCAATACTGCCCTTACAATGTATATATCAATCTTGGTAAGCATTTGTATTACATGGACATCCAGAACCTGGTCTATAGGTTTAGGACTGTTCATTTAACTACTTATATCAACACTGAAGCACCACCAATGCATTATTCTTTGAAAGAATCACAAAGGTTCACATTCCAACCTTTCTCGAACAGCTTTAATTAATCAAATGAAACCTGTATGCATCTCCATAGCATGACACCTGTTTGCACTGGAGTCTTTCACCATATTGAAACCTATTACAATATGCATCACCATCTAAAACTCAGTATGAGTTTTAATACATTACAAACAGACCAAAGAATTTGAAAATTTATCAGAAAATATACAATTTTCACAAGCATGCACATGCTGTATCCAGGACAAAATTGGCATCATTCTTCAGCATTGCAATTTTTTTTTTCATCAGTGAGTGTATGTGTGTGCGTGTGAGAAGAGGTGCTGCAAAGTTCTTGGCCTAGCCAAAAAGCCATACCCACCCCCAAATATGTTTGTTCTGATTTTTGGAAGTGAGTTAAGGTAAGAAATTTCTGGCACCCTCTTGTGAATGAGTGTGTGCATGTGTATGCAAACATGCATGGGTACTTTACAAAATAACTGGGAACAAGTTAGCTTTTTGGATAAATATTTGTTAATTTTTAAATCAAGACCGTAATATTTTATATTTCCATTATCATCCACTTTTATTATGCAGTACCAGAAAATTTGATTGAAGGATATCATTAAATACACCAAAATCAGAACATTAGGTATTTGTTATTCAAAACAAATAATCCCCAAATTGTGAATAAAAACACTCATAAATTTCCTACAATATTTTTATTGTAAGATTTCTCCTCTTGTACTGCTAGTATTTAATAATACTTGTCAATACGTTTGCTATATTTTTATTTTTTATTTTTGCTAATTTCATTGTGTTAAGGAAATCTGTTGAATTGTTTTCCATATTCATTGAGAGATTTAAAATTTGTGTGGGGAAAATACATATCTTCATTTAGTGCTACTGTACAAAAATTATATTCATATTGTCATTATTTTAGAAGATGGCATATACTTAAACTACATATGAGGAGGTTCTGAAAAAGGTCTTGGCTTACCTGCTTTGAAAGCGTTTGTACTATAATGAAACACTAGAATTCTAGTTTTGAGAAATGGGACAGGCTAATAACTTTTCAGCATCTGCTCATAGTACAATGTAAAAACAAAATTTTTCTACAAGTTGTGGAAAATAACAGCCATATAAATATTGGAGAAGAGCTACAGGAGAAAAATATATAATCTTTCCTTACATGATTTTTTAAAACTGTTTTTACACTGTAAATTGTAGGATTCAAGTACCATTATTGTTGCCTCGTTTTGCTGCATTCTTGAATTTGTGTATGGATTTAATATGGTTGTTTAGCAAATTGAAATGGTCCTGTTTTCTGACAGCAGAAATCATAAAATGTTACATCAGTGAGTTAATGTCAGTGATAGACAGGAATGGTTGGACATCAGGAAATGAAGAATCAGACAACATAATGTTCCTTTTGTTGGTGCTGCTGCTTATCTTTTCCACACCTTTTTGATAATATGGATGACCTTTTCAAGCCCATTATTACTGTTTTCACACTGAAAGGCCTGTACATTACTGAATTTACATTTTTGTTCACTTTCTATTTTAGTTATGTTCTCCATTACTGAAAGTTTTTTTTTCCAAATTTGTTTTGAAAACCTTAAAGATATAGCTTCCTATTTAATTCTAAATTAACTTTTTAACTTTTTGTCTACTCCTTGTGTTAGAGGTTTTCATATTTTGCAGTTTTAAAATATGAAAATGAAATTGATGTTAGACACTGGCTTATATGTTATTATTATTATGAGTGTGATCTATATAAAAATAGAAATGATCATGAATTCCTTGGCTCTTGTAGTTGTAATGAAAAGGAAAAAAAAAAGACTGTCAACTTATAGTAGCAATAAACATATGCAAATGATTTCTTCTGTCTCTCGACTGCAACACTTGTAGCCAAATCACAGTTCAAATGATAGTCTGTCAAGAGTCCAACAGGCAATGTAGAAACGACAAAATGGGGTCACACATCCAGCCTTCACTTCTCACCAGCAAAAACGCGTGTTTGTTCACCAAGCTCAGAAAATCCAATCTCCCCGCATACACAAAAAACAACGGCTTTTGTTCACCGAGAGATCTTTCTGATTGGTCATGCCATTCAGTGAGGGAAGAACATTAGCATAGATTCTGGTCCTTAAAGTAGACTTTTGCTAACTACTTTTTGGTAATTTTTCTTTGGCAGATCGCACACAAAACACAAACTCTTTTTTGAGGTATCTGATTATCTCTTTCACTACAGCTCTAAATTTTAAATCTATCACAGAACCTTATTGGATACTCCCTTACTGCAGCCTTGTGTCATGTTAATATTGGCAAATTTCTGTAGAAGCACATAAGATAAATGCTATGCATCTAAGGGTTATACATACTAAACCTTAATGTTGTTTATTCCAAAGATAAAACATTACAGTAGTTTCAAAATCTTATAATAAAAGTAATTATGAAATTTATTTTATATAATATGCTAGTTAATGAGAATAAATATTTGTTTCTTAGAAAATTAAAAAAAATTGAATTAAAAAAATTCTTAAAGGTATTAAGTAAAAATATATATTATTTTTATAGAACAGAAATAAAAAAAAAATAATGAAAAGGGCTGTCCAAAGACATTTTGGTCAATTAGAAAGGTAATCAGTTATTTATCAAAGTGGTAAAGAGACATAATGATTAGAAGCATAGGCATGTTGCATGAAAAATTTGCAAAATTACTGCAGTATCTCAATGCAGTGACAGTCCATCTTTATTTCTCTACATCTGTATGAAATATCCAGACACATTGTGTCTTCCAGTATAACAAAATAAAGAAATATTTTTTATTTTTAATGCTTGAAAACAAGAATGACCCAAAACAAATTGGGGCGGTTGAAAGTGAGAAATAATTCATTTTAGTGTTGTGACTACACTACAACAGTTTGCATGTCCAAAGTTTCGAATAAAATAATTAAAAATTCTGCAGATATTGTTATTAACATAAGTAGATTTTTTTCCATGTTTCTACTATGAGAAATATATGGATAAAAGCATTCCATCTGCTAATGGAATTGACAACCTCGCATACACTATATAAAATCCTTTTCCTTTGTTACAGTTTTAAGGAATTGTTAATAATATAAATATGCTACACAACTAAGTACATTGCATAGTATTTAGCCAAGAATTATTTCTTATAAAGAAAGAGCTAGGAGTAAAATTTAATTTTTTTTGCAGAAATAATCTGAAATCTCATATGTTTTTTTGTTGTTCTATTCATGAATAATATTCCTGAAGGATATAATTATGTGGTTGACCCCAATCAAAACCAAGCTTAATCAGTGCATATGGTAAATGTTCATGTTCTTAGGAATAATTATAAATAAAAGCTTTTTTATTTTCAATAGAGACTACTTTTCTTTTTCAACTAATCTATTGAATTATCAGTGAGAACACATCATGGATTTTATTTAGTACCAAAAAAAACAAAAAGTGAATAGCAAAATCTATGATCAAATATTTTATCCACTTGTCTAACCATACCAGATAATACATGTATGGATTTTATAAAAAAAAAAAAAAAAAAATAGTTGCTTTATATTGTGAATAAAATAATTTTTTCCAGTCTTTTGAAAGCCTTAGGCAAGATGTCATTAGTATCTTCCCATAAATTTAATCCAAGGAAAAAATATTGAGATTGTACAGATTAAGGTAAGCTAAAATTCAGTCACAAAATGTAGGATTATTATGGAAGATTTAAAGTTAAAGCAGTATTCGATGAGAATCAGCAGCAATAAAATAGTTTTTATTCAAAATATTTACAATATCTTATTTGGTGAGAGATTTTATTCTACAGCTAAAGGGTTGTTGAACATATATATATATATATATATATATATATATATATATTTGGTTGGATAGATGTGAGTTTGTGACCCTGGGTTTCATGCTTTTGCTATACGATCGCAAAAGTGTGAAACCCAGGGTCACAAACTCACATCTATCCAACCAAATATGCTAGCTCTATCTCTGATATTGAGCACTTTCTAATAAGTACCACGCATATAATATATAAATAATTATATATATATATATATATATATATATATTTATATTTATATACACACACACACACACACACATATATATATATATATAAATAAAACAGAGGATATCTGTGTGATACCTTTTCACTTGAGATCCATTCAACTGACTTTGACCAAACTTGGCACATTCATTGTACAATGTAAGAGATAGGTTCTTTGTATAAAAAATCAGTAATTTTTTAAAAATCAATAATCGATGAAGCTGATCAAATATTGATAAATTCAACTTTTTTCCTCCAATTTCATTCAAACTCAGTATGTAGGTTACTTATATCATGATGAGCTCAACAATAGCTCATTTTTATTTCTATGCCACTGTGTTTAGCATAAAACCACAAAAACAAAAAATTGATTTCAGCACAAATTTCAAACTAAAAACTGCCCCAATTTTCAAGCAATCTAATACAAACTTCACCCAATTGTAAAACACGTGTAAATAGTAAAAAATGGCGATTTTTTACTGGTTTCTTTCTTATTTTTCATTGATCTTTCAACCAATTTTCATCAAACTTAATAATTGCTTTATAAATGTATCCTCTTTTACATCCCTGGTAGCACACTGACAAATTCATGTTGCAAGTTTTATCCCTTCATGTCCTTGGCTAACTTCGATTGAATAAATATAGACTACTTCTGTTAATCAGTAACTGCATTAATTCAAAATGTTTTTTAATGAAAGTACTTTAAAGTAATTGAAGAAGATAGACTCTGTTACATCTGAACATGATACTGTTTTTGCTACATTCTAATTGAATGCCTTTTCTGATCGACCAGCTGGGTATGACTGCTATATATCTATAAAACAGAAGCTCTGTGTGTCTACGTGTGTGCGTATGCTATTCATACATGTCCACATTTCATGACTGATTTTGATGAAATTGTACACACATGTTGCAACTTTACCAAGCTATGTCAAGACCAACTTGTCATCTCAAGTCCTCCAGGTTTGGTAGAAAAACTGATAAAACTGAAGGTGGGTAAGACTTTTTGCAAAAACCCAGGCAAAGTTACACGCGAAAATAAAACTTTTATTGAATGATCTAATATTTTTTGCACTTAATGCAAATCATAGCTCATGTTACGAGTTTTATGTAGTGTGCTTGATAGTTTTCCTGTGACATTGACTTCACACAAAAAATTGCAAAAAAATCAGTTTGTTCATATTACTTAAAATAAAAACTTGTATAACTTCCTCATTTTTTATCCGTTTTTCTTCAAAAATGTTGCAAAAAACTTACCATCAACATAGTGCGGTTTTAGTTCTGTTCACTTCCCCACATATAACAAAAAAACAGGAAAAACTGTCGAAAAAGCCTGTTTTTTCAGCCATAACACCCTGGTTTTTCATTCGCTGCTTTCCAAATTTGCCATGTAAATTACATATAACATACAAATTGTCTTGCATGAATGTTTGGTTTAGATTATTTCATTTAAGTGGACAAAATCTGTGACAAACTAGATCCCAAATCAGCTTTTGCCATTTAACCAATTCTTCATATGATTCCATCCTAAATTGGCATTCAAACAGCCTTTCATGCAAATATTGTTTGAGAAGGATTATTGAAGTGTTAAAAGGGATACAAACATTTCCGAAGAACCTTGTATTAACCCCAGCTTTACAGTAAACATGCAAAGGAGGTGGGTGGCATGTGTTTGCACTTGCAGTTGAATCAAGCTCTGAAGCTTCATCCCTGTTTTTGGTTATTAGATTTGTGAACAATGCCATATTTGAAAGTAATTACAGCCATAGGAAATTTACTGAATAGGAGCAATGACCATACAAGAAGGTTTTATTGATGCAATTCCTTTATTAAGAACAATCAAACACTTGTGAAGGACATACCGTAAAAAAGATGAGGTGAGGGGTAGCAGCTTAGTATATCAACAGATGATGCATGCAAGCGGAGACACAGGCAGACATTTCTAGACAGGTATGTGTGGTTATACAATTACAGCCATGTACATCTGGGCAATATCAGGCACCTATATATATATGATTCGCAGACAGTACTGTTTCGCTGTATCACAGCTCTTCACTGCAATTCGACAACCAAATGCCTCAAGCCCAGATTGAAACCCAACCGATTTGGTGTCAGTCAGAGTCTCTACTACTACTGAGCTATCTTCACTCAACAGAATGAATCAGCCAAATCTAGCGTATTGTTTTTACAAATGTAAACAAACAACTGACTGATATTTATTTTTTAATTTCAGATATATAAATATTGCCATAGTTCATAGAGGTAAAACCTCAAAAGAGTAACAAGGTTTTTTATGGTAATAGGAGTGATAGGAAATAAAAATTGGAAATTGCAAAAATGTTGAACAAAGAATAATCAAGAGAAATTGAAAACAATGAGAAAATAAAAACAAGAAAAAATTGGCTTTAGGAATATCACAAATAGAAATTTGATAAACATTAATAGGATAATAAGCAAGAAAATCAGATTATATGCAAATGTAAACAGAAAGAAAAGATGCAGAATATTAATAACATTGCCTACAGAAAAACAAACATCATATATAAAATGGACAAGGTGGGTGAAGAAGTAAATTCATTACTAAAAATTAATATTGATAAATCAGTTTACTCTTCACATGTCTGGACTAGAGGTTTTGTCATTTATGAAAATAGTCAACCAACATAACTTCTGGAACAACAGTGGAGTAATGTTTTGGGTTAATTATTGTGGGAAGTAAAATAAAAATTCCTTTCAAAGTTGATAATGGTGTTAGAATAAAGGCATATTATATTTTTTGTGAGGTACAAGTCATAACTAAGAAGCTTTAAGTTAAAGGAGTTTTTGTCTTCACATTGCCCATCTTCTCAAAAATTGTTTCAAAGCTTAATCTTTTTTTATTTTATTTTTTTAACTCAAAATTTATTTTCTAAAACAATTCTTTCCCACCTCAGTAAATAACTGCATCAGCAAATTGTCAATGAACATATTTTAAATATTTTTACTTTATTTAAGTACAATTTGTATTTACTTTTGGTTTATATGCTTTTTAAGTTCTAGTTAAAAATCTTTCATAAAAAACTGTTTAGTATTTCATTTTTTATGACTAGGATTTTATTTTTCCCAATGAAATGTTATAAAAACCTTAATTTATACTGTGCTGATGAAGGATTTTAAAGAATTCTTATCTGAAATTTCTGAAAAATTCTCTTAAAAATGTAATTAATTTATAATAAATAATTTAGATATTATTTTCTTTGAAAGGTCTTCAGTTTGTGCTCATCAAAACAAAACAAAAGCAAGGTACAATGATAAATAATTTTTACTTGAGTGTGGAGATAAAAAGGATCAGTATTTTTTTTATTTTTATTTCTTGTTTTATTTTTTAATGAATAAGTTTATTGCTTTTCTCTTAATAGTGCTTTCATCTTAATTTTCTCTTAAATGCTATAAGATAAATAAAAACACTACTTGCAGGTATTTTTCAAAAAAATCTTAAATACTAGCATTAAAGTGTAAAAATAGATATATACTGGATAGAAAAGTAAAAAAAAAATGTTTTAAATTGCTATTTACAGGTAGAAAACTAGCTAAAGTTTTTTTTTTAAATCCAAAAATAATAGTCTGTTATTTTTACATGTATTTTTGTAATAAAACTTAAGAGTACAGAGAAATAGCCACTAAAACAAGGTTATTGGAGATAGGTAAGGAAGATGTTGCTTATTTGAGAACCAGATTAATATCTGTACAGATGACAGATTGCTGAATCTTCTGACAGTTAAAAGCTGGAAGATTGGACATTTTTAGAAAAAGACAAGTACATTATTATGCAAATGTACATTATGTCAGATTGACTTGCATAATAAAATATGTCCAGTTCATCTTCATTTTTTCACTTCAATACCAGAGAAGGTTGTTTTGAAAGATATTGCCAAAAGTTTGAATACGATAGGTATCAACATAAGTACTCACGCATTACAACATTGTTTAAATAGAAATGGGTTCTATGGAAACTGTCCATGACAAATCCCTCTTCACAAACCATGTCACATTGTTGCTTGGTTTAATTTTGCCAAAACATTCTTGGACAAAGAAAATTGCTTTTGGGAACAAGTACTATGGAGTGATGAAACAAAAACTGAGCTTTTTGGACATAATGATGTACAAAAAATTTGCCACAAGAAAGGTGAGGCTTCCCCCCCCCAAAGAACACAGTGGCATCATTAAAATATGGAGGTGACTGGATGATATTCTGAGGTTGTTTTAGCTCAAGGGGAACTGGACAGTTAATTCAATAAGAGGAATAATGAAATCTACAGCCTGTATCAAAATCTGGACGAAAATCCATAACTACCAGCAGAAAATCTCCATCTAGGTCAGCGATTTACTTTCCAGCAAGATAATGATCCCAAATGTATGTCTAAATCAGTGACTGCATGGCTTCACAAAAAGATGATTACATTTCTGCCATGGCCTAAATGAGTCCTGACTTGAATCCTATTGAAAATCTATGGCAAGAATTGAAAGTTTGAATAAATCATTGGTCACCAAAAAACTCTTCAGGAATTAGAATGTGTAACCATTGAAGAATGGAAGAAAATCACAGAAAAGACTTGTTCAAATCTAATCAAAAATTTTAGAAACAATTGCAGCAAGTTATAAACATGAGACGCCATACTAATGACTATTAATATCATGACAATTGTTCAATTTTTTCTATTTTTCGTACTGTATGAATAATTTTGTCTTTTCCCATTTTGCATAAGTCACCTGTCAAATTTGTTGTATTTAACCTATGGTTCTGAAAATTGAGCTTTATATTCCTTTTTTTTATTAACATATAAAAAACCTGTCATCATCTGGGCATTAGATTCTGAAAAATAGATAAAAATATTAAAAAATTGATGGGTGTACGAATAAATTTTGTCGTTGACTGTATGTATTTGAAGTGTGTGCATGTATATATAACTGAAAGAGATAGAAATAAATATAATAATATTTTATATTAGATATATAAAAACCTATTATCTGTAAATTTGATATGTGTTTTTAAAGTGATATGCTTCATAAGATATTTTCAATATAAATAGATGAATACATGCTGGAGTAACAGTAAAACCATTGTTCTCATGTACAAATCAAATCTTTTTTCCCTTGTGACTAAATTTGTGTTACTACAATTACATCTGTAGGAACTGCCAGAATATCTGCTGGTAATTTCAGAGCATTGCTATTTTTTTCTTTTGAATAACATTGCAACAAGGATCTAAATAGGGAAAAGCATTAGAAAAGGCTGTGATAGAAAGACTCATTCATGTTGGTAATTCTTTGCAATTTAATAAACTCAACATTCCAAAATTGTTCCAGTTTCTTTACAAATATTACTGCTTACAAGAAATTTATAAACATGTAAAGTGTAATGCTTGGACATCTTCAAAAGTAAATGCCAGATATAAGACACTTTGTTAACAAATGTTTTACCATTACATTTAAAATCTTCCTGACTTCCCCCTGTCTCACTGAGCACAATCTCAGTAATATTTTTATTACAGCCCGGGAAGTCTCAAGACTTATCAAAATTCTTGATCCTAAGAAGGCTGCTGTTTTAGATAAAATCCCAGTAGTTGTCCATAAGAATATTAACCTGGAGTTACCCCGATTTTAGTGAAATTATTTAACTGCTGCTTGAAATCCTTCTCATGTTTGTGGAAAAGGTTAAGTATATGCCCTTTCTTCAAGAATGTGGGTGAGCACTCATTCCTATCACAGTATAGTAACAGCCTCCTCAGTGTAATTAGAAAACTTTTTGAAGCTATAATCAACAAGAAGGATAACCTCTTGAGTGACAAACACTATCGGTTTCAATGGGCTTGATCCACTTCTGATATCCTAACTGCTATTACTAAACACTAGACAACAGATGCATCTCAAAGATGATCACATATTTCAAAGGCCTTTGACATGGTGTGGTATTTAGGATTGCTACACAATCTCTCTAGCTATGAAATCACTGGAATAGTCTTCTCAAGTATTAAGTCCTTCCTAAAAGTAGCTGTTGATGGCCACTTCTCCAAAACCCAACTCAGGCGTGCCCCAAAGTTTACTTCTCAGTTCAACCCTCTACTTTACATAAATGAACTGCCAATGAGTATACTCTGATAAATTTGTGAATATCTATGCTGATGATGCAAGGGCATATGGGTGCACCTCCAAAACTTTAAATGACCAGAGGTTGGCAACTGATCTAGCCCTAACAGCTCAGTTGGGGAAAAACTGGTTGGTCACATTCATTACCTTGAAAACCAAACTAGTGACATTCTGTCATTAGCAAGCAGACCCAGAACTTTCACAGATCATGATGAATGCCATGAGATTCTATTTGGACCTCAAATGGAACTTGTACATATGACCCATTGCTAAAGCTGCTAGAAAAATGGCCAGTTCCCTACACTGCTCCAGTAAGCACCTGACTCCTCCTGCTATCCTCTATCTTTACAAGAACCAAATCAGGACAAAAATGGAGTACTACTGTGGAGCTGCCCAGTTTTCATTTTCCAGTTTCAAGAAGAGTCCAAAAGCATCTCCATGTGCTTGTCAGTGACAAATTATTTCCTACATCTCAAGTCTCTTGCTGCTATATTGCTATTTCCACTGAAAGTGTTAGGTGAATTACATTCCTTAGCTCCACCAGTTCTAACCTTCATGGCTAAGACCTGCCATGCCACACACACACTGTATCAAACCACCCTCATTCGCTTCACATTCCATTATTAAGAGGTAAGTTCCACCCAGGCTGCTTCTTCTCACAAACTGCTGCTTTGTGGAACCTACTCCCAGTATGCTACTCCAGTCATTACAATCTTAACCTGTTCAAGTCTAGGATCAACTGTTATCTTTCCTATGTATCTCCATCAACTGTGCCTCTTACACTGTAACCCTGTAAACTTGAGTGGCTGTACAGGGTGAACATCATTGTAATAAAAGACTATTTCAGTTTCATTAGCATTTCAAGGAAGTTATCTTTCAGTGACAATCAGACCTAGAACAATTATCTGGGTTCATTTAATATAATTTTAAGCATAATATCAATCACAATCCTAACACTTATTTGTTTAGGAAACTCCCCAAAATATTTTGGTACTACTTAAATAGACTCATGAAAAATAGTGATGAAATTTTGATGGCAATAATTTTTATAGATTATCATTCTTTAAATCTTCCTTGGGCAACAACACTTGTCAGAATTGTATTGGTTTCTTTTATCATTTTAGATGGTTGTCTTTTTATAATTTCAATAGAGTTTTTGGAAAATATCAGTTTATTTACAAATGTCAATGTATTTACATCATTGATATCTGCATCTAAAAACAGACTTTATTTTACAAAAAGATTTTTTTTTAAATAAAGAACAAGCATATATATACACATTTATGTGTTTTATTTTAAGGAAATATTTTAAATAAACAATTTTTTGGTGAAACAGGTTTTTCCTTTTACAAAAAGATTTTTATCATTAACAAACATACATTCTTAAAGTAGTGCTACATTTTTAACTAAAGAACAAAAATTTACATAAATTAACAAAAATGTAAAAAATATATGCAGATATCAATGACATAAGCACATTTTCAGGATACAACATTTGTAAATAAAAATAACTCTGTACCAGTAACTGTAAAAGTCAGGGATCAAATTGACACTGTTTTGCTGTTATAAGCAGGATGCCCTCCTAAATCAATAAGAAATATTGAGCAAGATCAAAAGAATGCTTATTTCAAAAATTATTCCCCAGAAAATGTTTCCCTATTTTTTAGAAGTTGACCAGTTTATTTAAGTACTGCTTGTATTTCCTTTATATTTACATATATACATTTTTATTTACATTATAATCCAAAGGAATATATCTCAGTTTTTTTTTATTCGGCAAAATATATTTATATATATATATCACCATTATTTTTTTTTTTTAAGAAATTTATAGAAACATAGCTCAAACATGACATACTTAAATAGACGAAATATTTTCCTTTTATAATGATCTTATTGTTAAAGCACCAGATAATCTGACAATGAAGGAATATTAAAAACTGTTATAATATTGATATAAATTTCTTTAAGTGTATCTAAATTTACATTAGATTACTCTTGCATCCTGTATTTAAATAATTGGTAATTCTTTCTCCAGTCAATGGTGCAACAAACAAATGATCCTCAAGTGCGAGAAGCTGTAAATAACATTCAACATTATGTAGAAGTCTTACAACAAGCAGTTGCTCGCATTTCAGGACGAGCTGAAGTATTTGGTGCTGTTCAGCAGGTCAGTATTTGTTTATATTGTTTATTTGATTACATGCCATTGTACATGTCCAGTATGTTTTATTATGCAAATTTTCTTTATTTTTAATTTAAATATTTTCACAATCCATTTTCTATTTATTTTAACACAAGTCATCAATGTTGTCTTAATGAATATTTATATGACTATGAATATGTCAAGTTCAGATATCATTATGTATATAATTCATTGTTTTTACCATTTTTGTTAAACATTAAAGATAGAGTTCGGCATTTTCTTGAAATGGTATATTTTTTAGCATTCAACTCAAATTGTTATTGTGCTTACTAAAAAAATGCAGTCAGACCTTTACAAAAATCATCTTCTATTCCAGACTATTAGTTTTGCTATAAAAAGATATTTTCTCCCATTATTCTTTGCAGCTTTTCACAAAAAATCTGGTTAGTCTACTTCAAACACTTTATCTAAAGACATGACATTTTTGGTCAGTTCAATGCCACTCTTCTATACATATTTTGTAATATAATCTACAATCATTTAAAATAAATCATTGTTGTATCCTATCAACAATTCTTTGAATTCTTTGTAAAAGTCTAAAAATGTAGCTACTTCATTTACCATTTAATATATTGAAATATTTGCCTCCAAAAGAAATCACTTCTCTGATATGAAGTGTGGCAATGAATTTGTTTTCTATTGTGACATTTTCTTTCTTTTTTATTAAGCTGACAATTACTTAACACTTTCATGGCTGAATTCTTACAGTTAGGTCATTTTGATTAATTTCACACACACACAGATATATATATATATATATATATATATATATTAGCCAGCTCCATCACCAGTATATTGTATACTAATAATAGAAAATCTGAATTAGAGCATAGCATTGGATGTTATCACAAAATGTACATAACTGACTAAATATCTTTATATTTCAAGTTGTTAAAATCTTGAAAACTGCTAACTCTTACAGATACTACTAGAATTTTCACTCTGTCCTAGCATACCTAAATTGGGACTGTTATCTCAGATTTGCTCTGGGACATGAAACTCAATTCTCATAAAAAGCAAGCATTTGGTTATCTCTGCAGTCTCTGAGAAATAATTCAAATATCTGATATCTTTCTGTTAGAGTTGGTTTAAACTAAATTTTTAAATTTAAAAAGGCTTATGAAAAAAAATAGGTTTGAATCTCGAACTGAAGATTCTGATTCAAACCCTAACTTTTTGTTCTTATTCTAGAACAGTATTTCCTAACTGTTAGGCAAGCATTGTCATGACATAGCATATTTATTTAAAACAGTTATAAATTTGCATATTGAAACTTTCAATTAAAAGGAAAAAACTGACAATGAGAAGAATGTCAGTTTTAAGAAATAAAAGCATGATTTTGTAGTCAAATCTAAAAATATAAATAGGATACATTATTTGTTCTTTTCTGTTCAATTCTGATTGTTTTATAACAAAACTTAACATATTTTAAAATTATTTTTATGTTAATTTTTTCATACTTTATCTAATTGAATCTGTTGGATTTTATCTTTACTGATTATTATACTGTCATGTAGTTAATTTTTGAAATATACTTTTATCATTTCTGAAACTTCTGTTTTACAGAGATTTGTTGCACTAACCTGTTTTATAATATAAAATACATTGTGACTTTACATATTTATCTGTCACAAAACAATCCCTACTTACTAATGAGTTATTCCATTGTTATGGTAACTTGTGAACCATATTGGTGTTAATATAACAAAACCAGATTTGTTAATACCGTGCTTTTTACTTTTCTTTCATGAATATTTTTTATTTATCTTGAAGAAAAATAAATGATTTTAAAATTAAATAACTCCTATATTAAATACAGATAAATATATGTAAATGTGTTATTTATATTCTTTAAAAAATATTTAATAGAAATTCAAATAATCTGTCATTTTCATGTATAATAACTAAAAAAATGAAGTAATCAGGAGATCATTCTCTTTCTTATCTGGATATGACTAATTTTTTGACAGTACATGTAAACTGTTTACTAGCTTAGTACTTATAAAAATGATAGGATTGTTAGTGTACGGATAAATTATGCAAATATCTACATATATAAAATGCAATGTGTATGAATATGCACACACACACACATGCACACATGAAGAGCAGGGGTGTTGAAAAATTCTCTGCCTGACCCACTTCTCAAAATCTAACCAAACATTGAGATTAGTATAGTCTTTGTTTGGGCTGAGAACTTTTCAGTACAACTTTGTGTGTGTGAGAGAGATAGAGACAGACAGACAGACAGACAGACCGATAGACAGAAAAACTTTTAAACACTTTTGATCTGGGCAGAATATACAGATACTCTGATCCTTGGCAGAATTACTGAGCCACATGTAAATAATTCTATCATTTACTTGTGGATACTATGCTAGGAAGAGATACATTTCTTGTGTATAGCTGAACACATTTTATATAATTCTTGAAAACCTTCAACACACATGTACACACACACACACACACACACACACACATATATATAGGGAAACTTCGCATGGTCAAAATATACCTTCATAGGCTGAAACAGAAATCAATCTAAGTGCAATATCAAAGTAAACTAACCAATAAAATTTACCAAATGGTAACTCTGGATTTTGAATTATGTAATAAAACCCCTTGTGAAATAGCATTTCACTGCATTCTTATTAACTATTTGTTTTTTTCATCATTTTTATTATAATCTACTTTCATAAGTCATAGGACCAATTGATATACATATATATATCCTTATCTACAACATTTTCAGGAATGTTCACTATGTATAACAATAAGATTTGATTTAGGCTTGTAAATATTTAACTTCTCTAAGTATGCCAACTTCTTTAAAAATAATGTAAAATTTCAGAATTTATCTATTAAATCTCTTACAATGAACATTTTTCACTCTCATTTTATTTAGAGAAGAGTTTTCTTTTAAAATATTTTGTGATTAGCTCAGAATACAAGTTTGAATGTTTCCCACCTTTACACAAGGATGTGCTGAAATTTACATAAAATTTAAAATAAGTTAGCTAGCTTAATTTACTTTCAGTGAATCCATTGAGCAGTCTTTGTCTTCAAGTTTGCTGTCTAAATAGAGTAACTTAGCCACAACTTATCTCTCTCTAGTAGTCATCATCAATTATTAGTCTAGGGAATTGTTCTATATAATGCAATTCAGAATTCTAGTCTCATTGTATTCCCTATTATTGCATCTTCCTTGATGGTGCTTCCAGTATCAAGTTCCTCTGGTACTGTTGTCAGATTCCATACGGATCCAAATATTTTTTGTGATCTAGTTTAAAAAATGGAACGCTCGGAAGTAGGATTTCATTTAATGTACCATCATGACTTGTCATCAAAACTCTGACATTTTATTTTTTTAAACTTTTCTAATATTTAGATTTGTAAAATGTCATCAGGTACAATATGTTCATAGTAGGCCTTCATCTGTGATAGAATGAATATAAATATTGAATTTCATCTACTACCAATTTCATTATAAAGAAACTGAATACCACTAAAAATAAAATTTATGTTGATTACCATGGTGAACTGTATACTGCAAAACATTTGCAGTATATCAGACAAGGTTAAAAAAAATGTATATTTGTGAGCTGAATCTGTTTGCTCTGGTGCATTGTATTGATTAACTTTCCACTTGATAATTGTAAGCATAATTAAACTTGGACAGGGAAATAAAAAGAATAGTTTAAATTTTGTATTGAATCATAAAGCAAGTGCTAATCTATTACTTCGTGATAGAAGTTTGATATCAGTCTTTTAAAGTGTCATTTCTGTGTGCTCTTAATTTTGTTTTCTAACAATACTACAACAGTCTGGACAGTTCTCATGAAAAAATCAGTGGCAAATGTCTGTTTACCATGATAATATTATCCTGAATTTTTAATGTCTGTAAGATGTTTAAATAAAAATCTGGAAAATCTCTTTGTGTAGTTTACTACCAAAAATATTTAAATAATGATACAATCTGTCATAGATTTAGAGATTTGTTTTTATTCTATATTTTTATAAACTTCTCTCATGTGTTTTTTCATGGATATCCATTTTCCAGCTTCCTATACAATAAAAATCTTGTGAAAAGCAGTAAAGATTAAGGCCTGTATTATCTTTTTGTTTGTTTTGTGAACACTAAACAAGTGATATCCAAGTAGGATTATTTTAATGTTTAATTAGAATAAAAAGAAAAAAATATTTAATTTTCATTACATTCAAACAACTTTTTCATTGTTATTCATTGATAAAAAAATTGTTGTAGCAATCTGCCTAAATATTCTCACATCATTTGTAAACGTCCATGCAGATGATACCGCAATTTATGGATGCACTTCCAAAATTCAAGATGCTTGGAGCTTTGTAGTTGATCTCTCCTGTGCCCAAGTTCTAACAATGCAGTGGAAAAAATTGTCTTGTAACTTTCAATACCTCAAAAATCAAACTAGTATTCTTTCATCATCATTGATATAACACTGAGTTTTCTTCAGTCGCAATAAATGATTGTACTCTCAATGAAGCTCCATGCTTTGAATGCCTATTCAGTCTCAAATTCACTCTTGACTTCAAATGGAACCCATTTCTAAAGATGCTGGAAAATGCTTGGCTCAATCTATCACTGTGTTCATGATTTAATAATTTGATTTAGAAAATATGTTTAAACTTTCTGTATATATTTTCACATTGTTTTTTTTTTGTATGAAGAAGTTAGGCAAGAACTGCAATTCATAATGTTTGTATCCTGATTGAAAATATTATCTTACTAATTATAAGGGTCAATCAAAAAAGTAATAACTGTTGTTTTTAACCAGTCAAAATTTCTAGGTTTTTTTTAGTGTCTCAAAGTCCAAGAGAAAAATTTGTGAAGTTAACCTGTTTTTCTAGCTATAATCCTTATCCAAAATGGCTGCCCTTCTGAAAGCAAAGAGTTGTCCTAGAATTTCTGCTTTTTGAAAAAGAAAGTCTTACAAACATTCACAGGAAGTTAGTGAATGTTTATTGAAAGTTTGCAGTTGGTAAAAGCACACTAAAGAGATGGAACAATGGAGTTAATAGCAATTTTAGAAACAGAACTGTTAGAGCTTATGTTTAATGGCACCACTGTCAACTGACTCCTATGTAAACACATTGTCAAAACTCAGAGCAAGACTTCTTTAAGTACAGCCACATTTGAAAAAGTGATATGCTTCTGCAACATGACAATGCAGGGCCTCAGAGCAGCTCAATGATCAGACTAATAATCACAGCACATGTTTGGACAGCCTTGCCTTTTATCCATTTTACAGTCTTGATCTGGCATTCTCAGTCTTGAAAACCATGAAAGAGGCACTCAGAGGTTAGTGATGATAAGGTGAAAGCAGCAACTTGCATTTAGATAAGAAAGTAGCCAAAACACTTCTACAAAGTGGGTACATATTCTCTCATTCAAAAGTGGAATTCTATGATTGAGAAGGAAGTAGACTATGTTGATTACTAGATTTTGGAACTCTGAAACATTTGTATTCATTTTAGCAACTATGTGCTTCAGCTATTATGTTCTAAGTAATGAAGGACAAACATTACTTTTTGACCACATCTTGTAATTTAAAATCTTAAGATAGAGTGCAGAGTTTATTCCTTGGTAGAATTTATCATATTTAATCTTTTCAGTTTTTACTTACTGAATAAAATGTTATACAAACTTCAGATTGAATTATATTATTAAAAAATATGAAGTTGATGATAATAGTTTCGAGTAATTATAAATAACCATTTGAAGAAAGTTTATTTTTATCAATTTTCTAGTTCTGCTATTTTAAATTTAGCAATTTTAAAACTATTTCAGTCTCATACCTATTTGAAATCAGTAACCATACTAATACTTTTCAAAAATTTGTTTTAGTGATCCTCTGCCTTTACTACTCAAAGCCAGTAAAGTGTTTGTAAAATTTCACTATTATTGTAATTTTTATTCACTAGGGGTATTCAAAGGTTATTGACCATGACCCAGTTCCCAAAAATCTAATCAAATAACCAAACATTATATTTTCTTTTTTTGAAGGGCTTCTTTGTTAAACTAAGAAATTTTCAACACCTTGTCATAGTTGTGATTTATTAGTCATAGATATGCTTTTCTTTGATATATAAGCATTAATTTTATTACTAAATGAATCAAGATATTATTTTTAACAACTTTATTTTAATTAAGCAAATGGATAAAAAATATTCGGTATAGCACAAATTTTCCTTTGTTTGATTAGTCAGTTAATGGCATATTTGATTAAAGAGCTATTGTCTCTTCCATGATTTATACTGCCTACCATTACAATGTAGCAATAATTTAATTAAAGCCTAATGTTTTTAAGATTTGAAAAATATGTTTGTTTTGCTGAATTTATTTAATTTTAAATAAAGTATTATTTTCTTATAGAATTATCTGTTTATTACAATATATTAATAATGCACATTCTAAATGAAAAACATTTTAATTTTTAAGTGAATGAATTGAATCATTGATAGTTTGAAGGTCTGTTTTTATATTGCTCTTATACGTTATCAAATACTAAAGTAAATTGAACTGTTCTTAGTTTTTAAGATATTTCAACTAGAAAATTCTACTGAAAGACTGGACTTAAAAATGCCTTTTGCATATATTTTGCTTAAAGCTAAGCGAATTTACTTATTGTTCAAGCATATTTTACAGATTTTAATAAAGAATAATTTGCTGTGTGCTTGACAGGAATTATTGGCTCCAAAGCAAATGAACATGAAAGTTGTCTGCTAAATACAGCCTTGAAAAAAAATCTATAATCTAAATAAATTTTCTCTATTTTTTGATGTTGCCTTTTACTGCTCTATTTATGCCTGGATCAAATGCCTAAGATAAATATCTACATTTACTTTAATAAAAATCCATTATTCATGATAAATACCTTATTATTTCATTATTAATCTTAGGAACAACTCAGGGAAATAGATAAAATTGTAAACTGTTTAATCATGCCTGGGGTCAACTTTTAGTGACTTCTGATGCAAAAGATGTCTTCATATCACTTTTATTCCATAATTAATTTACATAAGAAGAATAGCAAGACAAAATACATTTCTTGCATTTTCAGATGTTAGTTTCTATTATGCAAAGAACTTATATTAATTTGTTCATAAATGGGTACAATGAACTGAAGTTTGGTTGAAAACAATTCCTTTATTTAATTTCTCTGTTTTTCAAAACCAACTTTCTGGTTACCAGGGAGAATTTGAACTTAAATTATCCAATGTCTTCTGGATGTTTTCAGCTTTCATAAGGAACAGATACATTCTGTTACTACTTCAACATCACTTTATTTTCATCTTTTAAGCTTCTACTTTATCTTTACTGTTTCAGCTAAGCAAACAAAATTCTGACCTAATTTATTGGACTTGTGAAATTGTAATTCTTAATGCATACCAAAACCTGATTTGCATATCTACAACATTGGTTCTTTTCAGTTGTGTGTGTAGCTCTCTCTTTCTCTGTCTGCCTCTCTCTCTCTCTCTCTATATATATATATATATATATATATATATATATAATATCAAGAACAGTTTTGAAAGAAAAGATGTATGACAAATTGAGAAAAGTTTTTGATGTATTTCATCAGTTAAGACTTTATCTGACTGGTTTTTTTTTTTTTTTTTTTTTTTTTTATGTTGTTGTGATTTCACATGTGCACGAACAAGAGATACTGGAAGTTCAAAATTTAGAAATACTTTTTTGCAATCAAGACAAATTCATTTAGATTCTTTTTCCTTGTGTTTTCTTCACATTTGTTAAATATCCCACATTGCAATAACACAAAATCTGCCAAGAATGATGAAACATAAGAACCTGAACAAAAATTTACTATGGATGAACTAGCGATTAAAGCACAAATATTTTCATCTTGATAAGATATTTTGTAATGTGATTTGCTCTTATTGTATTTTGGTGAGTCCCTGGTATTAAACAGACACAGAACATTGTAATATCTTGTCTGTGGTATGACAACTTTAATCAAAAATAACAATGATGTGTATATGCCTTGAGTTGATAATGGCATAAATTTAGGTGTAATATATAGGTAAAAAATTTATCAAGAATAACAATACAGAAGATTCATCTTGAGAAATAGTTACTACTAATAACTGTTCATCAACAATAACCTAATAATTTAATTAGATTATTACTGATTGAAAAAGTGCATCACTGCTAAAGTTCACATAGTTCCAAAGAGATATATTGATATATAATCAATTTCTATTTTTAACTCTGATTTTCATTGTGCCTGTAGTATCATCATATCATGAGCTTTTTTATATTTGTATATGACTTTCAAATTTTCTTATAGGAACAACGTATGAGCCAAGCTATGGAAGTCATGTTAGCATATGTAGAAAATCTCAAGAGGATGCAAGAAAGAGATCACTTGGAACTTGAAGAAGCCAAGTAAGTATATCTTGCCTTAAATTCACTTTATATAGTTTTATATCTACTGAAGTTTATATTATCTATTCAGCTACAATTTTGTAAATTTACCAAAACTTAAGCAAATAACAGTTGCTATTTTGGTGTATGCATGTCTTAAAAAAATCAAATGAAAATTACTACTGTGGAGATTCTGTTAAAGATGCAGAAAATGTTAATAATAACATTAAATATATTTTCAGGTAATTGTCAAAGTAAAAATTGCAAGAATAGTCCTAAAATATAGAATCTTAAGTAGCATATTTTAGTTGATTCAGTTTCTCTAAAATTCAAAATATACTAGTAGAGACTCAATTTGTTTTAATTCTATTGCAGTTCAATTGCTTTATCAAAGTTTATAATATTTGCTTAACATGCCGATCAGTACATTGTTCATTAATTTTAGAATTTTACTTTTTTTAAAATGATCTTGTCACTTTTGCAATGTCAACTAAAGACATTAAATATTCAAAAATTCTTCTCTATATGATTATGGCCAGTGACTGAATTTTATATATTTCAATGATTGATTCAGTTTGTTTTCAGAATTACAATAGCTATGTACATTTGTAATATTGATTGCTTAGTAACTTTTGAGAGTATGTGAACTCCATATCTGCTTACTTATTTAATTTACTTGAAGTTCATATTTATATCAGTATATAACGGTACCCATTTACATCTTATATATTATGGTTGTCATTTAGTCTTGAACCTGATATAATTGATTGATGCATATCTCTTAATAAGTAATGAAGGGGATCCAACTTGAAAGCTATTTGCCATTCATTGGCAGCATTATAAACTGAATGCTCTTGAATCTTAAAATATTCTCCCAATCTACAAGACACTTAGCAGTTCATGCTGTGTTATCAGCTCAATTTAGACAAGCATCTCTAGCAGAGTGCTAAGTATCATCTTCTATCATAGATTTGATCAAAGCAGAGATTGTAGATATTTTAGTAGTTCTACTTATCATTACACTCACTTTACTAAAAATGAGACCAATCTCCTCTTCAGTAATACTAATTGAGAGGGCTCCACTATCTTTTCCAAGAATTCTTGGTAATTTACAGATAATAAAGAAAGGAATCTGGTTGGTTGGTTGGGTTTTATGGCATATCAACCACTGTGGGTTATTTAATGTCAAATCCAGTTTATATATGCTAAATATACGAATTTTAAATGCCTATTTTGTATGGAACATTTTTAGCAACCTAGAGCTCATTTGCTTGTACACTGCAAAATAATTCTAGGTATCTTTGTTTAAGTCAAGAATTTCCATTTGATAAGGACAATTTATTTGCAAAATGGTAAAAGGTGGGATATGTTTACACATCAGTCTACATCTTTGATAAGAGACCAATTCTTTTTAGAAAATCCAATATAATTTTTGGTTCAGTTTTTGCAAATAATTTCTTCATGTTCTTGATTGATGATTAATTGTTTTGTTTAACGGCATCAAACTTAGTGGTTACTTTAAGCTGAAAATGATTTTGAGTGACTTTAAAAGTCAAAAACGTATAGCTGGCAACATTATGGTTTCAAAAACATTGTCTGAGGTCTTGCTGTTGGATGCAGTTTATCGCCATACCCAGGACGCCCTATACATATATTAAATATACAGTACTATTAAACATAGCTGGCAACATTATTTTTTCAAAAACGCATAGCTGGCAACATTGTTTCAAAAACACGTACCTGGCAAAATTATTTTTCCGAAAACATCTGAAGCCTTGTTGTTGGACGTAGTTTATCGTCATACCCAGGACGCGGATGTAGTTTATTGTCATACCTAGGACGCAAAGGAATCTGTAGAGAGCCATGATCACCCATATCTCTTCAGGACATGGTATTAAAAATACCATATATAAAAAACAAATTATCATAATTGTTGGTCAAAAAATGTATTAGATACCTTTTTCTACAATTTTATGTAAAGCTTGTTATTCTATAATGAGTTACAATGATGATCTATGTTTTTAAAGTGTAATTTTCTCTATAAATTTATAAAGGCTGAGAATACCATGGACAGAGCAAGTAAGCATTGGAGAAGTTTTAAGGAAAATGGAAACAAAAAGGACACCTATACTTAGAATAAAAAAATTGAAATTTCTAGGACACATGAGGAAACTAGAGAATTAGAAAATTTTATATTTATAAGACATATTGAAGACAAGAGGGGCAGTGGGAAACAGAATGTAACCTATCTAATGAGCTTATGTAGATGGATGGTGAAACAGGGAATGGAAAGGAGAGTAAAAAGACAACATTAGAGTACAAAGGATAGGAAGTTGTGGAGAGCAATAATCGACTACATCCTGAAGGGACATAACACATAGAAGAAGTAGCTTATTATAACAAATAAATAATTTCAGTGTCATAAACACAATACATCTATTAAAACCACTGTAGGTTTGTAGACACACAGTTGACCAATGTAGATTTTTCACAAAATCTGTTGCTTTGTAATAATTGATTTTTTTTTCCAAGAATTTTGTTAATTATTATGGATTGGGAAATTAAGTACTATCTATTGTTTACATTTCCTAAACAGTGATAAGCATATGCACCATTTTGTTATTTTTCATTCAATGAAAGAACTAAAAATATCTATATATATTGTTCAAAATGATTTTTTTATTGGGCAAATTATATCTAATAATAAGAGAAAAAGGAATCAAGAATTACATATATATTTTTTAATTTTAATATTTAGCAGATATACAAAGGTTGCTCTGAAAGTAATCCCTTAGATTATTATGCTGGCCCACAATATCAGAAGTGGATGTTGGTGGTATGGCAGTAGAGATTGAACCTTCTTTACAAATCAGGATAAAGAATATCATTCTCTCATAGTCAATTCTTTGTGAAAATCTACAGTAACTAAGCAACATAACTCTTATCAGAGGTGACTAGTTGACTCATTTAAGAAAATGTCTATTCTTTAACTATCTCTGAGTAATATAATTTTAGCCTTAGAATGACATCTACAGCTTAGACAAGTGCTTATTATCAGCCCACTCATATGATTGTAACATTATATAGTATGCAGTGATAAACATGTTTACTATTCCATATATATATATATATATATATATATATATATATATATATATATATATATATATATATATATAATTCATTTACCAGTAGGAAAATATTTGGTAAAGACTGAGTTGCCTATCTTTAATATAGAACTAAAGTCTAATTTCCAGTGATTTTTTTAATCTGTTCTTGTCTTTCATTTTGGGATTTTTTATTTTTATTTTTAAATTTGTACTTTTTGCTATATTTGTCTAATCCCTTTTCCAGCTTTCTCCAGGTGAATTTATCTGGTATAAAATCTCTGGTCTATTTTTGGTTTATAATCTGATTGGAAAAATCAGTCTGTTAGTTAAAATGTTTTTTAATGAAGCAACAGTAAACAAAAATAGTGAACTTATCTTAAAATATATAAAAAAAACTATTAAGTCTAATTTTTTTGTCATTTCTGTTAAAAAAGATCAATGTTTTAATGAAAATAAATTATGAATCCTTTTAGTATAGTGTAGCGGTGATTTACTGGTTTCTGCAGCACATGTATGCCAGCATCTATCTGATTATGAGCTTGTCTGTAAAGATCCAGAGCAATTGGAAGACAGAGCCAAAGTCCTGGGCCTACAGGTCTGGTGGGAGGATGGCATACTTCAATGTAAATGGGGGAAGTGAAGTCTCAGGTGTTTCACAGATTGTCACCCATCAGAGCATCTTTTCCCTATGTGGAAAACTTGTGGCATCTGTGCCATCAGAGCATCTTTTCCCTATGGGGGAAACTTGTGGGTCATTTCTCTGTGTGTAGAGATGATAGATCCTCAGAGTGGCGACTGCATTTATAAAGCGTTAGGCAACTCCAGTGACCAACGGATGGGATGATGAAGTCAAGGATGTGTCCCTCCATTGCATGCTAATGGAAACAGTGGCCAAGGTACACATGATAGATCCTGTGAGAGGCGACTAGTGCATTGATGGTAGTGAGATGAAGGTTTGGGTGGACACAAGTTCTGTAGCCACAGGAGTGGTACTAGAAGTGAATAGGAGCATTGTGGAGGATGCTTGTTGGTTGCATCCAGCTGAAGATGCCAAGGATATCAATTTAGCTTACCTTGATGCAGAAAAAAAGGTGTAAATCTGGCCCTTCAATGGTGGCCATTGATAGATATCTGACACCCTGACTGAGAAGACACAAGTGAACACAAAAGAGGCTGGTGAGATGCCGGTAAGATGGCACTTAAAGACATTGTGAGCATTTGCATGGACGGTGAATCTGGCAGCACTTTGTGCTGATGTAAGTGGTGGTCTTGCTTGTAACCATTTTTATTGACTGGTTCTGGGCACTCACTGGCTGAGTGATGGCTGAGCCAGGTGCATAAAAGCATGGTATGCTCATTCAAGAGCAGTTTATTTTCACTTCTGGCAGGGAGTGGTGTATTGGAGATTGAGACATTGAGAGAAGCGTGGATTTGTTTTGCCTAGTGGACCTATTTGACTTGCACTAACTTTTTTTTAACTTTCTTTTCTTGTGTGTGCATCCAAACAATTTTTACACATATAGCTTTCATATTTTTTTTTATAAAATGATTTTTTTTGTCTTCACTAATAATTCAAGTGTTAGTCATTAAATTTAACTGATATAAACTTAGAATTAATTTTAAGAATACAATGTTTAATATGTAAGTGTTTCAAAATATATTTATATATAATTTAATACATCTACAAGGGATTTGTCAAGTACTTATAAAATGTATAAATAGTTCTTGGCAAAAGAATGACAAAAGCTTTTTCTCTTGGTACATTTTTTTTTCCTTTGGCTTAAATGAACATTATGAATTTCAGTTATCTTTGATTCTTACACATTGTATACTCCAATCCCAAAATTTTACCATTAAGATATCTCTATGGGACAGTTTCCAAAGATTTTGTAAAGATTCTACTGAAATTCTATGTATTTTACTCTAAAATAGTGACCACTGAAAGAAGACTTTTTGTTCAATTTCCTATTGGTTTCCTTTATAATTGAACTATGATAATGCACCTCACCAAGCTGCTCTTCAGACTTAAGCTACTGGTCTTTTACTTTTATGTTATCATTTAGAAAATTATAGTTTAGTTATGCTACATTTTGTTATCAGCCTGTTTACTAATTAGTTAAGGAAGTTTTAATTGTTACTCACATACCAGATTTGTCATATAGGCCATATTGTTTGTTAAGATTTTCAGTTTTGATAATTTGAAGACATGTGAAACCAGCAAAATATTTCTTTCTTAGATCAAACATGCATTCTGCTCGTTTTTCACTTTAGTTACTTCTTATTTGATTTAAATCATCATGTTTTTGTCTATAGAACGATAAATTAATTCTAAAAAGTATACTTTTATATAATTAATATTTGATTAACAAACTGAAAAATTTCAAAGATTTTATAAATAATTATTAATTACATTATTAAAATAGTATGACATGTTTATCTTTCTTTCATAAGCAGATTAAAAATAAATACAAACATTAAAAAATAGCCCCCAAATCATTTGAACTTCATTGAACTACTGAAGAGGTTTATTTATCACTTCATATACTTAATGCTATTCTGTTTCTAATATATGATACTTTTATTGATATTTTTTTTCTTACTCACTCTACTCAGTCTTCACTTTCCAGTTTTGATAAAGTCCAAAAGCATCTTCATGTGCATGTCCATCCTACAACCCCTTTCTCACAGACAAATTGTCACAAGCCTCTCACTGCTCTATTGCTATTTTCATGGAAAGTGCTCAGATGAGCTACATTCTTTAGTTTCACCAGTTCTAACCTTAAAGGCTAAGACCCACCTTGCTACACACATTGTAATGAACCATCTTCATTCTCTTTGTGTTCCGTTGAGCAGCTTCTTCCTGCGAACCACTGCTCTGTCAAACCACCTCCCAATAGGGTGTTTTTCTCGATCACTACAATATTAACCTGTTCATGTCTTGGGTTAACCATTATCTCTCCCACATATCTGCATAAACTGTACCTCTTACTCTGTAAACCTCTGCCTTGAGTGGTTTCTAGGCCTTGTAAAAGGTGAACATCACTGTAAAAAAAAAAATATTACTATGTCCTTTTAATATTCCAATATTATTATTAATGTTGTTGATTTATTACAGATTTTATTGAAGAATTTTTTCCTCATTATAATAGACTCTCCTCTATCAAACGTTCTTGTTACCATTATTGCTATTTACATTTTATAAGCAAAATATTAGCTAACAGTGGAGTAACTTTGAAAATCGTCTATATCAAGAATAATATTGATTTTTAAAAAACTGAAATGTGCATTAACATTTGGATTATTGTCTTCATTAACATAGTATACATAAAAAATAATGGGCTTATTTATATATGGCTCGGCACTTCTGTTTTAGGGCAGTCTTGGTGTATAGTACCTAAAATCAGTGTCACTCCCCAGCATCTCTGTCTAGGATCAGTGAAATATCTGTGCACTTCAAAAAATGTTACACATACACCCAACATAGGTATCAATTGCATATCTGTTCATTTCAACATGACAACAGAATTTGGAAAAGCAAGGGAGAGAAAGAAGCGGGAAAGGTGGTGTGAAGATGAAAAGAGAGTAAGAAAGAAAACTAGTGAAAATTGAAATGTAGGAGAAAGGATGGAGACAAAATAAAGATATAGACAGGCTCGCTATCCTGAGTTTTAGTACTCTTTTACTCCCTCAATCATTTAAAGGGGGTGAATATTTGTTTATAGTTTTTTTCTATTGTAACATGAAATACATTTTACAGGAAGATAGGTAGATGCTATAATATTAATTGGAAGAAGAGGAGGTGCAGTGCAGTAATGGATAGCGGCTTTGATTGAAGAATCGGAGAGCTGAGTCCGAATTCCAGTCGAATCCATTACATTCACTTACGTGCTAATACCCTTGGGAAAGGTGTGAATCCTCTTCTTCTCCGCCCAGCTATGGGTAAATAGTAGGACAGACTGGGCTCTATAGCCTTGGATGTCAACTGGTCTAGGAGAAGGACAACTCTGAATTCAAACCCAGAGTGGAGGCTCTAAGGCGGATGGATGGCACTTTGTTCTACCTTCTGGCAACTCCTGCAGCCACGCTGGTACCAAACTGTATTGGTTTATCCTCTCCTTTGGACTCTGCTAGCAAGGCTGAAAGGGGCAGCCCTAGTTTTCCATATATCCCACCCAGGCTTGTGGCACACTGTGCTACTCCATCGTCTCTTGAGACGGACGGATGCTGACAATGACAGTATTAATATATAGATCATTGATATCCTTTTCACAAAATTTTCTTACAGAATTGTTACTCTGATAGTCAAAATTCTTTATTGAATTCCTTATATTTATAATAACTAAAAAAATTAAAGTAATTCTTTTCTTATTTTAGGTGTCCTTTTTTTAACAGATATTAACATCAATGCCTTTATTTTATTTAACTTAATTTCTCCCATATTTTTAGCTGCTGCAGTAATTTAAGTGATGCTATTTTCTGTTTTTAGCAAAACTATATTGTAATTAATGTCTCTGTATAGGCTATTAAACAGTGTAGCATTATCCAAGTTTCTTTTGCTTTCCAAATAAGAAAGGAATCACTGAAAATAGTGCTTTGGACATTAGCTATTTTGAGTGTTTACTAAAATGGAGTGCATTCAGCCGACAACAAGCTCTTTTTATACATTATTTAGTGAATATAAGTCATTTTCAGTCTCTTTTGATAACAGTATCTTTTCCCAGCCTTACTTAGCTATACTGAAATCAAATTGGCAGTACGAATTCAGAAGAGCTCATCCTATTTTTAGTTGGTTCAGTTTTCTCTGATATTATACAGAAAATAGAAACTGAGCAGAAAGCATATTCTGCTCAAACTCTTGCTACATACAAATATAAATAGTATGTGTATAATATGTATTATAATCTTGTAACTTTACAACTTCTATGTTGACGTTAAAAAAAAGAAGTATTGACAAATATCAGACATCATTGTTTCTGATTTGACAGAATATAGACTTAAAGTAAAAATAAAGGAAAATAACTGATTTTTAGAATAGGTACCACAACATTGAGGAATGGGAAGCATCAATAATTATTAATGTTATTGTGATTCTGAGTGCAGTTATTTTAAGTTGCATTTATTAATTTGTAATAGTTATTTTAAGATGAAAATAGTTTGGACTAAACAAAGTTTACTTGTCATTTCAATAATTTAGCCTGTTAATAAATAAGACCTTTAAATGTTCATTATAAAAATCTGATTCTGTTGTTTCATGTGTAAGAACTTTTTCCTTAAATATATTTTACATAAATATTTTATCATATTGTGCACACGGTATCTTCATTTTTCAGTTATGTTTGATCATGTCTTTAATATTTTAGTCAGTAAACATTTGTTTCCTGTTTATCACTTTTTAACAAGTGTTATTGTTAGACATACTGCAACTGAAATATGTCATTCTCTATTGTTAATAGAATGCTTATTTAAATTCAGAAATCAAAATTTCTTTTTTTTTTTTTTTTTTTTTTTTTTTTTAATTTCTTTATTTTTTGGTGAGTTAGGGTTTTCTTTGGTGTATTTTTTACCTGAAAAAAGGAATTGAAAATATAGTTTAAATTTTCCCATATATGTCAGAATACTTAATACAGGTTATACTAAATTGATCTTATTAATGTTTACAAATCCAAATATAATATTTATAGACATTAAAATCAGTATTAAGCAGAAATTGACTATATTTGACATTATAGGGCAAATATCAAATTGACAGTGAATTTAACCTAAAATTGAATTTTTTTTTTTTTTTTCAGAAAAGCACTTACAGAAAATAAAATTTTAACTCTTGAAGATGGTGGTAAGTACATTTCAATATTCAAATAACTTCCAAGAAATTTCAAACTTACTTTGATTAATTTATTTCATTTATTTTAAGAGATACATTTATTAGTAGATCTAAAGAAAAATAAACTTGTAATTGAATGATCTGTTTTTATTTGAAATGAAACTTCAGTAATATTGCATTGTAAGATATTTCATTCTTTCTTTGTAAATTTTAATTTTAGAAAATGGATGAAAAAATGATAATGAAAATTATCTACTGGCCACAGAACATGAGGTCATTTTAATTTTATAAAACGTTACTCTATAATAATACTGACAAGTGTTTACTTTTGATTTAAAGTTGTTTTTAATATTATCTGTGTAAGTCTTTTAAAAAATAACAATCAAATCTCAAAGATAGTTGTTGTGCATATCTGTAGCCACTAGACAATTTTTAATAAAGTTATGCCCTTTATAATGGTACTATTTCAAAACCAAAAGGAATTAAATCTGAAAGAATAGATGATAATTTGCAATTGGCAAGTTAGTATTCAGAGATGTTTTAAAATGCCATTGAATATTAACGGCAACTTATCTCAAGATCCCAGATATTAGATACTCAGTACAGTATTAATATTAGACATATGAGTCCACTAGGAAAATTGTTGATCTTTGGCAAAAGTTTGCCTACCACAGCATCATTTCTGGTTATGCATAATCATTTGTTTTATTGTTATTCAAACATTTGTTGTGTTGTAAGAGATAAATATTACATATGACATTTCTCATATCTTACCAACAATTATAATATAATATTTGCAAAATATTATCTCTTTTTTTTTTTTTTTTTTTTTTTTTTTGAAGTAGTTTTTTTTTTTTTTTTTTAATTTATAGTGTCATACATAAACAAATACTGTTACCACTTTTGGCATGTGTAACTTATAATCAATTTCTAAACAAGTTTTATCTTTGAGCATTTCATAAAAACTGTACTCTCACCAAATACATAAAAATTTGAATATTTTAATCAATGTGCAACTTTTATTTTGGCTGTTTACTTTTACTGGGAGTGCAACTGTTATCTTTATCATTGGAGACTATCCACTATAACTAGGATTGAGGAGTGGAAGATAGTTTCCTTGTGTGATTTCCACAAATGTTTTCAAAGGACATTTGTTAGATATCTATTGCTATGCTTGAAAAGTTTGTATACAATTTGGTATTGGATATACATAGAGCTGACAAACGTGTTCAACTGGAGATATTTACTGTTAACCTAGGATTGTTACATTCCACTACCAAAAATGTTTTCATCCTTTATGCAGCAAATGTACTTACTTAAAATTTATCCTAAAGAACTTTCTAACTAGCCAACTAGCATAAAATGTCTTTCTCAGAAATCTAGAAAGGAGATTATTCTTTCTTGCAACTTAGATTAAACAACTTAAATGGTTTTGCTCTGTTGTAATTTTAATTTAGCATTCAAACTGTTCATTTGTTTCTAAAAGTTTGTAATGAATACATAAAGAAAAGATTTTGTCTATATTTCTGAGATGAGGTATTATGTACACTATTTACATTATTCGGATTTTTGTCCTCATCTTTGTCACCATATTTATTACAATGTTTCAGCCGTTGTATGCTCCAGCCTTCTTCAGGTGGTTGAAATGTCCTCAAGGACACATGGCACAGTGGATAATGGCGTTAGTGAGATCCAGTGAATGGACCCAAGGAGTGTGAGTTCAATACCTGGTTAAAGCAGTGGAGAACTTGGAGAGGGGAATTAATAGTTCAACATTCCAACCACCTGAAGAAGGCTGGAGCATAAAACGGTCGAAGCTTTGTAATAAATATGGCGACAAAGATGAGGACAATAGTCCGAATAATGTAAATAAAGAAAAGATTATTAGCATAAAATACAAAATATATATTTTATGAAGATTGAATCATTCTATGATACATTTTTCTATCTTAAACTTTGTAATGATGATTTTGCTATTATTTGACTCTTCTTTCCCATCTTATGATGACTTACAATCTGTTCTTCACAAAAATAAATAGATGCATTTAACAATTGATTTTGCTACTCTACAGTTACTAATATTCCAGTTGTTATTATTAATATATTTTGAGGTGATAGTTATTCTTACCATGATTATTTCCATTTCATAATAAATAAATCTAAACACTAAATATACTGAGAAATATAATAATTGACATTTTAACTTTAACTGTTAAAAGTAAAAATCTGATTATCTAAAAATTTTTCCTGTTTTCTAATGAATGAAAGCAAAATAAATCTTTGCATATAAAATGGCAAAAACTTACAAAATAATTTTCCTTTATTTTTTTTTTTTTTTGCACATTCTGAAATTTCTTAGAATATGTAAATATGTACTTGCATCATTGAACTATTCTACTCCATTTTTTGTTTTTTGCATCTTGTTAAATAACATTATTTAACTTTAGTTAAATAATAAACATCCTATTGATATTCTAAATATTAAAAAATAAAGAATATGAAACACAAAAGTCGTTTTTCTCAAGTAATGCTTGATTGCTAATTAAAAAATTATCATCACATTATGTGAAAAATATATACTTGATTTGTAGGACATGTCTAGTCTGTGATCAATAGCAAGAAGCTGGAAATGTTCTAAGTAATTGATGGGCAAACAGATGTTAAGCTTAATTAGAATCATTCAACATTTTATTTACAATGAAAGCAACCTAAAAATATTTAATGATAAAGTTATTAGAAACTTCAATCTGACTTTTGCTTGAATATACTTTCTAAATCACTTTTCATATAAACAGATTAAATTCTGTTTAGAAAAAAAACCTACATTTCTGTTTTTAAATGCTAAGAATTTATTTGCTTTTGATGTTTTCAGGGGATTCTTCAACGCTACCACGTCGAACCGCGTCACTTTTCAATACACCATCCAAAGTGAGTATGCATTGGTTTAGGTATTTTCAATGCTGTTATATTTCTGCAATCATATTAAAAAAAAAACTCCTTTAAGATGGGCTGTTGTTTCCATCATTGATAGATGCAATTAATGAGAAAGAAATAATTCTTGCTGATAGCAAAAACAAAAAAATTAGCAACTTGAAAAATATCAGTTATATATTATTTTATATACTATTCACATAAATATTAAGTGGATTAATATTAATTAGCTAATATCAAAATCTCTTCTACAATTTGAGAAAATTTAGATTAATTTACAATATTGTTTCATATTACTCCTGGAGAAAAACACTGTAATTTTTATATATATATATATATATATATATATATATATATATATATATATGTGTGTGTGTGTGTCTATGGCTTAAAAACAGACTTATGAAATATTAAAATAATTTCATGAATTTTACTTTTTTTCAATTATCATGTAATATTTCTCTCGCTACTTTTAAACAATCTGTACATCTCTTGTTTAACACTATTTTGCTTCTGTAAATGTTTTACTAGGAAATAACTGTAAATATTTTATAAAAAGTCTGTTGCTTATCTGAGCCATTTTTTTATTAGGATATTTGCTCAACACTTAGCAAATATTACTTGTTATTTCAATTTGTTTCTTGTAACTGTATTAATGTCACAAATCACTATTATTGATAAGATTTGATATCTTTATAGCACTTTCATTTTGGCTGATTATCCATGTGGTACTTAGCTTTAAAAATGGCTCTCAGATTTATTAGATTGTTTTAGGAGTATAAGTTTCTTTCTTGTAATGTGTTTTTTATGTCTGAAGAAGACATATTTTTTATATATGCTGCATCTGAAGACACATGTATATAGATATATTTGTTTTTCACATTAATTTGAGAAGTATTTACATTTAATCTTTTATATTAATTCACACTAAGCTGCATATTACTGCCGTCCTGGGTATGATGATAAACTACATTCACGTCCTGGGTAAGACGAAAAACTATGTCCAACATCAGGAGGTTTTGAGGAGCATGAAATCACCTCTTAATTGCTGGTGTTCCCAGGTCCACCCTGACCTGGGGTAGTAGCACCTGTTAGAGTCCCAGCTATGGCAAATATTTAACCCCTAAATTGGGATCAAAACACTATGAAAAGGTTTTAATACCTGAAATACTTTGTAAAAATGTTATTACCAGCAATACATTTTTGAAAAAAGATATTATCAGCTAAAATTTTGGAGAAAAAAAAAAGAAAGAAAAAAAATTACAAATGATACATTTTTGAAGAAAAAATATTACCAGAAATAGATTTTTTGAAGGAAAATTTTTTACCAGCAATAAAAATCTTGTCGGTATTAAATAACCCATTGAAGATGATATGCTGTAAAACAAACCAAACAGCATATTACTAATTATTAGTTTGGTTTAGTTGCAAGCCCATTTCTTAATCAAAACATTACATTTAAATCAATGCAGTCAAAAATTGTATTAAAACTGTAACAAATAGAACCTTGACTTCTTGCCTACTGACAATGCTGACTTAGTCATTCATTCACTGTACAATAAAAAGTGTTTTACTTAATTGTATTCTTAATGATGGGATCCAGTATGTTTTTTTTATTAGTCTTATATTTTAACTTCAATTATTGTAAGTTTTTACACATGAAAAGTTGTAAAAGAAATAATAAAGATGGGAGTTATTAATTTTTTTTTTTATTAATTTATATTTCATGATAATTCTGAAATTTTATAACTTGTAAATTTCAGAACTTGGTACACTTTTATTTTGTACAAATATGTTAGAAGAACACTTGCTTTTAACTCAATACAAATGAGTTATGCATTATATATACATACACACACAAATTACTTATTTGTAATTAATAAATATCTGACAATTTTACATACTAATAGTAAAAAATACTTGTTCATATGGATATTCTTCAAATTTTTAAAGTTACATTTGACATGTACATTTTATCAAAATGAATGTTCAGTTTTAAGATACAAATGCAGTGTCTACTAGTATATGTTTGCTGTCTTTTCAAATATCTTAAAGAAACAAATACAATGATTTGTTATATGACTCAAATCTTTTATATTAAATATTTTTCTTTAAAAAGCTTTCATTTCATTTGGACCATAATTCTTATAACTACTGCTGCTTGAACAGTCATAACTTACCATCAAAAGCATTAGTGAAAAAATATGTAAATATGATTCCTTCATAAATTTATCATATAATATTTTTCATGTTGAGTGAGCTAAAAAATGATGCAATTACTGAATTAAGTTTCAAAATTGTATTTTGAATTTATATAATATAAAGAAATTTATTGGAATGATTATTTATGGATTTATATTTGACATCAAAAACTAATTTCCTCATAATCAGTTCACTAGCACAGACCCCTAATCAATTATTAGTTTTTACTTTATACCAGTTTTGGTAGTTTGTTACTTGCTTAGGTCCATTCACTATTGCACTCAAAAACAATAAATCTGGTTATCCACTTTAACTAACAGTTTCATAATTTTTTTTATATCCTTATTTTAAGATGAATGTTTTGAATTCTATAAAATAAATTGTTTTTAAACAGTTTTATTGTAAATGATAATTGAATAACATTGGAAATTGTTTAAATATTTATTTTTAAAAAGATTTACTTGATAATTGCATTAAAAATTAGTGCATAGATTGTTGGGATTTTCTAGCCTTATCCAACAATCTCTTCTAATAAATCTGTACTTTCTGCTTCATTTCCATAAGTTCCATTTGTTACCTGATAATCTAATATTATTTGTGTCAAGTATTTGTTGATGATGTCTTTGTTGATATGTACTTTGTGAAATGCTTGAGCCCTAACCTAAAACTACTTCTTATAAACTCTGAATTGCTTAATATTTTCTTTATAATTAAGTCCATAATGCCAAAATTTCTACAGTAGCCTATCTTTAAAATAAAAATTTAACCATTTTTCTCATTACTTTGCACTTTTGATTTTTGTATCTATCAGAATGTCCACCGTTTCAAAGCAATAACAGCAACAAGTATTGCGATGGCATCTGCAGCCAAAATGATGGAGGTATATCTATGTACATGAACTCTAGTTGTGCTAATGCAGCCTTTATAGACTATCTGCTCGCCTTGGGGTATGATTGTTGGTGCACTACTGGCGCCACAAACAACTACCGTTCTAGACTTTTGTTAGCAGCTGTTGCTGCTGATGAACCAAGCAACTCGTCTGATGCATGCAAAAAACAATGACAACAACAGAAGAGCTGTAGCATGTCTGCCTAGCAGAGTTTCAAGCATCTTCTTTCTGCTAATGCATCATTCGCATGTTCTCTAATGGCAATAAGTTGCTGCCTTTATAATTCTATAGATCACCCACACCACTTCCACCACCACCATCACCACCACTGCTACTACTAAGAACAAGTATTGATTACATTACTACAGCTGTATTTTCAAGATTTTATTAGTACACTTATAGTAATAAAGATTACAGTTACCAACAGATTATTGTGTAGTTAGACTTGAATTTTAAACTAATTTAAATGCTACAAAAATCTGAATTATTGTCTGTAACTTACTACTTGTTGAATACAGGTTCACTAATTAGTCTATAGTGTAAATTCTAAAAATTAACTTTTATTTATATTTTGTACCTAATCCAAGATATGAAAATTTCCTGAAATAATTCTGAAAATCTTCAGTTGTACTTTTACATAACTGAATAATTAAACCAGTATTTAAAAAATTATCTAATTGTGTCTATTAAATTAACTTCAAAAAATGATACAGTACACATTATTCATTTCTAAAGTTCAAATATCTAAATTCATTCAAATTAGTAGTTTCTTTACTATTTTCTGATTATCTAATAAGAGTTTCTTTTATTCTCAAGTAGTCACCAAATCTGTATTTTCTTGTCATGCAAACATACTATGGCGATAAGTCACTTTGTAAGATTTTAAATTAAATCAAGAACTTTAAACTATTGCTAAAATACTATAATTATGTAGATTTTATACTGCAGATTTGTCTTTATTAAACACCTACAAGAAGCAGCATATGATAACACATGAAAAGTATAAGGAACTATATCAAACATATCAATATTAGACACAAATTAGCTGAATTAAAAAAAAAAAACTCTCTGAAAATATGTTACTATTCTTACTATTAATGTAAAAACATTATTTCTAATAATAATTATTTCAATCACTGATCTGGAATTTTGCATATTAAAAAATTTATTCAAAACATGCTAAGAAAATAATTGATCATAAAATGTAGGGCCATCTTTGTAAGGGGTTTATACTTTTTTAATTGAAAGTGACAGCTTGTGATGTAAATAAATACTTATTGTTCTTTTTATTCATTTGAAAAATGTTTAGTATTTACTATTCTTATCTTCTAAGAAAGACTTATTAGTACACCCTGACTTTATCACTGAATATTCTTCCTCACCAACATTACTTCTTCCCAATTCCAAGTTCACAAGCATTGATGTGTTTTATATGCAAATAAATTCCAAATGTAGATTATATAGAGTTTTTATATCTGCCAAAACACAAATAGATGTTGGATTTTCTTATATTTACACTGCTCATTAGATATTATTTTTAGTTTTAATTTCCTGTCACTCTTTGACAGATTATAGAATAGATGTTTGTCTTATTTGCTTGTCTAGATGCTTGTACTATAGACCACTATACCTTCTGCTTACTCATTAAAGTAAATAGCCAATTTTCTCTTTTGTTTATTGCTGGCTTTCTCTTATTTTGCTTAGTAAATAAAGTTAGTACTTATAACTGAATGTTGTTTTCTCATCCACATAGATGGATTTTTCTCCATTTGTCACACAGATGTATATAGATCTATGTGCTACATTATTAAAGCTAATAATAAATATTGTTCTGTTTATAAATGGAGTTGACTCACTTTCAAGTTGTATTTTATAATTTGAAGAATATTAATGAAAAGGATCTTTGAATGCTTCTGCATCTTATTCTGATTACATTATTTTCTTAATTTTTATTTTTAATTTATGAGAATCAAATATTGTGGATAAGAAATTATTTTCCAGTTCTTACCCTCTGAATTTTTTTAATATCAATATTGTTACTGTCCTGCTTTTGCTTACAGGTGATGATAAAAGCCCAGCATTTAAAAAAAAAAAATTCATTAAGTCCATTATATACAGGGCCTTAGTTTAACTTCAGCAATTTTTAAAATTTTTTATTATGGATTGTATTTTCTGTCATTGTTTTTCAAATTTTCACATAAGTTGATATATACATTATGACAGGATTCACCTCCATTAGTTTCTCAAACAAAATTTTTGCTTTTAGAAATTTTTTTGGTTAATTGAAAACAAGTGGAATGTAGGTCATCTATAATTTTCTAATATGTTATCTGTGAAATCTTTTTTCTTTCCCCTTAGGTGAAAAGACTTCATCAATTCTGGTAGATTTTAATCTTATATACTTTCTATTATTAGTAATATCAATAATACTACTATAATTTCTATCATCTGTTAACTTTTCTATCTGCAGATAATAAAAAGAAAACAATATTTTTGCTGTTTTTCTTTTCATCGCAGTTCAGTTTCATAAAATATGATTTTAAATCCTCTTTTTCTATCAAAGTGAATAAATTCTTCATACATTATTCTTATTGTAAATTTGCTTTCCAATAGAATGCTTGAAAATTCTGATGTCTTTGAATTCCAAAATAAATGGAATTCCATTGGCAGTTTACTTGTGAAAAGTTGTATTCCTGTTCAGTATAATTATCTGAAGTGTTAGGTTGGTGCAAAAATAATGACGTTTTCTCACATAGTAACATATATTAGAAAACGTCATTATTTATGCACCAACCTAACATAAATGTTCTAAATTTGTGCTTTTTGATTTCAAATTTTATTATTATTCTTTTCTCTATTTCTTATTCTTTATCTTAAAATTTGATGCAGAAATTTTCCAAGGCTAATTTTCTATTGCTCTTATCTTTGCTGAAAGATTCTTATTTTCTGCTTGTCTAAACTTCAGTTTGCAAGAGCTCAGTGGAATTCTGTTCACTTGGCTTCTTTTACCCAACTCAGGTTTATCATCCTGTTGTTTATCCTTTATTTATTTCTAACAATTTCACCTTGATCTGCCTAGCAACACACTTAGAAGTAATCTAATAAAACTAATCAAATTCATGTTCTACAGTAAAATTTATTTTGGGAAAACTTTTTGTTTTCTGGATGAAAATATGTTTCTCAGTTCTACAGAGGTTTGAATAATTGTGATAAGTTTATTGTACACATCTATATAAGAGTGGAGGCTTTTTAGTATTTGTAAGATAGTTTGGTGTGTTATGGAGAGAAAAAGTGTTTCATATTAAGATAATAGAGGATTTATTTGCAGGAAATTCATTGTAAGTGTTATTTGATCATAATGATTGCATCTTAAAAAAGCTGTAGAGATCACATTTTTAGTAAATGCATCTCTATTTAACTAAAGTGTGTTTTAAAGCAAGAACTGATTGAAGATCAATTCACGCTCAAGAGGTGCTTATTCTTACTATTAGGTTGGTGCAAAAATAATGACGTAATAATGTCGTTTTTGACGTTAAAAAATACGTCAAAAAACGGCATTATCAGTCATTATTTTTGCACCAACCTAATATTAGGTTGGTGCAAAAATAATGTCGTTTTCTCACACATGTTACTATGTGAGAAAACGACATTATTTTTGCACCAACCTAATAGAATTAAATAGTATTATTAAAGTGTTTTGTACTGAATTAACATTTGTGTAATTGAGAGAAAATTATTGTTACTGATGTAGCTTTTTTAGTCTGATTAAAATTTATCAAGAGAGTAAAAAGTAGAATTAGAAGTTCATAGAAATGAGTGAATACTGTCATTTCAATACATAGTAAAAGATACACAACTTAAACCAAGTTTGTAAATATCTAAAAAATAACTGGCCATTTTAGTACTGTTATATTCATACTGTTGAATATTGACAATTGTATGCATTTAATCTTTGTTGTAAACCACAAAGATTATTACTATTATAAAATCAAAAGACTAGAATTTTTAAAACAGTTTTCGATTTTCACTGAGTATTAAGAATAAAAAAACAAATTTTTATATGTGGCTTTACTTGAAAAAGTATATAAAATATTGTTTGCTTCTAGATGAAATATTCTATTTCAGAAGTCTTAGTAAATAAATTTAATGCTTTACCATTTGTTGTAACCTAGAAAGGGCTACTGAATGAGTAATAACCAAAATGGAGGTTGGAAATGAAATGGTAATCTTTATAACATTAACAAAATACAATACTCGCCAGCAGTGTGAAGTAGGTAAACCACTGCTAGTGGTGGACTACTTAGACAGCATATTACCCCTACTTACAATAGTGTCCAACATATTTATGAGGATTGGGACATACCCATTAGTCTTCATAGGTACAATATATAATACCTTTGGTATGATCTGCAGTATGACTTCAATTTTTTTAAGTTACAGTAATTGGTTAGAAATTTCTATAGAATTTTTAATGATTATTTGGTACAGAGTAAAAACAACTTCATCCAAAGTAAACTCAAATATTGTCTCTCTTTAAAAACATCAATTATTTGTTTGTTTTTTATTTGAAACAATTATATTTTTATTATGATTTTCTTCTGTTTTTCTAAACTTATTTAAGAGATAGTTTAATAATGGAAAGTATTTTATATTCTTGAAAATATAAGTGATTTAAAAGGATTTGGAATATACTGTCAGAATTTAACTTGCTAAGTAACTAAATATGCTTTATTTGTACTTTTTCAAATGTTCGTTATTTATCTAATTATTTTCAAGTGATTTGATAAAGGCTCTGATGCTTACACATTAAATTGTTTAAAAAAACATATTTTGTATTTCATTACAGTGATATATATGTATATACACATATACACCCGTGTCTCTAAATATTCATGTTTGTGTTTTTCATGTTATTTGATTTTCAGTACAGTGTCTTTGCTTAGTGACTTTATCAAATTAAAACTTTCTCAAAGGACACTTGAGTTTTTAGTACCAATATTACTACATAGATTACTTAAACAGCATTACTTAGGAATTTTGTCACAATTGCTACAAGGTAATTACAGCAAATAGAGCACTAAAAGTTAATTGTGTAAAATGTTGGCCATATTAAATGGATCACAATTATTGTTATGATTCTTATAGTTGCATCATCACTTAAAGAGCTGAATGTGTGAATTGTATATCAAAGTAAAATCAAATCAGTTTTATGCTATGATTTTTAATTTTGTTGTAGCATTTCAGCAGCAAATGATTCAATCTATTCTGTTAATATATGTGAATATTTTTTTCAATAAAACATATTTTAATACAGTTTTGAACTTTGTTCATCAATAGTACCATCATTACACATTTCTTATCCCGGATTACTTCATATTTATCAACAGTAAATTTACTCACCTGTTTCAGTTGCTCATTCATATTATCTCTATTTTTACATGATTATTTCTTAATTTTAATATAAACCTTCTTAATGTAAATATTTTAGATACAATTTGAAAACTTGGTTGCAACTATTAGTCTCTTATTTCACCTTTATTAATTCAAGAATGGGAATAATCATTAGTCTTATAACGGCATTGATAATTAGTTATAATGACCATAATAATAAATAAACTTCCAATAATTGTGATAAATTTTAAAACTGAATCTATTTAAATTTGTGCAGCAAAGTTTTTGTATGTAAAAATGTGTGTAAGTTGATTTTTGTGGATCTATCTTTTCATAGTAAACATTTTCACTATTGTTTGAAATATTCATATGCTTTGATATAGAGAAAGTTCATACATTTTAGTAAATGCTATTAACAGTTTACATGAGAAAAGTTGGCATACAGTTTCAACTGTCAAGTGAGTCTTTCACTCTAGCCATTTCTTTACTTTACCATTTTTTAGGCAAGGGTATCTATCACTTAGTAGATTTGTATAGACCAGTTAATATTTTTGAATTTACAACCTATTGCCAAGTCTCATATTGATATATTTCTAAGGGATATAAACTAAAAGGTTTTTGCTTTTAATTTACTCAAACCAATAGTGATTGGCTGAAAATTCGCCTTATACTTCGTAATCTGTTTTCTATTATATTTACATTTTTAATCTTATTTTAGATATTATTTTTGGCAGCATTTTCATGGACCCTGAATTTTGTTGTGTATGTGTGTGTCGCCCTTTTGATATTCCTCTGAAAACTATATATTAGCTATTGTAATTATTAAATTTTGAATATAGTTCCAACCTTTTACTGTTGACTTAACATTCTTTATTTTGGTGTTTGAATCAGAACTATATGTTTTGACCAATTTAAATTAATTTATGTGATTATATTTTTTGTGGTCTCTTATACCTAATTTGTGTGTGTATATTTTTCATTTTTTCTTCATGCTCCACAGTCTGGCAATAGATCATCCTTATTGTTTATAAGTATGGTTTTAGTCTTCATTTGATTTCATAAACACTGCTTTCATATTTAAAAAAAAAGTTTTCTCTTTGTTATTTCTACTATACAATGATTATTTATTCATAATAGCAAATAGGTTTAATCCATTACAACTGAGCTTCTTGTTTTAAGATTTACATTTCAAAACTTATTTACTTTAGTGTGTCTATTTAATAAATTGCCATTGAAAAGCGTGTATAAAAATATTTTCTTAAAAATACTGTTTTAGGAAAAATGTTAATGGTTTCTCAGAAGGTTATTTTCTTTCAAATTGTGCATTTAGCTATTATATATGAATAGTTAGTAAATAAAAAGGCTGTTTGAAAAGATTTGAAATTTGTCATTAAAATTGTTTTTCTTCATTTATATTTTATTAAAACATTTTTAGAGAAGTATATGTAAACTACACAGTTAATAATAATGATAATAATTAGTATTATTGTTACAGTTTCTGTCAAAAGAAAAACAAATTGTAACAGAAAAACTTATCCACAGACTAATGGAAACTTGGTCATGAATGTAAGAGGTGTCACAGATTAAATCATAACAGAGCAACTGCTAATTTTGATGCTGCCATTTCTGTTTCTTTTGATGCTGCCATTTCTGTTTCTTTTGATAAAAATAATACTATCATTCTTTTACTTTTAACAAAGCATTATTCTCAAAACTTTTACCTGCTTTCAAATTATAAGCATCAATATCATAAGGAGTTTTGTCATGCTTTCTAATGTAAAAATATCTTTTCACTGTAAATATTTATTGCAAATGATTTTTAAAATGACAAGTAATATCTTTTGTTTATCTGTGACTATATTTTTGTTGAGTTGAACTTACAAGTACTTTATTCTATATAAGTAAATCTTAAGGCAGTAATATATATATATATATATATATATATATATATATATATATATTATAAATTCACTTATTTAAAAATATGGTTCCATCGCTACACAGGAATTATGTTTCAAAAACAGAAGCTAAAAACTTCAATTTCAATTATAGAATTAAATTAAAGTCCCTAGTTCTGTTTCATTTTCAAGCAAATTTTGGAATAACTTATTTTAAAATTTACTAAGTTTTATAAGCACATACATTCATAATATTAGTTTCTATGGATATGGGGAAATCCAATCATTTCAACAAGGGGCAGTCGGGTATTCATTTTCACTGACAACTATTGTATCAAAAATTATGAGTTACTTTCAAAAAGAGGTTAAGTCAAGGTATGGTAGGGGTGCCTTTTTAAACAAATGATGACATCTGTTCAATGCATGTCATCTGGTCTTTATCAACAACAAAAAGTTTTTCGGCACTTCTGTTTTGCCGTTAAATTTGTACTTATATTTTTTCTAAAAGGGTTGTTTGTATATGAATATGTCGTATTGAACTACAATTTTAAAATATTATTCTTAATTTTAATTACTAATAGACTATACATCTTTTAAAAGAAATAAATGTAATAGAATTACTTAAATTATTTAAAAATTATTATTTAAATATCAAATGTAAATATGTATATTTCATTTATCAGTTTTTATTTTTATTTTTTACTTAAGGAAAATTTTTGACAATATCAGCAAAGAATAGCTATTTCATTTCTTTGATTAATTAAATTTTTATTTTTTATAAACCTAGTAATATATAGTTTCTCATGTATGCACAAATTTTATAAAACAGCTACTGTGTAATGGAAATTAGTAAGAAAAGCTAGAATATGTAGGTCATTAAATGACCCATGTCCTTTATGCATACATGAGAAACTATATATTGCTAGGTTTATAAAAAATAAAAATTTACTTAAAGAAATGAAATAGCTATTCTTTGCCGACATTGTCAAAAAATTTTCCTTTTATGCTTTTATGCTCTGTAGATTTGCATTGAATACGGTTTTGTAAAAATATTAATAAGAATACTGGATTATATATCTTACTGTTCTTTCTCTTTATTATAAAAGATATATATATATATATATATATATATATATATAAACTGAAATGCCAGAAAATTTGAAAGAACAATACACTGGATGGGTTTGCCCTCCTCAAATCATTGAAATGATATATGTATGATGTAATAAGTAAAGAGATTGTGTTACTGTGGCAGCCATGGGACACTGACTGGACTTGACACCATCTGACCACAAAGTACTTTTGTGGGGCAGAAAGATTGAGCATTCTATCTCCAAAGTGGCTACTGCTGTAGATTTTTATTGGGCAACAATAGCGAGGGTGTACTAGGAATATGTGAATTCCAGACAGACATCAGCAGTATATGAAAGCTGTGTGTACTTACAAATGGTACAAGTATGGGACCTCCAGTAATTAACAAGGATAGTAACCACCCAACATCAAACCATATTTAAATGTAATGCTGGTGCTGCTCAGTCTCTCAGTTAACATACTGTACAGTGTACACTGATTTTCATTTTTCAACTGTGCCATTATTGATACCTGAACCAAAAAAATTGCATTTGAACTGTAGAAGACTGACACTGTGACACTTGAACACACAAGTCAAATTTCTACTGTCAAGTTTGTATCTGGAAGAGATTAAATGAGGCGATGGATCCAGCCAGACAGTAAAGTGATATACAAGCAGATAATGTGTCTTTAATAGTATAGAGTATGCTCTTTTGAATTTTGCAAGGATCAATAGTGAAACTGGAGTCAAGTCTTTACAGCTGTAGCATACACAGCTCTTGCTACAGACCATTTTCACCCATTTTTGCTTATCAAATTTCCTGGTGGTGATGTTTTGTTCCAGCAAGATATTGCAAATCTCATCATGTGATAAATAAATAAATAAATAAATTAGATAAATTCCAGGTACTGTTTTTGTCTCTTTTTTTATAGATGATATTGCATAAATATTTTGACATACAAGAGACATTAAAAAAATGGTTATTTTCTTTTCCAATAGAATTATGGCAATCAAAGTTGTGCATTTTTATTATTTATTTGTACTTATTAGCTCCTTTAGTTATACTGATATTACATTATAATATATACACTGTGTGCCAAATTATTATTGAGATAACTTTTTTTCTAATATTTCAAAAACCATCCAATCAATTCACACAAAATTTTCACACAATGTTGGCAACACTGGCCTGCACAATCACTGAAATTTTTGTATTGATCTATGCAATGTAAACAAACTGGCGCCATATTTGTTATCAGCACAGTGATTTGAGCATGCCAAATCATTAGAAAGGTTTAGTAAAATTCCCAGAATTGAGCAAACAAAACGTTTATTAATGTTGCACATGAATGTTTATGATCAAAAGAAGCTAATAAATAAGATAATCAAATAAATAATAACAGATACAAACAAAGGCACTGTTTTAAACAAATTAATAGGGAATGTCCTTTCCCTGTTTTGAAATTACTTGAAGAAGTCGACGATCCATAGAATTTGTTAATTGTAGGATGTCATCTGCTGTAATGCCGTGAGATATGTCCAGAATTGCTTTCCACAACTCAGCATTGCTCCTGAATTGTCATCCATTAGCGTACAGTCTTCGCTTCATGATGCTCCAAAGGTTTTCGATTGGGTTCAAATCCGGAGAATTTGCTGGCTACTTCATATTTCGAGGTCCATCGAAGCCTAATTGTTTCAAATATTCAGTAGTCTTGTGAGCAGCATGTGAGAAAGCATTATCTTGCATAAAAACAATGGCCCTTCTGAAGGCAACTCTTTGCCTTTCATCCACGGTTCAAGATGCTCCTTCATAAATGCTATGTATGCATCAGCAGTCATTTTGACGCCATCTGGTACTCTCCATGAGCCCACTAATGTTTTTCCAATAATACCACCCCAAATCATTATGCCTCCACCGCCTTGTTGGTGTTTTAAATGCTGATGGCGATTCTTTTCATTCATTACCCAGCCTTTGCACCATCTATCTGGCCCATCAAGTGTTGCTTGAGTTTCGTCTGTGAACAAAACTTTAGAGAAGTCAATCTTCATATTGTCCACGGTACATTTCAAGCGATTTTGAATGTGATTTCTCATCACCGGAGGCTTCGATACAAGTTTGACTGTTGTTGCTATTTCCCTCAGACACCGACACCGAGTACTTTTAGACACAGTAGGATCCCCATGCGACTAAAAAGCTCTTGACTGGTAAGTCCAGGGTTCTTCGTGGCCTCTCATTTAAGTCATGACATGAGATGACGTGAAATAACACTCGGCTTACCTTTATCTGCTCTTTTGCGTACTTGTGTAGGGTCAGTGGTGAACTTTTTCACTGTTTGATGACACCTTCCTATCATTTTAGAAATTTCTAGGGTAGATTTACCTTTTGAGAGTTCTGAGGTGATAGTTTTCTTTTCAGCATCACTTAAACTGCTTTTATGGCCTATTTTTTCACTAAATTCTTACACTTTTCTAATAATTTGGCACACTCAAATCACAGTGCTGATAACAAATATGGCGCCAGTTTGTTTACATTGTGCAGTTTCAGTGATTGCGCAAGTCAGGGTTGCCAACATTGTGTGAAAATTTTGTGTGAATTGATTGAATAGTTTTTGAAATATTAGAAAAAAAAGTTATCTCGATAATAATTTGGCATGCAGTGTATATATATATATATATATATATATATATATATATATATATATATATATATATATAATCATTATAACCCCATACAAGGCAGTAAAGCCACTTGGATATAAGTAGTTACTGAGTGTAGGAGAACAAGAAACAAAAAAGAGAAAAAATGGGAGCAAGAATAACAGAAGACTAATCAAGACAGTAAATAACGACTGATATTGCATTTAAATTTTTGAAGATCAATCTTGACTGGAAAGCATAAAGCCAGAAGAAAGTTCCACAAAGGAGAAGTGCAAAAAAAAAGCTGTTAGCACAGAACTTATGGTTACATCTAGCCAATGCAACTTTGAATTGATGAGGCCTTGCCACCATTCTAATACTATGCTTAAATTCATAAAGTCTAAGTACCATAGTGAAAAGTTTATCTGAATAATTACCATGAAAGTATTTATAGAAAAGGTACAGGAAGCTAACTTTTAAACAGTATATTGATATGTCTATATTTTTCAGATGAGGTATTGTAACTATATACACTTCAAACAATGTAAATAGTATATTGATATTTTTAAAAATGGCACTTTATTTATATTAGTTTAGTTGTATAACATGTTCTCTAGAAATGAGTTACATAAAGAATTTCTGTTAGAATACTTATCAAAGATTTAGTTTGTACAGAATGCTGGCATATAGTAACAACATGACTAGATAGGTTTGTCTTATCTTGTATTGTTTATTTACACTTGTTTCAAAGAACTACTATTTCTTTGACATTGTCACATGTAGATATAATAAATCAGAGCCTACTAAATGCTTCTCTTTATGGTGTCATTTAAAAAAAAAAAAAAACCCTCCCTGCAATTATAGAACACTTTGTAAGGAGTAGCTCTATTATCTTCTATCCACATTTCAATAGAAATATGTTTTATATCTTTTAACTTTTGAATTGTTATTTTGTGGTGACAATGCACCAAAAGAATTCATGTTAGTAAAATAATGGATTTTTATAACAAATAAGTCATTCAGCTCTGAGAATAACTTTTTTATAGATGATATTGCATAAATATTTTTGATGGTTTAAAAATATTTTCTTTCAAAAATTTTTCACCTGATTTTATTAAACATTAAAGATTTTAATATTTATTTTTAAGGAGCCTGATTCATGAATACTTTTAAAGTTTTGTGTCAATAGCTTTGAGATATGGCATGATTAAAAATATCCTGTTTTCTGAAGTAAGAAGTTATATTTTCAGATCTTAAAACAGATTTTCAAAATGCCTTTATTAAAGATATAGATTTAATTTAACAAACCTGCCATCCAAAGCATGTGTATTTATATAATCACTTCTGATAATTTCCATATTTCCTTTGTTTCAAGAAGTAGTTATATTAACTTTATATTGTAAAAAAGCTGAACTATGTTGCCATGAAGGTGTTAACACCATCACCAAAATACAAAGAAACAAATTTCTTTTAATATTTTCAGTCCAGGCAAATGGATAATTCATAAATATTCAGTTCTTCACTTGATTTGGTCTTGAGAGCACTGCAGTTCCCAACATTACTCTAGCAAACATGGCAAACACAACTTTATGGAAGAGATAATCTTTTTGAAATATTTATTTATACATTTTTTTTTCTCTGCATCAGACTAACATTTCGATTCTTTTGACATACAAGAGATAGCCCTTTGCTCCAATCAATACTTGTTGATGAAATATGTTGCAAATTTATGACAAGAAAGCAAAAATCTGATAGTTTACAGTAACACAATATTGGCTTGACGACATTTATTTTCAGGTGGTCTTTCTAAATCTTCTTTGAGAGACACATCTTTTGATTTATTACTTAGTGTTTTATTACACTGTTGCTCTTTCGCATTCAATGGAATGTCTTCTTTGTTTCTGATTCCCTTAAGTTTCCTTTTATAGATTTAGCTTTGGGAATTTTAAAAATTCATTTTTGGCTTTTTATAGAAGTTTAATTTATATGTTCTATCTTAAAAAAGTCGTTTTTGTTGATGAATAGCAATAGGCTAATAAGTTTATTACAATATAGGAATTTCATTTTAATTGAATATGTAGAAGACTGAAACAATCTTTTTGTAACTCTATACAGTATTTGTCAATATCTTTCTTGTTCTTTGCAGGACTCTTGCAACCCTTTTTATTGTTCAATTTTAAAAAGTACTTAATCATTTATGGACAGACAAATTGCTTATAGAGAAAGACTAGTCCTTTGTGCATGATTGATACATAAAAAGTAAAATATTGTTGAAATATGTTTATTTTTATAATGCACATATATATTTACAAATATTGATTAGCCAGATTTAAAATAAATTTTGAACATCAATGACCAAGTCATTCTTGACAAAAATTCAAACTATAGAACTCTAAAATTTGTTTATAATCAATTTCATTTATTGTCTGTTTATCAATATTTCTAATATTGATGATTTTTTTTTATCTGTATTCAATCATTCATTTTTATCCAGCACACATGAAACTAAATAATTTTCTGTTATGTAATATTGAAGAGATTCTTAAAGCAACAAAAGTAAAGAGCCAAGACATATTTTTTCCAGTTAGATTGCTTTGAGCCAAATTGTTTCTATTTGTTAGAATGACATAATTATTTTCTTCCTAACCATCTTGGAGGCTGATGTATGAACATATTTCCTGTTGCTGCTAGTAATCATTATTCAAGTCCAGCAAAAAGCCATGATGTTAAATGCTGATTTCCCAGGCAGGTTAGCACTCTGTACTTGAATGCACAGACTTCTTACCCTTTATTTGACTCAGTTTTTTTAATTAAATCGGATTTAGTCAATGTATAATTTTATTCTGTCATGAAGTACAAGATTTTATATGCATTTTTATGAAAGATATTATCGCCATTTTCTCTCAAAAAAATTGAAAAAAAAAAAACTTTCATTAAACCCATATTTATTATGAAAACCTTTCTTTTCTACTTTGCAGACATTTGTAGATGTAATAGTCTGTTCAAAATATAATTTATATATATATATATATATATATATATATATAAATAAAGGAACAAAAACACTTTATGTAACTGCACACAACCTTGGTTTTGACCATCAGGTTTCTTCAGTAATATAATCAGTCAGCTTAATTTCATATTTACATAGTGACAGGATATTACTCAATACAACATATAAATAATTTTAGAAATACCTTTTTTAAATTGGCTATTACTTCAAATACATTTGAAGCTGATTCTATATAATACTCTTATACTAGATATTAGCAACATTAAAATAATATATACTAATGGTCCATTAAGTCTATCTCGAAAAAGTAAGTATCCTATTATAAATATTGTTATGATAAATGTCTTAAAAGAAAAGCAATTATTTTCTTTCTTTACTGTAACATCATATTGACATATTTATCAAAAACATTTGAATCTTCAGCCAAATATCATGAGACTTTAGGAAGAGAAAAAGACAAAAATATTATGAGACTTTTGAAAGAGAAAAATGAAAACTTTTACTATAATAATTTCCAAATAATATTCTTTATATATTTTCCTGATTTTCTTTGCATGGGGCTTATGCAGAATTTGAAACTATTTTTATGAAGAGGTGTTTTTCAGTTTGTTTATGGATAAATATTTATGGTCATTGATTTTGGAAAATTAAAAAAAAGGTTATTTTCTTTTCCAATCAAAGTTGTGCATTTTTATTATTTATTTGTACTTATTAGCTCCTTTAGTTATACTGATATTACATTATAATATATATATATATATATATATACACACACATACACACACACACACACACACACACACATATATATATATATATATATATATATATATATATATATATATATATATATATATATATATATATATAATCATTATAACCCCATACAAGGCAGTAAAGCCACTTAGATATAAGTAGTTACTGAGTGTAGGAGAACAAGAAACAAAAAAGAGAAAAAATGGGAGCAAGAATAACAGAAGACTAATCAAGACAGTAAATAACGACTGATATTGCATTTAAATTTTTGAAGATCAATCTTGACTGGAAAGCATAAAGCCAGAAGAAAGTTCCACAAAGGAGAAGTGCAAAAAAAAAAGCTGTTAGCACAGAACTTATGGTTACATCTAGCCAATTCAACTTTGAATTGATGAGACCTTGCCACCATTCTAATACTGTGCTTAAATTCATAAAGTCTAAGTACCATAGTGAAAAGTTTATCTGAATAATTACCATGAAAGTATTTATAGAAAAGGTACAGGAAGCTAACTTTTAAACAGTATATTGATATGTCTATATTTTTCAGATGAGGTATTGTAACTATATACACTTCAAACAATGTAAATAGTATATTGATATTTTTAAAAATGGCACTTTATTTATATTAGTTTAGTTGTATAACATGTTCTCTAGAAATGAGTTACATAAAGAATTTCTGTTAGAATACTTATCAAAGATTTAGTTTGTACAGAATGCTGGCATATAGTAACAACATGACTAGATAGGTTTGTCTTATCTTGTATTGTTTATTTACACTTGTTTCAAAGAACTACTATTTCTTTGACATTGTCACATGTAGATATAATAAATCAGAGCCTACTAAATGCTTCTCTTTATGGTGTCATTTAAAAAAAAAAAAAAACCCTCCCTGCAATTATAGAACACTTTGTAAGGAGTAGCTCTATTATCTTCTATCCACATTTCAATAGAAATATGTTTTATATCTTTTAACTTTTGAATTGTTATTTTGTGGTGACAATGCACCAAAAGAATTCATGTTAGTAAAATAGTGAATTTTTATAGCAGATAAGTCATTTAAATGTAGTTTTTGTTTGTGGTAAAGTAGCTTAAAAAAGCCTCACTTTTTATTTAATCATTTTTATTTTCTCAATACGACAGTCAGAATTGCTTATACATTGTTATATTTTATAAAGATTTAGTTTAGATTTCTACTTTTTGAAACATTGTAAAACCTCTTAAAAATGTTGTGAACTTTTCAAAGGATAAGCTATCTGAAAACCGTATATATTATTTCTTTTCAATAAAACCTGTTAAAAAATTACTGTAGTTTTTCTCTTACTGCTTTCATTTTCATTCTTTACAATATCCTTGCTAGTCAACAAATAACTAAACTGTTCAATATTCAGTAAATTATAAACCTTTGCATTTTATTTTCTTATTACTTGTTTTTTCCTATTTTATGTTTCATATTTTTCTGTAAATTTTACACTTTCTTTTATGTCAAAAGAAATTTTCTGACTACTTGTCTTTTCGTATTTTAATCATTTGTAAAAACATGTTTCATATTTCTCTGTAAATATTCCACTTTCTTATATGTCAAAAGAAATTAAATATCAGATAAACAAACTACTTAAACATTTCAAATGCAATATATTTGGTGTAAGAAATGATTTTAAATTTAATTTTCTGCCATTGTTTTGAATATGAATATCTAATAATGTTTTTGGTAATTATAAATTTTTGGCTGCATATATTTAGTTGTCAAATATGGGACAATAGCTTTGTAAAAATCTTTGATAAATTTTTTGTTACAGACATTTTTATATAGATTAGAAAAAATTATTTCTGTATGTCATATCCTAACATTAACAATTTCAATGAAATACCAAGTTATGTGTTGGTAGATTTGATGGTTTGGTGGATGTGGCTCTGCAATTCTTCTCTTGGCAACTTTTCACTTCTATTTACAGAATTATGGAACGGCCCAATTCTCATTATTTCTATAGTTTCCAAGCTAAAATGTGTTGATCAATGTGAAATAAATTAATAATTAAAGTTTTATTATATGCATGTTTATATAAAACACACACACACACACACACACACGGAGTGCTGAAAATTTCTTGGCCTGATCAACTTCTCAAAATCTGTCCAAATTACTGAACTTCAGAATTATTTTTGGAAGGGCTTCTTAGCTTGGCTGAAAACTTTTCATCACCGTCTCTCACACACACACACACACACACACACACACACACACACACACACACACACACACATATATATATATATATATATATATATATATATATATAAAATATCTTCACTTTTTGTTTGATTTTTGCAATTTTTCCATTGTAAGCTTTTTAAGCTGTCCAAAGTTTTTATTATTTCTTTTTTTTTTTTTTTTAGTCTTTATCAAATTGATATTTTGTAATTAACCATACATGCAAATTTCAAAATCTGCATCAAACTTTAGAACATAAGGGATTTTTTTTTATTGTTGTATATCATTTTTTTTGTCTTTGTTATTGTTATCTTTTAAGCAGAATAATTTATAATTGAAGATTTAATCTCAAATATATTCCAGAACAATCTCTGAATATATGTTTCTTTTAAACTGGTAGGTGTGATGGGGAATCTGTTGTCATTGCTTGTAGTAAGTAGTTGAGGTTCTTTGTAACTAGACCTCTTTGTTCTTAGTCAATGTGGCCTTCCATCTGCAAGGCAGCATGATGTGTTATAGTATAGCATCTTTAAGTTATTTTCTAGCACTCTTATATACTAATGCAATTATTTTGTATAGCTTAGCTACCTTGCCTTAGTGCTGTTGCTATGAATTTGCTGCATCTCTTATTGTCTCATTTATGCTTTAGTTTTATTTCCTTTTATGTTATAGGTTCTTTTAAACCTATGTCACCATGTATTTTCTACCTTTCTTTTCCTGTTTTGTCATATTTCTTGATTATTAAATCTGTCAAGTTAGACAAAATGTTGTCTTTTGACTTTGTCTATTAGCAAAATATCTGAACTAGAAAAATAAAAAAGTATCTTTTGTCCTGTATGATAAAGTAGAATCTTGAACAAAGCTGGACATGTTTTGGTGGCAATCTTGTGTTTTAAAATATAAAGTTTAAATTAAAAAAAAATAATATCCATGATCAAATTATAATGCTGTGCTCTATAATAAGATCGCTAAGAATTCAAGCCAAATTAATAATCTTCAACAAGTCACTCATACTATACAATCTCATTTATTACTAAACTTTATTTTGAAGAATGTCTCTATTTAATATTTCTCAATATATTTCCTTCATTTACTGAAACTGAGTTGTTTTATAAATAAAATTATTTTTTAAATTATATTTATTGCTAATAAAATTGCAATAACTCCAATTTTTTGGCTCATAAAAATGATATTATCTTTTAGTTTAGGTGACATTATTTTACTTTTCTCTTAGAAAGACTACATATAGAAAGTAACTTAATATTGGTATGGGTCTGTATTTTATTGAGTGACTATTTGTCAATAAAGTCAATCAATTATTTCATAAGTAAATTTAATCTTTATCTTCTTTTCTGCTGATTGACAAAAGGCACACATTTTCTAATGCTCTATTATTCCTTATGATTTTCTTATTGAATCAAAATGTCTTTTCCATTAAAACCAGAGCATTTTACAATTTGCCATATAAACATTAAAATCATTCATGCTATAAGGTAAGATTGCTGTCAGTAACAGCTTTACAGTTGATCTTTTTGCATTTTTCTTTGTATGACTTGATTGCATCTTAGAATATTTTTTTATTGATTATTCTTTTATGATAATTATTTTATGATAATTATTCGAAAATTATTCAAAAGAAGCTTTTAATATTTGGTCACTTGTAAAAATTTGAAATTTTGTCATCTCTTAAAACTTGTTTTTTTTTTTTTTTTTTTTTTTTTTGCAAGATTTGGAAATATTTATTTTATCTCAATATTTATCTGATTCTTTTTGATAATTTCAATGTAGCATACTACTTTAAATTCCATTATTTAAAGAAATTCAGAGAATTGTTGATTTTAATTTTGCACTCAGCAAAGAAAAGTATATTATGAAAACAAATATCCAAATATCAAATTGAAGAACTAGGATTTTTGACTTGCTGCCATCATTCTGTTGAACTACCAATTATGAGATATTTTTAAATTATAGAAGACAAACTTACTCAAGTGAGAATGGAAGAGAAAATTTGTATGATATCATAACTAAAACTGGTGCCAGCCTAAATTAATAATCCTCTGTATTCAAAGAAGTATTGTGTATTGTGTTCTTGAATGTATTTGACACTACAAACTGCTGTTTCAATATTTTATGGCTCTTAATTTTTAGTTTTAATGTATATTTATTTCAAAAGTTTTTTCCTTTATCACTTTATTTCAGATGATGAAAATCTTTAACAACTTGTAGAATAATGATAATGACTCCTTTCAGATATTTGTTTAGAAAAAACATTGAAACATTGGTTCATCTTCACACAAATATTTCAGAAAAATTAACTAAAATATGCATATATTTGTATCAGTTTTATTCACCACAATTACAATAATTATTTATGAGAAATTGCAGATTTTACAATACTTATGAAAATACATTTTTTATCTGTATTTGAAATCAAGCACTTCCCATTCCTTTCTACTACTACTACTACTACTACTATTATTATTAAAAAAACAAAACAAAGTGAAAACCTGTTTACTTTATGACTGAGCTCTGTCTGTAAATGCAACAGTTGTAGTTCCACAAATATCAGGAATCTACCATTTTAGTTCTTTTTTTAAATTTATGCATGTTATTGTAATGTTAAATAACCTATAGACATTTTTTTTTTTCAACCAATGACTTTATTTCATAGTATAAGAAGTAAGCATTTTGTTTAAATTGACAATATTTTGAGTGGAATAGTATTTGTTCTCAACAACTATAAAGAGTACTATCCAGTTCAGAAGAATCAGGGTTGGGTTAAGATTGAGAGTAATTTAAAAAAATAAAAGGATATTTCTTAATAGAATGATTTAAAACAATGTATGTAGAAAAGTTTCTGTTTGTTGTTTCTGTATATATTACACACTTACATACATGTTATATAGCTTGGATGGTGGCAATGATTTATTTATATTTTTCAAATGGCAGAAAACATGCTTCAGCTTAAAGAGTTTTGGAAATATAAAATAATTTATTTTGGGATATAATACACTTTTTTTCTTTTTTTTTTTTTTTTTTTTTTCAGAATAGGATCATAAATCTCTCTCTTCATATTAACTCCCAAGTATATGCAAATATTTGTTTATATGTAATATATATGATTACGCTTTATTCTCTCCACTTATTTCTTTCTACTTTTCAGTAGGTTTTTAAATGTTTCTCTTAATCTTTTTTCTTTTTTTTTTTTTTCCTTTTTTTATTAAATATGTAACTATTGGATTTCTGTAATATAGTAACATTACTTTTTCTTATATTTTTCATTTACTTTCTATATTGATTATATGTATCTTTATTGTAATAACCTTTTTAATGTTAACATGAAAAAAATAAGTTTCTTTTCACAGACATTTTAGGAAAAGGATTGTTTCATTTTCTCTTTTGGGATTTGATATACATCCTTGTCCCGCTTAAGTAAATAAATATATAACTCTTTCTTCTGGTATGTAAAACTGTTAGAGGAAAGTCAGCAAAACTTGTAAAATGTTCGATACATATGTCTTGCCTATCTTAAACCTCTAGCTGGCCTATGTTTTCAGACGGCAAAGCGACGGGCCAGCGTTGCAGCGGTTTCTAAGAATCCTGTTCCTGTGGGGTCCACCCCTGGAAATCAAGCATCCATGGTATGTCTTGCTCTAGAGCCTTATCTCTATGCTGCGCTTGCTAATTTGTATTCAACAACTAACATATGACCCTCCCTGTCCTGACCTAACCAAATCTGACCAGGTCTGTCACAGTTGGTATTCTCCTATTTGCCCAAATCATTTTTATTTGCTTTTTTTGTATGAATGTAGGGTGTAGGTTTGTACTCAATCTTTAGTAGGTTGTTTTTTTAGTACAGATTGAAATCTTTCATTGCATGGCTTTTCTGTAGTTGACCCTTACTTATTTGGCTTGATTTTGTAATCAATCTTATAGAATTTCTCTTCAGTCACATAGAATTAGAACAGATACTGATATATCTAACCATCTACATGCAAGTAACTGGTACACACACACACACATTACTGTGTGATACATGTATTAGTGTGTCGCTGCATTTGTGAGTGCATGGTTATGTGATGAATGTTGTTTTCTTTTTTCATTCTATCACATATGCAACATGTTTTTCTTGCCTAGCTCTGGATTCTGATTAAAGTATATTTTACATTAAATCTGCTTGAACCAAGACAAGATTTTCTGATTGTGCTAATGTAGTAGCAAATTAATTTCCTATATCTAAAGACTTAGTTTCAATCTTACTATTTCAACAAACCTGCTCTTAATTAAGTCACTGTCCAAATCAAAACTGACTATATTATTTTACCAAATGATATTAAATAATTAAAAATAACGTTGAAGATATGTACATTATATTATCTTCTTTAATTTACCTTGATATTCAATTAAACTCTCATTTAGCCAACTTGTAGGTTGTTGATACATGTAATATTTTTAAAAGATATTTTTTTAATCTCATGGTTTTCCAGTAGATTGCTGCTTTTCTTTACATTTTTTTTTGTTTTAAGACAAGTCATTTAGTTGATAAGTATGACAGTATTTGTTTGTGATATGACAAAATTTGCTTGATATATATTTGAAAACCATTTTTTCTTCTGCTAAGCCTGCTATTCTCCTAGAGCCTCTCTATACTTGGTTTCTGTTCTTTTTCATTTATTTAAATCAAGGTAGAATGTACAACATTTTAGAGGAGAATACAAGCATAATAAATCTTTAAACAATTTCACTGTGAAATCTGAATCATTTCAAAAAGATATTCTTTGTTTATATTTTTCTAAAAAATATCTGCATTTTTCTTGAAGCTCAGCCTGAGATATGCTACTCAAATAGTTCTGTGTATAAATCGAAGAAGACCATCCTGTTCATGAAGGGTGAATAGTGATTGTGTATAATTGTGCATAAATTTATGAGTGTCAGAAAAGTAATCTTGTAGATCTGTATGTGATTATTAGAAAGAAAATAAAAGCTTGATAGGCATATAGCATTTGCACAGTTATTTTTAAAAACACATGAATATTTAAATCTAACTGCACTGTTCATACAGAATATTTGCACTGAAATCATTAAACTTTAATACACTACGGTATCTTAAACATTTCTTTGGTAGAAGCATGACATGATTTCTTACAAAGATGCTAAGCTGTTTGAGTCAAGTGAAAATATATATAAAAATTTTTATTGCATAATAGCAAATGTTTATTTTATTTTTTCATTCTTGTATTCTGACTGCTTCGATAATCATATATAAAATGAGACAGTCACTGAAATTGGAACTTAAATTTTAGAAATTGTGTTGGCTAAAGTTTTGTTCTATTTTCATCATAATATGGCATTAAAATATTTAGTTTTAATTAACTTCATTAAAAAATAAAATTGTGTTTGGTTGCATTATGACAGCTGACCTAGAAAGTGTGCAGGTGGTGCAATGGATAGCAGCTCAAAATGAAAAATGGGAGAGCCAAGTTTGAATTCCAGTCAGATTCATTACATTCAGTTATGTGCAGATACCTCTGAGAAATGTATAAATTCATCTCCACCTCTGAGTTATGTGTTAAATAGTAGGAATTGTATCTAGAAAAATCATTGTTATTCTCAAAAAATTGTTGATGCTCACAAAAAAAGGAGTAATCTTATAAATCAAAATAGGTTTTGGCTTTAAATAAACCAGAAAAGGTTGATAATCTATTAAAAAAAATTAATCATTCCAGAAAGCATTTTTTAAAAGATGTTTGTCAAAATTGGTTTATTCATTCTAATGTTGGTGATGGTAGGAAATAAGCAACATTTTTAGCACATTATGTCTTTATTTTATTTTAAGAAAGGTAAATACGTTATTTGAATGCAAATGATGGGGGCAAGATTTGTACATTTTATAGAGTAGTTACTGTGAATGAGTGAATGTCAAAAGTGGTTTGAAATGTTTTTGTGGTGATGATTTCCTACTGAATGCTCCATGGTGATGGTAGACTTGTTGAGATTGATAGCAGTCAAATCATGTTGTTATTTGAGAATAATCAGCATTATACACAAAGACCATAGCCAACATACTCAAAATAGCCAAAACAAGTGAAGAAAATCATTTATACCAGCTTGATTATGTTAAGCACTTTTGATGTGTGGTTTCTACACAATTCTATTATTTTCAAGTGAAAAATCTACTTTCTGTGTGCAATTCAAAACCAAATTATAATGAAATTGTTCCAATATTTTAATAAACTGTGATGGATAATGAAAAGTTGATTAATTATGTGAATTACAAGAGATTATGAGGTGATCAAAATTAACCACTATTAAGGCTGGTCTTCATTCAAATAATGTAATTATATATATATATATATATATATATATATATATATATATATATGATTGAATTGAAAGGGCATCTTCTATAAGCTCCTTTCAATAAGCAAATGATTGTGTTGAACCAAGTACTAATCCTGGTTAAACAGACTGGTTGAAAGTAGCAGCCAGTGGATAAATAATACACAGGATTAAAAAGGTCCTAATACTAGACTATGTTTTTTTCAAGACCAGGCAAAAAGTGTTGCAGCTTAGTTCATTCACTGTATTCACCAGATATACACCCTCAGATTACCATTTCATCTGGTTTTTAGAAAATTCAGCTTCCTATAAGACTTCACAAGATCAGTCCTTTGTTGAGAAAGATTAACATTTTTGGAAAATGGAGTTATCAAGTTACCTGAAGATCACTGAACAAAATAGTATTTTCAGTAAGTTAAGGTTGATAAAAAAAAAAGTCTCATTTTTATTTAATAAATAACTTTTAACTTTTTACATTGCTCAATGTATGACTAAACCTTTTGTCTTATATGCACCTGTATACTTATACTTAAATTGACTTATAATTTGCTTCAGGTACTCATTCAAATACTGGTTGAGTTTTTGTTATACAACTTAATTTTAAAATATGCTAATAACTTTTGTATGACAGAATTATTGAGAATTAAAGTGCAAAAAATACATCCCTATATGTCTTTAAATTTATTATAGCATAAACTGTTGATGACAATATTATATTTGTAGAAAACAGCAGTAACGAGTAAATCACTTGTAAACCTACCATTACCATCTTTGTCAATATTGATAGGTATTAAGAGATTTTTATGTTCATTTTGTAACTTTTGCTTTTAGATTTTCTCACTAGTGCCTCTCCTATTGAATATATCCCATTTCCCTTCCCTTCCCCTACTGACAGTTCCAGCATAAATTAATTTGGTAATTCTTATGTTCATTTCATAGAGGTGAGTATATCTTTTAATATCTTATGTTTAGTTTTCTTGCATTTTCATCAGCTCCACAAGTTTTATTTGCTTGTAGTTTTGTAGTATTTTTAACAGTAGTAGATGACTTTTTTTTCAATTGCAGTTTTGTCAAAGTCTGAAAGGAAATTAGAATAATTGGGTTATTTACAGTTTTTGTAGTGAGTGTTATTTTTCAAGATTTTAAGACTTGATTTTTTTCCTTTGTATAAAATTGAAATGGCCAGTGTTCACCAGCTTACTTTCTGGCATTCTATTTGATACTTGAAAACTGAATATGTTATCAATTTAAAAGATAACCATTTTCTTGATTTTGTTGTCATAATTTTCTTATTCTAAAGTGAACTCTGAGTACAAGTCAAACCTCAACTGACCCATGCTTGTAGCTCTATCTCATTTCCATTTTTTACTCTTTACATATGAAGATAGATTTTGACTTGCACACATTCAAAGTAGAAAAGGAGTAAAGTTGAAAAATGTTTTGTTTTTTTTAATAAGAAATGAATGTTTACAATTTGAAACTAAATAAATTTCTTTTACATTAAACACCTTCAGTTAGGAAATCAGTGCTGATTTCCCATTCATCATTTTTTATAAGAATTCAAAATAACAAGATCACTTTGAATAATCAGCTTTACAATTGATTATATTCAATAATTCAAATATGATTTTTTGTAAAATCAAATTAATAAAAATAAGCATAAATATCCCTTTGCTATATTAATATGAAGTTCCAAAATTATTTTTATAGAACACTCATAAAGTGAATATGAATTTTCTCTTATTCTCACTGTAAATTAATGGTCAAATTAATCCAATAATGTGATAAAAAAATTGATAGTATATGTATGACTTTAAAACAACCTTTCAATTTAATGTCACAAAGAAAAGACAAAAAGAAATGTTTTTTATTACTTCATTTTGATACTTTCAACTCAATTTGGTTAATATTTCTCTTGTTGTTAAAATAATCTTCCCCAAAACTGTATTTTTATTTGTAATGTTTATTGTTTGTTTTGTGTATCGTTGCTTTTATTTTCAACCAAAACATGATGAAAATGCTAAAGCAGAAAGTGAAAAAAATACTCTTTAAAGCATGAAACAATTCTTAGCACATGCATCAAGATTAGATCAAAATTTGAAAATATATTCTTACTAAAATGCTAACAAAATCCAATATGAGTAGAAGATCTTTTATTTTTCATATTTTTTCAAATTTATGAAAATATTTTTATTATTTGGGTGGGGGGAGCAAGGTGAATATATCTTATCTATATATTTATTCTTATGGTTATGCTGATAACAGAATATTCTTAAACATTTTAGATGTTTAGGCCTGTACAGTTAGTCTTTGTGAGAAGTTCACTAAAATTTCATCATCTATTTTAAATTATCATCAAATGATAGGGTAATAAACTCCAGAGAAGTGAAGCAATATGGATATATATTAAATTTACCATTTCTGTAGAACATTTTAAAAGATGTATATCTATACACCAGTATTACATCTTTATTTGTAAAGTTCAGAAAACTTACTTCCTGATAAATAATTAGACAATTGTTGATAAATATGTTCTGTTCTCTTATTCCTTTGAAAGTTATTTTAACAAAATCTGACTTGTATATAGGTAAAAGCTGAAATTTTTTTAAAAGAAACTAATAGGCAAATAACAATTTCATGAGTGATATTGTATTGTTCTCCAAAATATTTTACCAATATATATATGTTATTTGAGTTATCAAACTTGTCTTGAGATTTTTCAGTGCTGGTATATTTAATCTCATATGTATTGAAAATTCCAACCACTTGTCATCTCTCTCTCAGATCTAATACCAATGTTAGCTTAAAAGCTATATCTGCTTTCCCAGTCAGATATTATTACACAAAGACCAGGCATATACAGGATTTTGTTCAGTTTAACCTGATGCCTACATGCTTCTGGAATTAATTCAACATAGAAGTATCTCAGTGGTGGCAGTAATCAGAACTGATAAGAAAATAGATTAACTAAAGCTTAAAAGCCTTGGCACTGAGTTAATCCTGAACTTTCTTTTTAGATATTTTTTTATTACTTATGCCTTCATTTGCAACCAATTCATTCTTCATGACAATAAAGTATCTGCTTGTCTTTCTTCTATGATGTAATTTTCTACTTAGCGTTTTATCTATCCTTTATATTATTTCATTTTCCTTTATATTGAGCAAACTTTTATCTTTAAATAGTTTGGTTTTATTAGAATTAATTTTAATATCCTGTCATATGAGGTTGAAATTAATTAAAAACGAATCTTAATTTTTTTAATAACTAAATCATGAAAAATTGTTTTTCTAATAAGTTTAGTTCTCAATTCTATTACTTTCAATATAAAATAGTTTAGCAAACTGTGCCATAATTTAGTAGCCATAATGTCATGAAAATAAATTATTTGGTCTCTACTATAATTGTTATCAATACCAGCTTGAAGGATGAAATAGTTTCTGTATATGCAATCATTAATAATATAAAGAACTGATTTTCATCTCTTTCATTTACTTTAATTTGATTGTTTATTTCATTTTCTAAAGAATTAATGGATTTATGTTTAATCTGACATTTTTATTACTTCAAACATTCTTTATTAAGTTTTCTTGAAACACAACTGATAGGCATAATACACACTATTTAAAGTAAAAATGGGTCATCTATTTCAAATAAGAAGATCCACTATAATAATATTTGAAGTAATAAAAATGACTTATTTCATCTCCATCTTGTATTGGTTTATCTACGATTGAGCCTTTATGTAGACTATTAGTGCCTTAAAATTATTGAGACAGCAACATTGCTAGGATGGTACTTTTGTTCTGGAGCCAATACATACTGTGGCTGCCAGGTCATCACACTTGTTTCATTGGAAGCTTCTTCTTTTACGGAATGCAAGCAAACTGGAATAAAGGAGGAAAACAGTCGGCGAAAAGGAAATGAGGTAAGTTCACAAGCATCAACACTGTCTAGAATATGCATCATCTGAAATTACTTTCCTTTTTTTTTCTTTTTTTTTTTTTGTTTCATCTTCATCTGCTGATAATATATACACATTTCTGAATACCAGAAAACAAGAGAACCCCTAAATTGGTCTTTCACATAACACTTTAAACTTGGACACATTTCTTGTCCCTGGTCAATATTGACCCTATTGCATGCACTTTGAGTTTCTTTAACCAATTTTCCAAACTATAGCTTATATACATGCACAGTGCTTCAGCCTTGAAATGATTGTTCACTTTCTCAAATACTAACTCCTAATCTCTTTTACTGTCAGTTAAAGGAAAAATCATTTTTATTCTGAGTATTATCTCTACATATTGTACAATATTTTGTTTTTTCTTATATAGAATTATTACTTTCATATTTACAATTATTATAAATACTACAGTTTTGATTGATGGAAAATATAATTTTACCTAAGCTTATTTAGATTATAGTTAATAAGCCTCACTCACTCATCTATATGAATTAAACTATGCATGTTATGGTCTTTCATTTCAAGCTATCATAATAATCTCTCCAAGACTTATTTTGATCAATAGCATGTCAAATCCTTTTGTAATTGCATCACATAGAACAAAGCATACAAATATTTTGCTCTACTCTAAGAATGATGATAGGCTATATTTTTAAAAAAATTATATGTCCCTTCAGAATGTAGGCAATCATGATTCTCCACACATGCCTTTTCTTAATTATCTGTAAACTGCCATGACTTCTTGAGAAAGATAGGAGTTTCCATTGCTTTCTTCACACTTTTGAGTTCAAAGTTATCCTTCTCCTAGACTAATTGCCACCCAAATTCAGAAAGCCCAATCTACTCTGTTATTTAACCCATAGTTGAGGAGAGAAGAAATGAATTCCTGCCTTTCCCAAAGACATTAGTGTGAAATTTCTTAGGTAAAACCAACCTTAAGACAAGGACACATTTCTTGAATATTTACAGAGAATCAAGCTCACTGTCACCAGCTTCCAATACCAGCATCTACTGTCCATTGCTCCGTTAAAGAATTATAGCTTCATCATAGATAAGAAAAATTCAAACTATCCACAATACTTCTAGCAATGCAATTGTGATTGTTAGAAGTAAAACTTTCCCAATTTTTTCTTGGCTAACTTTGCAAACAAAAAAATTAAGTGCTACATACATTTTAAGTCTTTATTTGATTCTTAATTTTATTGTAAAAATATCTTCACTATTTTAAACATTGCAAATCAAAGGATTTTAATTCAGTTTTTATAATATATATCCAATTATATTAACATTTATTCATTCAGTCTTTTTATTTTAGTTTTGACATTATTGTAAATTTATCATATTTAGGTGATTAAGTTTAAATTGATTTTGTATATAAGCAAATGCTAAAAGAGAAATTGCAACTATTACTGGTACTATTACTGTTAATCATCATCATTATTATTATTATGTAACATTTAAATTCTGTGGTGAATGATAAATAAGCAAGTATTGTAGCTTTAATATTGTGATCTTTGTTTATTATATATTTATAAATCTAGCACTTGGCTAAGGAAAATGAGCTGTTTTAGAAGTAGTTGTTGTGAGAGCACAAAGTGTTGCAAGTAAAAACTAACATCTTATTAATAGCTTATATATCTTAGTATAAGTCTATCATGTATAAAATAGTTAACTATTTTGTACAGCTTATTTTTATACAAATTACTTTTAGTTGTAAACATGACTATATTATTTCAATGACCACTTTTGCAAGTAAATTAGTTTTTGTTTACATTTACTATAGAACAGAATTAATGATAGTAAAATCATTATTTGATCATTGAACTGTTTTGAGTTTTAGATTGACAAGAGATGCTCCAAAAGTAATGCCTGCTATCACCAGTATATATTTTTGTCAATAATGAACAAAATCCTGAATGCTATGCTTCTAAGAAATCTGAACCAGTGGAAGTGAGATTTTTTTTCACAGAAGGATAATGCTGTGGTACTGTCCATCTTTCATTAACCCAAACAGATGAAAGTTGAAAGTCACCAGATCTGAGCACAGTGTGGTAAAATAATCCAACCGAAATTTGCAACAGAGCCATGGTTTTCAAATTAGTGTGGAACCTGACAAAATTGATGGTTTATCAGGAAACCTGTGAGGATCACAACTTTTTTATCTGAAAAGAGAGTATCACATTACCCACTGCCGACTGTATCTTGAACCAATTCTTTAATTGGGAATTTGATTGTCAACATTTTATGAGCTGTTGTTTTAATTCTGGCTCATATTGATGGCGTAATGTTTCATCACCAGACATGATGCAGTTCAGAAACTGTCACCTTCAGCTTTTTAGTGTTTTAATTGGTCCTGACAGACTTGTATTTGTTTTTTTTTCTGTTCATGCACCCATGAAACTTGCCAGGTTTAAATGTTGCAATATCCTTACTTTGCCAACAAACTTTCAAACACACTGAACCCAACATTCAACTTTGCATGAATGACCTGATTGAAGTGTTTTTCACACATCACTGTCACCATTTTTTAAATACATTTTCTACTATATAGCTCACACTTGCTGTTTGACCTCTGTAGATATTCAGCAAGTGTCAATGTAATTTTTTTCCATATGGATGAATACAATGAAATCTTTTACTTTTTTGTACATAATTTTTGTCAGGCACCATTTTACCAGACTGCTGTTCAGTTATCATCTGTATTAAGGCAAAATAAATTATGGATTAATAGCTGGAAGGTTCAGCCTCTATTGCCAAGCCACTAACATTTACTTCTGACATTGTGGGCCAACATAATAACATCCAAATCAATGGTAATTGTTCTTATTAAAATAGGTTCATGCAAAGAGCAAGGCAAAAACGTAACACTCAAGAGAAACTCAACTCAAGTTCTAGACCTAAGGCATGCATATGTGGCAGAATTGTCCTACATACAATTACAAAATTTGCTATTTCCAGATGAAACTGGGTTCTTTATGCATGTATCTAATCACTCTACACGATTTTCAGTAAATATAACCCTTCACATGGAAATCACAACAGGAAAAGGAAGAAACTCATTGCTAGTAATATCATCTCAGTGGCATCTTAAATGATGGACAATTTTTTGGATTCAGTAACATTTCTGACCTTTATTGCATCAAAGTTGGTACCAAAACTCAATACCACTTCAATACTTGTCATGAATAATTCCAGGATCCATCTTGCTCAGAGAGATTCTGCATGAACAAAATGTCTGCACAAAAATCTTGGCACCATACTTGCAACAGCTCAAATCAAACAAAGAATTTTTGCAATGCTAAAGCAAAGGTTTAATTTGTCTAAAATAGTCATAAATATAATGAAGAAGCTGTAGTAAATTCAATCATTGTCATTTTCATCTATAATCATATTAGAGATTTTTATGAAATTTGCAACAATAAATTGATTGATTCAAGGTTCTTCAATTTTTCATTAACAAAGAATGTGTTTTCTCATCCCTTTAGTTGTAATTTTATTTAGAAAATAATTAAAACATCTAGATATAAACACGATTGTTCCCAGGGTTGAGTCAAAAGAGTTTGGAATCCATAGAAAAATCTTTGATATTTTATTATAGGATTTTTTAAAACTTTTTCTTAAATATAATGATGGGGTTCTACATTTGACCCACTATCAACATTGGGGACAACACTGTATGAACATATGTATATATGAATATCCATTTTATAACGTTAATAAAATTTTATGTGTGTCAGTCACAGCCAAAGAAAAAATAATTTTTGACTTAGAGGCAAACAAAGTTAATATAAAAATCTCTTGAGAGTTAAATATTTTATAAATTTTTGAATCTATATAAAAAGAATAAGTAAGCAAACAATCATCCTTTATGCCCCACTTAAGCTGCCATTGAATATCCTAGAATTTATCGGAATAACTTTATTTTTTAAGTTATGACAAATATACCTAAAATATTTAGCTAACCCATTAATATTCATGAAACAATCTGCCAATATTATGAAATACTCTGCCAATTTTATGAGATCTGCAGATATTTTGAAACATTCTGCCAATATTTATGAAACACTATATTTAATATCGTTATTTTCATTTACTATGTATTTGTAGCTCATGCATTCATGATACTTAAAACTATGATAGGAGTATAATAAGTGGCCCAAAAGTGGCTTTTTTTTTCTTTTTAGTTATTACTATGCAATCTAAACTTGTTAACTTCACTTCTGCTGTGACATCTGACAATCCGAATCGATGTCTTATTTGATCTGATTCTTGGATAATAGAGAATGGGACTTAGACTTCAAATTTTATGTTTCTATTTTTCTTCCCATTCTAAGGATTTTTTAACACTGAAAAACTGGCTTAAACTATTTATGCTTATGAGAACATTTCCTTTTCAAATATTTAGATGGCTATCTGCAGATTAAGGAATTTAAAATAAAAATATCATTTTATGTTAAAAAGGCCATATCAGCAAAAATAATTAGAGAAAATATCCAATTTTCTTTTCAACATAAATTATATTTGAAATATTAATGACATCACTAACCATAGTTTGAAAATAAGTATTCAAATGCTACTATTGAAAATTAGGCAACTAAGTTGAATTTTGATCTGGAAAACTGTTTTAACTTGAACAGTATCAGGTACCCTAATATATAAAAAGCATAACTTCATCATACTGCTGTTTTGCTTTGAATATATAAAATACATTCCCATATAAAAGAAAAAAATAGACTTAATTCATTTTTTTTCTTTGGAAATGAACGTATCAATGTTATAAATACATGCAAAAGATAAGGATAAGACTGTGCAGGTTACTGTATTTTCCAGCTTACAAGACACACTTTTTTCCTAAAAAAAATAATCGGAAAAATATGTGTGCATCTTCCTAGATGAATGTAAGGCAACACCCAGGCTTGAGTAAGCTTGGACAGTCAACCAATTGGCTTGACTGATAGAGACGTGGATTTGTATGTTGAGTCATTACACTATAATGTTAGCTCTCTAAATCAGCCTTGTATATGATGTAACCTCAGCACTTAGTTGTTACAAGTATTTCCAAGACTATAAACTTTCTTGGAGCTGAGCCACAAGCTTAAACATGCTCTGTTTACTAGCAGTTGTGGGAGCTTTTCTGCTCTTGACTAGTATGTCATTGCCATACAAACAAAATCAAGCAAGTGATTAATGTTAACAATATGGTGCCAATATGTGAGGGACACATGGTGAATGTGTTGTTATATGAGAATGACTTTTTTTTTCTTAGAAATATTTCCAATGTTAGGGAGGGTGTGTCTTAAGGGGGAAAATACAGTAATAGTTACTCTGTCTTCATTCTTTGTAATCATTTACTTAGCTTTTAAAGAAGAAAAAATGCCAAGTAGAGAATCCCACTGTTCTTGGATGAGATTTCACAAACTATCTTTGTTAGAAAACTTGTTAGTTTTGATTGCATCAAACTCTTTTTTTTTTTATGTTATCAATTTTGGCTAGAACATGATTTCAGCATTGTTTTCTGTCAGTTTTTGTTTGATCTGGCAGAGTGATAAGGAGCATTGTCTTGCTGGAAGAAAACATTTTTAATAGGATAGTCTTTGGGTATTGGGTATTAGGGTTTTTTTTTTTTTTTTTTTTCCATATCTAATTAACCAGAAAACTGTTGGTTAAGATATTGCCCTATACCAAACACATATATAAATGTTATCAAGATTATTTAAAATATCTGATTTTTTTTTTCTATCACAGCTATCATTTTTCTTATTTTTGTGATTTATTTATATGCATATATTTTCTCTTGGCAGTTATAATAATGGAACATTTTTGGGGGCGTAACAACTATTTCTCCACAATTTCGTTTTATGTTCAAAGGGAAATAACTAGTTCATTTGTAATCGTTTCTGCATGCTATTAATGTTGTTTGCAAATATTTCAATTCTTATTTTTTTCCTCCTTGTCTGACCTTTCTGTATCTTTTACTTCTGCTATTTGTGCATGCTAGCATTGCCAGATAATTACAAGTAATTTAGTTCTTGATGTTGTTTATCTTTCCATTTTTTGCTCCTATAATTGTCTAGTGTTTTCCTGCTAAAGTTTCTTGAAAAGGTAAGTTGTTCAGTTATTGATCTTCTTACAAATACAAGAAATAAAGAGAAAAACACATATTCCTGTAGCTTCATTTAGGAAAATATCAAAACAGCTACTACTTCTAAAACACTATTTTCTTTTATCATAGCATTCAAATTGTTTAAATGTTCACATTTTCATTACTAGTGAAAAAGTATGATCTCTTCTTTTCTTCATACCAAGCAACCAAAATTCTGTTCCAATATTAAAACCAACCTAAAATTCAAAGTTGGAAAATAATTTATTTTACTGTATTCAGTCTTCTTAATGGCATTAGAAGAAATAGATCTCTTTAAACCTTAGATTATAAGTTGTATATAATAGAATGTATATTACTTTGCCCTCTCTGATGATGATTTATTCAGAAGTGTAGGGGTAAAAATCATTTTGTTTATTCTCTAAATCTTTGATAGTACTTCAATTGGATGCTAACTAGAGAAAAACAACATAATTTTTTTTAAATTAATCCATGTGCAAAACAAAACATTGTCAAAAAAATCTTTTTTTTTTTGAAGCAGCATTTTTCATTATCATCAGAATATTTAGTTTTGGTGTGATTCTTCATTAAGTTCATCCAATTTTCTGTTAAGACTTCTGCTCTTGTGAAATAAGTTTGGCAAAAGGATGACAGACTCTATTTCACAAAATAATTGCAGAAGATTAACAAGAAAAAAAAAGAGATTTTCGTGCTTTTCTTAAAACGTTTTTGTTTTGTAAAAATAAAGACTTGTCAAAACTCTTCTATGTACTCATTTTCTATGTAAGATCTACTGTTTTATTCTTTTATAATCATAACCTGTTTTAAAGAAATATCAGCTAATTGTTTGTTCTTAAACTTGTCACATCTGCCTTATCACACCAAAACTACTTGACCAGTTGAAGTAATATTCACTCAATGTATTTTGAACTTCATGCAAAATAAATAACAGCAACTATGCATTCCAAAGACCTTGATCCATTGTAACAGAGAATTGGGTTAGCCCGATAAAAGACTCTGTGTTGGCTGTATGTGGTGCTGTAAGCACCAGGAGTTGCATCCCCTTTCTACAATGGACTGTTGAGAGAAGACCTTCTACTTAGAGTAGGTGGTGATACTGAACAAAACTGGGCAGGTATTAGCCAATAGTCAGTGCCGGTCTGGGACTGTGTTATGGAGTGGTTTCACAGTGGAGGCTTGTATTTGTACTAAGTCGGTCCTAAAATAGGTTTGACATACAAAATGTTAGGAACTTTATATAATAGGTAATGACGCAGAGAAATCTAGTTGTGGTCGTTGATACTTTAGTATCTGACTAACGGTCGTCCGGCATCGACTGACTGCCCAACCCACTGAGCGACTCCCTCGTTACTCTTACTACTCCTACTAATTATAGGTGGGAGAGTCTATTAACTATAGAATAGGTGTGTTCCACTATAACAGACTGGAAGAGCTATATAACACCAGGGTTTTTCTCAGTCAACCATTGGCTTGAATTTGAGCATATATCAAATATACTCATTAAACCTAAATCAAAATTAAACTTATCAGTAAGTTTAAAATTAATACAAATTCAACTGGTTACCAATGTTAAAATACTTTAAGTATATAGACATCACATGATCATGATTTACCAATGTTAGGACATTGTGATTTTGGTATAAATTGTTCCCTTTTAAGAATATTATTGTAACACACTTCATACATTACTCTGCAACAGTTTTTATTTTTTGTATTTTATTTTTTTCAGTAACAATAAATAAAGCATTTGAAATACCTCTTCAAACAAGAATATATGTTAATCTATCTTGTATACCAAATGTTTTCTTAGGCATTATTAATTTTTTTTACAATGAAAAGAATTATTAAAAAATATTTCATCTCAGTCTCAAAATAACTTAAGACTCCTGCTCTTAGGCATTTTTTAAATACTAAAAATAAATTCTTTTATGTTATATTTTCATTTTTGGCCTTTTTATTTCATTAAAATAATATGAAGATATTTTAAATGTTTTAAGAATGGATACAAATAGTAATTTGATATATGAAAGAATGCAAAGCCAACACATCTCTTCATGAACAATTTAAATACATTCAATTAATATAAACTCTTGGTAAAAATCTAACAGTGAAATACACTGCTTTTCACTCAAAATCAACCTAAAATAGTTGATCATTGATCACTGACACTGGTGTATTTTTAAATTTCTTTTTGCCAATTATATCCATAAAACGAGAACAACATTTTCCTTTAACTTTATATGAATAAAAAATTATATTTTTTTAAAAAAGTTTATGAATACTCTTATTAAAGTATAATATGCAACATGAAATTATAAAAATATCTAATGAAACAAATTTAAAAAAAGAAAATGAAACAAACCAATTCAAATAAGTATTCTCAGAAGTAAAACATCTTATGCCATTATTTTTTGGACTTCATTTTAAAACAATTTTTTTATAATTTCATTTTTTTATATTTTTCAATTAAACTGCTTTCATTTGTAAACTGTAAGAAAAACGTGAAATATTATCTAACTTGACTAAGAATATATATTTGCTGTTAACAAAAAGATAATAGTGAAATTAAGTTATATTTAATAATTGATATCATTTTTGACTACATTGCTTTGTGATTTTTTAATTTACGTTTCTATTATTGTGATTAAATCTGTTTGGCATGATATGGTCATGTTATTACTGATTTTTGGATATACTAGTAAATTAGGATAGATTCAAAGTAACAAAAATATGGACATGTCTTCAGGAAACAATATAGTAGAAAGTCCTAGATTATGCCTTTTCTTGTAATTGGTGCATAGCAAGCTGAGAACAGATTTCAAAGATCAGCTAAACTGCTTCTCTATTTCTTCTTTAGATATAGAGCTCCAATGCCTAGTCACTGGGGCTAGATTTACTCTACCTGTGTCCTTTTCAGAGCTAATTACTAATTCAATTGCAATTGTTGATTGTAACACACACTATAAATTATTCAAAAGATAACATAATCTTTTCATGCCAAACTGTTGTTATTGTGTTCTTATGATATTTATTAACTCTTGATCTGCAAAGTTGGTGTTGCACTGTTAAATTTTTCCTGTTTCTCAAAAAAAGCTAAAGTGCTACGCTGTTTATAGTCATTTCAATGTATTAACTCTGATGCAAGAACAATACTGTAATGCCAGAAATTGAGATGTGTCTGGGTTTTTGTTAGTTGATTACACATATCCAACCCCTAGATCAATGATGATGATGATCAGCTGTGATGAAGTGTAGAATGCTGAAAACCTTTAATTCATGAGCTTTGGTAATTTTCTAATGTTAACAGCATGTTAACTCCCTTGTTTTTTATTGCAGGGTATTTTGAGCAGACAAGATGTGCAACATCGAAGATCAACATTACCGGCTGGCAGACTTTTGCGAAGAGTCAGCTCATTTGAAAAATCTTCTACACTCTATGATGAGACCATTGGTGACAGGTTAGATATTTCTGTTTGGATATAATAAAAACTTCTTGTCAATGAAACGTTACATATTTATAAAATGTAACTGTTTTATTTTAAGCAGATGCTAATTTCCCTTTCAAATAAAGAGTTAAAAACTGGACATTTTCTTCTTGCTCAGCAACTATAAAAAGTGGATATTTGAGATACCAATTTGTGTAATCTTTTTCTTGGTGCTTACAGGGAAGGAAATGTTGACAAACCAGTAACAGAAAGTAAAGATGAAGAAAATGAAGACTCAGTCTTCCAGAAAGGGTAAGTGATTTTGCTGATGCTATTAGTAATGACGATAATGTGACACTGGTAGCAGCTAGAATTTCACAGCTTCACTTAGTTTTTATTACTTTTAGATCACTTATAGTCACTCTTATTGCATATGTACTCACATAATACTTGATTTTTTGAATGAAATAAACAAACTTCAAGATGTCTTACATTCACTGTTTTAGGAATGAAATAGACTGCTGTTGCTGCTGCTACTGCTGCTTTGAGATATTTATTTATTAATATAATTTTTTTCTCTCTAATATAATTTTGATTAGATACTGGGTGTTGGTGTAACTTAAAGTAACATTTTAGCAGGTTGGATCTTGTATATATTTTCTTAATTGAGTTTAGAGAATTGTCTTCCTTACTTTGTCTATTATTTGGTCGCAAAGGATTTAATATGTGGTCCATAAACAATTTTCTGTTAATACATTACATCATTCCTCTTAATATTCCTGAAAGGTTCTTTGTGCATATATTGTTTGTGCATATGTTTTTTTTTTTATTATTATTTATTCATATAAATTTTACAACTCTTTTTACTAACATGTTTTACTTGATACTTTCATGCAAAGAGTTCTTGCTGTCAAATTTCAGAACAGAATAACTTTGATGGTTATATATAAATTGTGAATATTTAACCTACTTTCATACATTTTAATCTATCATAATTTTAAAACTCCTGCCAAATCTCTTAATACCTTCACTTTATGTCAGACAACTCACATCCTTTTTGGTTTTTGTTCATATTTCTAAATTACATTTTAATAGAAATATTTCATACTTACGGAAATTTAACTCTGATATCTGTATAGTTTTGTGATTTATTACAGATAAAATTTAAAATTTTCCTTTTGAAAATTAAAATGTTGAGAAAAAATATGAATTCTTCCCCATAAAAATAAAAATAACAAAGATAAGTACTTCTTTATAAGTACTTCTTCCAAATGTTGTATACATGTTTTAATAAAACCAGAAAGAAAACAGCTATAAATATGATTTAATTTTTGTTTTCATCTACTATTATTATTGAGAACCTATCAAATGCTTACTGGCGATGGTGTCTGTTAAATAGTTCCTAAGTTAAATGCCAGTTACTTTGAAAGTTATTTTCTTAAGCCAAGTTTGGCAAATAATATTGACATATGTTTGTCTTTAGGAAGAAACAGCTTCAGCGCCATCATAGTAAATGAATGATTTGAACATGAAATATACAGATCTGCTGCTTATTTATCTTATTTTTTAATCAGGTATGTGAAGAATTTGCTGCCTCCTGCTTCACTGGTGTTTATCTGCACACTGTTACTTCTCTTTCCATTTAGAAACCTTACTAAAGAAGACAAAACGTTTTTAAGACAGCATTGAAAACTAAAATTTTTCTTAAAGTAGTGATAGATATAAAATACCACTGCCAAATATGGTTTTAAATTTGCCCCTTTTAAACAAGAACAATGATTGTTAAAGGAAAAACTTTATTTTTATTATTAATCTTTAAGTTTGAATGTACACTTAGAGAATTGCAGTTTTTGAAATTTATTTCAATAATTTATAAATTAATTCTGGCAAAGAATTAGCAGCTGTTGTTCAATAAAATATGTACTTCAAAAGTAGTTTTACTTGATCACATTATTCTCTATGATCATTAAAACTTAAAATGTATTCAGACAATAGTGTGTCATTCTTTTTTTTAATCCCCTTTTATAGTTTTTTCTTTTCTTGAATATACAGATATGTTTTAGTTTCTTGCAAAATTTCAACTTATTCTGTTCCCTAGATTAAACTATATCCACTTTTTAAAATGTCCCTTATTTTACTTATAATTACTACAAATTGTTTAACTAGAAAACTAAAACTATATATTAATGGTTAAAAGGTTTTATATGATTTTAGTCTTGCTTTATTATTTGTACAAAAAAGTCATTTAAATTTTATAACTAAAAATTTTTACAGTATGTATTTTTTGCTTTTCTTCTTCATATAAAGTTAAATTCTTGAACTCAGTATTAAAACTTTAACCTGCTGTAAACAGTAATATTGTTTAGACCTCTGTAAAAACTTATACCAATTAAAATCTCCTGCAGATTTATACCATTTTGTATTATAATACCTGGGTGATCTAAACATAAATATTAGTGATAGAATTTTTCTTCTCTCAGACAAAATGTGATTAACATATGCTTTTGGCAGTCCAATAATATGGAATAAACTAGATAATTATGCAGCTGGTTCTTTGGGAAAATGTTTTTTTTAACCATTTCCTTTTGCTGCTTGATGCCATTCAGTGTTGTAGTTGAATAATATAGCTTTGCCTTCTTGCACAGCCTGAATTCTACTAATGCAAGCTTACTCTTTGTTTTTCTTCCCATTTGCAGCTTTTAGCTTTATCATTATCATTATCATTGTCATTATAATATAAGCAATCATATTTTTTACTTTTACAACCCTTTTTCTTCCATTTATTCATGTCCATTTCTTCTTCTTCTTTTTTTTTTTTTTTTTTTTTTTTTTTTTTTAGGAATATAAATCGACTTTAACATTTGTGTATAAGTGCACTTAAAATTTCTGTTGATCCCTATGATAATTTCTTGCTTAAAAATTGACTGACAGTTTTTTAATTTTTTTTTTAAATATTCAGAAAAATATTTGCCTGAAGTAGGATCTATTAAGGACATTTTTTTTTTCCATCAAGTGTGATGGAAATATTTTCTATCTAATTAAAACAATTTTCTACTGCTACATCTTAATTATTTACCTAAGTTCTTTATCAATTGTCAGCATTTTAAGTGAACTAATTATTGGTTGAAAAAATTCTGGATTTAACTGTTTTTTCCTCTTAGTACTAAAAGTACTAAACTTAAAGTACTGAGGGTGCTGAAAAGTTATTGAACCAACCAAAAAGGGATTCCCCCCCAAATTCTGATGGATTGTCATTTGGTCAGATTTTGGAAACTGGTTGGAGCTAAGAACTTTTCAACATCTCCTCATAGGTACAATTCTAGGTTATATCATGAACGCTTGCACTAGCAGCACATTTGCAAAATTAATAAAACTTCAAAAATATTTGGTTAGATTTTAGAAGATGGGGAAGGCTGAGATCTTTTCAGAAATTGAGAAAATGTATAACCCTTGGTTTAAAAAAGAAAGAAAAAAAATGGGTAATCTCATCATAGGTAATTATTTTCTTAATTTCTGTTTAAATGAAGATATTGCTTATCCCCATGAATTCAACACATTGGTTGCTGCTTTCAGTTTTAGTGTTTAAATACTTGTAAATGTTTTCAAACTGTATTCTCTCTCTGAGACATTATTTTGAAAAAAATTTAAATATAGGATTGAGAAGAGTGACAATAAAGGTGAAAATAATAATTAGATTTTTGTTTAGTGTCATCACTTTTTTCAATAGAGATTATTTTATTAAAAGCAGAAGCTGCAAATTTAGCTTTTAAATTCAACAAATATTATGTATTCATATTTTGGATAGAAAATTCACTAATTATACAAGAGTTGTTAATTTATTTACAATTTATTGTACTATTTTATGTAATTTGCATATGAGGTATTTGCATGATGTTTGATTGCTATTTAATTGCTTATAACTCATAGATATAAGTTCCGATAATGATTTAATACATAAACTGATAAATGGAAGGTGATTACATATATCTTTATAAGTACGATTATATGCCTAGTTTAAGATGTATTAAAATTTTGTACACTATTCCTACATTGCTAAAGGTTTTAAATTGCAAGTTAAAATACACACACACACACACTCTCTCTCTCTCTCTATCTATCTATATATATATATATATATATATATATATATATATATATATATATATATATATATATATATATACACTCACACACACACATACACGCATCTTTAAAAAAAGATTTTAAATAAATAAAGCATGCTTCTAGAAAGATTTGAATGACATAGTGAAAGAAGTCAGAACCCTCCTACATTAACAACTCAGTTATTATTCCTGAGTTTTATTGCCATTTTGAAACTGAGACTAGTCTCTTAGGAAAGGTTACAAGACACATTATGTTTTTCCTGTTTCCTTTTTATTTTATTTTTTTTTAGGTTATCTCACCAAGTTGCTTGATGACATTAATCTGGTTGGTTGTTCCTGCAATCCTTATTTACTATTTACCATTCTTTGTCAGTATTTATGTCCCTTCTGGTAAGTGGGATCTGCAGTGCTCTTCTGCATGTCATCTAGAGCTGCTGCTAATGCTGCTGTCCTTGTTATATATTGCTTTGTACGTCTTTTTATGTAGACTTATTCATATTGTGTACCTTTTATATTGTAGGAATAAGCACGTACTATTTAGTAGTGAATTATCCTAGATTTGTGGACTTGTTTATTGACTTTGTTGGGTGAACACTGTACAATGGAGATAACTCTGACAGCATCAGTTCATGAATTGATGCTTTGTTGAGGTTCAGTAAGTCATGATTAAATGTGATATTTTTATGCAAATTATAAAGTTTAATTTATTTAAGTTTGTGTGAGGTTGAACATATTTTTGATAATATATAAACTGCAATCTCTTTTCAGTGTATTTACTACGCTATATCTTACAGATTGTATCTCTATTTCTGGTTGTAATGTTATGTGGAAAAAGCTGTTTTATCATTTGTAGTAAAGATCTTGGTTCTACAGAGAATAATATTTTGAGGTTGGATTTACCAATTGTTATTATTATTTATTCTAATCCCAAAGGTAAATGAGAAATGGAATCATAAATGAGATTTTATTCTCTATTTTCAAACAAGAGTGGAGTACTTTGGGAAATAGTTATCCTCTTGATATGGTTGGCTTAAATAGAACTTGTCAGTTTCTTAATAGACCAGGTTGTATAATCTAGAATACATTCTTTTAAAATTTTAAACTTTAAAACCATTACAATAAACTAATTTCTTCAGAACTGGTAATGTGGTTCAAGAAATGTTTACTTTGTCCAATGACATATTTTTGTATTGGTTACATAGTCTTATTTTGTTAATGAAATTGTATTGTTATATAGTCTTATTTTAATGAAATTGTATTGGTTATATAGTCTTATTTTTGTTAAGAAATTCTACTCATTTTTCATTAACAGGTTGACTTCTATAAAATAGAATGATGTTTTCTGATCTTTACATATTTAGAATATTCCTTCCTATAACTTTTATGTAAACCTATTTTTGCTATATCTTCAAGGATTTCTTTTGAGGTATTTTTTATTATTGTACATGGAATATAATTTTCCTTTTGTGATTTATAAGATTAACTTTCAGTTTCTTGATCCAAAATTAATCCATTTTGAATTGTCTCTAGTTTTGTTTCTAGACATCTAAGGTATTCTAAAAATTCAGATTTTTATCAATTTTTAAAAATTCATATACTACTACTTTGTGCTATCTTTTAATGAATGATAGCAATATTAGCAACATTGAATCTTTATCTTTTTAACTATTTCAACACTCTTTTATATGATTATTTTCATTTCAGTCTTTTATCCTCTAATTGTTATTTAATATATTAAATTTTAAGATAGGATGTTTTATAATAAAAAATATTTTTATATTTTAAATATTTTTGAGAAACCTTAAAATTAAACTGTTTTAAATTAAAAAGCCAAAGAAATGAACATATCTGAATCTCATATGGCTATCATTTTCCTTCTTTTTTGTAGAAAGTATACAACATAAAAGGAAGTATCTATTCTTTTGAAAAACAATCATTCAAAAATGATTTCTTGGGTCTTATATGCAAAGTTGAGTTATCTGGTAGGATAATATTTACCCAGACATTATAACGTATCAGTACTAACCTAAGTCCACCATACTGTAATATTAAAAGTAAATAGGGATAGCAAATGTTTTACATTGATACAAACAAAAATTTATTATTTCTGAACATACTCAACATTTCACATTTAAGCATGTCTAAGTATCTTCTTGATTCAACAATATTGTGTATTGTTACATATTCAATGAAACCCATTTTGTTATGATCATCTAAAACTTAATTTATCACTTTTTGTTTCTTTTTCCACATTCATCCCCCTGACATAAAGTTGATCATTTAATGCCTTCCTAATGAATATAAAATGTTTGAATCATTTATAAATCAATTTAGTGTTCTATGAAAGATAATTGATATTTTGATTGAAATTGTAGCTTAGCCACCAGTTATTTAATAGTAAACACTTTCAGTGAATTATTTTTTATCACAGTAATATAGGTATTTTTTTTTTTTATTTCTAGCTTTGAACTTACTCATTTCTTCATCATCATTCTATTTTATAGTTTAATAAGTTCTAGTCCTTGTAATTATAATTTATTCTGCAAATAATACATCTCTCATATAGTTTTATTTTATTGAAAAGTATAGTATTTGAATATGAGGTAATTCTGTAACATATTTTCATTTATTTACATTTTTTTAATTTATATTTTATTTTCAAATGATTTCTTTTTTTTTCTATTTTAACAGTCCACCATAAATTGATTAACATGTTTAATTATTAAACTATTTGATAAATAATCACATCCATAGATTCCAACATTTTGGTTTATTAAGTGCTACCTTTATATGTAAGATTTTGTTACACTTATCAGATATTATTTCATAATTATTTCTCTGCCAATACATTTATGATATTCTGTGATTGTTTTACCTCTTTGTTATAAGTTTAGTATTATAAAGTAGTTTAGAAATTTTTATTTTTGATATGTAGCATCATAAGGGAATATCCTGATCAATATAGTTAGCTATCAAATAGTGATTGCCATTTTATTCATACATTTCTATTTTATAAGGATTTGGTAACAATCTAACATTACACATTGTTTTATTCAACTATAACAGTTTAAAAAATTCAAAAGTTTTTTTATATAAATCATGTTATGAATGTAATGATATAAAGTGAAAAATTGGGCCTAAATTTTCAAGTAATTTTTTTAAAATTGCAGAAAGATGAGTTCTCTTTGCAGATTTTTAAAGAATTAACACACCTAATATTTCTTAACTTTAGTACAAAATATCTGATGAGATTATAAACCAACTCATGATTATTAAAATACATTTTGTAATTCCTTTACAAAATCATTAAATTTTAATTTTATCATTGATTGAGATCAATTTTTACATAATACATTTTATTTTTTTCTGATATCATCTATTGTTTCTTAAGTTTCATTTTTTAAAATACTATGCTTTATTTGGATGTTTGTTTTCTTGATTGTCTCATGAATATATTTTGAATTACAGAAATTGACTATTTGTAAGTTTGTTGTTGACAATGTATATCTGAATGTAAATTTTAAAACATGGATTTTATTTTGATACTTATAGTTAACCATTGATGAAACATTTATATTGCATTGTAAAAGTATATTTATTGGTTTTTGTATCTCATGGATACTAATAAAAATATTTAGTTTGGTAGTAATAGTAGTAGTAGTAGCATAGGTTTGGTTTTGTATACACGAGTTTTGTTAATGTGGAAATTTTGATCATGTGTTTTGATATATTTATTTTCAATGAAGGATTTTTAAAAATGTGGTATCTGATAGGCATTATCAATCATAAAAAATTAACCTATTTTTACTTGTGAATTTTTTCATGACTATAAAATTATCTTTTTTATCCACATTGTATATAAATTATCTTATAAAGATAAGGGATAATATTCTGATTTAATTTTAGACTATAATTTCCTTTACTTTATGTCTATGTAACCATGTAAGATATTGATAGAGATATTTTGTAGCTGGGACATATATTAAAAAATCATCTTTGCCTGTATTTTGTTTAGAAAATAGGTCCTGTTTGCCTGCTGGTTTCTCAGTAAAAGAACACTGAATAAAAATGATTCATGTACACAATCTCTATCTTTATTCATCATTATTATTGTTAAAATATTCTTTTGATTAAAACTGGCACTTAGCTTGAGGATGTTTTCACTTCATCATAAGCTAAATTCTTAAAACAATGTATTGTAATCTGAACAAATAAACTTGAAAAAATCAAGCAGTTTTCATTTCATTATTGTAAAATTTTCTATAATTTTCTCATGTTTGAAAATATTAGGCTAAAAAAAGAAAATCCTAGAATTGAATTTGACACAAACTTATAATAGTGTATTTACATGTGTTAAAAATAAAAAGCTTGGTCATAATTGCCAATATAAAATGATTTGTATTTTATATGTAGTTTGTATTTTCTTTTTTAATTTTTAGATACAAAAGGGGACTCAGTACACAAGTAAATTCAATAATTGATAATCTAGCTACCCAGCAAAGCTGCATGGTACAACAAGTGCAGCACATGATGGCAAATAATGATATTGAAGATGCACCTGAAGAGAAATTGTGAGTTCAATTCAATGTTTGGCTGGAGAGGGTGTCATTTTTATTCTATGAACCTTTTTTTTTTTTTTTTTTTTTAACAATTGTCTATTTGATAAATAACTATTATAAACACTCCTTATATCTAATATTATTGCAGAATATGTTATGTTCATTTTTTATTGATTGAATGCAGTATATATGATAAGGATTGTAATAAAATAATTTCAACATAACTATATTTATGACACATCATTCAAATATTAATAAAACAGAAATAATGCTTTTGTTTTTATACAATATTTTATAATAACGGCAATAATATAAACAATATTTTATAATGAAAGATGGCATTAATGCACATCATTTATTTACAAAAATTCAAATATTCAACATGCTCAAAGAAAAATGTTGCAAAGATACCAGTTATTTTTAATATTTTTTAATCAATGATATTGATTCCCCACCTATGGATTAAATAACTGGACAGGCTGGTCTCTGTAGCTATGGTTGGTGACCAGTCTAGAAGGAGTACAACTCTGAATTCAAAACTAAGCCACCTCAAGCTATACAAAGATGATTAGACATGAGATGTATATACCATGTCCAAACAAAAAAACATGATAGATTTCAACATTTATGGATAATCCCATTGGACAGTGATTATCTACAATACTTTTGACACCAATGGATATTAGGCCCAAGGAAATAGATAAAATAATCACTGAACAATGATATTAGCTCTGCATACAAGTTACCTGGATTTCTAAAATCAAACATTACTATTTTAAAATTATCAAAAGATTTACTAACTAGTGTTTGCTTGTGGAAATTCTATAAGGAATTCAACAGGACTTAACCTACACACAAGCCACTAATAGCCTGCCAAAGGCAATGCCACCAGACCTCTGGTGGCAGCCACCAGTGGGCCACAGACAGTACGCCAGCGGTGACATTGCCGAGATGAACACACCAGTGGCCTGACAGAGGGCCACCAGCAGCAAACACTAGTGGCATGCCACCCAGTGGCAGATTGGTGGTTTGCATGTAGGCATGCACTTAGTAATTTCTTTATTTATGTACAAATTACTCTGCCTTTGCTGAATTAAATTGATCTTGTTTACTGACTTTATTAATATAAGATAAACTTTTACACCCAAATTATGAAGAAAACTCTTTGTCTAAATCTGCTTTCTCTTGTCTTTAATTTTCATTGCTAACCTATGGTTATACTAAAATAAACTGGAAACATTTAATTCATGAATATCATGTTATTTAATATATATTTTTGATTGTGTTACATGTATAGTTCGATTCATGCTGCGAATTGTTAGGGTCAGTAATTATAAAATTATTCCAATGTTTTAGACTATTATTTATTTCTTCACACAAAAATAAGAAAGTTTGTGATATTTTTATTTTAATGATTTAATTAAAAAAACAACAAACAAACAAGAAACTTAATTAAAGATTAAAAAAGATCTATGCACATTATTTACACTATTTACTTTATTTGAACTATTGTCCTCATCTTTGTTGCCATGGTGAGAAAGATGAGGACAATAGTCTAAATAATGTAAATAGTGTACATAATACCTTCTCTCAGAAATATAGATACACACATTATTTACATTTGGGTGAATGCTGTCAGCTTTGTTGTTGTTATTACAACATTTTGTCTATTATATCCTCTGGCCTTCTTCTGATGTCTGTCATCCAGATAACCTGCAGAGAATTCTGAAATGTACCCTTGATTTAATCTACAGGGATTTATTATTTTAATTCTACTGTCCATGTTTAGTTATATCTCTTTTTTTTTTTTTTTTTTGCTGGCTCTGTTTCTACTGGGTGAGTCTGTACTACCTGGCCTAGGGATTGAACTCACTATTACCATGCTACCAATGCTTTAATCCACTAGGCTATTGTCCCATGGGACATTCTTAAAGCTATGGAGTCTTAAACCTAATGTTCTTATTGCCTATTTGGTGTTGTTACACTTGACCTCTTTTGCTGCCACATCTCTTTTCCTGCTGTTGCTGAAACTTTGCTCTCCACCATCATTTCTCTTTCTTTTTTATTAATGGCTTTCATATTTGCATTTACCACAACTGCAATAGATGGCTTACACACAGTTCTTGGTCATATTCTCCTCTGTGTTAGGCTTGAAAAGATTTAAGGTTTTAGATTCAAGTTCTAACTTCAGGAATGTTTCATGGAAAAATTAGCCTGGAGGGTTAAAGTATTGGTTCATGAATTTTGTGATATAGTAATTGTGAGTTAAATCCCTGGGTTAGGCAGTAACACAGTTATTTCTTGTCCTGTCTTCCACTGAGCAGTAATAAAAAAGAACAAGATGTGATATCCCTAGACATGGACTTTTTTAAATATACTTAATTTCATAGAAATTAATCAGCAGGATTCAAATTCAAAACCCTTCCTCTCTCTCTCTCAATATATATATATAATGAAGTGGACTAAGTCTGACAATTATTTTAATATATTTTCTGTTTATACATTATTTTTATAGATATAAATACAATTATTTTAAGTAAATGCTCTGTTTATAATAATTACATTTATCAGCCTGAATGTCTGAGAAATTTAGTAGAAAATATGTGTCCTCTGACAATAATTGAATTTGTATTCTACACGGAACCATCATTTGACTTGATGTGCTATACCATTTAGCTACAGAGGAAGCGTCTGGTTAGCAAAGTTCAAATTATGCTAATTTAGACTTTGCTAACCAGACACTTCCTCTCTATAAACAGAGTGGCCCACAACAGGGCTAAGAGCAAATAAGAATACAAGTAAAAGAGGATATATATATATATATATATATCTCGTACAGCAAAAGGTTAATAATTCTGAAAGAGTCCAAATTGAGGGAAGTTAATACTTATAACATTCTCCCCTTCCATATTTTTTTTTAATGTTCTGGATGTTGTAATGGTTTTCTTCAATTCCTCAAAGATCATCTTAGTGTCACTGAATCTTTGAGAATCCAAGTAGAATGTTGATCCTCAAAGTTGGAGGTTCTCCTCGATCATATTTGTTCCCAACTGGAGGTAAATTATGCACAGATACAGTAGACACGTGTATTTCAGAGTTATTCAATGGTTTAGAATAGATATCAGACTCTGGTTCCTTCGCTTCTGTAGTGCTCTTTTCCACAAGAGATCTTGTTCTCTAATTTTTGGTTCTCCTCGATCATATTTGTTCCCAACTGGAGCCAAATTATGCACAGATACAGTAGACACATGTCTGTCATTAAATTTTACTTACATGGGTATAGTGGGGATTGGCTTCTAACAGCTGAACCTTGTTGACTAGAGGTTTGTACTTATTAGCAAGCACATTACGATGTAAGAGAACTGGGCGTGGGGCTGCTAGCCAAGTGGGCAAAGTGAGCACTAGGTGACTGGCATTGATATGAAAATATTCTTTCGTAGAGTGTAGTGTTTGTTGCAGTACAGAGTAGAGATATTATGGTATGCATTACTGCAGGTAGAACAACTTCCCACTGAGATTCTCATAGATTTCTTGAAGACAACGGCAGTGTGATGTGCTTCCAGATAACTCTATTTAATTGTTCACTCTGACCATTGCCTTGGGGGTTTTAAAGGGTTGTTCTACACACAGCTATGTCCAAATCAATGAAGTACTCACACAGTTCCTTAGATAGAAACGAGGAAACCTGGTTGGAGTGGATGTAGGAAGAAGTCCTGAACACAGTGAAAATCTGAATTAAGCATTTAATTACCACACTAGCTGTCATATTGGGGCAAGCAAAAAGAAACCGAAAGTACTCGTCTATTACCATTAACATATAATGGTTCTGTGAGTGAGAAGGAAGAGGTCCCTTAAAATTTATGCTGATTCTTTCCATTGGCTGTGTAGCCTTTATCAGGCAAACTTATTCAAGTGTGTAGAAACATGGTTTCCATCTTGCACAAACGGGACAGTCAGTGCATACTTTTTTAACATCTTCCATAGAGTAAGGTAGATTTCTGACTTTGACAAAGTGGGCTAACCTGATTATACCAGGGTGACAAAGACGATTGTGTAGCTCATATAACTTTTCTTTGTAGGATAGTGCCACAATGAGTCCATGCGTGTGTATCAGCAGGTATATTATCCTTCCCTGGTCTATAAATAATTTCATAATAGTTCCCAATTTCATTCTCCATCTCTGGATCTTATTGTTTTTAACTTTTCCAGGTCTCTCAGTATTAAACATGGTTCACTTCCTGCTGGTCTGTAACACTGGTAAAGTGTCAACCAGATAAGTTGTGAGACCACCTTTTTACAGCTTCTATAATAGATGAAGCTGCCTTTTCTATCGTAGCATACTTTTGTTCAGTCAACTTTGGTGATTGTGAGAAGAAAGCCACTGGACGGCTGGCCTGATTCGAAGCAGTGGCAATTGCCATATGAGAAGCGGCCATCTCAACTACTAGGGGGACATTTTCTTCAATAACATGAAGTAAGGCACTTTCGATTTCTTTAAGTTTTTGGAATGCTTTCATGGAATTGTGATTTAAAGGGAACAAGTCAGCAGTAATTAAGAGCTTGATCTTACCCAAAAACTTTTATATCCATTGGTAATAATAAGAAAACAAACCAAGGACCCTGTGTAGGGCAGTTTTATCTTTAGGGATAGGTAATTCTTTAAGTGAGCATAGTTAGCATCTGGTTTAAGTATCCCATGCAAAATGATGTAGCCAAGGAAATTAATAGAAGTGGTTTATATGGAGGACTTTTTCTTGTTGAAAGTAAGATTATGTAGTTTGGCTACCTTGAGAAATTTTTATTGTGCTCCTCTTGAGTCTTGCCAGCTACAACTATGTTATCTACATAAGCATATTCCTGATAATAATGTTGTCCATTATGCATTGGAAGCAAGATACCCCTTTGGTGACTCCAAATGGAATGTGACAAAACTGGTATAGTTTGCTATTAGCTTCAAACTCTGTGTATGGTTTGTCTTCCCCTCAAATGGGTACTTGGTGATATACACTCTTCAAATCCAGTGAAGAGTAAATTTTATATTTAGAGATTTCTGAAGCCAGAGCGTTCATTCATGGTAGGGGATAAGTGTTGAGTCAAGCGAATCTATTACTAGTTCTACTATAATCCATAACTAATGTCTCTTTATGCTGTTTGTTATCAACAATTAAAATTTGAGCTTGCCAAGGAAATGTGCTTTCCTCAATAATTCTATTTCTTAGCATTTTATTAACCTCAGTTTTAATAAAGTGTTTATCAGCAGTTCCAAATCACCAAGATTTTGTAGAAATAGATTTGCAGTTAGGATCAAGATTTGAAAATAATGGAGGGATATCTACCATCACAGATGACCTCAAAATAGATAGACTTTTCTTAGGATCACCAAATGCAAAATATGCACTAAAATGTTGGTTCATGAAATCTTGGCTGAGAATTACATCACTACAAAGATTGGGAAGGACACAAAGTGTAACATTCAAATACCACTCACCTAATAAATTTAAATTGACAGTATACTGCCCTTTTATTGAACCATTAAGGGATGTTGAAGCCATGAACATATTCCCCACTGCAGGTTTTATTTTTATCTAGTGTCTTTTCGTGTAGTTGAGTGAAATAAAGGATCTAGAGCTACCAGTGTACATTAGAGCAGTAGCCTCATTTTTGCCAATCAATATATACACCATAGCCTGTTTTAATAAACTAGGTAGCATAGTAATTGCCAATGTATATGATAGAGTAAGTGAGGTGTCTAAAGTACCAACTTACTGACATACTTTTGAAAAGTACCCCTTTTATTTTGCATTTGTGATATGTGTTCTCTCTGACTGGGCACATGACTGTGATGTGATCCACCACAAAAAAAAACATTTAGTGCTTGTTAAGGCATACACATCACCGACAAATGAATTTTTGTTTTCTGATGCTATGGCTCCCACAGTTTGTGAGAGCAGATGTGAATATGATTCAGAGTTTTTCTGTGCTAGGTATAGAACTCTGGTTTGATTAACTACTGTGTGTAAATCAAGGATTTTGTTTTCTAAAAGACACTACTAAATGGAATTAAAGCACAAGCTGATAATGAATGCATCTCTATCTCAGTTGTATCAGTTTTGAGCAGTGTTAACCACTTTAAAACTACATTCTTTAGCTAGTAGTTGTAACTCCTGAACATACCCATCAATATCTTTGTTTTCTCTTTGTCCATGTGTTGCTAGAACATGTCTGTGGGTTTCACAATATAATTCTTTAAGGCAATTTTACAGAAGATTGAAAGTAGCATACTCGGCAATATAGTCATTGACGTCTGAGGAAATGCTATTAATTAAGATATCCAGTTTGTCTTGTTCATCGTGTACAGTATCATCTGTAGTTTTTCATAGGAATGAAGTGATGGTCCAATACCAATGACTGAAGATTTTAGTTGCAGAGGGTGAGTTAGGAGATACTTCTAATCTCTTGGCTTTCAGAAGTTTGCCCATCCTTCAGTCCACTCTGTTTATTAAATTGTAATAAGGAACAAAACTAAAGAAGTACTTTGATGAAGACTTTAATAAATAATAGCCCATAGCAGGGCTAAGAGCAAATAAGAAGAAAAAGAATGCAAAAGTAAAAGAGGATATCTATATATAGTACAGCAAAAGGTGGATAATTCTGGAAGAGTTCTAATCAAGGGAAGTTAATGTTTATGACACCTACATCAAGTGCCTTGAGGAGGTAGTGCTGCTCTGGTTCAAGAGGGCGGCTACCGGAAGACCCAATGCCTAGCAACAGGACTCTGCACCATGCCACACAAGCAGGAAAACACAGTCATGGATGTCAGACAATTTCAGTGACCACATCACCTCTTACATCTTGCCACCTAACACCCCAAACTGCAACCCCCTTGATTATTATGTGTGGGGCACAGTTGAGCGAGAGACCAACAAAACTTGTAACACAAAAGATGAACTGAAGTCAAGGATTATGGCAGCATTCACCAAATTAAATCCCATCCAGAAGAGTTGCAGGAGATTCTGATTTGTCTGGAGGCTGTGGCCAATGGCGATTTTATTAAATAAATTTACTCTTAAGTATTTCAAGATATTTTTTTGTAATTTTAGTAAATATATCTGTTAAACTGAGATGCCAGTATTATTTTCATTTTCGTATAATAAGTGCCTTCTGAACCTTATTGTGATACCAGTAATATGAGCATTTATATGTAATGAGCATCACACATTTACCTTGAGTGAAGAAAACTCACACTTACCTCAATACATAGTTGTTGTTGCCTTTCCATAGAGAAAATTATTGAATTTACTCGTATTTATTACATATATATATTTAATATTGTATTTTTTTATTTTTCATTTCAGAACAGTGTTATCAGAAGTGATTGCAGATTTTCAAAATGATGTTATTTCAATCTGGAATGGACTAAATCCTTTTACCCAATATGCCTCTATTGGTTTTTTCTTCTTTCTGGCAATGTTTGCCATCATCATTCCCCTATTGACTCGTTATTCACCTTTGGGCAAAATCAATTTTCAAGTTACAAGTAAATACTATACTGGGCCACCCACTTAAATATAACAGAATATTACTTACATCTTTGAAGAAATTTAAAAATCTGGAACTGTCACATTTTCCCATCAGAACAACTGAAAATAGAGCTGCCTTGTGATAATTACAATTCTCACTAATTTGTTAATATAATATTTTTTTATCCTGCATCAGCCAGTCTGCAATGGGATCCACGGTGTCTTGTACTCAAATTCTGCTCATCCTACCTTTACAATAACTAAGTCTTTACTGGGGTTTATTTTATCTATGAATGAAAATAATAACAAAAAAAACCCCAAATATTTTATAAAAACATCTCAACTCCTAGCTTGCTGTTTAAAATGTTCAATTATAAATTTTATACTAAGCAGTTGAAAATTGCTTGGCATTTACTTGCTGATCATATTTGTAATCAAAATTAACTTATTTAATGTATACTTTACTTGGGTTCTCTCATGATTCACACAGAAACATTGTCTGGTTTCCCGGTCTTATATTTTCCCCCCATTCCATATTTTTGCTTTACATTCTCAACATTCTATTTCTCCGATTATGAATTAGTGCTCCGATGATGTCATTTTGATTGTTATTGCCATGTCAAGTGGAGTTTTAACATTTTTCAAAAAAAGGAAAAGAAAATCTTTAAAAAGATACTTCCTATGTTTGAAAAGGACACCTTGTCATAAAATTGGCATTAAAAAATGGAAAACTTAAAATTTTGGGTGTTCTTTTTGTTTATCTTTGTTGTGTGTATTAGAGCAGTGTAAAATTCCACCTTTAATATAACACAAAGTTCAGACATTTCCACAGTTTCTAGGCAACTGTATCAAGATGGTATTCCTGTTTTTATATAAACCTCACAATTTCCAAATGGTTTTAAAGCCCAATCCCACAATTTCATATTTTGAAGTGTGGGGTTTTACTTTAGCCATATGTAGATTTGAAATGCTCACCATTACTCAGTCGATAACAGCAAGCTAGGCAGTAAAACATGGAAAAGAGAAAAGTAGTCACCAATTCTTTATTTGCTGATCATATTTGTAATAAAAGTTAACTTATTCAATGTACACTTTACTTGTATTATTTTGTAACATGTTTATTTTTGTTTGTGGGTATTTCTGTTTTTACCTTTTAGCTATATAGATATGTATATCTTATGCAGGTTATTGAATTTTGGTAGAGTTCTTTTTTATGATCATAAAAAACATTTTCTGATGCTTATCTTAAAATATGGGGAATTGTGTCTTTCAAACATGATATCCAATAATTCTACGATCAACAATAAGAATTATTAATCCTTGAAATCCACATTCTCCTGAGTTAGCATATGTTTTTGTTCAATACTAAATGAGTTTTTATCTCAGCTTATTTTTGTTGCATTTTATCATAACACTAAGTTGTAGAATAGAAAATTATGTAAATAACATGGATGAGAAAATAATGAAGTAACCAACCTCTGATAAGATATGATATCACACCTTGTATCATTGGGAGCATCAATTTTTACTACAAGGCAAAACATCAAAAAGAAAAATTCAAACTTAATCATATAACAAATTCTTTCCATGCCTTATTGTTTGTTTGCACCTAGTTGTATGCAGTATAATAGTTTTGATTTGAATTTTTGCCTACTAATAGGTCTCTGTGATCAAATTGAAAAAGGCATCATCCATGTCAGATGAGTTCTCAAAGGTATGCTGATTTTGTTGGAGGTTACTTTTGCATTTTTCCAATTCATGCTACTTATTTAATAGTTGCTAAATAGAAAACATTTTGAGAATTGTGGTAAAAAGCAACAAAAATAAAATGAAAGAGTAATTAATAATGACAATATTTTCCTCAAAGATATTCAGGCAATTTAATATGTTATTCCCAAATCAAGCTAATTTGCAACATCATTTTTTAAACAATGAATTGGCCAAATATTAATATTTAATATCTTTATTTAATTCTTGGATTTAATGACAACTACCTTTTATTAAATCTGTTAAATGAAGGAGATATTAACTTAGATGGCTATTAGAGAATAACCATATACATCTTATAATTATTTACACCTTATTCTATATATATATATATATATATATATATATATACACAAAACACACATACGACAATTCTAATATATCAACTAATGAATATGTGCTTTCTCCAAAGAAGTTGTTTGAAAGTCTTAAAATATCTTTGTAATTCTCTTTTCTTACTTTTTTTCATGTGCATGTACATATATATACATTTGTATATCTCTGATGGGGTTGGGTGAGAGGCATTTTAGGAATCATATTATGCAGAATGGTATTTGCCTTCTGCAAACAATCGTATCAAGGGTGGGTATTTAAATTTTTTTTTTATTATGGGGTCTTCATACCCACATTATTTTGCAACCAGTGTAGATATTCATCTCTATATGTCCTTATTTAGTGTAATGCAGCTATATTACCTATGCATTTAATCTTGAGTAAATTGAAATAAATTCAGCATTACAATTTTATTTCCTATCTACACACACACACACACACTATATATATATATATATATATATATATATATATATATATATATATATATATGATAAAAAGGCTTAAACACTAATATTCCATGGTCATAATTTATTCCATTGGAATCGTAACTACGATCCAATTCATCAGACCTACAAATTCGAAAAGAAAACAGAAAAAACAACTCCAGAAATAAAAAATAAAATTTAGTGATAGTGTATGTATGAGAGTGTGGGACGAATGTTAGAGTAAATGAAAGCTATAGGGAGGAGTAACAGATGAGAGAAGAACAGGAAGGTCTAAAGGTGAAGTGGGGATTAAAATTTAACAGAGAAAAGTTTTAAAGAGGGAAGTCAAAGACGGTTTAAGTGAGAGAAATATGAATATTCTCGGATGTCAAATACATTAAAGATATACCGGAAAAGATACATTTTGTGGTGACATACACACACACTAGACGATATAATCTTAAAGATCAGAAGATGAGAGAGGGAGAGGAAAAGAAAAGAAAAAGGGGTGGGGGGAGAGTGATGGGGCGGGGGGGAACTAAAACTGAAGGGCCGTTGTGTAATCAAGAAAATTTGACAAAATTAATATCGACTACAGGTTACAAATCAAATATAAACATAAAAAACAAATATAACAATTATCTAATCTAGCAAGGACCTATATTTCTATGTTCAAAAACACATACACAACAACATATTTATATATACACATACATACATATAGCGTGTACACACATACTCATACATAGATATATATATATATATATATATATATATATATACATACATACACACATACACATACATCCATACACATCCTCTCCTACCTATATATACATTTACACATATTCATACGGACATACACATATGTGCACATAAACATATATACCTAAAACCTAACATCTCCATACAATTACATACACTTATCTAAACAAATAAACAATGTATCCCTTTATCTATCATAACTATACATACATACATACATACATATACAGATATATATGTATACACACACATATAAACACATCTACATACATATACGTATATATATATATATATATATATATATATATATATATATATATATATATATATATATATAACACATCTACATACATATATATATATATATATATATATATATATATACACACACACATACATATAAACACATCTACATACATATACGTATATATATATATATATACACACACATACATGTGTATATATATATATATATATATATATACACACACACACATATATATATATATGGATTAAAATTATGGATCAATACTAAAGATGTCTTCAATTGGTTTACCAATATTGATAATAAACCGAATTGCACCCTATTACAGTTCAATATCGTGGATTACTACCCGTCAATTTTGAAGGATCTATTTACGACTGCCCTGGACTTTGCTGCTGTGTATTCTAACCTGACAAAGGAAGAAATAGATATAATCCTCAGCGCAAAAAAATATGTCCCCATTTATAATGGGGACCAATGGATAAAAAACAATAATGACCTGTTTGACATCACTATGGGATCTTTAGACTCTGCAGAGTCTTCTGACCTTGTTGGTCTTTTAATACTGTACAACTTGACCGCACACCGTGAAATAGATATTAAGGACATCGGACTGTATAGAGATGACAGGCTCATGGTAGTGAGGAGTTCTACTAGTTTTAAAATATAGAAAATTAGAAAAATTATATTTAGTGAATTTAAAAATCTAAACTTAAAGATAACAGTCTGTACTAAATTGAAATGGGTAAACTTCCTCGACGTAACTCTAGATTTAACAAACAACACATACCAACCTTATAGAAAGCCAAATACTAACCCCTTATATATATATACCCGAAGTCAAACCACCCTCCATCCATAATTAAACATATACCCTCATCAATAGAAAATAGAATCAGCATTAACTCCGCTAACAAAGAAATATTCCAACACAGTAGCTTTTATAACGCTGCCCTAAAAAATAGTGGATACAATAATGCAAACATTAATTATAGAAACAATTGCACCAACCAGAAGAAAAAAAACAGGAAAAGAAAAATCATTTGGTATACCCCTCCGTTCAACCAAATGGTCAGTATTAAACTAGGACAGAAATTCCTAGCTTTTCATTGAAAAACACTTCCCTACCAATAGTAGGCTTAGTAATAATAAGAACACCCTAAAATTGAGCTACAACTGCACTGAAAATCTAGAAAGTATAATAAAAAAACACAATAATAAAATCCTGAACAAACCCCCATGCCTGAATAGTATTAATAAAAACCCTGCACTTAAATTAGACAAAAACAGTGAAAAATTCTGCGATTGTAGAAACCCAGAAGACTGCCCATTGGAAAATAAATGCTGCATCAAATCTGTGGTATACCAATGTACTATCTCATCCACTGAGAGTCCTAATACTAATATGATATACATTGGGTCTATGAAGAATGAATTTAAAGCCAGATGGAGGCAGCATAAGTGCTCTTTCAACAATATAAATAAAAGAAATCAGACTTCTCTATCTAAATATTTTTGGCATCTGAAGGAAATGAATAAAACACCAAAAGTAAAATGGAAAATTATAAACAAAACTAGAACTTGTAAAACTTGGTATGACCTATGCCCTTTATGCCTACATGAGAAACTACACATTATTAAGTTCCTAAATAATAAAAAATCTATTAAACAATAGACATGAGTTAATGGTTTTTTGCCGACATCATCAAATCTTTGCATTGAATAATTAGCATATAATTTTTTTAAAATCCATAGTCCTAATAAATAGCTTAAATACCCTACAAAAAAGATAACCCTTTATGAAGTTGTCAAAAAACAAATATTACGGCAGTTTTTTTTTTTTTTTTATATATATACAAAACCCTTTCAGAAATAATAAAATAAATAAATCTCCATAGACATGTAAACCAGACTAGACGAAATCATCTTCCGTTTTAAATTTAGACACCCCAACCTTATCCTGACTTGACACCTATGAATGTAACTCTATACTGATACACATTATTAACACTCTGCACCGCTCTTTATATGAACAATCACACTGGCCGTTACCATTGAAATTTTGATTTCAATAATGAATCTGCTATTAAAAGACGTAAATTTCAGAAATAAGTTATTCCAAAAAAAAATTTTGCTTGAAGATGGAACAGAGCTTACTTTAATTCAATTTAATTCAAATAATCATATTGAAGTTTTTGGCTCTTGTTTTGAAACATGAGAACTCTTATGTAGCGTGTTGGAATCATATTTTTAAATAAATAATTATATATATATATATATATATATATATATATATATATATATATATGGACTTAAAGAATGCAGTTTTGATTTAAAAGAAAAAATGATTAATGTAAAATGTATTGAAAGTGAAGTGCACTAATATCTGAACATGGTAAATTTATATCCAAAATCATACCACATATCTCCTCTCCTCTCAAAACTATTGCTGATACAATGAAGGATAATTATAAACAATAGTGATAAAAAAATTTTTTTAAAATAATCATAAACTGAATGAGATTGGCTAAGTAAAATATCTTGATAAAGTGTCTGTCAAAACTTAAATTTAAAGCTGAGCATTTCTGTACCTTCAACATTATGATGTAAGCCATAACCAGCATTTGTCGTATTTTCTACTCACAACCATTTTACATATAAGACTGATTCAGTCAATAAAATTATTAGTCTGAAGGAAGTCTTTCTCAGAATGAAACATTTAACTTTTTAAAATTTTTCTCATTTTGTCATTTACTTATAAAAATGTTTATCAGACAAATAGTTAATACCATGCATTTTGTGTGTGTGTGTGTGTATATATATATATATATATAGTTTTAAGGTATGCTAAATCTATGGGTAGCTCAATATCAAAGATAGTGCATATGAATATAAAAGTGGACACTGAGTTCAGCACCAAACGCTGACATTCTGCTTCATGCTTGAACCCAATCTTCAGGCTTGGTGTTGACCTGTGTCTGCTACTTATATATATATATATATATATATATAAGTGTATGTGTGATCGTTTAAAATTTGTTGCATTTGTGAGTGAAGACTGCTCAATATTGGGGATAGAGCATTTGTAGATATTAACAGTGTGGACATAAAAATCAATACTGCATGATGACTGACAGTTCCATACTTTGAAGAATTATCTAACATATATATATATATATATATATATATATATATATATATATATTGATTTGGAACGTGCTCTCAATGACAGGATCCTAGGATGGGGCTGGGTGGATTTGCCGGACTGTCATCGCTATGACCTTGAGTTAGAAGAAACGGTTTGACACGCTTTCTACCATTCTCCTCGTGTGCGCTTTTCTGGGACTATGACGGTTTGTATCACTCCCGATATTCTCGTGCTCATCCATCTTGCATACATGTGCGATAATGTGTCACCCCCGTATTCTGGGGAGAAACGAATGGTGTTTCTGACTCTGCTAGCCGTGGATTGAATGGTGATTTGGACGTCGAGGATGGAGAGAATCTTGTGATACGAACACAATTCTCATCAGGCTCTGGTCGGATTCTTTCAGCATCAGCTGAAGGTGAAGATCAGAACTGATAGAAAGCGTTTGATATCGACAGATTTCTGTGAAAGTTGGGTGAAAGTAGCGATCTTAGTTTGTGTGAAAGGAGCTAACATTGAGTTCCTTTTTTTAAATCCTCTTGGTCACAACGGGATGGTCTCCTGTGATCCCTCCCCTTGGTTAAGCTAGACACTATTTGTTTTCCTAGTTAATGTGAATAAGTGTTGCTCCTGGCCTTTTCCTGGCACTCTCTTCTGTTATGATCCATGTCGAGATTCCCATCCTCCCCAGTTTGTTTTTGGACCCCTTTTTTTCATCTCGTCTGGGTCTGATTTTTCCCATTTTGTCATTTATTTGTATCCTTCCCGCTACATTAGTGAGTGTGCTGCTTGATCCTGTCTATCGGCAGAATACAGTGACCACTCTGAATATTTTGAGGGGTCTTGTTTTAGTTTGTTTTGCTTCAATTTTGTTTTTAGTTTTCGGAGTTCATTCCCTCTCATACATTTCATGTTTCATGAAATTTTTGTATTTAAACATTTGCAGATTTTTATATCATGGAGTGTTTTTGTAGGTTCCCGCTGTGAATATGTGGTATTGTGGTTTATGTAGGATTGAATGGTGATAGATGAGTTCTTTTGGTAAATGGATAAATTGTATCAGGTGAATGGGTCGTGATTGTGATTAACTAGGACTAGGATAGTTAGTGAAGACCAGCCTTTCTCCACTTCCCCTTCGGCCATGTGCCAAAATTATTGTATTTTGTACAGTAATAAATAATTTGCAATGTCGACATGTGTAGCACGACACTTTCAAAAGAGACAGTTTGACTCGTCCAGAGTCAGATTGAAGTTGCTGTTTGAGTCGGTATGATATAAAACCTGAAATCGGCGATGAGGACATTGCATCACTAAAGACCACTCTTGATCCATCTAAAATGTATTATGCAACTAAGTAAGCGTAGCATAGAAATAAATACAATATGGGAGCCACTAAGAAAGAAAGAAAGAGAAATGACAGCAGGTCTTTAACAGCTGTAACAAAAGAAAAGCTTCAGTGAGTGCTGTCAAGTATGACAAACAGCAGCAGGTTAAGTTTAAGGCTCCAAGTTTTCCATACAGAACAAGACAATAGCCTAGTGGATTAAAGCATTGATTCATGAATTTGATGACATAGTAATTATAAGTTCAATCCCTAGGCCAGGCAGTGTACGCGGACTCAGTGGAAACAGAACAATCAGTAACTGAACAGTACTAAAATAAGAACTAGATATGAGACCATCTACTCCTGTAGATTAAATAAACGGTTTAGTTTGAAATTCACTGTAGTTTACCTGGATTGAGATACACGTAATGAAGGCCAGAGGCCAAAGCGTGATAACCGAACATGTAAGCAATGAGGAAGTTTTAAAGAAAATGAAAACAGAAAGTACACTTATACTTAACATCAGGAAGAGATAATTGAAATTTCTAGGGTACATAATTAGGCAAAAGGGATTGGAAAATTTGATATTCACAGGAAAAACTGAATTCAAGAGGGACAGAGAAAAACAATGCAAAACTTAGGTGGTGAGCTTGAGTATGTGAATGGTGGAGCAAGGTTTAGGAGATATAAAAAAAAAGGACAAAATTCATTAAGAGCTACAAAAGACAGGAAATTGTGGAGAACCATGATTACCAGTGTCATGAAGGGATACAGCATATAGAAGAAAAAGAATAACTGATATTTCTGAGATGTAGTATTATAACTATTTTCATTGTTTGGATGATCGTCCTCATTGCCATATTCATGACATTTTAACATAGACATGAATACAATATGGGAACCAGTAATACAGAGAACTAGAGAAAAACAGCAATAACAAAAAATGTTTATTCAGACATTAGGTTTATAAGTCCCAAAAATTCACTTGGCCCACTAGGTAAAAGGGTTGGTTGAGTGATCCTAAATTGATTTGACCCAAATAGTTATGAGTTCAATACCTGGCCACAGCAGGAGGTACAAAAACTTAGGGAGTTCAGTTACCAAGCAAAATTGACTAGAATTGGGAAAATTACCCCTGTGGACTAAATAAATGGTTTAGTTCAAAATTGCAACTAACCTAACCTAAATAAGAAGGAGCATACAATGGTCAAAATGTGAATATAGCAATAAGGTTGAGGACAATAGTTGAAAAATGTATGTAAATAGTTGCAATACTTTATTTAACAAAATGACTAATTTGTATTATATAAAATTAATAAAATTTTGTCTTAATCACTAAATATCTAACTCCAGTAACATGTGTCCACACTTAAAGAGTATGTAAGGGATTTCTTAAAAAGCCAAACAACTTCTATCCAGCGTCAAGAAGAATTGTGCATGATTTTGTTTCCACCACAAGGAGAATAAGGTAATAAAAAGAAACACTAAACAGGTATGGAAAAAGAAAAAGAATTTGTATTGCTTTACTTTTAGTGAATGAGAGTGTATGTTTGTGTGTGTGTATACATACATATATATATATATATATATATATATATATATATATATGAAAGAGTGAGAGAAATATGGGTTACCAAATATGTCGAATGGCCTTGGTAGTATCTGGCTCTCAGAACAAATATTTGCCCAAACATTTATTAAAAAAAAAAAAAGTAGAGATAATTCAGAACAATGAAAATTAAGTTTTTATTTTCTAAAAAGGCAAATATGCCTTCTGGCACTGAAATGGAAAACTATCGAGGGTCACATGACTGGTTAAGCCTGGTGCTTAGTAATTGGGGAAGAGGAAGGGAAGTTATCTCACCTCAGGAAGCATTTTAGGAAAGAAAATAAATATTTCTGTTTGTCAGAATAAATCAACTTTATCTCTAGATCATTTTAACAGAATACTTGACTTTTGTAACAAACACGATAAATATTAATTTAACAGATATCGCCATTAATTTTTGATATCTATAGTTTAAAATGAATTTTTATAAATGAAAAAGCTTTCTTGAAGCTTTCATTAAAATGATTTTAGCTTTAATTGAAAGATAAAGGATAAAATTTACTATTTCCAGTAAGCAAAATACTCTGTAGGGTATTTCAAACAGAAATTATATTGATTAAAGTCAACAATTTTTTTTTTTTTTTTTTTTTTTTGCTAAAAATAGCTGATTAGCACCCTTTTTAGTTATTTGTTATTGCAATGTAATTTTCTTTATTAAAAAAATCTTCCAAAAATAAAATATACTTTTCTGAAATTTTATTTGAGGAATAACTGATTTAAAGTATAATTAATCTGGTTTGAAACAAATATTTACTTTAAGTTAAAAATGACAGAGAAATAACTTTTTAAAACAGTAGCTAGCTGTGATTGCATGCTTGTTATTGCTCGTAAATCACTTAACAAGTGCTACTTAGTTTTATTGTTCTATGGAGACTTTATCTATTATTTTCAGCCAACAAAATTCCTGAACAATTTTAATTTAACCCTTCTGCCTGAGCTCTTGAGTCAAAATTCGCAAATAATTGGTATGCAATGTTTCACGGAAGACATATAGATACAAGTTCAACCGGTGGCTAGGCATTACGTCATTTTTCTCTACCACCGGTAAAGCAGTTGAGGTGGCCTTTACCACATTTCTTTAATTTTTGTTTAGGAACCCAAACTGATGTTAAAAAAAAAAAAGGGGACAAGGTATCAATATATATAAATTGTATTCAACAACACATACAATAAAGAATTTATACGAAAAAGCATGCAATGAGTAAGATGAGAGTTGTCTCTCTTTGACTATCAAAGTTCTCTGAAAGAAAATGAAAGAGTTATTAACTTGTTATAAATGTTTTTTTTAAACGGTTCTGCCATGCAAGAGGAAATTTATGTAAGTGTGATAGAATATGCAGCTTGAGAGTTGAGTGAGAAGACGGGTGCATATCTTCAACTGACGTGGATTTCTGTGGCAGCTGAAGTCTCACTGCGGGTCTCCTCTTTTCATATGCTTATATAGGTGGTCATTGAATCAGGAGTGCTGCATGGGAAAAATCATTCTCCACATGCAGAGAATCTGATTGGTCACTACTGACCAATCAGTGCATGAGTTTTGGGAAGACTTCTGGGAGCCGATTCTCCCAAAAGTGCACAAAATTTACTATATGAAAATATAGCGATTTTAAAATTGTTGCTTCAGATAGCAGCGTTGCTTCCTGTCCAATGAATGAATGCTGTTGAAGATTTGAATATGTAAGGGTGTATGTGTGTGTGTGGTGATGATCACAATATGGTGGTCAGAGCTCAGTAATTTAAGAAAATGATGGATGTACGCTTTTTTATATAATTTTTAAGTACCCAGTAAACTTAAAAATGTTGGACATATTCTCCATAATCTAATTTTAGGAATTTGGGCTTTAAATTTACTAATATTCATCAATCTTATTTTCTGATAATGTTGTGTGTACTTTCAAAAATGGGCACATTTTATTTTTACACTACAAAAAAAAAAAAATTATTTTAAAAATCTTAGTGTATGACGATTTGTATTAAGCTTTTCAATTAGTAAAAATAATATAGTCTTCACTTGAGTTTTGTTTTAAGAATTTGTAAAAGATTTTTAAAACTTTATTATAATTTAAAATAAAAACAATTTTTTTAAAAAGTCATTATTCATCGAAAGAAATCTTTTCTTCAGACTATATTATTTATAAAAGCAATTAGAAGCTTACCTAATTAAATAATTAGATAGTTTTTATATTAATATTCAGTGCAGATTTTCGGGGGAAAAAAAAAAGATGATTTAAATTTTTCCAAGGAGTCCTGCTAAAGGAAAGTTTGAGCTCAGAATTTAATTTCTAGAAATTTAGTAAGTGGGGTGGTTAGCTTGTAAAGAAAACAAAAAATACCAAGATTTTCTAAAAATAAGAATTTCAAAAATAAATTCATTCATTTGTGAATAAGTCCTGAAAGTTTCATTAAAATCCAATTGTGTGATTTTCCACAACAAACCAGCCTTACCTCTTTTTAGGAAATGCACTCTTCCTATCTGGTAAGTAACATCCTACTTTCATGCAAATATTAGGTTATCATTGCTGGCCAGACGTTAAAGACATATTGGTGCAAAAATAATGTCGTTTTCTCACATATGTGAGAAAACGACATTATTTTTGCACCAACCTAATATAACAAGTATTCATTGGTCAATCACCTCCAATCTAACTTGCTGATTGGTCAGTTCCGACCAATCTATTTTCCCGCTCATATGCTGGGAGCCTCACGACCATTATATAAACTCAACACGTGTAAAACTCCCTCAAGTAGTTTTTTTCCGTCTCACAGTCTTTGTGAAGGGCAAGGTTTCGTCCGGGGAGGTAGACAGGCCCTGAACCGTCTAGGCGGGTTCAAGGACTATATTTTTGGCCGGGACTACGGGCTCGGAGAAACCCACATTAAACTCGACCATGTGCCACATTCAATCCTCGTGGGGGATCGATAAATTCTGAGTAGTTTTTCTTTTCATTCATCTCTCTCGCGTGTCTCATTCCTTGCTACCAAGTGCCAAGATGTAACCTTCAAGAACTCCCGTCTTAGTAATTTGCTGGCCAGACGTTAAAGACAATTACCAACATTCACGAACTCTGAAATGACTTCTGAACTTTTACCAACTTACAACTCACAATTCCAAACTCTATTCTTCTAAATTACAGTTTAATATTACTTAATATGAACTGTGGTACAACTAATACCTAATCAAAGGGACACGACTCTGTCCTACCTTTTTAGTTAGCATGCATGTACACATCAAACTCAAACATTAAAATTAAACTGTTATGTTTTGAAATCATTCCGTTCAGTTTTGTATTTTATTCTATGTACTATTTACGTCAAATATAAATTGCATTGCGTCCACGCTTTGTCCTTAATCTCCTCTTTCCTAGCCAAAGTTAAATATTGGTAAACACAATCACTAAAATAATGATGACCGCGACGTTTGTCGTTCGACGTTCACAACACTGGGAATACAAGCCATTACATATTTATCCCGTCAGAAATAAACAATGGTAACCCCTCAACAACACGACAATTATTTGATTTTTGTAAGAATTTAGAAATGAATACGTTGGTTACTTTACCAGAAAAAAGAATTTCCATAGTCGGCTTTTTGTTACAGTTCGTTTTACACCGTTGATGCATAAAAAAAAAAATGATTTTCAAACCAAAATTTCGAACGTGTTAGAAAGGATTAAAAATACTTTGGTCTCTTTTTCCTCATAATAACAAACATTTTTGACAAAACTTTGTTTTCATTAAGTTTGGGGTGTTTTTTTTCATCATGCTATATACTGTTTTTTTAACGGGGGGGGAAATGTGGCGGTACAACCACTCCTTTCATTATGACATTTTTTTTTTAGTCTGTAATATTCTTTAACTTTAAAAAATGGGCCCAATTATTTATTGAGGGTGGGAGAAATGTATGTAACTAAATTCACTATTCACCGTTTTATCAATCACATTGTTGTTTCCATCCCCTTTTTAAAAAGTAAGTTAACACTTTTAACAGTTAACACTTTTTTTTCCATTACGTATTTTGAAAACGTCAGTAATGACATTGTAAAAAAAAAAAAAAAAAATGTGATCATAAATGCCATATAATCGTCCCTAACTAACAGTTTTTAGCGGTTGTTTTTTGTTGATTGCCGTTAATTTTTATTTTCAGTATTGTGTTCAATCTGCATGATTCGTTCGAATTTCGGAAAAAATGGCGGGGGTGGGGAGCTTAAAAGTAAAATTTTGTTTTATTAAATTTATTTTTCTCTCAATAAAAATACCTAAAATAAATTAAAGTATTTGTTCCTTGACAAGAACGAAGGAATTGCTAGTTTTAAGAGTCCGCCTTAAATAAATCGTGAAAGAAAGAAAACTCGACGAGCCCGAGACTAAAAAAAAAAAATGCTGTAAAAAGCAACTTTTACTATCCAAATATAAAAAAAAACAAAAGGGCGGGATCAAGCTAAACACTAAGTATTTAGCTTGATCCCGCCCTTTTGTTTTTTTTTATATTTGGATAGTAAAAAAAATTGCTTTTTACATTTTTTTTTTTTTAGTCTCGGGCTCGTCGAGTTTTAATAAAGCTTTCACGATTTATTTATTTAAGGCGGACTAAAACTAGCAATTTCTTCCTTCTTGTCAAGGAACAAACAAATACTTTAATTTATTTTAGGTATTTTTTAGTGAGAGAAAAATAAAAAGTTCACTGTTAAGAAAAGAAAAAGAAGACTAGTTTGAAAACCATTTTGGACGTTTGCCATAAAGAAATAAAAATAAAAAGGTAAGAAAAAATAAGAGACCAAAATGAAGTCATCCCTAAAAAAAGAAAATAGGGGAGGAAAAAAGCTAAAGGAATTGTCAAATGAGTCACACCTGTGAACTAAGCAAGAGACAATTCTGAAATGAATTCCTTTGTCGGTAACAAAAAAAAAAAAAAAAAAAAAAAAGTCATAAACGACCAGGCGATGGAAATTAATTTTGTTTTTGTCCATTCTCTACACACAATATTGGACACCTTAAAAATCCCAGAAACTCGAAAGGATTATTAATGACTAATGAGATACATAAACATTTTTACAATTTGTCTATATATGAAGGACTTGACGTTCAACATGATAACTTTCTGATATGAACTCTTTGAACATTATATTTTAATTTTATTTTTTTTAAGGGATCATTTTTTGGTAAAATAATTGCTTTTTAAGCTCCGCGCTAAATTAAATATCTATTAAAAATTTCCCAAATTGTTATATTTCCGTGTAAGTAAATTGACATGCTGAACTCAAAAATAACAATTAAATTTTGATAAAATCTACTCTTCTGGAGTTATCGACAATAAAATTTCGGACTCGGTCGTGTTCAACCGTCGGCCATTACTGGTCTTGTTTTTAACTACATTCACTGCGGAACATTTTGCTCGCGGAAGTTTAACTGCCTTTTTACTGCACTTTAACTGTTCTTACTCGTTTAAATTACTGCGCAGTTGTGTCAGAAAGCAATGACAACTGTTGTAAAGCTTTTATTTAATTATCTACAAAATAAAATTACAATAAAGAATGCTAGAAACGAAATAATAATTAATGCGGAATTTGCGCATTAATTATTTCATTTCTAGCATTTTTTATTTTGTAAATATTCATGCTCTTTATATAAAGTTTGCTCATCAATTATTGTTTTATTTGTAATTTAAAATAAAAGGTTTACAACAGTTGTCATTGCTTTTCCACACAGAAAAAGGGGTTTACTATAAAGAAAACAACACTTGTCATTGCTTTCTGACACAACTTAAGTGCGTAGTAATTTAAACAAGTAAGAGCAGTAAAAAGGCTGTTGTTAATTAAGCTTCCGCATGCAAAATGTTCCGCAGTGAATGTAGTTAAACAAGACCAGTAATGGCCGACGGCTGAACACAACTGAGTCTGAACTTTGATTGTCAATAACTCCAGAACAGTAGATTTTATCAAAATTTAATTGTTATTTTCGAGTCCAGCATGTCAATTATAATGGATTTGGGAAATTTTAAATATTTAGCACGGGACTTAAAAAGTAAATTTACACATTTTTTTATTTGGAGTTATTAATTTGGAAATTCTTGCAAAGATCAAATAATTGTTTGATTTTAATAAAACTTTCAGAACTTATTCAAAAATGAATTCAATTATTTTTTTTTACATATGTTACCCACCTTCTTACTTAATTTCATCCCTTTTCAGTCTTCATAATTAGCTAAAAAAAAAAGCAACATGTGTCAAGTGAAAGAAAACAAATCAGATTATTTGTCAAATTGTGACATGAATAAATGAACTTAGTAAATTTGTTATAAATGAATGAAGTTTGATTCCCCGTGCAAGTTACAGCAGTAGATAGAGGATTTATAAATTTCCCATGTTTGAATAGACCTGCTGCTGTCACCTTTTTTTCAACATTTAAAAGAGGGAAATTTCAAAAGATACTGCTGAAACTGATTATTACTACTTGAGTGAATTTGTAAAAGAATTTAATTACAATATTAGGTTGGGAATATAATACATTGTATATGAAACAAATCCATTTGATTTACTTTCCAGTAGAAGGTCTAAGAATGCCATTCTCATCAGTTTAAGAACAGAAATAACACATTGTTTATTTGATAATGAGTTTCTCTGTGTCAAGATTATTGGATATCTTTATTAATCAAAGAATTTGAAAGGAAAATGCCTGGGGTTGTCAAATTACAATTATTCTTCAAAATATTTCAGAAGTAGATTAAAATAGAATGAGTTGTACAAGTATTAATGATTTGTTTTCTTTTACTTATATATTGACAATGTTAGTTTGTCCTGATAAAAATGGATTTCAAATTTACTCCATATTAATAATTATTCACTTATGTAGCCTGTGATATTTATGGGTGAAATTTATGAAACAAGTGAAAAAGCCTATCATGTGACATACAACATTATAAATACTTAGCGACATTTTCAACTCTTCCTCTTTTAATGTCTTCTCAGACTTGAGCAATGTAAGCTCTGTGGAGAAATTGCATTATTTCCCTTTGGGTAAGACACTATGGAACATCATGATACACACACACACGTACATACATATGCACATACATCTATTCACTCCTTCAACTACAAGGACACAGAAACTTATCAACTTCTGACAGATTTTCATTAGCAAACCGCATGCCGTCTGGGAGAATACAACTATCAACTCTTATCAATTTTTACCAGTGAGAAATTTTATGTCACATCTTCTGGGGCTAAAAGTTTCTTATCAACATAATCTCAGCTTCCCAGAGCACACTCACTCAATTCATCTCAACTGATGTCATTTTTCTACAGTGACTGTAGATACTTCAATGAGATCACTAAAATAAAAAAAGGATAGCATGATGAAAAAGATGGCAAACTTGACGAAAACAAAATTTTATTGTCAAAATGTTTGTTACTATTAAGAAGAAAGAAGAAAGTATTTTTTTAATTATTTTAAAAAATTTTTCCTTCTTTTTAGAACATTCTAACTTGATTAAAAAGGCTTTGGTTCTCTTTGTATCAGTGGAACTACTAAATAACTAAATTTTAGTGTTTTTTTTTTTGTTTGTGTTTTTTGTATGACAGACTGTACAATTTAGTGACTATATTAGTTAAAAGCACAAGGCTTTGAGGAAAGCAAATCATTTTTTTTTTAATTGAACCCTCCTCTACCTGAAAATCAGCTCTGAATTGTAACTTACAAAACTCTATAAAACAAAGCTATTATTTAATTTCAAATGCTTTTAGTTGATTTTTTGAATATGGATAATATGTCTTAAAACAAAAAACTTTTTCAATGAAAAATGAATTTCTAAAACAATTATTTGTTATTTCTTAAATTATTTTATTATTTTTACATTAAAATTGTTAAATATTCTAAAATTAGTAAAAATGGTGTACAGTTTAGTCAATGGTGTGTCGATATATATCTGTACAGATTATAAATTGTAAAGCTTATTACAATCAATGGACCACCAATGTATTAAAAATCCAATTTTGCATGGCGTTTGTGTCCATAAAACAACTGTAATTCAAATGTACAGAAGACCATACATGAAAACAATAAAACGTCACATTATTTGATTTACTATAAACATAGTTGCTATTTGTTATGGCCATTATTTTTGCGAATTATTTGTGCAAAACATGCATGGAGAAGTTAATTTGATTTTTCAATTTCAACTGAGAATGGTACCTACAACTATTAGGTACCTATCTTATGAAATTTATATGATCTTATTTTTATATTATCTCAGTTATGACATTTTCCCATAAATGAAATATCAAAATTAATAATAAAATGAATGAAAATACAAATAACACAGTAAAATGTAATAAATGTACATAAAATTATCGTATTTTATGTACACTTCTGATAAAATTTCATAAGAAAGGTACCTATAAAAATTAGATACCTTTCTTATGAAATTTTATCTCACTCTCAACAGTATTATTTTATTTTTTTATAATATATTTTTCATAAAGCATCGTAAACATAAAGATGAAAGCTAAGTACAAAAAAAATTAGAGCATTGAAATTTTTCCTTAAAAATAATGAGGTAAATAATTGGTTTACTTGAATCTAAATAATTGTGTCACTTCTGTCTTTCCATATGATAACTTTCCTTCACGTAAGTTGTCAATGTGTGATGAAATCATCACTCATCACTTGTCAATCAACACCATTGTTAAGACATGCTTTGTCTTATTTTTAAACTACATTTTTTTGGTACAGAAAGCAAGTGTTTGTTTCAAAATATTTTAAATAATTTCTAATTTTCTTAAAATAAATTTTGAAAAAATTATAATTGATTTTTAAAAGAATTTTAAATGGAGATTTTTATTTTTGTTTACAAAATGGAAAAAATGGTTGACATGATCGATTTTCTGTCAATTTTGCTGACTAAAAAAAAAAGGATTTTTAACGAAAATTTTGGATGTGCTAGGAATGATAAAAAAATGTAAAAAAATATCCCAAAAATACTTTCATCTTTCCTCTTGATAATAACATAAACATTTAGACAGTAAAAAATTATTTTCAAGTTTATGGCCTACTTCCATCATGCTATGCTCTTTTTTAGCAAATTTTTTCAAGGTACCTAGGTGAATGAATTTAAGCAGCAAGATACTTCAATAGATTTATGCTAATTTCCTCTCACTTAACAAGTTTCTTTGAAAGCTTTAAGCAAAACAATTCAACTAGCAGTTAAAGGTAAATAACTCCTGCTATATTTAAACATTGAACTTTCAACTACAGAAATACATTGTGAGTAAAAAACTGTTTAATTCTCTTACAAGTAACAATACATCTTACTAAAGTTCTCCAAATTCATACACTTTTTAGTACACATCACAGTTTATTAACAGGAACATTTTCCTCATTCAGAATTTCCAACACAAGTAAATTTCAGCATTTCAAGCACAACTGAATTCCCGTTTTGTACAATTGTTATGGGAATATAAATTCCATTTACTTATGCATCTTTTCTTGTTGAATGTTTCTTCTTTATGGTTTCATATTTTGTGGTATTTTGCATTAATATAAATACATCAGGTCCTAGTGACTTCTACAATAGCATTTCCAGTCAGTATCTGATTTCGTTTGAGATTGATAAATTTGCAACTTAGTCTGTTCAACTTGCAATTTCTCATGTATTTCTGGACCAATCTTAAGAATATTTATATTGCTGGAAAGAAAATAAAATAATCTTTCTAAATATGTAATTTGTATGTGCTTTTATTCATTGAATTATTTTTCTTACAGCGAGTTAAAACAGTATTTTGCTTTGAACAGCCAAAAATGCGAAATATGATTTTTTTTCAAGATTAATAAATTTTACACATTACTTTATTTTGCAAAATCAAAGTGACCAATCTTTATCAATATTCTTGAAATTGTACACTCATTTAGAAGACACCTTCAGCTACAACCAGGAAGATGTTCATGTCTTCTCTGACCCGTGGAAGCAAATTCCTTCAAATTATAAAGAAAACAAAAAAAAAAAAAAAAATATACCAACTGATAGTAATAAATCTGTGGTAAAAAGGGAACTTTCAAATTATTGAAACTACTGTTTGACACTGGCAGACACTTGTTTTCAAGGGATTAATTATTTTATTTAAAGGCAAAGAATTTATATTCAGAAATGCTAATAATAATTTGCTTTAAAAGACCAAAAAATGAAACCCTTCATAAACTTTAAAATAATTAAAAAAATACAGCAATTCTTTTTTCTGATAGCCAGTCAACTGTTATTGGGGTTTTGCATATAAATTTCTTCTAAAGAAAGAAAATCAATGAATTATTTTTTTTTCCCCTAAAATTTAGGGATTAAAAACATTTATTTAGGGCATGAATAAATGTTTTTTACCTAATGAATACACTTAAAATTCAATATTAAAAATAATTCAAAGCTTTTAATTTCATTTTTAGAATGTGTATATTTCCAAATCTGTGAATACCACCTATTCTTTTTTAAAATTTTTAGATACACATTTTAAAAATGAAATTAATTTTAATATAATCTTAAGTGTGTTCACTAGAAAACCATAAAGATATTTGTAAAAATAAAATTAATTTTCCTTGTTTAGAAGAATTTTATAGGCAGAACACCCACTGAATACTAGTGGCTAAAAAAAAATTTTTACTTTAGGTTTAAAAAAAATGAGTTGTAGTTTTGAAAATATATTTGCAGAAAACAAACAATTTTACACTAGAGTCTACAGATATACATATCTGGAAATATACACATTATTTTAAAAGGGAAATTAAGAACTATTTTAATTATTCTTAATATCTAATTTAGGTGCATTCCATAGATAAAAAACGAATTTATTTATAAAAAAACAAATCTTCATTCATTTTTCTTGTTTACAACTTTATTTTGTGATTGGCATACTGGCTTAAATGCTTACTAGAAAACAATTATTACCTTTCCTTACAAAAAATCTGACTTCATAAAATTTAACATTAAGATGAAACTGACAACTATTTTTTTTATTTTTACTTGCTATTTTGTTGTTAATTTTACTGCGAACAATTTTTTTTTGAAAACTGAAACAAATAGATTTCAGACATCATGTCATATTTCTTTTTTTCTTTCTTCTTCATTTCTTTTGTAAACAAATAGATTTTAAATTTATTTCCTAAAACTAGTCAATTAAATGTTTTTAACATATTTTTGTTCAACTTCTTCTCTTACAATGGTATATAAAATTTAATTTTATTAACATCTAAAAGTCCTTTTCAATAGTGTTTCTTTGGATATGGTCACTCAGTAGTGATAGCACTTACTTAACAAAACCGAATTATTTTGGTTTTGTAAAAAATTTTGATGCGGTTTCATGGTGTGAAGATGAAACTGAAAAAATCTGTTTTTTCAGTTAAGCCACCCATTTCTAGTAAGGATAGTGTTCTTTTTAATAAAAGTAGTGTCATATACACATTTATATGCCAGTGTGAATTTGGTTAAATTGGATGAACCTTGGAAAGATTGGAATGTGGGATGTAGCAACATGTCCCAGTTTGGATCACGAATGGCTGCTCATGTCAACCAAAAATGTTGACACATTTGTAGATTTGAAGTTTTCAGTTTCAGCGATTGACCAACACCTTATTGATAATAGTATTGTCTGTACATACAAAACAGGTTCAAAATTTTAAGTGTGTCAGGTTTGTCCTTTCTCTTAGAGATTTAGGATCTCTTTCATTTCTAGATTCTAATGGTCTCTGTGCAAGGGTGATTTGCTTTATTCCTTGAAGTTCAACCAGCATAACGTAAGTTAACCTACTATATATCTCTTGTATGTGTGTGTCTTTTAATTTGTTTTGTGAGATGACAAATGAAGTCTAGTTTTAAACTATTTTAACTTGTTTTTATTGATAATTGTGTTTTATCATTTGATTTTTAGATTTATCAAAGATCCTCTTTGTAAAGCAGTAAATCTCTTGAAGAAAATTTCAATTCTCCAGAGGACTGCAAAAGGAGTCTTTGCCGAGAAAGATAAAGGAAAAAAAGTTCTTAGAAGATGAAATTCTGAAGTTGGCTGAAAAATAAGGTTGTTTGTAAATATGTTGTTCAATAAAGTTAATATTCATCAAAACAAATTTTTATTTAATCAAAACAAACTTTTGGGCCAACTTTATACGTATTTTCAAATCTCATTTTATCTTCAAATTTGCTGTTTAAAAAATGTTTCATTTACTTTTTATATAAAAGAAATTATTAAAATATACATCAATGCATATAGAAAAAATGCATCATTACTTTTTTTTCCAGAAATATAGCAATGGAAAAAATTGCTCAAAATTTGAAATTACCTCGGAAGGGATTTTTTGGTTGGTTGACTAGTGTGAGTAATTTTTTCTTATTTGAAACTCCTTTTCCAATGAGAAACTTTTTTATTTTTATGGCTTTCACATAATGATCATATTTACTGGCTTCTAAGATATACATTTATATTTGTATGTTCTGATGTCTGTCTATTAGTGTTTGTTACATAGCAAAAATGGCACATCTTAGCAAGAGTTTTGTTAGGACAATTCTATTAAAATACTCCAACTTGAAGAATAAATCAATTTCCATTTCAGTTTGCAACTTAATAATAATAGTGATGCATCTTCACTCACATTCACCGCCCAATGATAATTATTCAATTTTTGTATGTTTGTGTGTTTGTTATAAAAGCTGAAAAGAAAAATCATATATCAACATTGAAAGAAAGAAAAAAGATTACTAATCTCTGCATAAAGTAATGATGCCTTCCATATGATCTTCTTTTCAAATATTGCACTCTTTTAGGACATAGGTTATCACAGCTCTCCTTTTTTATTATCTGTAAATTGCCATGACTTCTTTGGAAAGAGCAGGACTTTTCTGTTACTTTCTTCAAAGTTTTGAATATAAAGTTGTCATCATTTTAGAGTGGTTGTCATTCAAGACTAGACAGTGCAGTCTATCCAGCTATTTAAACCACAGCTGGATGGGGGGAATGAAGTCATGACTTTCACAAGAATATTAGTATGAAAGTGAACTATATAATGGTGCAATTTTCATATATTTGTGTATTTGTTACTGCAACAATGTAAAAATGGCAAATCATAGCAGATTTTTGTTAGCACAATACTAACAAATTCGCTTAACTTGAAAAATAAAGCAATTTCTGTTCTAGTTTGAAAATAATAGTGAAGCATCATTCATACTCATCCAAATAAACTCTATTATAAATCATTCAAATTCCCAAGAAAGCTAACTCTAGGTCAGTTAAATGCTGTTTTGAGTAGTTCCTCTTTACAAATAATTTTCTATATGGAAATGTACCTGTTTCTCACCATGAATAAGATTCATCAAGGGAGATAACTATATTAAATGCTATTAATAAAGTAGTTTTTCTTTAATTTGCTACTTTTAAATTGAGTTTAAAAATTTGCAAATATTACTTTGTCCAATGATTAGAAGGCTGTCTATAAAGGCTGTGGGGTTTGGATGAGTGGCAGTGAGTAGCAGTCCCTCAAATACCATTGTAAACCATGCATCCTATAGACCAGCAAATACAATATTTCATTTTCACTCATTATGATACAGTCATTAATTTATATTTTCAGAAACTATTAGTAAAAAGAAATTCATTTCTTGAACTTAATGCTGTTAAATTATGTGACCTGAAACCGAACCATCAAATTTTGGAGCTTGGATTTGGTCCTGGAGTCGGACTTGAGGCTGCCTATAAACAAATAAAAGGTAAGTTGATTATCATTGACTTCATTGTCTACATCTTCTAAACAAAACAGTTTTATCATTTTTTTTTTGTCTTGATTTCTTTGACATATCCACTGAATTTTAAATCAGTTAAGATTTACACAGTACAAATATTTACTGAAAATTAAAATGGACAAACTGTTTGTTATACATGTTTTTATATAAATATTAATACTTGTAATATCCCTATTCTATCAACAATGGTTGTCTTAATTTCTGTTCACTAACATTTACTTTTCTCTTGATTTTCAATTCATTTCTATAGTAAAATCATTATCAACATAATTACATTATACCTATAATAAACATTATGGAAAACATCAAAATTAGAAAATAAAGAAATAGCCTTCAGCAAGACTTGAACTTGCACCCTTCGGTCTTGGGAGACTGTGTGACACTATTTAGCTATGGTAATTGGCTAAGTAATTAACCATAAAAATTAAAAAGCAGCAAGGTCTTAAGGCGAGAAAGAGCTATATCGAAAGACTGATCAACATTAAAAAAAGAAGATTTTATTTTATTTACAGAGAAAGATCCTTTTCGCACGTGACAGAAAATCCGTAAGAAAAAGCGAGATATGAGATTCTGTCAAATCTCATTAATGTCACAATAAGGGAGTGATGCGCCAAGGGAAATAGAATTCAGAAAGAAAAAAAAAGACAACCGACACATATGGCCATAAAAAAATTTCGGCTTGGGACCACCACAGTACAGGCTGAGAAAAGTGATATTAGTTATCTTTCAGTGATATCATATAATTTTAATTCCTGGGTCCAATGATTGGAACCATCTGGTGTGTCTTAGAGTTCTGGCATGAGGAAGAAAATCGTATTATTATTGCTTATTCAAACTTTTGACATCAGATATAGTGTCGTCAAAAATGGGCATCTGGTGATAAGAGGATTTTAAGTCATGAGAAAAATAAAGAATTTGATTCTCAGGTAAAATATGGACCTCCCAGCTAAAAGTTGAATTAGCAGAAGAAACCAGGTGTAGGGTTTTGACAGTGATTGATGAGTCGGTAAAGAGACCTGACTAAGTGAATTTTGGGTGTCCCTGAAAGAGAGATATGATAAGAATTATTTGGCAATCTGAGATTTGTAAATGTTTTGGCTGAAGGAAAAAAAAAGAAAAAAAGGATTTTGTAAACAAAATCTTGGATAATGATTTTAAGAGGGCCAGTCTAGCCACACCCACACTGCCGAGAGATCATTGGTCAAGTGGTAGCATGGGTGATAGGCAGAGGTGAATGTATGAGAAAGATGGAGAAGTTGTTAACACCCACTGAGGGGATTGGTATGAGATACCAATGTGAGAGAGGAAGAGTCTAGGAGGATAACTCTCCTCCGACCTTCCCTCATGAATGAGGGAGAAACCCCCAAAATGGAAAGTGATTAATCTTCCAAAAATGGGAAGTAATTAATTTTCCTGGCCTAAGGACAAAGAAAATTCTTGTTGGGAATTGAGAATTATCTAGGAACCCAAACCACGTCAGGCCCCACACCAGGTTTTGGTCAGTGCCCATATAAACGAACATCCTCGGTCACTTTAGAGTCAGCAGAGTTCCAGCAGTTAATTCACAGTTGCAGTCAAACCGTTACCTCGCAGAAGCTGACCGAAAAATTCCACACCCTTCCGACTTCGACTTCCAACCAAAAGCAAGTTATATTGACGAACGACTTAAGATACCAAAACTCGCTTAAGAAATGCAAGTGTCATAGAAACGGGCTGGGAGAGAAACACACTCCTGTATGTAACAGATGGATAAAGATAATTTGTTATTTCTCAACATATTTTAACCTCTTGAGTTTGTTTTATTGCTTCTTTTACTTACACTTGTGCGATATCACCTTTACCCTGGATTCAGCTTGCACTACGGCCCCGACGCCTGATTGATTTCGTCTAAGATCAAAGTCACAATGTGGGTAGGTTAGACTAGAGATCAAAATATTAGGTTGGTGCAAAAATAATGTCGTTTTCTCACATAGTAACATATGTGAGAAAACGACATTATTTTTGCACCAACCTAATAGTTACTTCAGTAACCAGACGTTGGAAGTGAGCTGGGAACAACAAAGCTGGTATCAAACCAGGAACAACCAGGACACAGGCTGGTGGCAGTGACAAAGAGTCAACCCCAAAACACTGGTGGAAGAAACCTTACAGCTTCGTGCCGCAACTGGGAATTGACCATGGGCCGACAGCGCAGTGTCACATATTAGTGTTATGACCAGAGGATGTCACATATTGGCGCTGCAATGCATGCCACCGGTGGGTGTCACACTGTCTTTCATGGATATTGCCTTCATAACGTAATCACTGAGGTTTCTGTGCCTGAAGTGAAACACAATTGTTAATTATTTTGCCACTTGTTATTCTCTGATGATTTTACTACCAAATAATTTTAAAGGTTGCTTTTATTTAATTTCTGATTTCATTTCATGCTTTTTATTTGAGTTGTAAAAAAATCTAAAGTTTGATACTGATTAAAATAATTATGAAAATGCTTCATCTCAAGTTGTTTCAGCAACCTTTTTGTTTAGCCATAGTGTTCAAACATACAGACACAAAGAGCACAGTAAAAGAGTTTATTAGTTTATGTGGGCAATCAAAAGGGTTTATAAAATATCTATAAGTATATGTTGCTTTACCTTTTTCTTGTTTAGGTTACTTCTTGAATATTGAAGGTAAATTATGGTATTTTATTTGTCAAGTTTAGAATAACTGAAAATACCATTTATATAACACCACCAGAAAAGAAATGTATAGCTGAGAAAACACGTATCATTTTTTATATAAAATGGATTATGCTAATTTAATTTTATCATTTTCAGATGGTCCTGGAAAGTTATGGGGTCTGGATTTATCACCTTACATGCATGAAATAGCAGGAAATCATTTGAAAACTGCCATTGATTCTGGAAAAGTTGAGCTTCGCCTTGGAAGTGTCATGAAGATCCCATTTGAAGATAACACCTTTGATCGTGTCTTCCATTGTAACTGTTTTTACTTTTGGCCTGATTTTAACAAAGGTGCCCAAGAAATATATCGGGTGATGAAACCAGAGTCACTGATGGTCACTACCATTAATCAAGCCAGTGTAGAGAAAGCTGTACAGCGAGGAATCTTAAAGTATGGCAATCCTGATGTACCTCTTTACATGGAAGCTCTTATTAAAAAAGGTTTCTCTAATGTGCATTTGAAGGAGTTTGATGATCGTGGAAAAGGCTATCAAGCGATTTTTGCCTCTGTTGGTAAGAAAGAGAATGAATAATCTGTTTAAACATATTTTTATACATCAATAATCCATTTATAGAGTTGAAGTATTTTTTATATTTTTATCTTTTGGGTCAATGCTTGATTGTGTGTGTATTGAAATAAATATCTATGCCCTTAACATGAATTTTGTAACATTTCAATGTTTTTAGATATCACAGAAAATGAATATTGAAATTGTCACAAGACAAAGATTTGGCCTGTCATTAATAATACTAACATTGTATGGACTATTTCTCTTTGCTATCAGTACAAACTGCTGTCAATAAAATCTTCTTACTGCTTGTGTTAAAAAGTTTAAACATAAGTTTTTGCTGTCAGTATAACTTTGTCAAATTGTTTAAAAATTGGTTGTGGACTGGGATAGGAATTGGCTGGTTAACTTTAATGCCTCAAAAACAAAACTGCTCTCTATTACTCGCCACAGGGAACCATCCCTGCCATCCATTAGAATGTCTGACACTCAACTCCACGAGAGTACCTCTTTGCAACTGCTTGGTCTCACATTGACTGCTGACCTGAGATGGAACAAATACATTGAGTCAATAGCTTTGTCCACCACAAGGAAAGTTGGTTCCATGTGCCATGCCAGGAAATTTTTCTCATCAGAGTCGATCCTTCAAACCTACAAATCAACCATTCTCCCTTGCATGGAGTATTGTGACATATATGGTCTGGTGCTCCTTCTGTTTGTCTCAAGGTCCTTGATAAAATCTAGAGATGGATATGCAATGTAATTGGCTCTGATCTGGCATCTTGTCTGCAATCACTCTATCACAGATGTGCTGTCACAAATACTTTCATGGTAACTGCTCCGATGAGCTTCTTTCGCTGGTTCCCAGACTTCATGAATTTAAGCGTTCAACTAGGCTGGCATCTTGCTCTCACACTTTCACTGTCAAAACTATTAAATGTAGCCGTCTCTTCTACTCCAATAGCTTCATGTCTCGCACTTCTCGCCTGTGGAACTCCCTCCCCTTTTCCTTTTTCCCTGATAGCTATAATCTCCAACTATTCAAATGTAATGTCAATCAACGTCTCCAGATGCCTTGATCTATCCCCTCTCCTTCTCTTCATCCTTTCCTCTATCACTCCTCTTTACTCTCGCTCCAACTCTCTGTAACCCCTTGTGTGCTAGTGGCTTCCCATCTTGTTTGGGATGAAACGCTTCAAAAAAAAAAAAAACAAACTAGAAATGTTATTAAAAAATCTTGTACAAATTTTGTAGTGGTGTAAATTTTGAACAAAATAATGGTTGCAGCCAGGAAACTTTTTTTTAACTAACACATTTTATTTACAATGACATGATGTTTTTACTATCAAATTCTTATAATAAATGCACTGACACAATTATTTGAGCTTTTTTTGTCTTACTACAAAATATATTTTTAGTCTTTCACACGCACACACACATACATATATATATATATTAGGTTGGTGCAAAAATAATATCGTTTTTTGACGTCGTTTTTAACGTCAAAAAACGATATTATTTTTGCACCAACCTAATATATATATATATATATATATATATATATATGTATGTATTACTTTTTATTACTTTTAACGTTATCTTTAGTGGATACTCGTATTTGAGTAGATGCTCCATTTATTTATTAAACAGTATACTTATTTATTTTCGTCTACCATCCTGAATATTCAAGTAATCTTATTAAAGTAAAATATGTTAAAAGAAACTGGTAAGTCATCTCCCCTTGACTTGATGCTTATTCTAACAAAAAAATGGACTCAACATAATCCGGTGATATCCCAAGCACCATTAGTTCAGTCGATATAGCCAGATAGAATAAACAGTGATACAATTAAATCATATTTCACTCTCAAAGATGGAATAACTGTACCTGATGATTGCCTGTTATAATTGCAAAAGCAGATAGACAAAGGATTTTAAATAAAACTGTATGATATGCATCCAGGTGTTTGTAAGAAAAAGATACTAGTCTGAAGATACGAGTGGTGACCAGGAATTGACAAGGGCATTGAAAGCTGTTCTGTATGTCAGGTGAATTATAAAATGTCCACCACAACCCCACTGTATCCTTACTAATCCCCTCAGTAGAATAATTTTTTTTATTTATTTGGATTATACAGGAATCTACAAAGATAAGATGTTCCTTATTATTGTATATGGCTACTCAAAATGGTAGCATTTGAATCAAGTGAATACGTGGCATCTTCATAGAACATGCTTTGCCAGAACAGTTCCTATTTAAAAGAACTTATAATCAATAATAGCATAAAACCATGGTGATGAGGGATTAGGTGTAGATAGTGAATGTTGATCAAATGGAAGGTCTCTGTTTGATTTTGATTGAATCAGAGATCAACAAGCAGGATCATGGTGGTGGCGATAAGGGAGGCCTGTAGTTGATAGTAATTGTTGATCAAGCATAATGTCTCTGTTTGATTTTGGTTGAATGTGCTATCAACAAAACTGGTTTATGGTAGTGATGACAAGGGAGGCCTAGACAGCCTGGTAAGGTGGGCTGGAGGGTAGGTTGATTGATATGATGGTGATGGATTGATTCTCGATAAGTTGCCTTGATTGATGATGTTATGTTGAGGTGTTAGAAATTACAGTGGTGCCAGTGGTGTCGAAGCTGACCTGACAGCTACATTCCACTTGTGATGAGTTGGGTGAGATTAGTGAAACTAGGGTGAGACCACAGTGGTGACGAGAGAGGCAATCACGGTGCTTTTTGCAACTGTGTGCTGACAGCTAGCCTTTCTGCTTGCAACTGTGTTGCTCATTTATAAGGGCTTTCTTTTAAGCAAATCTGGTGGTCCCTGGGGTCATCTTTTTTTTATGGAAACATTAGTGATTGGCTATTGTATTTTATTATGGGGATTTGTTTTGTGGACTAGATATGATGCTCAGAGCCCCTGCACAAAAAACAACTTTTGTTTTGTGTTTTACTTTCTTAGCATTCACATCCAGCCGACATGTCATGTGAATCAGAATGAGATCTAATTACAGTGGAGAATAACACAAATATATATGAATAGCTTTGCATAAATGAAACTAAAACCACAAGTAGAATCCACCGAAATCTATTACTATAGGTGTATGAGAAACAAACAATAACCAAAGAAAAGTATGATTAATATGTTAAACAAAGAGATTTTATAGCTTCAGATCTGGTTTTGGCTTGTATATTCAAAGCCTAGAAGATATGGATACAAGGAGTATCTCTAAAAAGGTCAGGAGCCATCTTAGTACTGATGAGATTGTCTAATGGACGGATAATCCTATGACATACTGGCATCTCCTGGGGTTCTATTCTTGGAAGCACTCTGTTCCTTATTTTCATCAATGATGTCATGAGTTCCTGACTCAGTATCTATGTGAATGACACTATTTACTCCTGTTTAAATAGTAAGTCTGATAAGGTTAATAAAATTAAATTGGCAGCTGATCTTGAAATACAGT